>CM068961.1:62746167-62765505 GCA_035128595.1 Eptatretus atami
AAATGCAGCATCAATCAACATCGTACATCACCATATTGGCGACCTCTTTTTCACCCTGATGCTGCACCTTCTCACATGCCATGCCCACTTCCCACTGGCTGTGCTTGACAGCTCTTATTACTTACCATACACCACCATATAGAACTTGTCCAAGAACTGCAAAGCTGGAGGTTCTTGGAAGTATTATGAAGGTTATTTGTGTTCCACAGTGTTCAAGTGTATAATTTGATTAAATAAAGGTTCGAAGAGGTTTTAAGGCATATAAAAAATTAATTTCTGGGTTTTACCGCCGTTTTTACTGTCTGTAGTTGGATAAAGCTGGCAAATATTCTCACAAACCACTTTATAAGGGAAGTAAAGGCCCAGTCACACCTTGACGTTTTAGCCAGCTTATGCCGATTTTTGAAAAAAAAAATTGTCTAAAACGCTGGTACACGTCGAATACGTTATGGGTAAGTTTTGGAAACATTAAGAGCACGCTGAAAAACACTGCCATTACGTCGTAGTACGCTGGCTTTCATCGTTGTACTTTGCCGTTGTCCTCAAATTTAGCATGCTTGAAATTTTACGACGTATGCCAGCGTATGACTCACACGTTCCGTTACGCTGGCTATAAGTTGTACGCACGATATGCGATCGTTGACACACATCGACACACGTTACTTGTAAGTTACTCATAAGTCGAAACACGTCGAGGTAATGATTAGTGTACCCGAAACTTATATAACCTATGAGTAACGTGTTGTAGGCACGTTACACGATCGTTGCACACACGTCGAGGCACGTTATGCGATCGTTGACACACGTCGAGGCACGTTATGCGATCGTTGACACACGTCGAGGCACGTTACTTGTAAGTTACTCATAAGTCGAAACACGTCGAGGTAATGCTTAGCGTACCCAAAACTTATTTCTAACCTCTGAGTAACGTGCTTTGAACCTATGGTGTAACGTACCTCCAACGCATATTGACGTATGTAGACGTATTTGAATGACGTCTTCCGGGCGACCACAGAACTTACTGAACGTGTTTCTAATTTACAGCTACCGTATAATGGCGTATTGGCAGCGTTTTAAAAAAAACCAAAAAAAACCCAATAACTCCGATATTTCGTCACGTGCCGTTACGTCACGTCCAATTGCCTCTTCAGTTTGCTCATGTCTTATTCTTAGTTCCTCCTCTGTGAATATTTTCTGTTTGAGGGTATTGTCACGTCGACGTCGAAACTTAAAAGCAAATGTCCGAATATATTTTAAAATTAGTGGTAGACTAAAAAAAAAAAAACACAACAACAACAACAACAACTTCAGATATTTCGTCACGTGCCTTCACGGAGCCAAGGAGAAAAAAAGAAAATCTGCCTTGACGGAGAAAATAAGTTTCGGGTATGCTAAACATTACCTCGACGTGTTTCGACTTATGAGTAACTTACAAGGAACTTGTGTCGACGTGTGTCAACGATCGCATATCGTGCCTACAACTTATTCCCAGCGTTGCGGAACGTGTGAGCCATACGGCGAGTACGTCGTAAAATTTTTCAGCATGCTTGAAATTTCACGACGTACGAGACGTACCACGAAATATGACAGCGTACTATCATCGTTTTTCACGTGCTCTTAACGTATACACAACTTACCCATACCGTATTCGACATGTGCCAGCGTTTTAGACACATTTTCATAGGTCGGCATACCTGGCTAAATCGTCAAGGTGTGACTGCGATGTTGACACTTCCAATTCTCAGGCGGTTATGATTTAAATCGGCGTGCGGCAGCTTTTTAACAGGAGACGCCACGAGTTCGTCGGCGATACGTGCAGCGCGCTATGCCTAAGTTAAACCATCGTTGGGCATATGTTGTGAACGCCGAAAATAGGCTAAGCATTCGTTGGTATAAGTTATCTATAAGACAACGAAACGTTCTGTGCCCGTTACTAATATGTTATGCATATGACCAACTCGTTATGAATACGTCCGAATCTTTAAAAAAAAACATCAAAAGTTCAGCGTAAGCCAGCGTTTTACATACATTTTCATACGTTGCCATTGCTGGCTAAAACGTCAAGGTGTGCTGGGCCTTAAGTAGGAATACAGCTTCTCGCTTGGCCTGCAGCACGGTTTGAGTGCCGTGGTTCATTTACCGCATGGATTGTTGGTGAGCATGCAACAGAGCTGAGATTCTGCAGAATGAAAAGGAACACTTTAATAAATGAATTCTAAACTGCTAAGGCATAATTTCAAAACCATGAAGTGGGAGATATTAGATACAGAATAACTTTTATGTTTTTGGTAGCTCCTTGAACACCTTGTTTATAAATTCTCTGTTTTTGCCAAGACCGACTGATCCCTGAGATTAATTTTCTGACCACACAACACAAAGCCATCTTGGCTCTGTTTTTGAGCCAATCAGAGGAGAAGGAGAGCAAGGTTATCTTTTTAAACAGTAGTTGAGGCTCAATGGAAGAGCTGGGAGACAGAGGTGAAGGTCAACAAACGAAAGGGGGAGATGGGTGGGGAGAGGAAGCGGTTGTGCAAGTATCTCAATAATCTCCGAGTGAAAACATACTCAGGGGTACACCCCCTAATCTGCTAAAAGAAGATTTAACCCTATTCCTCTGTAGAAAAACTTGCATATTTTCTTCTCTAGATATTCTCATTACTTTCCCTCTTTGGACTGGTTTATATTAGACTTTTCAAAAATTTTTTTCTATAGCCCAAATTTTTCATAATTTGGGTGATATTATTTGTTTCCTGGTTGTGGTACGCATACGCTCGTACAATTCAAAAGAAAATTTCAAGCACTCCTCCTACGAGCCCCACACAGAGGACCAAGGACCAAGATAAGAGGAAGGGAGCTTTAAGGGACAGATCTGGTGATGTTCTCTTTCTTCTCTTATAATATAGGTCTGACTTGAAGCGCATGTTATGGGCATTATTATATATCCATCAAGCTTTCTGATATGATATTGGTGAGAAGGCTGGCTGAATTGCCGTATGCGACTTGTTTATTTATGTGTTAGTCACCTCTTATCCCAAGGTGCAGAATCACAATCACATATGAGTTTTTTGCACTTTTTATGGAGGGGGGGTCTCACCGTAGAGCGTACAAAACAACAGCCCTTATCGAATATCGTGATAGGTTTTAATGGTTTTGTGATTTCAATAGATGGCCGCCAGAGAGAAACGTTCATGCGACAACACCAGTTTCAGGAATTCGATTGATGGTTTGAGGTGCTAAGATTAAGACGAGCTAGTCTTTGCAATACTTTCCAAAAAAAAAAAAAACAAAAAAAAACAAAAAAATAAAAAAAAAAAAAAATCTCCAGATTTTAAGTTCCTTTATGATTCTGCGTTGCAACTATTCGGGGAAACCGGTCGAAAAGACAATGCCCCTGTGAACCACTTGTACCGCGTTGGTCTATGACCACGCGTGTTTCATGTGCCGATAAAAGTCGTAATGGAGGAGAGGGCCCCCGGTGAGCCTCAAAGAGTTTCACACACAGCAGGAGGCCCATTTGGTGACCATTTTGGACCGTTTGGTGACAGAAGCACGTGAGTCCCAATCTTGAAACCAATTGTGGTTACCTCAGTCGCACGCAGAATCTGATAACTTGTGTCGAGGTTTTTGACGGCAATGACTTCACCATATCCACCACTTTATACTCATCGGGTGGAAAGTAAGAAGCATACGGTACCACAGAGTTAACAGGGACGACCAGTATGGTGACTGCCGATTTTATGCTCCTTGACTCTGATGAGAGTGGCCTCCACACCTGTGGAAACTGCATGACGAATTTCTCAAAGTTGGTAGGTGAGGACAGAAAGCCCAATGTGTTTCGGACACCCAAGATTTAGATTGCAAAACATGGTAAGTTTAGGCATTGTTTCTAGCGCATAAGTGTTCTCAATTACCTAACTAGACCTAACCAATTATCAACTGAGATCCTGTGGTGCCAAGCTCCCCTAGATAATTTTGAAATCCTTTGCGGTTCCTAAGTCAAGGTGCCACGAGAGTAGAAGAGATGTGAGGGCTGGGAATGAACATACTACCCCAGAAGGAAAACATGAATTTATACTTCAGATTACCTGCTCCTGCCACACCCCAAGGATTGCGCCTCCTTGAATTCTGACAAGTCCTGCTCACATCATTAACAATATTCAAAAGAAGCATACATCGGAACGTGGGAGTTATATATATAGTCGGCATGGGTTTTCTGAGCGAGAAAGTCGATTACAAAGCTAGACAATCCATAAGAGCCTGACAATTATAAGACAGATGCTTGTAGCCTAATACCACCCCAAGTCACATGGCTCAGCCATAATCTTACGGGTAGAACCAAAGATGAAACTTGGCTGTGCTTGACAGCTCTTATTACTTACCATACACCACCATATAGAACTTGTCCAAGAACTGCAAAGCTGGAGGTTCTTGGAAGTATTATGAAGGTTGTTTGTGTTCCACAGTGTTCAAGTGTATAATTTTATGTAAATAAAGGTTCGAAGAGGTTTTAAGGCGTATAAATAAATTAATTTCTGGGTTTTACCGCCGTTTTTACTGTCTGTAGTTGGATAAAGCTGGCAAATATTCTCACAAACCACTTTATAAGGGGAAGTAAGTAGGAATACAGCTTCTCGCTTGGCCTGCAGCACGGTTTGAGTGCCGGGTGGTCATTTACCGCATGGATTGTTGGTGAGCATGCAACAGAGCTGAGATTCCTGCAGAATGAAAAGGAACACTTTAATAAATGAATTCTAAACTGCTAAGGCATAATTTCAAAACCATGAAGTGGGAGATATTAGATACAGAATAACTTTTATGTTTTTGGTAGCTCCTTGAACACCTTGCTTATAAATTCTCTGTTTTTGCCAAGTCCGACTGATCCCTGAGATTAATTTTCTGACCACACAACACAAAGCCATCTTGGCTCTGTTTTTGAGCCAATCAGAGGAGAAGGAGAGTAAGGTTATCTTTTTAAACAGTAGTTGAGGCTCATGGAAGAGCTGGGAGACAGAGGGTGAAGGTCAACAAACGAAAGGGGGAGATGGGTGGGGAGAGGAAGGCGGTTGTGCAAGTATCACATAATCTCCGAGTGAAAACATACTCAGGGTCCTATCTCTAAAAGACTGGTATTCTGTTAACTCTTACTTTTCCTCTTTGGTAGACTTTTCAATATTTTTGTTCATTGATATTGTCCTGTACCTCAATCTTAGTTGTTTGTTCCTTCTCAAGGACTCCTTTATAATTCCCATGGACTATATGTTTCACCTTATCCAGTCAATCACAATGAGGGTCTCACAAAGACAAACAACCTGTGATGGAGTTCATGCCCCAGTCAGATCTTGTTTGTCAAGAAGAGTCTGCAAACTTTCCAAAAAATCTCAGATTTTAAGTTCCTTTATTGATCTGCGTGCAACTATCGGGAAACCTGGTCGAAAGACAATGCCTGAACCACTTTACCGCGTCGTGTTTCATCCAAAGGCGTACTTCACAAAGCCTTGGACCACTTTGACACAATCCAATACCAGCAGGGTTAACTTGTTTTACCAAGAAACCTCTGGAAGGAGCTCAATACAGTGACTGCCATTATTTGCATGGATGCCTCCACACTGTGGAACTGCATACAAATTCTCAAAGTTGTTCTCGAAGTTGTTCAGACAAACCAACTATTCAACTCTGAAATTAATCCTTTGCCACAAGTCAATCCCAATAAAGAGATGGCTGAATTATACCATCCCTCTCCTGCCCTCCTTGAATTCTGACAAGTCCTGCTCACATATACAATATCAAGAGCATACATCACTGGTATATTATATCCATGGGTTTCACAAAAGTCGATTACCTGACCTTGGCCATTTATATGAGGTGTGTATAAATACCACCCCAAGTCACATCTCAGATACCTTCAAGAACCAAAATGAAAATTGTTTCCCACCTGTCTTTGTTATACTGTATTATCCTTTCCCTACATCTCTTTTTGCAAGTCTATTTCTGTCTGATTTTCTTAACCAGCAAAAAGGAAGACAAAAAAAAAACACAAAATGTCAGCTGTTGCACCAGTCTACCGATGAAGCTCTGTGCCAAACTAGGTGATTCTAGCTGCTCGTATTGTTGTTATTCTGCTGACATGGAGCCAAATACACAGCGTGTTTCTTGCAATGGTCATGTGCTGAGCAGACACAAAAAAACAGAAGCGCATCGAGAGTAAGGAAAACAACGAATTGAAGAGACTACAGTTGAGAGGAGAGGTGACTTTCAAAGGTCAGGTGATCCATTATTCAGATCAGCAGCAGCTGTGACCAAAGAGCAGAAACAGATGAAACTAACCAGGAAGAGAAAATCAAAGTAAGAAGCCAGAGTAAATCAGACAACTGCAGTGCAAGATGTGGCAGCTTTTATAAAGGTATCAACAAAGCTACACAAATATTAATATGTACACCCTAACTTAGGCACCATCTCCCCATTCTCAGAGGTGGGGGAAAGGAGCCAAATCCTGCCTATCGGTATCCCAAGTACATATGGATAATTTGAGGAAAATTGGCCAAGCAGTTTCCAATCTTGAAGTCAGAGGTCCATCCATCCATCCATCAGGACCACACTGTGTGCAGAGCATTGGTGCTGCCTAAGCAGTCTCCTTGGCTATTGGGCACAATCCTGGATGGGTCACCACTCCGACACACGATACCAGCAAGCTGGCACTCATTTTGCTGACCTCAGAAGGATGACAGGCAGAGAGTCAACCCCACCTGGTATTAATTCAACAGCAAAGGGGGATTTGTACTCAGGATCATAGGATCCCAAGCCCACCACCCGAACCATTAAGCCAACACCAGGCAGTCAGGGGTCATTGATAGTAAAATCAAACATGAATACACAAAAAAACAATTTTTAATGCTCAATTGTGAACTGAAGCTGCAAGTTGTAATGAGAGAATGAACAATGGAAGAAATTTGCTGTCTCTACATACCGGGAAGATGCACGCAGAGAGTTAGTTCACTTCAAAAATAATTGTTGTTATGGTACATCAAATCACAAAACAACCATGACTTCTTAAAAGAGAAACATAATGGCACGAGTTGGAACCTCCCTCGAGTGCATTTCTAGTTTAATCCATTTTGATGAATTAGTGGTCTACTTGAAGGTGCTCATCTGTCCCCTGGGTGTAGTCAGGGCAGGAGTTTGAGATTTTAATAAACAGAGCACCAGAGCACCATGCACCTCATGCTTTCCTTGCTTATATTAGCAGTGTCCTGAATTCTCAGCAATATATTACTCTCCCCATAATGGAGAATATCACCAAAGGCTACATTTGGGAGTCCTTGCTCGTTTCACTTTCGATCAGAATCTTCCACCGACCGATTTCTGCTGAGGTTCAACCTGCCGAGTAAAATCGTGTTGCCGTTGATTTATTTTTTCTTGTCTCACCTAAACCAATGGTACTTGCCTGTCAGATGATATAACCATTAATTATTTGCACTTCTTTGTTCATGAAGGTCAACTGATTATTCAACCAACTTGTTTGTTTTCCATTCTGCATATTCATATAAAAAGGTTTAATCAGAAAATAGAACAGAAAGAAATTGGTTTATTATTCCATCATGAGCAGTGAATTTAAGAATGCTGGTTAAGTAATATGGAATACACAAACAAGACCATATCACCATAATTACGTTTAAGGTATTTTGTTTGTTTATATTATTATATCAGGAATTGGTTTGGATAGACAAATATATTCCATGGATTAGTCACACCTTCAAAAGACAGGTTCAAATTTCTTCCCATTGTGTCCTTGCCCTCAGTAGAAAGAAAGGAAGGAGAGATTGTTAGATAGAAATAGAGACAGACAGACAGACCGAGACGCCATTTCAGCACAGACATAATTTCCAATCTGCCAAACATGTACCTTTCTGTTTATGTCCAGCTGCGAAGGCAAGGCTCTGGTGACCTTTTTAGAGAAAATTGCCGTGTGACTGTCACGTTTGCACAGCCTTCTCGGAGATAAAATAAATGACTGGAGGCAGCATTCATTGCCGGTTAGTGCAACGCACTGAATCAGCTCTACGTGGACATCATGAGCTGAGGAGGAGAGCAGAGGACTTAGTTCCTCGTGTCATCCTGGTTTTTTACCATGCTTTTAAGAGATGTATAAAGAACCTGGCAGTCTCTCTGCTACCCGCCAAGGGGCAGGCATCCAGCAGCTAGTGGCATCAAATAATGGAACATTTTCAAAATGAAGGAATATCTTCAATCCGACTGTCTTTCTGCCATGTTTATACTGGCATGGCCGAAGAGGCCTTAGATTTATAATACACTAGCATAACCCGCGCTCTGCGCGACATGTTGGGGTGGGTGTGTTTGAGAAAGGAACTGATGCAGAGTATCAGTAGTAATTTTACTTTAATGCAGTAAGTGGAATACGATTTCACTGTTTCAGAACCATTTTATTTACTTTTTTTTTTGTACCATGCACCTCATATGGTCTTTGAGATAATGTAAGCCGAATATCACGTTACTCGAGCGCAGAACAAAGTCGAAGATAGCGCGACACGAAACCACAAACTCGGAAATAATATATAAGATTGCATTTAAAAATGAATTCACCACTTAAATCTATTACTACACAGTAGTAATTAATTTTATTATCCTGCACTCGCAAAGCGAAAAGCGGGGTTAAGCGATTGGTAGCGTACGTGTGCCGTACGTACTTGCGTACGTACGTGTCTGCATTTTAAAAATGCATTTTCTCAGCAACCATTAGTCTGATCGATTGACACAAAATTTTCCAAATCGGCGTGCCTCCTGCTCCAGAATATTTATAGTCATAATTATGACGTCGTAGGTCACGTCGTACAGGCGTCATCATGGAAAAAACCGAAAATTTTTGCACTTCTATATCTCTGAAACCGCTCCATGGAAATTTTTTTTACTCATGGCTCATTGTCAAGTACTCCCCATGGGGAATAAGATATGTTAATGATGATGTCATCGGTGCCTTAATTTTGACATCATAATTCGATAAGTGCAACGCTTGATCCGGGCAATATGAAAATAAATTCTCTATAAATGTTGGTCCAATTGACACTAAATTTTGACCATAGGACGGCTGGTGCAACACGGCCAAGGGACAGGCATCTCCTCGTGTAGGAATTTATAATGATAAAGATAACGTCATCAGTCACATGGTGTGGCAGCTCTATTGGATCAAATAAAAAAAAATACAAGAGTTGGCTCACACCAAGTCCTTCTCAAGACTGTGCAGGGGGTGTATTCTCTGAATACCATAGTTTATTTTGTAATACAGTAGGATCCTGACATTCGCGGGGGCTATGTTCCTGAAAAATGCCGCAAATGTCGAATCCGTGAATATCGGGGCATTGTTTCAATGGGAAAAAGGGGGATAGGTTCCCAATGGTTCGTGATTCATAAGGGAAATTTTGAAATTTTCCAAACACTAATGCATATCATTACAATTTCATTAAAAAGTCTTACAAATGATAAAACAACAGCAGCAGGCACTGTTTCCAATTTTTATTTATGATACGACGTAACTTTTGATGTGTTGATGATGAGTTTGAATCCAATAAACACCTCTGAAGAGGATGCAGGTGAGGGTGCTGAAGGCCACATAGGTGAGGGTGATGATATTGAGGTGGAGGAGCCGGAGCGAAAAAAGAAAAATGGGTAATGGACAGCTATTTTGCTGAGCACTGCAGCTTTCTGTGTAGCTCCTTGTACAGAAGCAAAACATCATCCAACCACCTCTTGAACTGGAGGTACCGCTCCATCACTGGGTCGGTATCTTGCAACCTGTCACTCATACCCTGCTGCACCCCAGTCAGGAACCTGACCGTCAGGTTGGGCCTTACCACTTCTTCCTCCTCCTCCTCCTCACTGCCTTGCTCCTCCTCCTCAGAAACTTTGATGATGGCCTCAAACTCTTCAGTCAGCTCCTCCCCATGCTAGGTGATCTACTCCAATTCCTCAGGCTCTATATCATCAAAGCCTGCCGCTCCAATCTCTGGTGCCAACCCAGCAATGTTCCACCTCTCTTCCGTGGTGTCAGGAAAACCTATGAAGTTGTTGACTGCGTGTGGTCATAGGTTTTGCCAGCAAGCATTGATGGTGGAGGCTTTCACTTCGTCTAGCGAGTCTTTGATGGTGCTGATGCAGTACATTATGTTGAAGTCCTTCCAACATTTCCCAACGGTCAGTTTGGGATCAGACTCCATAGCATCCAAGATGTGACAAAAAGTGTGGCGGATGTAATAAGTTTTGAACATCGAAATTACCCCTTGTTTGAGTGGTTGGATCAGGGAGGTGGGTGGGTGGCAGGAAGATGACCTCAACATTGGGATCAGCCAATTTCAGCACCTCGGGGTGGCTAGCAGCATTGTTTACCAGCAGGAGGACCTTTTCATGACTGCCAGGTACCTCTCCACTTGAGGAACAAAGCAGCTGTGGAACCAATCCATGAAGATGGCAGCTGTTACCCATGTCTTTCCGTTGGCCCTCCAAAATATGGGCGTAGTGTGCTTATTTTTGCCCGTGAGAGCACGTGGGTTTAGGGAATGGTACAGCATCATCGATTTGATCATGCAGTCCCTTTTTGGCATTGGCACAGAGGAAAAGAGATACTCGGTCCTTTGCAGCTTTGAACCCTGATGGCTGACCTCTCTTGATTTGAGATGAAAGTTCTCATGGCCATTTCTTTTCCAGAACAGGCCAGTCTCATCTGCATTGAAGACCTGCTCTGACACATACACTTTATCCTCGATGAGCTACATGAGTTGAGCAGGGAAAGTATCAGCTGCCTCTTGGTCCCCTGAGGCATGCTCACGTGTAAGTTTCACTTTGTGGAGACTGTACCGCTTCTTAAAGCGGTCAGTCCATACCCTGCTATCTTGGAAGGGACTGGAGCCACTCATACCCACATTACTCGAACCCGTATCACTTAGCGGATTGCTTGTACCCGCATCACTCGTGTTTGCAGCACCACCTGTGCCAAGCAGATGATCATACACGAGCTTTGCCTTTTCATGAATCAGGGCTCCAACTAAAGGCATGTTTTTTCTTCTTCTGGGAATTATCCTCTAACTGCACATTCAAATAATTCTCCATTGTTTTGAGGTGAATTACCCTGACCTGGGTAACTACTTTGGTACTGGGTACTGTGTGTGCTAGCCATGAAACTTTCGCAAATTGCCTTCTCATCTTTTTTTAATGTAATGGAGAGTCAACTTGTTCATGCCATAATACCTGCACACAGAGGCCGCACTCTCACCTCTTGCTAACCAGTCTAGTAGCTCCACGTTCTGGCTCAGGCTCATGACTTTTTCCTGCCTCTTAGGATTAGATGCATCTCCTGCACTACTCTTGCGCTTAGGACCGATGATTGAACAATGAGTGCAAAAGGTCCATGAGCATGAGGAATCATAGCAGGTCAAGGCAGCGGGACGAGAAGAATGAATGAGATCCAGGACACGCTGCACATAAGTAGCTCTGCAGGGGTTGTGGGTAGATGGAGGAGGGGTGGTTAGTATGACCATTGTTTGTGGGGGATAATGGCGGGGGATGGTTTATGCGCGCATAGAGCTGCTTTATTTGTCTGGCTGGTGGGGATGGTTTATGCGTCGCTGGAAGTGGGTTATGTGTACGTAGAGCTGCTTCAAGCATGGCTCGTGGAAGATGGCTGTAGAGCTGCCTTATGTGCATGGCTGGTGGGAGATGGTTTATGTGCCCACAAAAACCACGAATAGCTGAAGTACAGGGACCACAAACGTAGAAGCAGGTCACATTTTATAAACCATGAATACGCGGGGTCCGCAAATGTCGATTCAGCAAATGTCGGGGTGTCACGGTACCTCTATTATATCACCCACACCTAATTCGCCTCCCCAAGTCTAAGCCGAATGCTTCCCTCCATTCCTCCATCCCTTGTTTGTGAAATTGACTCAATGCATATGGCGCCGTGCCCATCCATCCAGTTCTCCAACAGTGCTGCCCATAGTCATCTCATGCTTTCTCACATATCCACCCTCGATCTATTCTACTCTTGCTGAACCCCTCTCTTTTATTCATCTTCTTCCATTAATGCCACACATCTACATATTTCCCTTGTGTCCATGTGTTTTGTCTGCCCCTTCCCCATTCACCTTCTGTCTGTAACTCTGCTCCCATTTTTTCCATGAGGCTATACTATTTTAAAAAAATCCAGTAGCTACTGCTGTAAAATCATGGCAGAAGAGGGATGAATACAAAATGAGTAAAACTCGTAATCTGAGATAACTTGTACTACATGTATAACTGTGCAGCATGATAACACCACACAGTAGCCAGGTGTAAATAAATATCACATGCACTTGCAGCATGGCACCTTTACAAACTATTACCAATACAAAAACACCATACTTTTTCATTAAAGACTAGCAAATACAACCCGTCGTTTTGCTGATGGGAACATCGTGACTGAGGGAGGAGGGGGGGCGAGGGGGGTGGGGGAGCGAGGCCTCACCACACATCGCTATACACTCTGGGAGGGGGGATAGAGTGAGGAGGATGGGGGAGTCGTGGGGAGGGGAAGGGGGGTGTTCTGGACATGTGTTTGATGGAGGAAAAGCGAGGGTCAGGGAGGGAATGGTCTCCTTATGCCGGCATTAGTACAGGATTGAATGAAATTGGATACGTTAAAACAGCACATTCAAACGGGTCATCCTAAACAATGTCCGGACACTGCCCAGAGACATCCGTAGAGGGTGGAGGGGCTTTGGGAGGAGGTAAGCGCGAGAGATGGGGAAGGGAAGGAAGGGTGTTTTCCTTAAACCATTGAAAAAGCTGCACCAGTTTTCATGCCGTTTATTTAATTTCCGGATCAACGCCGGAAACCAGCCACGGGTGTGTTTTTAACCACACCACAACCTTGTCCGCACTCTACCCGCGCGCTAAGGTCCGATCGCCAAATCTTCGATTTACCTAATTAATCGCGCGGGTAGGTTACCGAGAGATTGTACCTCAACGGGACCGCTTGGAAACGAGCCGCTTAAGCAGCTCGCTTCGTTTTGGGATAACCGAGCGGGGTATTATCGCGCAGCCCCGTTGGAGCCGATCACTTTATCGGCTATTTAAAAACCAACTATATTCCGAACGCAGAACGGCAGTTCAAGTAGGGAAAAGGATGCAACGAACGGGTGACATTTAAACAAGCACATTTATTTCACAACCAAACATGCACGTATACGGTCAAAGATGCGGTTATGCAGTCATGCATGCAAACAATGCACGTATTCAATCATGCAATGAATGGGGGTAGGGACAAGACGCGAGCAAGACAAAGAGCTACCACTGTCTATTTATTATGTACAGTCACTTATCGACAGTTCTACTTACGGACATGGCGCACAACGTTCATGCAAAGAAACAAAGGAAAACCCATCAAAGACAAAGGGGTAGACTGGACCTCTTGGGTCTTTATAGGCACGGAGCCGTGTAGACCGCAAAGGCTCCGAGAGACCGGGCTGGCTGCCTTCACCCTCGGGTGACTTGCGAGGGCGACCCTCGACGTCCCCTCTCCAGTGACCCACGGTAAGGTACGGTACGGCAGGCCGCGCGCCTTGGCTCCGCTGGCTCCGCTCTCTCCAGCCCCTACCGCGGCTCCACACACTGCCCACAACTCCGACACGACACTCTTTTTCTCCTCCACACACCTCACAACCTCCAGCTCGACCTTGCGTTCAGCGCGCCCTTTATCTCCACGGCGTCTCGCCCTCCCTTTCGCCCCCCCCCTCTTCCAGCACGCGCTGGAAACTTCCAGAAGAAGGGCATTTTCCTCGCCGAAACGGGGCCTTTCTCATTCTTCTCCTTTCTTCATTACTAGTGTCGCTTATAACTCTTGGTGTTGGCTATTCTCTGCTGCGTCAGCCGGCGCAGATGTTATTCGTTGGGGGGGGGGGGGTGGGGCCGTCGTCTGCTTTCCCCGATGAATGCCAGGCTTCTTGCAACGTGTGCTGAGGTGGCAATGTGTGGTGGTTACGGTGGAATTTTGTGGTGGTCGTGAGGGTGGTGTGTTGGGGGTGGTGTTAAGGTGGTTGTTCTGAAGGCGGTTGTGGAGAAGGTGGTTGTGGTGAGGTGGTTGTTGTGAAGCGGTTGATGAGAAGCGATGTTGGTGGTGGAGGTGGTTGTGTGAGCGGTGATGAGAGCGATGTTGGTGGTGGAGGTGGTTGTTGTGAGAGCGGTTGATCCAAATAACGATAGCAAAAGAAAAACGGCTAACTCAAGATTCACAGCCCGGTTACACGAATAATTCCCTTAGACATCGTGGGGAAATCTATCTGACACAAACTTATCGACATAACTGATCTAAGGACCTATATGGTGCTCTGCGAATTTCCACAGCGGTAACAGTATATTTATATTTTGACATGAAAGCAGATCACACAAAATGGTCGAAAGAAAACTGCATATGGAATTGCTGAAAAAAAGGACCTCTGTGGACTGTGTCATCATGGCTTGAAAAAGCAGATTAGAGAGCATGACGTTGCGCTCAATGAAGTTATACTTTCTGCACATTCCTTAATCTTTTCTTCACTCAATATAATCGTCCAAACAGTCAAAAATATTAAGCTTAGTCTCTTTGCTTAAATATATACACTTAGCTTTAAAAATCGTGAATTTGTTGAAATTTTCAGATTTCACTCCAGATTTTGACACTTATTTAGTCCACGAGATCCGATTCTAACATCAAATATGATATTTTGATTATATACCCTAATTAATCCGTGAGAGTACATCGTGTTTCCAAATCAAGGCATGTTTGAATAGGCCAAACAAAATGGTGAATTAAGACCTCAGCAAACTGACAGACAGAGGGCCGACCAATGATGACGCCTTGACAAAGGATAATTAAATAAGGCTGTTAATTATCTTCAAAAGGAGTGTTTAAGTTAACCCAAACAACCAATTTTCAATCATGCACTACTGTGGCGTTCCCTTAGTATGCCTTAGTATGTTTCAGGCCGCTAGGTTTCATAGTTTGGAGTTACGGAGGAGACACACACTCACGCACACACACACATTTTTTGTATAGATTAATTGACATTCATATATGCACATGATTACAGGTGGGACAGCCGATCTGCTTGGCTGATGCCTTTCTCCATTTTCCTGTGATGAATTGCAAAATAAATAAATATAAAAAGGCCTCAATAGCTCAGAGGGTATGTTCGTTCCCAGCTGAACTATGAAGATGTCAATTTAAAGAAATGTTGGTTTCGCTCAACTTGCATTTGACCTGGAACAATGCCTTGAACATCTGAGTGCTTTTGCAGGTAAACACCCAGAATTTAATACCTAACAGGGGCATGGCACACCAAAATGAACTATCTTGTCTATCTGACTCTACAATACTTTGAATGATTGCAGAGAGATGTGCATATTAAGGTACAAGTAGATGATAAGTGTAAATTACCAAATCACTCTTCCTACCCCTTCTAGCAAATGCATATTGGACCAGAATTTGATGGTTAATTTGGTATACCGGTTATAAAACAGAGGCATCCCTGAACATTAATATAGGAATTTGGAATTTGGCCAGGGTACTGGCTGGTGCAGGATTGTCTACTCATTTTCACAGGCACTGGGATATTTAGCATCCACTGGGAATGCTAGAAGATGAGACACCCACCTAAATGTCCCAATAAAACATGGAGTACTCATTTATGTGGCACTCTGCCTGCAGAGCACCAGGATGACAATTCTTGTCAGTTTGGGGAATCTACATAGGTCAAAGGCCACAATGCTTCCACTGAGCTATCCTGTCAGTCCTCCAGGCTTACCAACACACAGGAAAAAAAGAATCTGAAAAGTCTATCAAATGAAAAAACGTTGACGTTAATGTGAGCCTACATTCCACTTCGTGTTTGCTATCGATTCTCACACAACTCTGTCATCCAAAAACGAAAATCTCGCTGCACTGTATATCAAACTATGGCGATATCAAAAATGATTGGTGATGGGTAGTTTTGTAAATGGCATAATAATTGCATTGATGATAACTAACCCGACAGTCCCTTGTAATTAAAAACAATACTCATCTTACAATATCATTGGAGTACAAGGGGTCCGCAAGGGGGGTCAACAATATCATTGGAGTACAAGGGGTCTGCAAAGGGGGTCAACAATATCATTGGAGTACAAGGTACTGACTTGGGTTTGGTTCTTCTCGCATCCTAACAAAGAGGTGGCATAAGCTGTGTTTTTTTATTTTTAAAAAGGCTATTTTATTAAAAGCAACTTGGCTGAGTATACAAGGGGGGAGTTGAGTCGCCCACAAGCTCATACAGCGATACATAAGGAACTTTGGCGCAGAAAGAGGCCATTCAGCCGATCATGCTTGCACTGCATCAACCCCAGTATCATCAACCATTTATACACAACACTATATCCTCATACCCCTCTATCTCCAATGCATCCAGGTACCTATCTAATTCCCATTTAAATGTATGCACCCCCTCCACTGCCATGACCTTTCTGGGGAGACCATTCCATGCATTAGCCACTATCTGACTTAAAGACCCCTGCCTTAAAACTGTCTCAATTCTTATCTTATTTACCCTCAAGCTGTGGACCCTGGTCCTAACTGTCCACTCTGCTTTAAAAAAAAATCCCCACTGCACCTATCTTGTCCACACCCTTAATTATCTGAAACAACTCTATCAGAACCCCTCGTTATTGCTTCCTTTCCAATGAAACTTAGTCTAGTTAGCTTAGTCCATTCCTCATAGTTTAGTCTAAGTAGCCCTGGAATAACTCCAGTAGCCCTGTGCTTTACCTGCTCTATGGCAGTTATATCCTTCCTCAGCTACACACAATATTGACCAAACCTACACACAATATTCTATATGAGGCCTCACTAAATTCTTATACAGTGTTATCACTACCTCTTTTGATATGTAATTTATTACCCGTCGAAGACGACCTAAAACCCTGGATGCTTTATCCATAGCTCCCTGGCACTGCTGTTTGCTTACCTCCCGTATCTATTAGCACCCTCATCTACACTTTATAAACCACTGTATCTCGAACCAAAAGATTTACTGTGCTCAGGACTGTGCCCATACATGTTAGACACCACGACCAGCGTTGACGCCGTAATGTGACTTACTAGGCCGCATTTGGTCGAGCGGTCTGAATAAACATGTCGAACCCCACAGGATTGGTAATGAGAGAAGGCATACGAGGGAGAAGGATGAAGTGTGGAATTCACAAGAGGCAAACCACACCAAGCCTGTAGAAAATGGGGGTAATGACCGAACGGCTGTGCAGAAAGCAAGAATTGGAGCAGCTGTTTGACAGGAAATGCTTGTTGCAACTTGATGCTCTGGTTGTTTCCTTTTCTTTTGACATCATTACCCTCATGGCACAAATTTTCCATTATGCAGAGCTGTTTCTGTCATCCCATATCAGGCCACAGCATATGCTGTCAACCTCCTAAGCTCTCTGCTATGACGTGTAGAACCATAACAGTATCGATAATGGCCTCTTTGAAAATGACATTATTCATTATTACTCATCAATTGCAGATATTCAGGATATGAAAGTCATTTAACACATTTATATTTTCATTCGGTTAAGTCACAGTATTAAGGAGAGCAAGAAAGACTTTGGCGTTGTCACTTTTCATTTGTCACTAATATGTCTATCTAAATATTCTCGTTTGTACATAGAGGGAGCTTACACACCTTTGGGTTGTCCTGGGTTTCATTCCTACTCTGTATGGATGGATTTTAGAAGATAAAAAATTGCTTTTTGAAGAAACGTGACGAGTTGATGGGCGGTCTCACCTCAGCACGTTCTGTGTCGTGTGTTTCAATGCAATGTTGCATCATTTTTGGAATCCCTACTCTTCATGCGATCAAGTTCATCAGAGTCACGAATACAGTTTTCCCTAATTTTGAGTTCATTCACGCGATTAAATGATGATGAAACTCCTTTTTGTAATGGTTCGTCCCGGTGTTCTTTGTTATTATTAAGTTTAACACCCGTTTTGACGGTGATAGTACTTTTTTTGGAATCATGATGGTAGTTTTCGGGTTGTCTGTCCGTCCGTACGTACGTACGTACATCCGTACGTCCGTTCATGCTAATTTTCTCTGTTTTCTCTGCAACCGCTTATCCGATTGACACGAAGTTTTCACCACAGGTGTGACTACTCATGTAGAATGTTTTTATGATAATTATGACGTAATAGATCACGTGGTATGGAAGCCATATTGGAAAAAAGTAAAAACTTTGGACCTCTGTCCAAAACCACTCCATTCAAAAAATTGAAACTTGGCACATGTGAAGTACTCCCCATGGGAAACGAGTGTGATCTTTTATATATATATATATCATAGATGGCTTCATTATGGCGTCATCCATTGCACATGCCAAATGCTTTATCCGATCAGTATGAAATTTTTGAGGGTCATCTAGGGCTAAATTGTAATTGTGGGGAAAAAACATGATGACTTCATCGGTCACGTGGTTCAGCAGTGTGTGTATTGTTTTTAACTAGTACGGGCCCGTAGGTGCGTAAACGATGACTGGATTGGGGCATTATTTCAATTAGATCGGACCAACGCGTATCTATAATGGCCATAACTTGGGAAACACCTGGGAAACATACTCAGGTCCCAGCGTCAATTGTGACGTCATATCAAATGAAGAATTGTGACGCCCTCTCTCCTCTCTCGCTCCCCTAGTCTCGCCCTCTCTCTCCCCCTCCTCTCTCGCCCCACTCTCACCCGCTCTCTTCGCCCCCTCTCTCTCGCCCCTCTCTCTCCCTCTCTGAATTGTGACACCCTCTCTCTCTCTCCCCCTCTCCTCCCCTCTCTCGCCCCTCTCTCGCCCTCTCTCGCCCCTCTCTTGCCCCCTCTCTCTCCCCTCTCTCCCCCCTCCTCTCTCGCCTCTCTCTCGCCCTCTCTTGCCCCCTCTCTCCCCTTTGTCTCGCCCTTCCTCTCTCCCCCTCTTCTCGCCCCTCTCTCTCGCTCCCACTCTCATCCCCTCTCCCGTCCCTCTTACTCTCTCTGCAGATATTGGTCGACAGATAAATGGCCGTAATTGGGAACCGCTCGTCCGATTAATATCAACCTCAAAAAGGACATCCGTGGGTCCCAGCAATATTCTGGCAAGTTTCAATCAGATCGGCCGTAATCGTGCAAATAAAATAAAAATAATAAATAAATAAATAAACATTAATTGTGACGTCATTCGTGATATCATAGCACCGTGTCTTTTCATTGGTCGACAGATAAATGGCCGTAACTTGGGAACCGCTTGTCCGATTGATATCAAACCTCGAAAAGG
>CM068961.1:62776663-62800938 GCA_035128595.1 Eptatretus atami
TGCTTTCAACTTTGTGGCAACAGTTTGGGGAAGGCCCTTTCCTGTTTCAGCATGACAATGCCACCGCGCACAAAGTGAGGTCCACACAGAAATAGTTTGGCGAGATCGGTGTGGAAGAACTTGACTGGCCTGCACAGAACCCTGACCTCAACCCCATCGCACACCTGTGGATGAATTGGAACGCCGGCTGTGAGCCAGACCAAATCACCCAACATCACTGCCCGGCCTCACTCGTGCTCTTGGAGCTGAATGGAAGCAAATACCCACAGCAATGTTCCAACATCTCATGGAAAGCCTTCTCAGAAGAGTGGAGGCTGTTACAGCAGCAAAGGGGGGACCAACTCCATATTAATGCCCATGATTTTGGAATGAGATGTTGGACGAGTAGGTGTCCACATACTTTTGGCCATGTAGTGTAAGTTATTTCAGGCTTTACAAAAAAAGTATAGGTCATTTTACTTCTTTGGCCTGCATTTGCCACCCACCTGGTGGAGACATCATTGCATCTGTGGGATGGTCCACTCTTCAGCTCTCTGTGTCGATGCAGAAAATAAGTTTCTACCTCTTCTTTAGTACTTGAATTTAATTCATTTTATTTTTGAAATATTTTTTTGAATTTAATTCAATTTTCCCATTTTTATTTGTGATATCCCTGAGTCTGCCTCACTGTCTCATCCCCACTCCTTCCTCCCCTCATTTCCCCAATGAAATTCATTTGTTTTAACGGATTTATTTAATCTGGTATTGGTGTGGCGCATCCATGATGGGACCGAATGGCCTCCTCTTGTGTATAATTACCTCTGCACCACCGAAGGTGGATGGGGGATATGTTTTCACCCCTGTTTGTTTGTCTGTCTGTCTGTTTGTGAGCAGGGTATCTCAAAAAGTTCTGGACATATTCAGACGAAACTTGGTGGACAGGTTGGGTGTGTGACAAGGATGAACTGATTAGATTTTGGTGAAGATCCGGATCCGAATTTTTTTAATTTACAATGTGATTCTTCATCATTGAGAGATATTTTTTGCATACTGTACATTGTCGAGGCTCATATAAGAGCGAACACACAGAACATATAACAAAGGGAGCAAGAGACATGAGGGGCAGGAGAGGGAAGCACAAAACAGTGGGGAATAGACAGACACATGAGGATGGATGACAGGCCGAGTTAACCCCACCTGGTATTAATTCAACAGCTGAGCAGGATTTGAACTCAGGACCCTCGGATCCAAAGACCACCACACTAACCATTAAGCCAACACCAGGCATGGGGTAGAATAACGGGGGAAGAAAGTATTGTTTTGGATGGGTGAAGATATGAGATGGTGGTGAACAGTTGTTTTGAAGACCTGGAGTGAAGAGTGGGATTGAAGAGAATGTGGGAGTTTGTTCCACAGGCAGGAAAAAAGAGGAATGAAAGAGTGAAGGTGAGCAGTGATTCTTGATTTTCGTAGTTTCACTAGAAGGGGGTTGCTGGCGGACCTTGAGTGCCCTGTGGAAATATTGCGGGGGACAGATCGCAGACGGAGCAGGGGATCATGGCCGGTGGGGAGACGGTAGAAGACAGACCACCAACGTCCCTGCAGTGAGGGTTTGAGAGACCCAAAGACTCGGCCTCATCGCCGGAGATACCAATGATCCTAAATGCCTTGGTTTCCACAGCGTGAAACCCAGCTAGGTGTGAGGCAGGAGCACCAGCTCAGAGGAGAACGAAGTACTCTATCAGGCCAAGAATAAAAGATTTATATGTGGTAAAATAGTTCTATTTATCATTTTTGGCCATAATCTCAAAACGTTGTGGATGGGTTATGACAAAACTTGGTGGACAGGTTGAGTGTGTGATGAGGACGAATTGATTAGATTTTGTTGAGGATCTGGATTCAGAAACTATAATTTTTTTAAGTGTGAGCAGGATATCTCAAAAAGTTATTGACAGAATCGGGCAAATCTTGGTGGACAGTTTGGTTGCGTGACAAGGATGTATTTATTAGATTTTGGTGAAGATCCAGATGCTGTGATTTTCAAAGTGATTCTTCACCATTGAGAGATAGTGCCAAAAATGATATATAGCACGATATTTCAAAAAGTTATGGACGGATTACAACAAAACTTAGTGGATAACTGGATAGGTGACAAGAACAAGCCGATCAAATTTGGTTCAGGTACGAATGCAGATCCGGCCTATCAGTGGGATATAAAACATAAACCGCTCAGCCTGGTGCAGGTTAGCAGTCTTCCAAGTGCCGTTTTAGTTTCCTCCTCCTTATTCCTTGTTGTAATTAGGGAATGTATAGATTATTGTGTACAAGTGTAGCCATTGTGAAAATGATAAATTTGTGCAATAAGCACAAAAAAACTCCTCTCTAGTCATTTACCTCCAATCGACTCTGTTTGTGCTCTGATCTGAGCCCTAACTTTTTGAAGATGTAATATTTCATATTCAAAGCCAAGTTGTCTTATGTTTTTGTTTTTTTTTTCTATGATAAGAGATAAGGAGAAACTGGTGATAAATAGCATTGTAAAATTATAGAATCCATCGTTCTTGTTTGAATGTTACTTCTTCTACACATTATCTGTATTCCCTCAAAGGAAGGATTCGCAATTTCCCAGTGCCTTCCAGTTTTAAAAGCTCAGGATTCTCACAATAAATTAACAACACTGAACATATAACAATGCATTGCTTTGCTTGGAAATATACAGTACAGTAGATCTGAGAACCAGCACAGACTCACTCACTCAGTCATTCACTCACTGACACATAGGAGAGGAGGAGATTGGGACCATACTCTGTGCAGAGCGTTGGTGCTGCTTCAGCAGTCTCCTTGGCTATTGGGCACAATCCTGGACGGGTCGCCACTCAGACACAGTATACCAGCATGCTGGCACTCATTTTGCCGACCTCGGAAGGATGACAGGTCGAGTTAACCCCACCTGGTATTAATTCAACAGCTGAGCGGGATTTGAACTCAGAACCCTAGGATCCAAAGCCCGCCACCCTAACCATTAAGCCAACACCAGGCATACTGACACATATCACTGTGATAACAGCTTTTTGTATTCGTTTTTGAATTCCTTCAGGGAGTTTAGACTCATAAGTCACACAATAAATTCCCACATCCATATACATCATGAAAAATACATCAGAAATGGTTGATATATCTTAAAAGTTAACCTATCTGATTTTCGTTATTAGTTTATTTGTGAAGGAACAGGATACCTGTCACACACAGACAAATCTCCCTAATAAGGAGTACTGGGGTGGAGATAAGAATAGTATTGTACATGAGTGTGGCTCTTAACAACAACACGTAGATGCACAGACAGATATACAGAGAAGAGGCAATTATGATAAAACACTAGAATAAGACATAACTAGAAAATAGAATTCGATCTGAATGCGTAAATGGATATGCCTCTGCCCACATTAGATGTCAACCTACTGTTACGTTTGATCTCAGTCAAGGTCACTTGAGAGAGAGCACGAGAGAGAAAAGACAATCAATAGAGACACAACATCAGATGCTTCTAACTTGAGTTATGTTCTGCAAAAAAAAATTCAAAGGACACATAACCTTTGTCTTTTGACCTGTTGAATCTAATATAGAATCAGTTCATCTTTGTAATACATTCCATACTTGTGTCAAGCTTAGTTGAAATCCCTTCAGTGGTTGACAAGTTATTGTGGTAACAAAATAATTTTCAAACCAAGGTCATTTGACCTTAGGCCTATAACCTTTTGAACCCAAAATGGAATCACTTCATTTTCATATTACAGGCCATAGTTCTGCCAACCTTGGTTGAAATCCCTTCAATGGATAAGCCCATTTTGACCACTGAGTTGGCACAATTAACCAATATAAGTTATTGCGGTAACAGAATTCTGCTCCGCACATGCATGCACGCACACATGGATGTACAGCTGAACAGACAACCTGAAAACATAATGCCTCCAGCACCTTTGGCTGCGGACGCATGAAATGTTACGGTTAATTTAGCCAACTTGTCCAATCGTGCATAAGGCTGCTTGTTTCACTAATACAGTGTACTTCAAAACATGGCCGGTGTGGAAAGTTGTTCTGCATGTGGACTTACTCACACATACACACACACACACACACACACACACACACACACATCAATACCATCATCCATTCCCGAATAATAGCGGAATGAAACATGGCTGCTGCAGTCAAGTGGGTTGTGGGCTGGAGGGGTTGGGTTGAGCTTTACTCTTTATAAACTGGAGGAAAACTTTACAATTTTTACCCTGCGCGCACGAAGCGAAAGGCAGGGTTGAACAAGTGCTTCACTTTGTCTGTCTGTCTTCAGACATCAGTCAATAATCGATGTTATTTATGATTGTGAGCTCGACCTAATCTACGATAAAGTAAAGTAAATAGACTTACGATAAAGTAAATTTACTTACGATAAAGTAAATAGACGATAAAGGTACTACTTAATCTAAATTGAATGTTACATTTTAAACACTGTAGAACAGAATCAGAACAATTAATTGTAACAAGAACCTGCAGTTTAGTAGTACTTTGTCTGTGAATTAGGCAAATTATACAAAATCTCATCCAATCGCGCATGCGCACAGAGGAGTAAGGAAGTTTTTTTTTTACTCTATCTTCCTGTCTGGCAGTCAAAGAAAATTAGAAAATTATTCCAAACAGGAAAATTACTGTTTTTAGGAACGTCATAAAGGACACAAACAACAAGCTTAAAGAACTAATGTAACGTGTTAAATATGGTGGTGTATAAGACGCTGCATCAACGGCGGTAAACTTCCAAAAATATATATTATTTTTCTACAGCCTTTAAAATCTTTATTTTATTTAAATTTAATCATATACTTGAACACTGTAGAACACAAATCGCCTTCTCGGCACATTAAAAAAAACCCTCCAATATTGCACTACTTCAACAAAATATTTAGCCATTTTACACCAATCTTGACCAATCAAATTTGCTGCTCGTGCTCTGTGTTTGGGAATATCGAGATTCAGACAAAATTGCAGCTTGTACGAAATATAGATCATGATCACAAACGCAAAGCAAGCATTTTAAAAGACCCTTCCCATGTCATTTTTCTCAAGAATACGCAGGGTAAGGTGTTCCATGAACTCTCGAGTTCATGGAACTTGTGATGTCATTTACAGAAATCAATAACAATTTCATTAAAGTGTATTAAACAATATCAATATCATTACTTTTACCTGTAAAAGTGCAGTCATGTTTGGGTGGGTGCATTGTCTTCGATCTTCATCTCAGGTAATAATAAACAAGATCTTCCATGATTTATTTGTACACCTTAAATTGAAATAGTTGTTTCGATGTTAATGCACCTTCCACCCTCCCCAACGTTGTTACATTGACCGTTAGCATTGTCATTTTGCTCACACCTCCCCGGACCGTTTAAATGGCCTCCCACCCTGCCATCAATTTCTGATCCAGTTCTGTCTTATCTGTGTGTACCCAGACTATACGAACATTTCCACATCGTTTCCACCATTCAAGCTAATCCCCTTTGTGCTTTTGTGTTTTTTTTAAATATCTGATCTTTATTCCACTGTCTCATTTCTCTCTTCTTACCCTCCTGCTAATATGGAGCAATATATTTTAATGCTTCTTGCTGCCTCATTACGAATAAATTGGTGAAACACGAAGACATTTGACTCCTAAGTTATAAATCATCCATGAGCTTTGGTTGGGTAAATAAATAAGTAAACAAACAAATAAATAAAGAAATATAGATCACTGATTGGAGCTCTAACATTTTGATGTGTTGCAGATGACGGAGATGCAGGCCCTGATCCACATTCTTTAGGGTCTCTGGACTTGTTCTCTTTCTTTGTTTTATCTTCAATTTCATTTTTATGATGACATATTTATAGAGTGGTGCCATAAATTTGGGTAATGTTTCTGCAGATTGTCATTCTTCTTTAGTTAATTGTAAGGAATTTTCTTAACGTTTGGAGGAAGAGCATAACAACACCAGTTGTCAAACAGAAGGGGGATATCATGGACTGTGGAAACTACAGACTACAGAGGGATCAACTTGATGGATTCTAGGTCAAAGGCTAATGGAAATTGTCAAGAGAGAGGATTATACAGTGTGGATTTGTGCAAAGAAGGGGGAACAGTTAATGTGATTTTCACCATGACACAGATTCAGGGAAAGATGATGAAAGGAAATAAGAAGTTATACTGCACATTCATGGATGTAGAGTAGGCAAATGATAGGATCTCAAGAGAAGTGGTGCATTGATGTTTGAGGAAGAAGGGTGTACCAGAGAAGGTTGTTCGAATCATGATGGAAATGTATATGGGAGCGAGCACTATGGTAAGGACAGTGAACGAGGACTCACAACATGATAGAGTGGAGGTTGGTCTCCATCAGAGTTCTGCACTCAGCCCCTTCCTTTTTGTCATGGTGATGGAAGTGTTGAATGACAACATCAGAGATAGATAACTGTGGGAGCTTCTGTTCACAGACGACCAATAGCAGAGTCAAAGGAAGAGCTACAGAGAAGAGTGCTGAAATGGCAAGAGAGCTTAGAAAGGCAGGGATTGAGGATTAATGCTAGAAAGACGACTTATGGTATGCAGTAAGACTGGAGCAGAGAGGGTCAAGATTGTAGATATAAGAGGTGAAGAGCCGAAATTGGTGCACAAATTCTAATACCTTGGCTCAGCTCTAAAGGAAGGGTGAGGTTGTGAAGCAGAAGTTTGGACAAAGTGAGGTGGCATGGGAAAAAATTGAAGGACGTTAATAGTCATCTGTGATAGAATGATACTAATATAATAGAAGGTACGAATATACAACACAGTGATCAGGCCAATTATAATGTAGGGTGCAGAAACGTGGGTTTGAAGAAAAAGGGAAGAGGAGTTGCTGGAGAGGAAGGAATAAGAATGCTTCGGTGGATTCTCAGAGTATCACAAAGAGAGCAAATGAGGAATGAGAAGCGATGCAACAGAGCCGGAGTTTCATGTATTACAGAAAATATTAGAGAGGCTGCGTTAACGTGGTTTGGGCAGGTGATGAGGAGAAAGGATGAGGAACCAATCAATAAAGTATGGAACGAGCCAATTAGAGGGAAAATATCAACAGAGAGACAGAGATCATAGCGAAAGGATGTCGTGGAAAGGGATTTGAAGAACAAGGGATTGAAATGAAAGAGTAAGATACAGAAGACAGAGGAGAATAAAGAGGGCGGATCTCAGTAGCCAGCCCCTAACTGTTGGAATTAAAGCTTAATAAAGAAGATAACGATGCTGCACTTCGTGCAACTCACTGTCTCCTGTAAATTTAGTTTTTAAAAAATTCCTGTAAGCTGCTGCTGCTGCTACGACTACTAGAACAACTTATTCCCAACTCGACCAGGGAAAGTTTTTGAAAAGAGTCTTTATGAACCAGCTGGTCAGGTCGGACATTTGACTCAGGGTGGCAAGAATTTGGAATTTCAGGAATCTGGAGCCACCTCACTCTTCCATGAGCCTCGATCGTGAAAAGGCTGCTGGGGATAACTTGGAAGAATAGGCTGCTGGGGATAGCTTGGCTACTCTTCACGAAAGACACCTTCAAATTTTGACATCCTCCAACTAATGCCAGCAGACACAATACAAAGTTTAACGTTGATTGACGATGTGCATTGATTCTCTTCTTTTATTACATACAAAGTCGACTCATGGAAGAGCTAAGTGGTTATTATTCTTCACTTATTCTTCATATAATAAGTGTTTATTAAGTAACTAAGGTATGTATGAGCTTTGATTAATGAGAAGTTTCTTTCTGAAAATGTTGGTGGATAATGACTCCATTGTTAACCAAAACATAAATAACTATAAGAGCACTCGGTAGAGCGCATACCTCCACCACGCAATTCCTTGATCGAGTAGAACATATTGGTTTCAATATTTTGTTTGAGATATTATCCTATATATTGTTTTTGGCCCCATCTCTCAATGGTGAAGAAACACTTAAAAAAAAAAATTCTCGTATTTAAGGTGATTTGGATTCGGATCTTCACCAAAATCGAATCAATTCGTCCTCACCACACACCCAACCTGCCCACCAAGTGTCGGCCAAAGCTGTCCATAACTTTTTGAGATATCGTGCTATATATCGGTTTTGCCCTGTCTCTCAATGGTGAAGAATCGCTAAAAAAAACTCCAAGTATTTGGATCCGTATCCGGATCTTCACCAAAATGTAATCTCTTTTTTTTTGTATACAATGTTGAGGCTCGTATGAGAGCTAAGATACAGAACGCACCACAAGGGGAGCAGGAGACAAGAGGGAAGGAAAAAGCAGTGGAACAGACACATGAGATCTGTGGAAGGGAGAGGGATGGGGTGGGGTATGCGGGGTAAACAAGATGGACAATACAGGGACTTTCAGGTCCTTACACTACATGGACTTTCAGGAAGGAAAGAAAGCAGGGAATTTGAAGGAGGTGGGTTTTGGGGTGAACTAGCGGGGGTAGAAATGATCGTGGTTTTGGATGTGGGAAGATTAGAGATGGTGGTGAACAGCTGTTTTGAAGACATGGAGGGAAGACTGCGATTGAAAAATCCTTGTCGTACACAGTTCATCCTTGTCGCACACCCAACCGGCCCACCAAGTTTCGTCCGAATCTGTCCATAACTTTTTGAGATATCGTGCTATATATAATTTTTGGCCCTTTCTCTCAATGGTGAAGAATCATTTGAAAAATTCTAATATCCGGATCCGGATCTTCACCAAAATCTACTCAGTTCATCCTTGTCGCACACCCAACCTGTCCACCAAATTTCATTCAAATTCGTCAACAACGTTTTGAGATATCCTTCACACAAACAAACAAACAAACAGACAAGAAGGCGTCAGATGTTA
Organism: Eptatretus atami; assembly: GCA_035128595.1. Lineage (NCBI taxonomy): Eukaryota > Metazoa > Chordata > Myxini > Myxiniformes > Myxinidae > Eptatretus > Eptatretus atami. Next base: position 62,785,541 of record CM068961.1, read on the forward strand.
GCCTGACATGTATGACGAAAATCATGCAAATGACGTCACTGTCACCTTGACCTTTGACATATATAGTCAAAAAACAATGACAGCCTCACTTTTGTCCTTCAGAATCCTCTAGTAAAGTTTGACGAAGATACCTGAAAGCGTTCACAAGTTATCACACTCACAGTATATACCGAGCCGTGCCGAGCTGTAACAAACGAGACAGACCGACATATACCAAACAGCCAGACAGGGGTTAAAACATAATCTCCTTTCACCTTCGGTGGCAGAGGTAAAGAAATCAAAACCATGGCTACTTAATTGTTGAACAGAGACTAATGCAAGTTTGAATCGGTTTCATAAGTCTTTGTTAAGCAATTGAACTACCATGGCAGTTCCAAAAGTATCAAGTAATGCTTCCATCTGGCATTGAATTCGATGAACAATTTCCCTTCAAGCTGTATGCCATGTTTGGAGTTTGTGTGTGCCTCCTGTACAGGTATAAATGTTTGTTTTCAATGTTATCTAGTTAAAGAGAGGAAATTGAAATTATTGGTTCGTGTGGGCAGGCTACATTCCCTGGGCACTGCCAGGCAATCGCACGACAGAGCAAAATGTCAAGACTGCATGCCCGAGGACGGGTCACAATGATAAATCTGCAGAGAAGGGCTCTTACATGAGCCTCGTCCTCTGTATGAAAATGTGGTGTGTGTGTGTGTCCCTTTGCCCATCATCAACACCATCAGCAGCGAGTACCCTCAATCCGAGATTAATTTTGAATCACCTTGTGGATACACCCTGGTAAGTGCACAGTTTGTTGTGCGTGTAATTGTAAGATGTTTGTGCCAATAAAAGGTGACAAAGCTCATAATTGTGCAAAAGAAGTAAATATATCCAACCGCAAAAGCTTAAGGCCTGAGATCAGATACTTTTGCTCAGGATTATCAAGAAATTCACCGATTACATAAATGTTCCTTTATCTAGTGATGTCCTTATAATTCGCGTCATGTATGCGAAGGTCTCCTCATGTCCTTGTCCTATACATACACGTAGCTGCTTCAGCATGAGTCTCAGATGAAAGTCAAAAAACATGTTTACAGGAATGCTGGGTTAAGTTAATTGCTCTTTTTTGTTTAACATTTATTTTTCTTATTAACGTAGTGTTGGAACTTCCTTGCGGCATTGTTCTCTGGAGATGCGAAAAAAATATTATTTTAAAGCTTTGTTGCTGCTGAAAATTTCATAACTTTTCCTCATTTGAAAATTTCATAACTTTTCCTCATTTTTGTTGGCAATTCCAAGTCTTGCGCTCCTTCTCTGGGTAATAACAAAGTAAGGTTATCTTCCAAACACGTACAAATCACTGCCTTTCAGTGCTGTACTGGTTTCCCAATATATCAAAGAAACAGTTATACAATCTCAAGGTGTTTTGGGAGTTGGCACCCAGGGAACTAATATATGGCTTCTGCCTCACCTGCCTTCTACCTGATTATCCACAGCAATCAGTCTTGGTGTATGGCTGGCAGGATGGCCGAGGGATAGACACACTCACATCTTAACTGTCTATCCTGGGTTGATATCCTGACCCAGCTATAAACCACCATTCCAGTGTTTCAATGGTCGTGTGTTGTCCCTCGAATGGATGTTGAACCGGGCATCTCATCTGGCGACATTAGTTAGAGGATATTAAAGATCCCACGATGTCCTTCGTGAAGAGTAGGCGAGCTATCGGCGGCAACCTGGCCCAATTCCAAATCCCTGCCCTAACCTACAGAGGGTACTGCATAAGTTACACAACCTCACCCTCAGCTGATGATGCTAACCCATAGCCTTGTGCTGCATACGAACGAAGTCGAAGTGTTGGTGTACACCTCAATTGCTAACATTTTCACGACCTGTCTGTGCTGTAGTGCACGGTGGTGGTTGTGGTTGTGAAATTGCTTCCATGTTGTGGATATCTTAAACCAACTATCCTCCTGCAAAAGGAATTGAATGTGAGTATTGAAACCCATAAGTTGGGATGATCTGTCGTCCTCAAGGTGGACAATGCCTCAATCAGTGCTGTTTCTCTGATATTTAAGTCAATTTAATCATTGTTAGTGGCATGGCCTCATGGCTGCCCATTCTGTTCAAACTTAGAGGAGTATTAGTGCTGCTCGTTTGCTCGTGAGGCTAATTTTTACTCTTAATCAAATCCCAGTTGCAGGTTAGGTCAGCTTTTATGAGTTCCAGCTGCTAATCAGAGATAAGAGACTGCATTGACAATATGATGTAATTGAGGTTATAGTAATGCACCCCTCCCATCCCCCCATCTTTTCCCCAATTCCATGCTGAACTGCCATATGATGAAGAGAGCTTAGATGTTCCCAGGAGAAGAGTTTTCTTCCAATAAAATCCAGATTTCTTTTGTTACTAGGACAAGGAAATTCCCCATTGGACTTGCCCCGATGATTTATCGGGAAAAATCACACGAAATCTCTTTAAAATGGGTGACTGTCGTGACAACAGTTGAGGAGTCTTCCAGCCAATAAACAGTAAAGTGAAGATCATAATGAAATGGAAGACCAAGAAGGAACCCAAAGAAGTAAAGAGCAAAGATTGAGTCATCGGGAAGAACTTGCCATCAGGAGGAATACATCAGAGATCATCTTTAGCTTGGTATGCAATGATAGGCCGGCTTTTTCTGAGAGCTCTTTTGATGTTCATTGCAATAGTCCATTGCCCTTCCGAATTGTATAGTCATGAGGTCGCAGAGAGGCGAGAAAACAGTCCACCAGTGAAGGAATTTTTGTTTCTTTTGAACAACTAACTGGCGTTGCAAGTGTAAATTGAAAAAAGACATTGCGGTATTGTATTGTGTGTATTGCATTGTGGGAGACTACACATAAAGGATTGACACAAACAAATTTACCTCCACATTACCAATTATACAAACAACAGCTCTTTCCGTTTCTAGTTGACTTTTTGCTGCAATAGATACTTAACATCACTGCTCATCGTTGCTGCTGTCAACAATTGCTATCTGGTGTTGGGTATTTTTGTGCCAGCCTCAGCAACGAGCATCGAGACCTAATGCAGGCTAATCTAGAGAAGTCATTACACTGCTGCAGCCAATGGTAGCACTTGGAAGCATTGTAAAGCTACATGGATTGAATTTTTATTTTAATATCCTAAGCACACTAATCATGAAATTATTTTGTCTGCTTTGTCTGTGTGCGAAAGCAGATTGGTCACAACTTTGAGGTGGATTCCGCATTAGCCAAGGAGGATGATGATGTGTACGCAACAATACTCTTTGCAGAGTGCCGGAGCTGCCGAAGCAGTTTCTTGGCAAGGTCCATGCCGGGTGGTTTGCCATTGCCTTTCCAGCAGTCAGTTCAGGCAGGAATTTGTAATTCGGCCATGATGCTGGTGAGAGCTCGCCGACTCTTCACAACAATTTTTGGCAGATGGAATTCCCGTTTAACGTCCATCCGAGGGACGGGACACACATTGATGAATCACCCTGCCTATGAAACACCGGGATGACAATTTATAGATGGGTCGGGATTCAAACCCAGGCTAGACAACTCAGAGGCGAGTGTGGTATCCCTAGCCAAAGCTACCCATCCATAAAACAACACTACGGTGGTTTGACACAGGTTCAGTGACAATTGCCGCAACCTCAAAAAACACTCTTGGCTATAAACCGCCATCCTTCTCCAAAGGAGAGAATACAGGACATTGCCTAATGCCTAATTAGAATTACACCTTACCTACCTTTGTCTGTTTTAATTGGCAATAAATACAATAATCAAAGCACTGACTGATGCCCTTGAACCAGTGGGGAAATACTGGTGGACTACTGCATACGGTTTTGTGTGCAATTGATGTTTATTAACAGTTTGACCATGAATCATCTTTTTGTAACAAAAGCTCACTTTGTCTGGTACCATTGAGATTGCCACACAAGGCGGTGGGCAATTTTACAAGGGAATTTTTGCACAGGAGGAGGCCATTCGGCCCATCATGCCTGCACCGCACCAATGCCAATTTTAATAAATCTATCAAAACAACAGAGTAGTGGGGCAACTTAGCATAACAATTGTGCATTTTGTGAGGAAAGCACCAAATTTGGCACAATAGTAGCCTATCATATTATGAACAGATTTGGATATTGGGCCATCTCAAATTTTTGATGGCAGTGGAAAATGGCTGCCACAGCCATCAGCGGCTGAATTTGAGATGGCCCAATATCCAAATCTGTTCATAATATGATAGGCTACTATTGTGCCAAATTTGGTGCTTTTCTCAGAAAATGCACAATTGTTATGCTATATTTAGCTACGTTGCCCCACTAGAGAACCGTTTTCAACACACAGCTGATGTTCTGCATGTTTTTAGGGGTTTTTTTTCGTTGCAGAATTTTTTAGTTTTTATTTTTTATTTTTCTCACCGAAAGTGACGCAAATGAACACCTCGCCATCACGAATGCGGTAAGCGTCATTTTGCGAGTTAATTGCCATTTCAACGCAAAAGCATACGGTTCGTGGTGCTGTCGCGGGAGGGTTGATTAAATTGGTCGCACTGGCTCGAGGCAACAACCTGCCACTGTGGATTCGTCGCATGGAGTCGGTCCAATCGAGCTTGTTTGACGTTCCTTGGTGACAAATGCAACAAAAGGAATAATGAGCTCGTTATAAATTCAACAAACTGTCGAACATTCCCAGCCGATGCCTCCATATCTGTCACTCGCCTTGCTTGGATGAAAGCCATTTGCATGGACTTGAGCGAACTCGAGTTATGGAGTTGTGCAGGAGAAGCCTCCTCTCCCCAGCCCCCCCCCTATCTCGGGTTAATTTTCTGCACCTTGTCAATCACCACGTACCACCCACCTCCTCCCACCCCATACAGAAACACTCACACACACCCTTGCATCCAATTCCCACCACTCTCACTTTTTTCTCACGTGTTGTGTCGTGAACTTGTCACCAGAGGTGCGTGAAGCTATAAATCCAACCTCGATACACACGTCCACTAATTCATTCTTACTTGTGAAAGCTAGATCCCCCATACTTATGTCTCGTCTGGGTTCCTCTCTCAGATTGGTGATTCGTAGGCACAGGGCGTCACCTCACTCTGAGTGTTTGGTCCCTCAGTTCAGACATAAAGCTGCGGACTCATCTGCTCGCTTTACCTGGTTGACGTTAAAGACCCCCAAAAAAGTCTTTTGATGTCGAGTCAGCATTTGTTTTCTGGTTACGCCGAACAAATTCCACTTTCCTGCCATATTCTGCAGTGGCGGCACAGCGGCGCGTAATTCTCAATGGGACAAAAGTGACACAGCGAGCAGCCCAAATCCGTCACTGAAGATTGGTCCAACATCCATTCGCCACGGATAACTTATAACAGATTAAATAAAAACATATATGTATAACATTCATTTGTGTGCACGAGCATTGTACGTGGTTTCTATTCACTTATGTATAAACAATCAGCGTTGTTATCCTAACTAATGTCACTCATGTTTACATAGCTATCTATCATTCTAGCAATGTGTGTGTGTGTGTGTGTGTGTCTGTTGTGGTGTGTGTGTGTCTGTGTGTGTGTGTGTGTGTTGTGTGTGTGTGTCTGTGTGTGTGTGTGTCTGTGTGGTGTGTGTGTGTCTGTGTGTGTGTGTCTGTGTGTGTGTCTGTGTGTGTGTGTCTGTGTGTGGTCTGTGTGTGTGTGTGTGTCTGTGTGTGTGTGTGTGTGTGTGTGTGTCTGTGTGTGTATCTGTGTGTGTGCTGTGTATGTGTGTGTGTGTGTGTGTATATCTGTGTGTGTGTCTGTGTATCTGTGTGTGTGTCTGTGTGTGTGTGTGTCTGTGTGTCTGTGTGTGTGGTGTGTCTGTGTGTGTCTGTCTGTGTGTGGTCTGTGTGTGTGTGTGTCTGTGTGTGTGTGTCTGTGTGTGTGTGTCTGTGTGTGTGTGTTTGTGTGTGTGTGGTCTGTGTGTGTGTGTGTGTTGTGTGTGTGTGTTGTGTGTGTCTGTGTGTGTTGTTGTGTGTCTGTGACCGCTGTTTCTCGACAACCCATGGTCCGATCTAATTGAAACTTGCCAGGTATATTGCTGGGACCTGAGGATGTGCCTTTTCAAGGTTTGATATTAATCGGACAAGAGCTTCCCAAGTTTGGCCATTTATTTACCAACCAATGACAAGACACGTTGTTGCGTGGGGTGGCCGATGGGAAGGGAAGCTCAGCCGCGTTCCCATTACGGGTTACAACGTACGGACTTCCGGAGAGTGATGACTTCGTGTATTGTAATAATTTCTCGATTTCTTATGCGCATTAATAGATAAACACAATGCCCCAATCCAGTCGTTATTTACGAGAGAACGAAGGAACAGCCTGTGTGGTTGTTTGAAAGTTGTTGTTTTTTGCACGTACGTTTTTATTTTTGTTTTTTTTTCTCCTCTCTTCTCTTTGTGTTTTTCCTTGCGATGACATTGCGAAAAGGCAAAATACGTTGGCGCTAATGGAATAATTGGCCATTAAAACTAAATTGCAAATAATCGTAACTGCGATATGCGAACTTCCGGACAGTGAGGACTTAACTTCGCGTAGGCCGGCCGACGATGACGTCACCTGCTGTGCCGGTTTCGATGGGGATCGATCGGTGCCTTAGTTACCGTGGCGGAGGAGTGGCAATGGTCAATGGCAACGAATGTCATGGCAAGCAAAGACAGTAAGGTAAACTTGATTTAATTTTGATTTTAATTAACTCTGTGTGTGGAAGTATCACAGCAGTTGTTACATCAATGCAAGCGATAATTCGTGGAATGCATGTGAACATTCCGTACGGGCACGCACCACTTCCGTGTAGTGATGACTTACTGTATTGTAATAATTTCTCGATTTCTTAAGCGCATTTATAGATAAACACAATGCCCCAATCCAGTCGTCGTTTACGAGAGCGAAGGAACGGCCTGTGTGGTTGCTTCTGGCTCGCGGTTTGAAAGTTTTTTTTTTTTTGGTTTGCACGTACGACCACGCACGTACGGGAACGTACGAGTATTGATAATGGCTATAAAAGCTGCTGCTGCTGCTCTTAACGGTTAATGTGGCTGGCTTAAGATCTTAGGGTCCTGGGTTTGAGCCCCTGTCAGCCGTTTAATTTTAATTATCAACAGTTGTGGTTGACTCAGCCTATCATTCTTCTGAGGTCAGTGAAATGAGTACCAGTGTATTGGTAATAGCTAGGACACTGCATCAGCAGCAGAGCCGTGCCCCCAGAAAATGATGCAGCCATAGGCTGCACACGATGACAACTACTGCTACAACTACTACTACTACTACTACAATATGGAATAGGCAAAGCCTAGAAGCGAACGTAGAATTCTTCTTACATTCGCTTCTGACTTTACATAAAACTTGTTCACAACTGTATACTTGCCAACTATACCGTGGTAATGTAAGCGCCGCACAGCTGATGATTTTGACGCAATTTCCGGTTACTTCGGCCTGGATTCGGATCAGCGAACAAATAATGTAAATCACGATTAAAAAATATATTTTGATGATGCGGAGATATCTTTATTAAAATTAACTTTGGGAAAAATAATTGAATAAATAAATAAATAAACAATCACTTCAAGTCAAGAATAAAAGAACTTAAAAGTTCCGGAAAGAGTTTCAAAATCACTCCCGGTAATGTTAAATACAAAATAAACACTTCCTGTCATGAAAAAAAATCACTTTCGGAAGTATAAAATTAACTTTGGAAAAATAATTGAATAAATAATAAACACTTCCGGTCATGATCTCCCGGCATGCATCATTCCCCATGAAAAAACCGGAAACAAAATAAAACGGAAGCAAAATGGTCATAGCCAATGACACGGATTCACAATTGCCAGGTATTGTGTTGTTTTTGTTGTTTCCTATTCTCTCATGTGCACGCGTTAAGTAATATTCACAAGATAGAAATAAACCCAATCGTGTTTATACACCGCACAGCGTTTAACAACAACCGGAAGCAAAGGTCATAGCTAATGACACGGATTCGAAATAGCCAGGGCTATTGTGTTGTTGTTGTTGTTTACCTATTCTCTCACGTGCACGCGTTAAGTATTAAGCTCACTGCGTTCGCTATTAAAATTAACTTTGGGAATAAATAATTGAATAAATAAATAAATAAACGATCACTTCTAGTCAAGAATAAAAGAAATTAAAAGTTCCGGAAAGAGTTTCAAAATCACTCCCGGTAATGTTAAATACAAAATAAACACTTCCTGTCATGAAAAAAATCACGTTCGGAAGTATAAATTAACTTTGGGAAAAAAAATAATTGAATAAATAAATAAACACTTCCGTCATGATTTCCCGGCATGCATCATTCCCCATGACAAAAACCGGAAACAAAAAAAAACAGAAACAAAACAAAACGGAAGCAAAATGGTCATAGCCAATGACACGGATTCACAATTGCCAGGGTATTGTGTTGTTTTTTTGTTTCCTATTCTCTCATGTGCACGCGTTAAGTAATATTCACAAGATAGAAATAAAACCCAATCGTGTTTATACACCGCACAGCGTTTAACAACAACCGGAAGCAAAAGTCATAGCTAACGACACGGATTCCAAATAGCCAGGACTATTGTGTTGTTGTTGTTGTTTGTTCCTATTTCTCTCACGTGCACGCGTTAAGTATTAAGCTCACTTCGTTCGCTACTACTACTACTACCTACTTTTGAACCACCCCAATTATTCGCAGCTTCTTGCGCGGTGGCTGGGAACGTTTCTCATCCAAGTCTTTCACAAACTGGCTGTATTTGTTGATAGTGCCATGATAACTCACCAACCCTTCGCAGACACCATTGGATAGTTAAAGTCTACCAACAAAGGCTGGCAGACGGGACACACATTTTAACGTTCATCAGATAGACGGTGCATAAATAAGAACAGAGTTCAATTTGTTTGATCACTTTATTAGCGTGAAACGACATAATCAAACAAGTATTGAACAGTTGAAACGCCCACAACATCTCTGGCTCCGGCCCGGTGCGCATGCGCACTGGCACAGGGGACCGTCTATATGTAGAGTACGTAAGTACAATGTTCTCTATCTCCCTCCGAGTCTTTATTATGTTAATAGATAAAGGCTGAGAAAATATTAAGTTTAATGAATGAAAAAAAGTTTATATCACCCATCGTGTGACTATTCCATGGATAGTCCTTGTGCCAGGCAGGCACGCTGGTCGCTCTGGTGGATCGGTTGACCTGTTGCTGGTGCTGGTGGTGTCACATGGGCCCCAGTGGGGATGGGCTCTCGGGGTTTCAGGGGCCGATGGTGGCGTCTGAAGGATCGCGCGCCTCGGTGTGCCTCGTCCTGGTGCTGCTGGCGTGTCTGAAACGGGTGTCGTCTTGCGCCGGGGTGTGCATACTGACGTCAGTGCGGGCGTGGGCCCCGTTGGCGTCGCAGATGTCACGGGTTCGCTGTCAAGGTCAGGCAGTTGCGGTGTTACAACGGGTGCAGGTACAGTGATGCGGGTTGCTAGATCATCATAGATAGACCGGGTGGCAGCTGGTCATTGCGAACTGGGCTAAACTTGCGCAGGAATTTCCTGTTCCGAAGTGTGACTCTGCCCGAGCCGTCGATCTTGATCACGTATTGGTCGTGTTGGCGTACCTCCACGATACTGCCTGTCTTGTCCCATTTTTTGGGTGGGGTCCTGTCTGGTTCTGTACGCGGACTAGGTCCCTACAGCAAGTGGCGGAAGGCGTTGGTGTGTTCTGCCCAGGTGTCGGCTGTGCGGATATGACTTTGCGGAGGGCCTCCTCCCTTGCTTTCAGGTCTCATGCCAAGTGTCGTGCGGTCTGTACTTCCCGGGGATAATCGGGATGAAATCGCGTATCGGGCGGCCGAAGACACACATTGCCGGGGAGATCTTCGTGTCAGGGTCAGGCGTGTTACGATATTGTAGTATCGCTCTCTGCACAGCGTCAGTGTCAAGTTCTCCCTGCGGGCTGGTGTTGTCTGTGATAAGTCGTTAAGTGCTCTGTCCGCAAGAGTTTCAGCATGGTGTGTGTCTACCGCAATGATCAGGTTTCTCGCAGCCCAGTACGAAGTAGCGCGCCTTGTCCAAGGCGTCCGCGACTGCGAGAGCCTCGCCCCTATGGCGCGGTATCTGGATTCTGCCGCGTGTGTAAATCTGCTGCCGACCAGGGTTATTTTCCATCCATCAGTGCAGCAGAATGTCTAACTGGCACGCATCGGCAGTGCTTTTGAAGCAACCAGAATCCGATTCCTCCTTCGACAGTCCGTGGCGATGCATGTTGGCTTAGTTTTGTCAAATATGCGGACACCGTGTTCGATTTCTTGTACGATCACGTCTTTCGACTCCGGAATATGTCCTCTAACTCCATGGACACTGGAAGCGTTTCTCACTTTTCAGAGCTTCCGGAATGGCTGCATTCGTTCGGCCATACTAAAAGCGTACGCCACCTGGTTGACAACCCGAACCACGATCTGACGTCGGTGATGTTACGCGGTTGTGGGAAATCGTGGATTGCTTCCAGGTAGCGGCTGCACGGTCGCACGTCGGTCATGGTGATCGTGAAGCCCGCGAAGTCCACCGTGGGTGCGCTGAAGACAAACTTCTCCGGGGAGGATGATTCCATTCCGGCCGCATATATCCAGCCATTGGACGCCTGGAAGTAGCTCCCTCAATCGTGTCTGACCATAGTAGCGTGTCATCTACGCACTTGGTCTTGTTACCAATGTCCGCGACGATCTCATCGTATCGTCGTGAGTAACCGTCCCGATGCATATACCCTTGTGGGCAGATAGGTACGGTAGCGCCCCATGGAGTGATGAAGTCGTCTTGTGGCGGTCGTCCTCGTGTAGGCGGACGCTATGGTAACCGTTCCATGCGTCGAATACTGTCTTGCGCTTCCGTTAGGTACGCGTTTCGCCTGGTGGAACGGGGATTGGGTGTGGTGGGTCTCCGGAACGCATGCTTGTTCAAGGCCTGAAAGTCGACGGTGCGTCGCGGCTTGCCATCTCTTTTCGCGCAAATTACCATGCGGTGACACCATGTCACCGGCGTGCCGATGGGTACTTCCTCCAACACGCCGAGACGACAACGTCCTGGGCGAGGCCTGCTTTTACCTCATCTTGCCAATGTATGGCCACGGAGATGGGAGTGTGATGGGCAACCGGTGTCGCGTTCTCACTGAGCATAAGACGTAGTGGCGGGCCGGTCATTCTCGGTAGTGGCTGGTGTGGGCACGTGTTGAATGTGCTCTGAGCATACATCCTGAGTAAGTGTGACTGTAGTGCCTCTCTGTTGGCCTCGGTTGCCAGCATGGGGAGTGCGGTCGGCTTGGTCGGCGGCTCCGCGCGTCGCGGGCAGTCGCACAATTTCCGAGGTCGTCAGATTCACCTCTCCGAGTGTCGGGAATCTGTCCGAGATCATGCCAGGTCCATGCAGGCTGCGCGGAGAGGAATATGCGGTCTGAAGTGTCCGTCAAGTATGCGATTTGGCGCGTCTCCAATCTCCGAGCGTCGTCACTGTTACCGGCGAATCTGACTACCACGGCTCCGAGGATACGGATTCTTGTTGTTTGCGGCCTTCATGGTCATGGATACAGGTATGAGGTCCTCGTACTCAGGCCCATTTGTTGGACGACTTTAATGCCGATCAGGCAGCTCTGGCACCCCGTGTCTGCCATAGCGGGTAGGGTTACCGCGCGGGTGTGTTTCAGGAGGTTAAAACCAGCGCTTTGTAATCCTCGCGCTTGTTGGTGAGAGTAGGTTGACGTATGGCTGCGGGTCGGATAAGCGTTCATCCACTTATCGCACATATCATCGTACAGGTGGTGAGCGAGGGGAAGCGCGCGTACTTCGTCCTCTGTGCTGCCATGGTGACCGTGCATAGCTCGACGAAGGCTGCCGTCTGCTCGTCGTACATCCCGTCGGTCTCCTTTAGATGGGGGTCTAGCCGATCGGCCGTCCAGGCACGCCTTGTCGAGCGTGATTCTGGCGGCCACACTTCGGCACTTTTTTACCGTATCCGGGCACTCGGCGCCATTGAGGCGTTTTGCCGTGGCCCACCTCGCCGCAGTAGATGCATACTCCTTCGGGCTTGGCCTTCGGTTTTTCCGGCCTGGCTCCTACCCTGGCGCGGACGTCCTGTTGCCTTCCGCGCCGATACGAACTACGATCGCGTCCGTGCTCTGAGGTCAAGGCAGGCGCGATGCCGAGCGTTTTCCAGACTCTTTGGCCTCGATATACTCTATCATGTCCTTTAATGGCATGTCCTGGTTCTTTCACCGAGTAGGTCAAGTTGTATTGCTTAGTCCGCGATGCACGGGCAACCACGTCGCGCAATAATTTCTTCCGTGAAGTCGTTGACCTGATCGCACCCCGCCTTGGTGCACTTCATTTCATACTTGCATGTGTCCGCCTGCCCCTTGATGCGGGCGTGGAACGACCGGACGGGCTCCTCGTGCCCCTGCCGCATGTTAGACAGGGCCACTCGAGCTACCATCGTGTTCTCCGTCCGGACGGCGAGCGCCTTCATGGCGGCGAGGACGTCTTCTTCATCGCTGCCCACAGGCTCCTACCCGCCACGTGAGTGAGGTCCTTCTCAGCTCCTCCTCACAGCACTCCAGTAGCTGCGCGACGATGTCGCGGTCCGACAAGCTTAGTACCTGTTTTTGTATTCGCCCCAGCGGGTTATGAAGTACGACCAGCTCGCCCTGTCCGGCCAGTGCTATGGAGGGACGCTTGAGTTTCTCCATCTTGGCATTCGAGCTCGCCGCCCTGGGGGCGGCGACGTGCACAGCGCGTGTATACTCAGCATGGCCGCCACCACCGCCGCCTCTGCGTGTGTAGCCATATAGTCACAACCCTCGATCGGGCACTCTGCTTCCACCGCGCCATTGGAACAGTTATTCTGGAGTAAATGTTCTATTTTCGTGATTACACACGCGTGTACAGTGTCCTGGGGGCGAAGATTGGGTACAGTACCCGAGAAATCCAAACTCACTGTCGACGTTCTCGTGGTCCGTTTTCACCCAGTCGTGTCCTCTCAGCACCGATGATCTTCACTCGACTGCATCAAGTTGTTTGATTATAAATAAGAACAGAGTTCAATTTGTTCGATCACTTTATTTAGCGTGAAACGACAATAATCAAACAAGTATTGAACAGGTTGAAACGCCCACAACATCTCTGGCTCCGGCTCAGGCTGCGCATGCCACACTGGCACAGGGGACCGTCTATATGTAGAAGTACCGTAAAGTACAATGTTCTCTAGTGCACACATTGATGCCTTACTTACCTAGCTTGTGACACACCAGCACGATAGTTTATAGCTGGGTCAATATTCAAATCCAGGCTGGATAGCTAAGAGCATGTGGTGCATCTCTAGGATATCTTGCAATAAAAAAGTAAGGCCTCGTTTAAATAAATCGAGTTTTTAATTACAACATAATTTAACAAAAGAGTGGAAAGGCCAACTAAATAAATAAACAAACAAACTAAATATTTACATGAATAAATAATTGGCTGCTTTACATGGTGTTGTGCTGTTCAAAATACATGTGATGAAGACTTAGTTCAAAACAACTTTCATTTATGAAATAAAAAAGACCCACAAAGGAACAGTCAGACAATGCATTACGTGGTGAATGATATCAAGTTGATCTTGCCTGAACAATTAACAGACTCTCGGGATGTTTTAATTGCATTCTCGATTCCCTACGTTGTCTGTGACACAGCTGTGTGCCCCGTGTTCAGACATTTGTTCCAATAGAATGGCGTTTAACATCACCAAAGAATGGATGAATACAAGGTTTAGCATTGCACTTAGTCCGGGAAGGGGGGCACCACCCCAAACACTCCTGAGACCTGAAACAAAACCAATGACCTGCCAAATGTACACCTGTGTACTGCACAAACACCTCCCGCATTATAATCACAATGGTGTGATTGTGCAAAATTGTCATTGTATTGTAAATGTACATATAATTAGTAGCAGCTTTCTATTTGTAAAAAATTGTCATTTGTATAGACGTTATAATGGAAAGCCAATTAGAAGGTAAGCATGTGAACGTGGAAGTGTCTCTGCTCGATTTTTCCAATCACTACGTAAAAAAAAAAATGAATTTTGATGCGCGAGATGTACAAACGTTCAAAGTTACGTATAACTTACCATACAAACAAACAGAGCGGTGTCAGGTGAAGACCTTATTCTTTTTCTATGCATACAATATTTCTGCTGGATTGAAACAAGAGTGCTTATCACCGACCTTGGGTCATGTTGCTGTTATTTAACCTTCAGCTTGTTAAAGTACTGATATGAACATGATGTCATTACAAGTCCGTTCTTCAAATATTTCACGACTCCTGGCTGTCATACTAAAATACTATGTCAATTCTCTGTATGTATCAATCATGTACTGCTATGTACATATGAATGTGTGTATGTATGTATGTATGTATGTACTTGTATGTATATGTACAGTGCCTTGAGAAAGTATTCACACTCCTCCACTTTTCACATTTTGTTGTGTTTACAGCCTTGAAATTAAAATGGATTAAATTTAATTTTTTTGGCACAGATCTACACAAAATACCCCATTAATGTCAAAGTGAAAACATGTTTTTAGAAAATTTTTACAAATTAATAAAAAATGAAATGCTGAAATGTCTTGTGTCAATAAGTGCAGAATCACCTCTGGACTGATTTGTACTCGTTATGGCCACATAGTTTAATTTATTAACTAACTTGCCAATAAGTTAATCCGCCCCGACATCTATAATCCACCCAAGGAGAAATTAAAAACTGAGGTGTTCCTTTTGATCATTTATCAGCTAATCAGTGCCTTGAAACACCATCTTGAAACATACAAGGAGTCAACTGTAAGTATATTTCTGTCCAAGCTTGCCTCTCTCGTGAGATCAAACAAGCCATGCCAAATCTTGCCTGCTTCCATCCCACAGATCTGGAACCCCCGATTGAAAGTGAATTTATCCATTTTTGTACCTTACTAGCATATTCAACAGAGCTTCAAACCTCACACAAACAAATGGACTCAACAAAATTAAGAATGCACCAATCCTCCATACACACACCCTCTCCCAACCACTTCCTAACATTGAAATAGCTCTTTGGATATATCTGTCGATGATGGTATAGGGATCGTATTGCAGTGTGAGGCTGAGCAGTTCTTCTCAAAACTAAAACTCATCAAGGATGAGGTTAGGAACCGAATGGACAGATCGATTTAATCGTCTTTCAATCGAGAGTGAAGTATAGAGAGGACTTGATTTCTTGAAAATCATTGATGAGTTTCGCCAAAAAAAAAATCAAGGAAAGACCAATGTAAGTTGTTATACTACGATTTGTGTAGTTGTTTGTGTGAAAGAGACTGCCTGAACCATCTCTTCTCTT
>CM068961.1:62800963-62816871 GCA_035128595.1 Eptatretus atami
TTTGGCGGCATCATGATGGAGACGAATGGCTCTCTTGTGTTATAATTACTCTGCACACGAAGGTTGGATGGGGGATCATGTTTCACCCCTGTTTGTGGTCTGTTGTCTGTTTGTGAGAGCAGTATCTATAGATTCTGGAATATTCAGACGAACTTGGTGGACAGGTTGGGTGGTGTGACAAGGATATGACTGATTAGATTTTGGTGAGATGCGATCCAGAATTTTTTAATTTTCAAGTGCATTCTTCATCATTGAGAGATATTTTGGCATTACTGTACATTGTTCGAGGCTATATAAGAGCGAACACACAGAACATAACAAGGGAGCAAGGACATGAGGGGCAGGAGAGGGAACAAAACAGTTGGAATCAGACAACACATGAGGATGCGATGACAGGCCGATTAAACACCACTGGTATTATTCAACAGCCTAGCAGCGGAAATTTGACTCAGGACCTCGGTCCAAGGACCACCCACACTAACCATTAAGTCAACACCAGGCATGGGGTAGAATAACGGGGGAAGAGTATTGTTTTTTGGATGGGTGAGATATGAGATGGGTGGTGAACAGTTGTTTTGAAGACCTGGAGTGAAGAGTGATGGGATTGAAGAGAATTGGGGAGTTTGTTCACAGGCAGGAAAAAAGAGGAATGAAAGATGTGAAGGTGGAGCAGTGGATTTGTGAATTTTGTTATTTCACTAGAGGGGGTTTCTGGGACCTTGAGTGCCTGTGGAAATATGCGGGGGACAGATGCGCGACGGTGAGGGGATCTGGCGGTGGGGGAGACTGTAGAAGACAGACCACCAAGTAAACGTCCTGCAGTGAGGGTTTGAAGAGACCAAGATCGGCCTCATCGCGGAAGATTACAATGATCCTAAATGCCTTGGTTCCAGGTGACCCGCTAGTGTGAGGCAGGAGCACCTCAGAGGAGAAACGAAGTACTCTATCAGGCCAAGATACAAGATTTTATTATTGGTCAAATAGTTCTATTTATCTTATTTGGCCATATCTTCAATACGTTGTGGATGGGTTATGACAAAACTTTTGGTGGACAGGTTTGACGTGTGATGAGACGAATTATTAGATTTTTGTTTGATGGAATCTGGATTCAGAAACTATAATTTTTTTAGTGTGAGCAGGATATTCAAAGTTTATGACAGAATCGTGCAATTTGTGGGCGTTTGGTTGCGTGACAGGAGTGTATTTATTAGATTTTTTGGTAAGATTCAGATGCTGTGATTTTTCAAAAGTGATTCTTCACATTGAGAGCTATAGTCCAAAAATGATATATAGCACGAATTCTAAAAGTTTAATGGAACGGATTAACAACACTTAGGTGGGATAACCTGGATAGGTGACAAGAACAAGCCGATCCAAATTTGGTTAGGTACGAATGCAGATCCGCCTATCAGTGGGATATACAACTAAAGTTCAGCGTGTGCAGGTTTAGCAGTCTTTCCATGCGTTTTAGTTTTCCCTCTTATCATGTGTTGTAATTCAGGGAATGTATGTTATTGTGTACAAGTGTAGCCATTGTGAAAATGATAAATTCGTGCAATACAGCACAAAAAAACTCCTCTCTAGTCATTTATCCACATCGACTCTGTTTGGCTCTGTCTGGGAGCCCTAACTTTTTGAAGATGTAATATTTATATTCAAAGCCAAGTTTGTCTTATGTTTTTGTTTTTTTTTTCTATGATAGAGATAAGGAGAAACTGGTGAATAATAGCATTGTAAATTATAGAATCTCGTTCTTGTTTGAATGTTACTTTCTTCTACACATTATCTGTATTCCCTCAAAGAAGGATTCGCTAAATTTCCCAGTGCTTCAGTTTTTAAAAGCTCAGGATTCTCACAATATTAACAACACTTCGAAATATAACACATGCATTGTTTTGCTGGAAATATACAGTAAGCAGTAGATCTTGAGAACCAGCACAGACACTCATCAGTCAGTTACTCACTAAATGGAGAGGAGGAGATTGGGAACATCCTCTGTGCAGAGCGTTGGTGCTGCTTCAGCAGTCTCCTTGGCTATTGGGCACAATCTGGACGGGTCGCCACTTCGACACAGTTACAGCATGCTGGCACTCTTTGCCCGACCTCGAAGGATGACAGGTCGAGTTAACCCCACCTGGTATTAATTCAACACTGAGCGGGATTTGAACTCAGAACCCTAGGATCCAAAGCCCGCCACCCTAACCATTAAGCCAACACCAGGCTACTGACACATATCACTGTGATAACAGCTTTTTGTATTCGTTTTTGATTCCTTCAGGGAGTTTAGACTCTAAGTCACACAATTCCCACATCCATATACATCATGAAAAATCTCAGAAATGGTTGATATATCTTAAATTAACCTATCTGATTTTCGTTATTAGTTTTTTGTGAAGGAACAGGATACCTGTCACACACAGACAATTCCCTAATAAGGCAGTACTGGGTGGAGATAAGAATAGTATTGTACATGAGTGTGGCTCTTAACAACAACACGTAGATGCACAGACAGATATACAGAGAAGAGGCAATTATGATAAAACACTAGAATAAGACATAACTAGAAAAATAGAATTCGATCTGAATGCGTAAATGGATTGCCTCTTGCCCACATTAGATGTCAACCTACTGTTTACGTTTGATCTCAGTCAAGGTCCACTTGAGAGAGAGCACGAGAGAGAAAAGACATTCAATAGAACACACATCAGATGCTTCTAACTTGAGTTATGTTCTGCAAAAAAAATTCAAGGACACATACTTTGTCTTTTGACCTGTTGAATCTAATATAGAATCAGTTCACTTTGTAATACATTCCATACTTGTGTCAAGCTTAGTGAAATCCCTTCAGTGGTTGACAAGTTATGTGGTAACAAAATAATTTTCAAACAAGGTCATTTGACCTTAGGCCTATAACCTTTTGAACCAAAATGGAATTCACTTCATTTTCATATTACAGGCCATAGTTCTGCAACTCTTGGTTGAAATCCCTTCAATGGATAAGCCATTTTGACCACTGAGTTGGCACAATTAACCAATATAAGTTATTGCGGTAACAAATTCTGCTCCGCACTGCATGCACACACACAGGATGTACAGCTGAACAGACAACCTAAAACATAATGCCTCAGCACCTTTGGGCTGCGGACGCATGAATGTTCGGTTAATTTAGCAACTGTCCAAGTCGTGCTAAGGCTGCTTGTTTCACTAATACAGTGTACTTCAAACATGGCCGGTGTGGAAAGTTTTTTTCATGTGACTTACTCAACAACACCACACACACACCACACACACACACACACACACACCACACACACACACAAACCACACACACACACACACACACACCCACACACACATCAATACCATCATCCATCCCGGAATAATAGCGGATGAACATGGCTGCTGCAGTCAAGTGGGTTGTGGGCTGGAGGGGTTGGGTTGAGCTTTACTCTTTATAAACTGGAGGAAAACTTTACAATTTTTACCGCTGCGCGCACGAAGCGAAAGGCAGGGTTGAACAAGTCTTCACTTTCTGTCTGTCTTCAGACATCAGTCAATAATCGATGTTATTATGATTGTGAGCTCGACCTAATCTACGATAAAGTAAAGTAAATAGACTTACGATAAAGTAAATTTATATTACGAAAAGTAAATAGACGATAAAGGTAACTACTTAATCTAAATTGATGTTACATTTTAAAACACTGTAGAACAGAATCAGAACAATTAATTGTAACAAGAACCTGCAGTTTTAGTAGTACTTTGTCTGTGATTAGGCAATTATACAAAATCTCATTCATCGCGCATGCGCACAGAGGAGTAAGGAAGTTTTTTTTTTACTCTATCTTCCTGTCTGGCAGTCAAGAAAATTAGAAAATTATTCCAAACAGGAAAATTACTGTTTTTAGGAACGTTATAAAGGACACAAACAACAAGCTTAAGAACTAATGTACGTGTTAAATATGGTGGTGTATAAGACCTGCATCAACGGCGGTAAACTTCCAAAATATTATATTATTTTTTCTACAGCCTTTAAATCTTTTTTTATTTAAATTTAATCATATACTTGAACACTGTAGAACACAAATCGCCTTCTCGGCACTTAAAAAAAACCTCCAATATTGCACTACTTCAACAAATATTTAGCCATTTTACAACATCTTGACCAATCAATTTGCTGCTCGTGCTCTGTTTGGGAATATCGAGATTCAGACAATTGCAGCTGTTACGTATATAGATCATGATCACAACGCAAAGCAAGCGTTTTAAAAGACCCTTCCCATGTCATTTTTCTCAAGAATACGCAGGTAAGAGTGTTCCATGAACTCGAGAGTCATGGAACTTTGTGATGTCATTTCAGAAATCAATAACAATTTCATTAAAGTGTATTAAACATATCAATATTCATTACTTTTACCTGTAAAAGTGCAGTCATGTTTGGGTGGGTGCATTGTCTTCGATCTTCATCTCAGGTAATATAAACAAGATCTTCCATGATTTATTTGTACACCTTAATTGAAATAGTTGTTTCGATGTTATGCACCTTCCACCCTCCCAACGTTGTTTACATTGACGTTAGCATGTCATTTTGCTCACACTCCCAGACCGTTTAAATGGCCTCCCACCCTGCCATCAATTTTCTGATCCAGTTCTGTCTTATCTGTGTGTACCCAGACTATACGAACATTTCCACATCGTTTCCACCATTCAAGCTAATCCCCTTTGTGCTTTTGTGTTTTTTTTAAATATCTGATCTTTATTCCACTGTCTCATTTCTCTCTTTTACCCTCCTGCTAATATGGAGCAATACATTTTAATGCTTCTTGCTGCCTCATTACGATAAATTGGTGAAACACGAAGACATTTGACTCCTAAGTTATAAATCATCCATGAGCTTTGGTTGGGTAAATAAATAAGTAAACAAACAAATAAATAAAGAATATAGATCACTGATTGGAGCTCTAACATTTTGATGTGTTGCGAGATGACGGAGATGCAGGCCCTGATCACATTCTTTAGGGTCTCTGGACTTGTTCTTTCTTTGTTTATCTTCATTTCATTTTTATGATGACATATTTATAGAGTGGTGCCATAAATTTGGGTAATGTTTCTGCAGATTGTCATTCTTCTTTAGTTAATTGTAAGGAATTTTCTTAACGTTTGGAGGAAGAGCATAACAAACCAGTTGTCAACAGAAGGGGGATATCATGGACTGTGGAAACTACAGACTACGAGGGATCAACTTGATGGATTCTAGGTCAAAGGCTAATGGAAATTGTCAGAGAGAGGATTATACAGTGTGGATTTGTGCAAAGAAGGGGAACAGTTAATGTGATTTTCACCATGACACAGATTCAGGGAAAGATGATGAAAGGAAATAGAGTTATACTGCACATTCATGGATGTTAGAGTAGGGCAAATGATAGGATCTCAAGAGAAGTGGTGCATTGATGTTTTGAGGAAGAAGGGTGTACCAGAGAAGGTTGTTCGAATCATGATGGAAATGTATATGGGAGCGAGCACTATGGTAAGGACAGTGAACGAGGACTCACAACATGATAGAGTGGAGGTTGGTCTCATCAGAGTTCTGCACTCAGCCCTTCCTTTTTGTCATGGTGATGGAAGTGTTGAATGACAACATCAGAGATAGATAACTGTGGGAGCTTCTGTTCACAGACGACCAATAGCAGAGGTCAAAGAAGAGCTACAGAGAAGAAGTGCTGGAATGGCAAGAGAGCTTAGAAAGACAGGGATTGAGGATTAATGTAGAAAGACGACTTATGGTATGCAGTAAGACTGGAGCAGAGAGGGTCAAGATTGTAGATATAGAGGTGAAGAGCCGAAATTTGGTGCACAATTCTATATCTTGGCTCAGCTCTAAAGGAAGGGTGAGGTTGTGAAGCAGAAGTTTGGACAAGTGTGGTGCATGGGAAAAAATTGAAGGACGTTAATAGTCATCTGTGATAGAATGATACTAATATAATAGAAGGTACGAATATACAACACAGTGATCAGGCAATATATGTAGGGTGCAGAAACGTGGGTTGAAGAAAAAGGGAGAGGAGTTGCTGGAGAGGAAGGAATAAGAATGCTTCGGTGGGTTCTCAGAGTATCACAAAGAGAGCAAATGAGGAATGAGAAGCGATGCAACAGAGCCGGAGTTTCAGTGTATTACAGAAAATATTAGAGAGGCTGCGTTAACGTGGTTTGGGCAGGTGATGAGGAGAAGGATGAGGAACCAATCAATAAAGTATGGAACGAGCCATTAGAGGGAAAATATCACAGAGAGACGAGAATCATAGCGAAGGATGTCGTGGAAAGGGATTTGAGAACAAGGATTGAAATGAAAGAGTAAGATACAGAAGACAGAGGAGAATAAAGAGGGCGGATCTCAGTAGCCAGCCCTAACTGTTGGAATTAAAGCTTAATAGAGAAGATAACGATGCTGCACTTCATGCAACTCACTGTCTCCTGTAATTTTAGTTTAAAAAATTCCTGTAAGCTGCTGCTGCTGCTACGACTACTAGAACAACTTATTCACCAACTCGACCAGGGAAAGTTTTTGAAAGAGTCTTTATGAACCAGCTGGTCAGGTCGGACATTTGACTCAGGTGGCAAGAATTTGGAATTTCAGGAATCTGGAGCCACACTCACTCTTCCATGAGCCTCGATCGTGAAAAGGCTGTGGGATAAGCTTGGAAGATAGGCTGCTGGGGATAGCTTTGGCTACTCTTCACGAACGACACCTTAAATTTTGACATCCTCCAACTAATGCAGCAGACACATCACAAAGTTTAACGGTTGATTGACGATGTGCATTGATTCTCTTCTTTTATTACATACAAAGTCGACTCATGGAAGAGCTAAGTGGTTATTATTCTTCACTTATTCTTCATATAATAAGTGTTTATTAGTAACTAAGGTATGTATGAGCTTTGATTAATGAGAAGTTTCTTTCTGAAAATGTTGGTGGATAATGACTCCATTGTTAACCAAAACATAAATAACTATAAGAGCACTCGGTAGAGCGCATACCTCCACCACGCAATTCCTTGATTGGTAGAATATTGGTTTCAATATTTTGTTTGAGATATTATCCTATATATTGTTTTTGGCCCCATCTCTCAATGGTGAAGAACACTTAAAAAAAAAATTCTCGTATTTAAGGTGATTTGGATTCGGATCTTCACCAAAATCGAATCACTCGTCCTCACCACACACCAACCTGCCACCAAGTGTCGGCCAAAGCTGTCCTAAACTTTTTGAGATATCGTGCTATATATCGGTTTTGCCTGTCTCTCAATGGTGAAGAATCGCTAAAAAAACTCCAAGTATTTGGATCCGTATCCGGATCTTCACCAAATGTAATCTCTTTTTTTTGTATACATGTTGAGGCTCGTATGAGAGCTAAGATACAGACGCACCACAAGGGGAGCAGGAGACAAGGGGAAGGAAAAAGCAGTGGAACAGACACATGAGATCTGTGGAAGGGAGAGGGATGGGGTGGGGTACGGCCGGGTAACAAGATGGACAATCAGGGACTTTCAGGTCCTTACACTACATGACTTTCAGGAAGGAAGAAAGAGGGAATTTGAAGGAGGTGGGTTTTGGGGTGAACTAGCGGGGGTAGATGATCGTGGTTTTGGATGTGGGAGATTAGAGGATGGTGGTGAACAGCTGTTTTGAGCATGGAGGGAAGATGCGATTGAAAATCCTTGTCGTACACAGTTCATCCTTGTCGCACACCCAACCGGCCCACAAGTTTCGTTCGAATCTGTCCATAACTTTTTGAGATATCGTGCTATATATAATTTTTGGCCCTTTTCTCAATGGTGAAGAATCATTTGAAAAATTCTAATATCCGGATCCGGATCTTCACCAAAAATCTATCAATTCATCTTGTCGCACACCCAACCTGTCCACAAATTTCATTCAAATTCGTCAACAACGTTTGAGTATCCTTCACACAAACAAACAAACAAGACAAGAAGGCGTCAGATGTTAGCCTGACATGTATGACGAAATCATGCAAATGACGTCACTGTCACCTTGACTTTGACATATATATAGTCAAAAAACAATGACAGCTCACTTTTGTCCTTCAGAATCTCCTAGTAAAGTTTGACAAGATACCTGAAAGCGTTCACAAGTTATCACACTCACAGTATATACGAGCCGTGCCGAGCTGTAACAAACGAGACAGACCGACATATACCAAACAGCCAGACAGGGGTTAAAACTAATCTCCTTTCACCTTCGGTGGCAGAGGTAAAGAAATCAAAACCATGGCTACTTAATTGTTGAACAGAGACTAATGCAAGTTTGAATCGGTTTCTAAGTCTTTGTTAAGCAATTGAACTACCATGGCAGTTCAAAAGTATCAGTAATGCTTCCATCTGGCATTGAATTCGATGAACAATTTCCTTCAAGCTGTATGCCATGTTTGGAGTTTGTGTGTGCCTCCTGTACAGGTATAAATGTTTGTTTTCAATGTTATCTTGTTAAAGAGAGGAAATTGAATTATCGGTTCGTGTGGGCAGGCTACATTCCCTGGGCACTGCAGGCATCGCACGACAGAGCAAAATGTCAAGACTGCATGCCCGAGGACGGGTCACAATGATAAATCTGCAGAGAAGGGCTCTTACATGAGCCTCGTCCTCTGTATGAAAATGTGGTGTGTGTGTGTGTGTGTGTCCCTTTGCCCATCATCAACACATCAGCAGCGAGTACCCTCAATCCGAGATTAATTTTGAATCACCTTGTGGATACACCCTGGTAAGTGCACAGTTTGTTGTGGCGTGTAATTGTAAGATGTTTGTGCAATAAAAGGTGACAAAGCTCATAATTGTGCAAAAGAAGTAAATATATCAACCGCAAAAGCTTAAGGCTGAGATCAGATACTTTTGCTCAGGATTATCAAGAATTCACCGATTTACATAAATGTTCCTTATCTAGTGATGTCCTTATAATTCGCGTCATGTATGCGAAGGTCTCCTCATGTCCTTGTCCTATACATACACGTAGCTACTTCAGTATGAGTCTCAGATGAAAGTCAAAAACATGTTTAGGAATGCTGGGTTAAGTTAATTGCTCTTTTTGTTTAACATTTATTTTTCTTATTACGTAGTTTGGAACTTCTTGCGGCATTGTTCTCTGAGATGCGAAAAAAATATTATTTTAATTTGTTGCTGCTTTGAATTTTCATAACTTTTCCTCATTTTTTTGGCAATTCAAGTCTTGCGCTCCTTCTCTGGGTAATAACAAAGTAAGGTTATCTTCCAACACGTACAAATCACTGCCTTTCAGTGCTGTACTGGTTTCCCATATATCAAGAAAACAGTTATACAATCTCAAGGTGTTTTGGGAGTTGGCACCCAGGGAACTAATATATGGCTTCTGCCTCACCTGCCTTCTACCTGATTATCACAGCAATCAGTCTTGGTGTATGGCTGGCAGGATGGCCGAGAGTAGACACACTAGGGTGCTTCATAATAGGGGGTAAAAAAAATAAAGTGATATTCATGCTCCTGGGTGTGCCTTTGTTCCATTTGACAGTAGAAACATACACACCAAATATGAAAGCAGATTGGGGTGTTTAGGGGTTCCTCAAGTTGGCACAATATTGTTGAATTTGCAAACTGTAACTGAACTTGCCGTCGAATATGCACAACGCAGTACACTTCACAATTAATTTGGTTGTTTTGATATTTTCAAAACCACGCATCATAGGATGAAAGAATAGTTTTTCCAAGGAGACCGAGATGAGCTTTTTGACATGCAGTGCAAAATGCCCTCTCCATAATGACATAATTGTGCCAACTTGAGGAACGCCTAATATCATGGAATTTTGTTCATTTTTTGACCTATAAGTTTCTGTTGGGTATTGGAACAAGGCAAATCAGGGAGCAGCAAAAATCAAACTTTCATTTTTTTTGGAACACCCTAAGAACACACATCTTAGCTGTCTATCCTGGGTTTATCTGACCAGCTATAAACCACCATTCCAGTGTTTCAATGGTCGTGTGTTGTCCCTCGAATGGATGTTGAACCGGGCATCTCATCTGGCGACATTGTTAGAGGATATTAAAGATCCCACGATGTCCTTCGTGAAGAGTAGGCGAGCTATCGGCGGCAACCTGGCCCAATTCCAATCCCCTGCCCTACCTACAGAGGTACTGCAAAAGTTACACAACCTCACCCTCAGCTGATGATGCTAACCCATAGCCTTGTGCTGCATACGACGAAGTAGAGTGTTGGTGTACACCCAATTGCTACATTTTCACGACCTGTCTGTGCTTGTAGTGCACGGTGGTGGTTGTGGTTGTGAAATTGCTTCCATGTTGTGGATATCTTAAACCAACTATCCTCCTGCAAAAGGATTGAATGTGAGTATTGAAACCCATAAGTTGGATGATCTGTCGTCCTCAAGGTGGACAATGCCTCAATCAGTGCTGTTTCTCTGATATTTTAGTCAATTTATCATTGTTAGTGGCATGGCCTCATGGCTGCCCATTCTGTTCAAACTTAGAGGAGTATTAGTGCTGCTCGTTTGCTCGTGAGGCTAATTTTACTTCTTATCAAATCCAGTTGCAGGTTAGGTCAGCTTTTATGAGTTCCAGCTGCTAATCAGAGATAAGAGACTGCATTGACAATATGATGTAATTGAGGTTTAGTATGCATGCACCCTCCCATCCCCCATCTTTTCCCCAATTCCATGCTGGACTGCCATATGATGAAGAGAGCTTAGATGTCCAGGGAGAGAGTTTTCTTCCAATAAAATCCAGATTTCTTTTGTTACTAGACAAGGAATTCCCCATTGGACTTGCCCGATGATTTATCGGGAAATCACACGAAATCTCTTTAAAATGGGTGACTGTCGTGACAACAGTTGAGGAGTCTTCCAGCCAATAAACAGTAAAGTGAGATCATAATGAAATGAAGACCAGAAGGACCCAAAGAAGTAAAGAGCAAGATTGAGTCATCAGGAAGAACTTGCCATCAGGAGTACATCAGAGATCATCTTTAGCTGGTATGCAATGATAGGCCGGTTTTTCTGAGAGCTCTTTTGATGTTCATTGCATATGTCCATTGCCCTTCCGAATTGTATAGTCATGAGGTCGCAGAGAGAGCGAGAAAACAGTCCACCAGTGAAGGATTTTTGTTTCTTTTGAACAACTAACTGGCGTTGCAAGTGTAAATTGAAAAGACATTGCGGTATTGTATTGTGTGTATTGCTTGTGGGAGACTACACATAAAGGATTGACACAAACAAATTTACCTCCACATTACCAATTATACAACAACAGCTCTTTCCGTTCTAGTTGACTTTTTGCTGCAATAGATACTTAACATCACTTCTCTCGTTGCTGCTGTCAACAATTGCTATCTGGTGTTGGGTATTTTTTGTGCCAGCCTCAGCAACGAGCATCGAGACCTAATGCAGGCTAATCTAGAGAAGTCATTACACTGCAGCAGCCAATGGTAGCACTTGGAAGCATTGTTAAGCTACATGGATTGAATTTTTTATTTTAATATCCTAAGCCACTCATCATGAAATTTTTTTGTCTGCTTTGTCTGTGTGCGAAAGCAGATTGGTCACAACTTTGAGGTGGATTCCGCATTAGCCAAGGAGGATGATGATGTGTACGCAACAATACTCTTTGCAGAGTGCCGGAGCTGCCGAAGCAGTTTCTTGGCAAGGTCCATGCCGGGTGGTTTGCCATTGCCTTTTTCAGCAGTCAGTTCAGGCAGGAATTTGTAATTCGGCCATGATGCTGGTGAGAGCTCGCCGACTCTTCACAACAATTTTTGGCAGATGGAATTCCCGTTTAACGTCCATCCGAGGGACGGGACACACATTGATGAATCACCCTGCCTATGAAACACCCGGGATGACAATTTATAGATGGGTCGGGATTCAAACCCAGGCTAGACAACTCAGAGGCGAGTGTGGTATCCCTAGCCAAAGCTAACCATCCATAAACAACACTACGGTGGTTTGACACAGGTTCAGTCAATTGCCGCAACCTCAAAAAACACTCTTGGCTATAAACCGCCATCCTTCTCCAAAGGAGAGAATACAGGACATTGCCTAATGCCTAATGTAGATTACACTTTCCTACCTTTGTCTGTTTTAATTGGCAATAAATACAATAATCAAAGCACTGACTGATGCCCTTGAACCAGTGGGGAAATACTGGTGGACTACTGCATACGGTTTTGTGTGCAACTTGATGTTTATTAACAGTTTGACCATGAATCATCTTTTTGTAACAAAGCTCACTTTGTCTGGTACCTTGAGATTGCCCACCAGGCGGTGGGCAATTTTACAAGGGAATTTTTGCACAGGAGGAGGCCATTCGGCCCATCATGCCTGCACCGCACCAATGCCAATTTTAATAATCTATCAAACAACAGGTAGTGGGGCAACTTAGACAATTGTGCATTTTGTGAGGAAAGCACCAAATTTGGCACAATAGTAGCCTATCATATATGAACAGATTTGGATATTGGGCCATCTCAAATTTTTGATGGCAGTGGAAAATGGCTGCCACAGCCATCAGCGGCTGAATTTGAGATGGCCCAATATCCAAATCTGTTCATAATATGATAGGCTACGAGTGTGCCAATTTGGTGCTTTCCTCACAAATGCACAATTGTTATGCTATATTTAGCTAGTTGCCCACTAGAGAACCGTTTCAACACACAGCTGATGTTCTGCATGTTTTTAGGGGTTTTTTTTCGTTGCAGATTTTTTTAGTTTTTTATTTTTTTTTCTCACCGAAAGTGACGCAAATGGACACTCGCCATCACGAATGCGGTAAGCGTCATTTTGCGAGTTAATTGCCATTTCAACGCAAAAGCATACGGTTCGTGGTGCTGTCGCGGGAGGGTGATTAAATTGGTCGCACTGGCTCGAGGCAACAGGCCTGCCACTGTGGATTCGTCGCATGGAGTCGGTCCAATCGAGCTTGTTTGACGTTCCTTGGTGAAATGCCACAAAAGGAATAATGAGTCGTTATAAATTCAACAAACTGTCGAACATTCCCAGCCGATGCTCCATATCTGTCACTCGCCTTGCTTGGATGAAAGCCATTTGCATGGACTTGAGCGAACTCGAGTTTGGAGTTGTGCAGGAGAAGCCTCCTCTCCCCAGCCCCCCCCCATCTCGGGTTATTTTCTGCACCTTGTCAATAACCACGTACCACCCACCTCCTCCCACCCATACAGAAACACTCACACACACCCTTGCATCCAATTCCCACCACTCTCACTTTTTTCTCACGTGTTGTGCGGTGAACTTGTCACCAGAGGTGCGTGAAGCTATAAATCCAACCTCGATACACACGTCCACTAATTCATTCTTACTTGTGAAAGCTAGATCCCCCATACTTATGTCTCGTCTGGGTTCCTCTCTCAGATTGGTGATTCGTAGGCACAGGGCGTCACCTCACTCTGAGTGTTTGTCCCTCAGTTCAGACATAAAGCTGCGGACATCTGCTCGCTTACCTGGTTGACGTTAAAGACCCCAAAAGTCTTTTTGATGTCGAGTCAGCATTTGTTTTCTGGTTACGCCGAACAAATTCCACTTTCCTGCCATATTCTGCAGTGGATGCATCAGCGGCACAGCGGCGCGTAATTCTCATGGGACAAAAGTGACACAGCGGCAGCCCAAATCCGTCACTGAAGATTGGTCCAACATCCATTCGCCACGGTAACTTATAACAGATTAAATAAAAACATATATGTAACATTCATTTGTGTGCACGAGCATTGTACGTGGTTTCTATTCACTTATGTATAACAATCAGCGTTGTTATCCTAACTAATGTCACTCATGTTTACATAGTATCTATCATTAGCAATGTGTGTGTGTGTGTGTGTGTGCTGTGTGGTGTGGTGTCTGTGTGGTGTTGTCTGTTGTGTGTCTGTGTGTGGTGCTTGTTGTGTCTGTGGTGTGTGTGTGTGTGTTTTTTTTGTGTCTGTAGTGTGGTGTGTGTTGTGTGTGTGTGTGTGTGTTCTTGGATGTGTGTGTGCTGTGTATTTGTGTGTGTGTGTGTATATCTGTGTGTGTGTCTGTGTATCTGTGTGTGTGTCTGTGTGTGTGTGTGTCGTGTGTCTGTGTGTGTGTGTGTCTGTGTGTGTCTGTCTGTGTGTCTGTGTGTGTGTGTGTCTGTGTGTGTGTGTCTGTGTGTGTGTGTCTGTGTGTGTGTGTATTGTGTGTGTGTGTCTTTTGTGGTGTGTGTGTGTGTGTGTCTGTGTGTGTCTGTGTGTGTCTGTTGTGTGTCTGTGACCGCTGTTTCTCGACAACCACATGGTCCGATCTAATTGAAACTTGCCAGGTATATTGCTGGGACCTGAGGATGTGCCTTTTCAAGGTTTGATATTAATCGGACAAGAGCTTCCCAAGTTTGGCCATTTATTTACCAACCAATGACAAGACACGTTGTTGCGTGGGTGGCCGATGGGAAGGGAAGCTCAGCCGCGTTCCCATTACGGGTTACAACGTACGGACTTCCGGAAGTGATGACTTCGTGTATTGTAATAATTTCTCGATTTCTTATGCGCATTATAGATAAACACAATGCCCCATCCAGTCGTTATTTACGGAGACGAAGGACAGGCTGTGTGGTGTTTGAAGTTGTTGTTTTTTGCACGTACGTTTTTATTTTGTTTTTTTTTCTCCTCTCTTCTCTTTGTGTTTTTCCTTGCGATGACATTGCGAAAAGGCAAAATACGTTGGCGCTATATGAATAATTGGCCATTAAAACTAAATTGCAAATAATCGTAACTGCGATATGCGAACTTCCGGACAGTGAGGACTTAACTTCGCGTAGGCCGGCCGACGATGACGTCACCTGCTGTGCCGGTTTCGATGGGGATCGATCGGTGCCTTAGTTACCGTGGCGGAGGAGTGCAATGGTCAATGGCAACGAATGTCATGGCAAGCAAAGACCGTAAGGTAAACTGATTTAATTTTGATTTTAATTACTCTGTGTGTGGAAGTATCACAGCAGTTGTTACATCAATGCAAGCGATAATTCGTGGAATGCATGTGAACATTCCGTACGGGCACGCACCACTTCCGTGTAGTGATGACTTACTGTATTGTAATAATTCTCGATTTCTTAAGCGCATTTATAGAAACACAATGCCCCAATCCAGTCGTCGTTTACGAGAGCGAAGGAACGGCCTGTTGGGTTGCTTCTGGCTCCGTTTTGCAAGTTTTTTTTTTTTTTGGTTTGCACGTACGACCACGCACGTACGGGAACGTACGAGTATTGATAATGGCTATAAAAGCTGCTGCTGCTGCTCTTAACGGTTAATGTGGCTGGCTTAAGATCTTAGGGTCCTGGGTTTGAGCCCCTGTCAGCCGTTTAATTTTAATTATCAACAGTTGTGGTTGACTCAGCCTATCATTCTTCTGAGGTCAGTGAAATGAGTACCAGTGTATTGGTAATAGCTAGGACACTGCATCAGCAGCAGAGCCGTGCCCCCAGAAAATGATGCAGCCATAGGCTGCACACGATGACAACTACTGCTACACTACACTACTACTCCTACTATATGGAATAGGCAAAGCCTAGAAGCGAACGTAGAATTCTTCTTACATGGTCTGACTTACATAAAACTTGTTCACAACTGTATACTTGCCAACTATACCGTGGTACATGTAAGCGCCGCACAGCTG
Organism: Eptatretus atami; assembly: GCA_035128595.1. Classification (NCBI taxonomy): domain Eukaryota; kingdom Metazoa; phylum Chordata; class Myxini; order Myxiniformes; family Myxinidae; genus Eptatretus; species Eptatretus atami. Next base: position 62,816,655 of record CM068961.1, read on the forward strand.
ATGATTTTGACGCAATTTCCGGTTACTTCGGCCTGATTCGGGATCAGCGAACAAATAATGTAAATCACGATTAAAAAATATATTTTGATGATGCCGGGAGATATCTTTATTAAAATTAACTTTGGGAAAAAATAATTGAATAAATAAATAAATAAACAATCACTTCAAGTCAAGAATAAAAGAACTTAAAAGTTCCGGAAAGAGTTTCAAAATCACT
>CM068961.1:62843789-62870639 GCA_035128595.1 Eptatretus atami
GCCCACAAGCTCATCGCTGGACTTGATATTCCAACCGCTGGCGGTGTGGCAAAGGAGATTGACCATGTCCTCGTTGATGGTCGCTGGAGGATGATCCAGACGGCAGGGGTCTTGTCCGGAGTGCTCAGTTCCTCAATACTGACCCAGGGCCTTGTTGTAGCACTCTGAAGTTGCAACCCTTAAATCCAGGAGAATGGTAACATCCCAAGCCTCGGCGGATGTTGGGCAAGCTCAAGAAAGGAAGGTAGCTGAGGACGTTTGCGAACGAGTGAGTGGCAGGTTGAAGGGTTGGGGCATTTGGGAGGATCTGAAGCGTTGTGGAGTGGCCTTCAAGACCCACTGTCCTTGATGTTGCGGGGATGTCTTGGAACTCAACGTCGCACTAGAAGAATTTGTCTCAAGGGACATGGATACCATTGCCAGCAATCGAGGCCAGGTGATGGCGAGCTGAGCTGTTCAGGGAGGCTGAGGCGTAAAACTGTACTGGCACTAGGTGTGGACAAGAGGCCTTTGCTGTGAGGCAATGCTGTGAGGGGGTAGAGTCACCTGTGGTTAAGGGATTCTCGTCCTGTCTTACAGGGGAATTCGAGCATTGCATTCAGACAAGGCCCATGCCCTCGGTGTACTTGCAGTTAGAGCAGAGGGTGGTAGGCTCTTGACAGAGGAGTCCGGAGTGGGCCGGTTACTTTGAGCGGTTGTACCAGGCTGATCCCACTAGCTATGCGAGTGGACATCAAGGGGTGTTCGCAATCCCTGTTGCTAACCCCTCCAATCAACTGTGGTCCACCTTCGCTTGTGGAAACACAGGCTGTGGTGAGAACCGGTTGGAACATGGGGTAAAGCTCCAGGGATTTGTGGCATCCATGCTTGAACTTCTAGCGGCTGTGGAAATGCTGCACTCGTGTCGTTGCATGCAGTTCTGGTGCTCTGCCTGGAACACAAGCATCATCCAACTGACTGGAAGGAGGCTTGTTGTCCCTCTCTGGAAAGGGAAGGGTGATCACCAAGACTGCAACAACTACGGGTGACGCTGCTCTCAGTGCCGGGCAAGGTCTTCGCTCGGATATTCTTTGATAGGGTTGCCACATCTGCTTGAGCACACAGCATCCAGAGCAGTCCAGGCTTCACCAAAGAGGTCAACGATTGACGTATCCTTGGTCTTTGGTACTCACCGAACACGACGAGAGTTTCGGCAGGGGCCTGCTTGCAGTCTATGTTGATCTCTGTAAAGCGTTTTTTATCGATGCTCTCTGGAGGATTCTGGTCTTCGTAGGTGCCACAAAAACTGATCGAGCTGATGTCTGAACTCTGGCTCTGGTACTGAGAGTGCTGTGAGATGTGGTGGTAACCATCTCTGACTATTTCCAGTTGTACTGGAGTTTATCAGGGGTGTTTACTGGCCCACACCTTTCAGCACTTCTATGGACTGGATTCTGGGAGTATTTCGAGAGATCAAAAGCTGCGGTGCATTGTTTGGGAATGTCAAGATCTCTGACCTTGATTCGCAAGATGAATGCAGTAATCTTTGCGCAGACTTTAGATTATCCTTTTGGGGGCCTTCAAGGTGGCTGAATGAGGAGTCGGAGCTGCTGGATTATGGGTTTTCCTGGGTCAAAACTAAGATCCAGGTTTTCAATGAGCATCTTAGATGCTGCTGTCCTGTCTGTGCCTGTTTTGGTGAGGATGTTGGAGTCGTCGAAAGAATTCATTGACCTTGGCAAGTGATATTCATGTCTCTGCCTGCTGTGAGTCAGAGGTCAATAAGACGTCTGGGTCGGACCTGGGGAGTCATGGATTCACTGGATAATGGGTGTGGCGCTGCCGGTAACTGTGCAGGAGGACGAAAGTCCGAGTCTTCATGTCCTGGTGCTTCCAGTCTGCTCTATGATGCGAGACTTTGACTCTGACAAGCATCTGGGCCGGAGACTTAATTCCTTTGGGACAGGTCTCTTCGGAGAATCCTTGGTTGCACTGTAGGACTTGTGTCCAAGCGCAGCAGTTGCTGAGGAACTCAATGAGATTTGTTTACCTGCATAGTCCGTGAGCATTGCCAGCTGCGGCTGTATGGACATGTGGCTCCTTTTCCCTGATGCTGATCCTGCTCACCAGCATTCTCTCAGCGAGGGAGTCTCGGTGACTGGAGAGGCCAATGGGCCGACCTCGTGCTAATGGTTTTGCAGGCAGGTTGATCGGTCATCTCAAGGAGATGGGGATGGCCAGATGGAGGCCCCTGGTGTACCGGTGGAAGTGGACGCAGTGACGTGCTGTTCTGTGGCGCATGCTCCATCCCTGACCTGAACCTGTATTATCATCACAGACTCAGTGCCTAATCATCAGAAGCAGTTGTATGGTACTGTAAACTAGATCACAGCCTCAAGCGTAAATGGTTTCGGAAAGTGTCCATTCTTGGCTTGGGGTTCGCTGGTTTAAAATGCTGACCGCGCATACAAAGCCTTTAATAACAGTGTGTGCCTTCTTCATTCCTTGGCGCTCGGCATTTATAGGACAGAGTACAGACAAGGCAATCATTGCACCGTCTTGAGAGCCTAATGTCCTGCTCCTGCATTGGTCGGTCCATGCAATGGACTCATTTTATTTAAACACGCGTTATAGGTTTTGAAAAATAGGATTGGTCTGCAGAACATCCTACAATGAACTAGAATGCAGAAGTTTTTGTTGCATTAAAGTATTGAGAAATCATAACGGAGGTTGTGCTTTATGGGAAGAGTTGTGCAGAAGACTGTGAAAAGGATGCACAAACATCAGCCAGTATTGATGGCTTTGGATGCTTCCGTATTCACGATGAATATCATACTCAATTGTTAAAAATAATATTTCAATTTCTTCTCCCCTGTTCCAGATTTTTATCCTCATGTCCCAAGTTTTTTTTCTGCGTCATTGTTGCAATAACTAATTTGATTAATATTAATGACGTTGTTATCTGGTTGTTCTTAATTGTGGCATATTCCACCATTACTTTAATATATTATTTATTACCATTATTATTCATCCAAACCATATTCTTCATACTTTATTTCATTACATTTGGCGTGCCTTCCTCGCTTCGCTATAGGTTTACTCAAAAGAACAATGTTGCACATTACAAACATATGCTTGTCTATCTCAGGTCAGGGTCATTCTTTTGGGAATGTCACTGTAACAATGTAATCCAGTGCGAACCTGCGCGTGGGTCGGGTTGTTGGCAACTAAACCGACAACCCTACAGGCTTTGCTAGAGGGAGGGTGACTGTGACACCCTGCCAGCGACGAAAAACAACACTGCAAGGGCGGATAAGCTCCATTAGGAGTCCCCCATGACATCCAGACAGAATGATGTCTCCTAAAAACACCCAATGGGTTGTAGGAAATTTATTTTCATGCTGTCGAGATACCATCTGCAAAGTGGTCTTTGAAGAGGTTTTCCTTGCTTTAGGATGAGGTGAAGGGTTTTTTGCCAGTTTTTCGTCCTTTTTTTCTTTGTGGCACTACAAATTTGTGGCTCTCAAGCTTTGTTTCGGGTGAATTTCATAAGAAAAAAGTATCTGTGAATCCCAATGAGGATGTAAAATGAAGTGAAGCATGCAAAAAAGACATTTTAAAAACGTAGTTGCTGTGTGGTTGTGGTTGTTGTGTGCTCCTTCCTTGTACTATTACATATTTTTTCTATTGGTTTGAGAATATTACTATGCAGAATTTTGTGTGATCCTTCCGCTTCTTTTATAAAGGATTTCTGCTGCCGTAGAATATTAAATGTCACATTGGAGCCGCTGAATTAAGCCTCGCATTTCAAGTCTTCTGCTTCAAAGAGGGCTTTTAAAATAGCCATCCTTATGATTAAATGGATAAAATAATTTCTGTTCCAAGTAAAGAGATTATTAGCTTTCCAGACGCAAGGAATCGATTATTTGCTTTGCAATGGGATGTTATTATTCAACGACAGCCGGAACGCGCTCATTAAGCTCGAGTCGCTGCTGCTATCTTGTGTGACACCTGAATGGAGCGAGTCTCCTTTTAGCAATAGTTTTTTATTGGAATTACATCATCATTTCTGCTGAGCACATTCATGATGATTTTACTATTGCTCATCTGCATCTTTGGAAGGAACCTTGATCGCTGACATTGTGGCTCTCTGTTTTCTATCTCAATGCCAGCTGGACGCAGTGCATTAATTATTGTGGAACTCCGAAAAATTCTGAGATGTTTCTGATCCTTAAGGAATCAAAACTTCTTAGCCCTAGGAAAGATCCAAGCCAGTATTTGTGTAACAAAAGTAAAAAATTTCTTTCCCCCTGCGCAAACTTTACCAATTAATCCATAACTGGCTGTTTAACCTCCCACTGTGAAAAGGGTTTCAATCTGCATACTTCATCCATTCCTGCAATATGCCCTGAATCTGCTGTGCAGCAATGCTCATTCAACACGATAATTTCATTGAAATTTTACTGCAATAACTCACATGACGTCAATGTTCCTTGGAATTGTAAAGCTCCCAAACCCGTCACTTGTGGAAGGTAGGCTATTAAGCCGCACGTTGCTTTGTCATATTTTTTATCTCGTGAAATTTCATATAGATTTTGACATGTCCCATTTTCTGTTTTAATGAGTAAGCTTCATAAAAATATTGGGGTTGGCTTTTTCTGGTGTCATTCCAGGCCTAATATTGACATTATAACAGAAGCGCCCTCCAAAGCATTTATTTTTTTCACAATTTAATCATATTTTACATTTATGTTACAAACCGAGTTGTCACTAACCATAATTCAAGTCGACAATAAGCTCTTTTTTAAGTTATGCATTTAGCATAATCGTATAATGTCCCTTATGACTATATACATAGATATATTGATACAGCATCATATAGAACATATAGAACGTCACACAATTCATACAGATGGAAATGGCAGAAACTTGATTTAATGAAAATTTAAATTTGTTCAGATGAAGTCCTTAGATGTTACTACTGCATAAAGTCTTGACTTTTATTTTATCTAACAGAATTAAAACAAAAGCAGTATAAGTGGATTCAGCTATCTCATTGCGCCAATAGTCTTCTCTGCAGCCGATTCAGAATCATCACTTCGCTGACTACAGAGACATGGCAGTAGACCACCATGATTTTAAAATAATTTTTTATTCAACATTTGAAGAACATTGTTTCATTTCGATACATACACTAGTATTTTGGTAAATTACCATTTTGCAGATTTCCAATGTTTTTACTCTTTCAGGCATATACTAACAGTTCTGAATGTTCTTGTGGGATTTCTGCCCAGGCTTCATGCAAAAAAGGTTTACGCAATTCTGTCCTTGATGTTTTTTTCCTGGAAATTTTCCGCACAGCTCGATCCCAACATGCCGCAGATGTGTTCAATTGGGATCATGTCAGGCAGACTGACTTGCCCAATGCAAGTGGGCTTGATCCCATTTCTGTCCTGCCATTCTTGGTCTTTTTTGCAGTGTGGCATGGAGATCCATCTTCCATGAACAAGTGTTGTTTTGACCCATCTGACCAGTGGAGAAGACAGAGAGACGTCCATACCTCAAGGATAGAATGTATATCGTAGATTTGAATGTTGCCGAACTACGCTTCACAAGCTTGACCGACCAGCGTCTCCAGATTGCTCTCCCACCATCCTGTAAATCCACCGTGTTTGGACAGTTGGCTGCATCTGTTCAAAGAAAACTCTTGACTGGAAGTTCCCCAGACGGCCATACACATCCCTGACAGAAATTGAGTCATTGGGACTCATCTGAAAAAAATGTCAGTTTGCCAAAAACTCCAAAGGGTCTGTTGGCCATCTCATCAGCCACTCTTTTCCTCCTTTGAATGTTGGCTGGTCTAAGAGGTTTTCTCCTAACTACTGCTCTCCCATAGTAGCCAGTTGATGAGGTACCGCACGGCAGTTCTTGAGCTAACTTGGCCTCCTCCTGCAGCATCTGCTGCTTGCAATGGGGAGTTTTCTCAATGGCACCGTTTGAGAGCTCGAAGACACCCTTTTCTGAGGATCCAGTATGCGACCACAACAGGAAGCTGTGGACTCCTTGCTTCGCTAGCGATTTGCACAATCACCCGATTGACGTGGGAAAGCGGAATGCCTACAGGTTTTGAGCTATCTGATGCTGGCTGATCTCAGCACTCCGATTGGCAACAATTCATGCGCTCTTTGAAAATTGCAAAGGTTGAGTGCTTTCTGGGTTGGAGGCATCGTTAATTGTCATACACGACGCCAGGAAGTCGTTTCTGCAAATAAATAGTTGAATATTAGTACAAATCACTGAGTAAAACTTGCTTTTATACAGATTTACAATGAATAAATTTAGGTGTCTATTTGCTTCTGCCGTGTCTTGGATGCTTTTTGCAGTTATCAGGATCACATTCGCAAAGCTCTGTACAGGCACTATTGTCCTTTGCATGAGCAGTATCCACTGCATTGGCTCTCAAGCATCCAATTCACGAACTGCAGAACAGAATTGGAGCAAGAGGAACTCTGGTCAGTTCCTGCGGCATAAATTCCTGTGTTCTTCGTGACCACCCAAGTCTGTTGTATCAAGAGATTCCGGACATGGATCAAGTATCTTGTTCTCCAACTGACTTCACTGCAGTGGGTCTTCCGCACATGCCTCAAGAATAGCTTCTTTAGTTGGTGGTAATTTAATCGGTGCTTGCTTGATGTTAAGTCTTGGAGGTAATGTAAAGGGAAGTGCTGATGCTGGACGCAAAATAATCTCCTTTTGGATTAGTAAAATTGCAGATGAACCTCTTCACAGCTTTTTGAGGAAACCTTCAGAAGGAAGTACCCGCCAGGAAGTTTTTCAAAAAGCATTCCACCAATAAGTATTGCTCTACATATACTGCAATACATCTAGGTAAGACGAAAATAAAAACCAAGAAAGCCTGAGAACAAATATCTCCACGTGATGATATATGGACTGCAGATTGGCATCATGATGTTTTGCACCAGTCTCCAGAGGAGGACTTTTGATCACACCACTTGCTGACTTGCAAAGGAATGCAAAACACTGTGTCTGGAGTATACATGAGGACATTTTTCTCTTTTTTGTGAATGTAAATGAAGCATACTAAAGTAATGTATCTGCCTCCTATCTTCGAGTCTTTGCAAATCAACAATATTCTGTTGGTGGCTGAATTGTTATGCCGGCATCCATTACGAGTGATAATTGTGACTGCAGATTTACACTTCTGAATCACTGAGGCCAAGTATCATGTGAAGAGGTCTTTTTTCTTTTGTAAAATCTCTGATGTGTGTGTTGTTGTCTATTTTATATTCTGGATATGTGCTGATGTTCCTCCAGTGTGATGTTTGTCTTGGTGCTCTCTTGGAGAGATTTCACTTGTAGATATCAAAAACTACATATGAATTAGGGCATTCATGAATTTTTCTGTTAACAGCATCCCAAACAAGAACAACATACGGTAGTGGAAGAGCTAGGACACAGAAATCAGACAAGAACACAGCAAACAAAGGGAACAGCAGGAGAAAGGGGAAACACCATAGCAGCGTGGAGGGAGAAGGTAGACAGGAGATGGACAAACAGGGAGAGTAACCTATGAGAGGTAGGGGGAAAGCAAGGGGTGGACAATATGGAAACAAAAACAAAAATTTTTGAAGGTGGGGGTGGGTTAAGGGGGGAGAAAATTATGGCTTTGGATGGGGGATGAACTTGAGTGGTGGTGAACAGCTGTCTTGAAAGACCAGGAGAGAAGAAATGAGATCGAAGAGAGTGTGGAAGGTGGTTCCACAGGTGGGAAAGGAGAGGAAACATGAGTGGAGGTGAGAGCAGTGGTTCAGATTTAGGTAGTTTCACTAAGACTAGGAGGGGGCTTGCTGGTGGGGATACTGTGGAGGAGTGTGGAACTGGCCAGATACTTGGGGGGAACAGACATGGAGGGGGAAGAAGGTGCAAGACCAAGAAACGAGGGGAAGAAGACAGAGACTACTGCTTGGTGAATATGATAGACCCATAGACTCAGCTTCATCATGAGAGATTCCATGATATTGAAAGCCTTAGTTTCCACGGCGTAAGCTGAGCAAAATGTGAGGCAGGAGAGGCAGGCCAAGGGGAAAGCAGTAATCCCATGCAAAGCTGGCGATGAAAGCTTGTAAAGGGTTGATAAGCAGCTCAGGTGTGCAAGGAAGGAGTTGCATGATGTAGGTGCCAGTCGACATCTGGCTTTTGGAGGCCAACTTCGAATGTGGGGCTTTCTCCAAGAGAGATCATGGCTGAGGAGTGAGGCCAAGAGTTTGTAACTGATCCTCTTGAGAGGGTTGTTGAGAAAATGATGGGGGGGGGGGGTTGCGCTCCGTTCTTTTCTGAAGAGAGTGAGAGTGTGTGGGATTTCTCAGGATTTAAAGATATAATTCCCAAGTGTTTGAACAGTTTGTAATTTTATCAAGGTCAGAAGGAGAGGGCAGAGGCTTGCTGCCTGGCTGTTCAGAAGGATAGCTGATGCACGGCAGAGAATGGGTCATCAGCAAAGAGATAACGAGGATATCCAGAGAGTCATGAGATCATTGATGAAGATTCAGGAATATATATAGGGCCTATAAACACTGCCTTGGGGCACACGCCGCTTGACAAGGATGAAGAGAAGAAATTGGTCCGCATTGAAAGTCCACATATTGGTTACTAGAGTGGAGAAAGTCAGAATTCCAAAGTGGAAGTTGGCCTTGGATGCACAGCAGACAATTTGGAGAGAAGGCGAGACTGCCAGACTTGTATCAAAGCTCGAGATATGTCGCAGAGAGGACTGCCCTGATATGTTTGATATTGAGGGGCCTCCATCCATTTTTTTTGGGAGAGTTCAAGTAGATGTCAAGATAGATTGACCAGGTCTTTGAATCCTTATTGAATGATCTGAGAAGAGGCCTGTTGGGAGAAAGGAAGGTTTTCTATCAACTGTGATGATAGATCCCATGAAATTCTGATTATTGGAGTAAGCTGAAAGGTCTGTAGTTGAGGGGACCATTTTTTGCAGTCCATTTTTCCATGTAATGCTGTGTGGATGTTGGCTTATTTCCAAGTCGAATGGAAGATGGTCCTAACTCAAAATGACAGGGTGAAAAAGGAAGAGGAGGAAGTGTAGACGCAACAGAGCAGGTTTTTTTAGGCATGTGAGCTGATGAAGTCTGGTCCAGCAGCGGAGTCAGAGTCAAGGGTTGAAAGAAACTTCTCCACCTTCTGGTGCAAAAGACAGAGTCCTTGGAGCACAGAGTGGAAAAAGACAGAATGGAGAAATGTTTGTTTTTTTGACTCTCCTGAGGTGGCACACTTGTTGGGATTTTTGAATGTCTGAGGTTGCCTTCGGTCGGATTTGCTTCCAGGAAGCAAGAGCAAGTTGTTTCAGAGCAACTGCCTCCACCAGAGGAATTCAGTGTATCCATGGGTGGGGAAGAAGGGAAGGATATTTGAAGAACAAGAAGGGATTAATGTGTGAGAGAGAGAGGAGGAGAGGAGGAGAGAAGAGAGAGAAGAGAAGAGAAGAGAAGAGAGATTTAGATTTGTGGAAGAATCCAGCGCTGAGTTTACATCAGGGGCAGGAGATATGGGTGATCAGTCTGAAGAGAGATGACTGCTTGGCATTCCGCTGCCAATCTGCTTGAAGCGAAATAACCTAGACTTGCCGGCATTGGGACAAGTTTTCTGCGAATAGCCAGAGAGATGGTGATTTTCACAAGCATATGATCCAGAAGAACTAATGGAGGGAGGAAGAGTGGAGACTTTGCCGGGAAAAGTTAGTCATCATCAAGTCCAGAGGGAGGATTTGCGCAGTGTGAGAAATCCACATGTGGAAAGTTTACAGATTGTGTCAGTCGCCATGAAGTCACAGAAGTCATTTTCTGAAGTACCATGGCTGGTGAGAGAGGTACAAATACCCCGACAAAATTAGCATGGTGATCATTAAAATTGCCACATATGAGGAGAGAGCGCTGGGATGAGTGGTTATAGTTTTTTCCTCCCGTGTTGTCTGAGAGAGATGTAGATGGAATCGTCACTGTTTGGGGAATGTTACAACACACAGATGAACAAGAGCGCAGGGGCAAGTCGCAGCCCAGAGGTACTCCTGGGGACTGGGGGTGTATGGTTCAGAATAGGGGCCATGAGAAATTGAGTTATTGATGCAAAGTGGCAACACCAACGCTGGGCGCATGATTTCAGCCCGATCATATCGCGGGAGACAGAACCGAAGCGAGACACGAAGGATCGGGGACATCCTGTGGGAGGAAGATTCTGTTAACAGATGATGTCTGGTTCATTGGCAGTGGCCTTGAAATTGAGAGATATGTGAGATTAGAGGAGCGACCAGATGTTGAGGTCACACAGTTAGAGATAGGGGGAGAATGCATTGGGATGGTGCAGGATGGGGGTGACGCTCTTTGTGTGGCAAGGTGAGGCTTGGGGGGGGGGGGGGGGGGGGGGGGGGGGGGGGGGGGGGGGGTTGGGGGAAGGTTTGAGTGTGAGGGGAGCAGGGAAGGTGATGGTTTGTGTGTGTGAGTTGCGTGGGAAAGTTTGAGTATGTGGGGTATGGGTAAGGGTTTTGAACTGTGTGGGGTGTGGGAGATGGGTTTATAGAGGGTGAGTAAGGAGTAAGCATTGGGGAGGGGTGGGTTAACAAGGTGGTGTTGACTCAGCTTTGTATCCTTCCGAGGTCAGGCAAAATGAGACGCAGATTACTTTAAATGGGGCACTGCATCAGCGGCAGCAGGCCCTTTTGGGGGGCCCCCCCACTCCAGCAGTTATGCAACCAGCAGGCCCACAGGTTGCCATACAAAATTATTGTAATTCCATAGAATTCAGTTCTTGTCATCTCTTCTTTGTGGTTTTTCAATCTTTTTGGGGCCTGCTCAATACACTTTGTTTGGCATTAAGTTTATGCCATGCACCCTATTCAGAAATTTATAGCAAGTTGGCCATCAATTGTCGCTCTACATTGCTTGAACACGTTTACTCATTAGCAGGGAATACGCTTGAAAAATAGTTAAAGTTTTTCTTCATTCTCTGTAGGTTTAATTTTCTAGAATAGAAAGCACACATTTCTCGTTTTGATGATGGAAATGCACATTGGTCCCCACTTTAATTCCACCAACAGTGGGTGACGGCCATTCCGATCTCTCCTGGATTCTGTGGAATCTATAAAGCTCTTAAAAGTAATGTAATCTTCCCATGATGAGGCTATACATCAAGGTCTTGTTGCTTCATATCGCAGGCAGGTCAGTCATCTCTGTTTCTCCAACATTGCTCCCTTGCTCTCTCAGTGTTCTGACCCTCCCCTGCAACTCTAGATGCACAGACGTTCTTTCCAGTAACCTCTGCTGGTAAACATCAAAATCAGGCCGACGGCACACCTCAACTTCTGGCTTCCTCGTTCTTCTCAGTCTTTTTGGAACGCCAACCTTCCAGAGCTGTTCTGCTCACATTCCTTGCTCCCTACACAAGACTTCAAGCAAGCAATGCCCACCATCCTCTTGTCTTGCCAATTCTCACTCATGATTTTATTACCCCCGCATGTAACGCTTTCCTAACTCAACGCATTTTCAGGGTGTTTCAGAAGAGTGATGCAACTTTAAATGTTTATTTACAAAGAAACAGAAAACCTCAGACTGTGAACCAAACTTTCTGAAAGCTAATGACATGGTATTGTCTATCTGATTCTGTTGCAGTAAAGTCACTGCGAGAGTTTGTGAGAGCCCAAAGAACTGGAAATTGGCCATTTATGCCAAAATCATTGTAATTGACGTTCTTCGATGTGTTGCCCTCCGTGATTCCGGATACCGTTCAAGAAGGCAATGATCCTGACTCCAAAGTTTCTTGTCCAATTTCCTATAAGCTCATGTGGCATTGCTGGAGGGAGGTAGTCTGGACACCTCCTGCTTCAGATCATTCCGTGAGGCAGGTGGTTGGCATAGACAGAACCCTTGGCAGCCCCCAGACCAGTAATCTCTAGAGGGTTCAAGTCTGGCTAAGTGGATGCCCAGTCTGAGCGGTACCAGGGAACGAGGCGATTTCTGAAGGCTGGCACCGGAAAGTGATGGTGTCCCCCAGCTGTATGGGGTGGGGCAAGGGGCGGGGGTGCCACATCCTGCATCAACCAGGTTGCTGAGCTTGGTTTGGAGTGATCTTTTGGGCTAGATCATTTTGGGAACTTCTGGAGCACAGCCCGGTATGCGCTCACCATTGACCCGTTCACTGTGCTGCTGTTTGTCATTCTCAAACCAGTACCAATCCAAAGAAAAGAGGGTGCCAATCCGAAGAAAAATGAGCAACAATCTATCAGCTGGCAGATGAAGGCCTTGTATGTAAGTTGTTAGAAGTTTCAATTTTCAGGTAACTTTCCAGTCAATGGGCAGCTTTTAAACCCCATTTGGATAGGTTGTTAGCCCGAGGATATTGTGATTGATGTGAATCCAAAGTTTGAGGGACTGAAACCTCTTCAAGAGGTTTGTTAAGGAAGTAGGATGGGAGGGTTTCCTGATGTCGAGAATTCCGAGATTGTTCCAAATTATATTAAATATGAAAGTGTTGGAACAGCTTCCTGATTTTATCAGGGCTTAAATGAAGGGGAAAAGATGCAGGCTACCAAAGAGTGATGCTGTTACAGAGGGTGGAGTGCATCAGCAAAAAATATGGATTGGCTTCCCAGAGAATCAGGAAGATATTGAACGTGAGGATTGGGAACAAGACTGGCCCAAGAATTGCTTAGGGCACACATAATCCAACAAGAAAAATCTAAACAAAGGAAAACAAACACTTTGTGAGAGGGAGAGACAGGAGAGATTAGACAGAAGATTATATGGACGATGTGACTACCTGTTTGGGAACATGATAGCACATTTTCTAAGTGAACCACAGGATCTGTCCAGTACTTGAATGTGAATATTATCTTTAATCTTTCTCCTATAAAGGGATGTAGCTGGGCGTTGGCTTAGTGGTAAGGGTGGAGCTTGGGATCTGACGGGTCTTTGAGTTTGAGCCCTGTTGATCTGCTGAAATTGCAAGAAACTTAGACACCAGGGTGTTTGCCTCAGCCCTGTCATCCTTCTGAGGTCAGTGAAATGAGCACCAGTGTAAACTGGTATTAGGGGCACTGCAATCAGTGGCATGCTCTGCTCAACAAATGATGCAACAGCAGTCCAAATAGGCTGTAGCCAAAGGGACTATATAACGGATTAGGGTGTGGTGGTGGTATACTTTTTGTCTATTAATTACGTAGTCTATTTCATTCATGACGCTCTAAATTGGAATGTTCTCTTTTGACCCCTTTAGACTGCTGAGACCCAAAGCCTCCAAGACACACAAGACCCCGACCCGACGACCCCAGCCTCCAATACCCCCAAAGACCCAAAACACTCACATGTCTCTCCAAAGTACCATGCTGGAAATCTCGCCCCCCCACCCTCGATCGTACTTTCGCAACAATCCTCTCAAAGAAATCCTTTCATTCAAGCTTTGGGGTCTCACTATCTGCCATGATCTTTCCTGGGAAAGCCACATTTCCCGGCTGGCCTCCAAAGCGTTGCCGACTGGACATCCTCCGTCATGGCAAGTCCTTTTTCTTGGCAGCACCCTGAGCTCCTGACCAAATACAAAGCTTTCATCCGCCAGCTTGATGGAAGTATTACTCTCTCCTCTGGGCTGGTGCACCGCCTCTCACTTCTCAGACTTCACGCTGTGGAGATCAAGGCATTTAGGATCATTGGTAATCATCGCAGATGAGCTTGATCTTTGGGGTCTCTGCCGTCTCTCACCGGCAGGCAGGTCCCCATATTTTGCAGGGTGCCTAAAGATCCCGCCGCAACCCCCTTCTGATAAAACACCAAAATCAGTTCACTGCTCATCTTCACTCTTTCTTCTCTTTAGTCGCTGACTTTGGAAGCAAATTACACTCTCTTCATCCTCTCTTAACTCAGGTCTCCACATACAGCTGTTCCACCATCTCATTATCCTCCCCATTCCCCAACTAAGCGAAACTCTTATCTACCCCGCTCATCCACCCAAACGCCACCTCCTTCAAATTCCCTGCTTTCCTTCGTGAAACTCCTGTCGTGTAAGGACCTGAAAGTCCTTGCGTTGTCATCTTGTTTTTACCCTGTGCACTTCCACCCCATCTGCTCTCCTTCAACAGATGCTCCTCATGTTGCTGTTCCCCTTTTTTCCTTCCCTCGTCCTGCCCTCTTGTCTCCACTCCCCTTGTTGTAAGTTTTGTGTGTTCGGCTCTCATACGAGCCTCGACAGTGTATCCAAAAAAGAAAGAAAGAATAAATAAAAAGACGCCTAAGACACCAAAGACTCTGAAAGATTGAGACGCAAAAGACCCTGAAGACTCAAAAACCTGAAGACCCCAAATGTCCGCCAAAGATCCAAAAGACTCGCAAAGACCCAAATGGTCACTGGAAGACGCCAAAAAGACCCTGAAGACGCGAGACCGAGAGTCTCAGAGGAACCCAAACGTTCCAAAATCCCCAAGGCGCCAAAGTCCCAAAAGTCCCTGAGGACCCAAAAGTCCCGAGGGGAAAACAAAAACAATTTCCAAAAGGGTTTTTCCCCCCAAAAAAAGTCCCCGAAAAATGGGAAAATTTCCCCAAAAAAAGTTTCCCGGAAGGGGACCAAAAGTTCTGAGGACCCAAAGGTCCAAAAGTCCCTGAGGCCAGGCCAAAAGTGCCGCTGAAGACCCCAAAAAGTTCCATGCGACCCAAAGGTCCCAAAAAGTCACCGAGAACCTAAGTCTCAAAAGTCCTGAGGTCCCCAAAAGTCCCCAAAAGGACCCAAGGGTCCGAAAAGTCCCGAGGACCAAAGTCCCAAAATGCTGAGGACGCGGAAAAAGTTCAAAAGTCCCCGTGACGCCAAAAGTCCATGACACAAAATAGCCCCTAAGACTGTAAATCCTGAGACGCCTTAAAGACTCGACTGTACTTCACAAAAATCGTGAAGAATTCCCATGTTTTAAACATATGCCATGTTAAGGTTATAAAGTAGCTTAATAATATATGTCCTTCCACCACGGCATGGCATTCATTCTAATTCAAAATATATAACAAAAAAATGATAAATTGCAAAAAGCATATATTCATTAACAGAATAATATTTCCAACAATAATAAGAATAGTAGTATCAAATGTCATAATCATAGCGAACACATATAATCCCGTGTTGATCAACGCACATCTGGGCTTGGGTGAAAGGCACTATTCTCAAGCAGTACAGCCGGCGGGTATGCAAAACAGGCTGTGAAGACCAATGAAAACTTTGGTCCATTGGACTCCAACGGGGCGACACTCGTGAGAGAACAACGCACAAAACAATGGGAAACGATTATGAGAAACGTTTATATCTTTTATTAAAATTAAGTTTGATTAAGGAACATTTAAGCTGTGTGATTATCAAAAACGTGAATGGAACCAGGATGGGAAGTGAAGCAATCACATCTCCTTTGCATCACCCAACACATCATCAATGATTTTCGAATTCCATTTACCGATCAATGGACAGGTTGAAAAAGTTTGGAGAAGCCACCCAAACCACACTTAATTTGCATCTGGAGAGACTCTCTGCTCCTCCTTAATATTAACAAAGACAAGAAATGATAAGAGGAATTATGGACGCCAGCATTCCAAAGGCATGAAAGTCTGGACATGTATTTTTCTGCCTTGTGACTTGAGCAGCAGATGAAATAACCGAAATCGATGAAGGTTAGCTCACGCACTCAAAAATACCTGAGAAAACTACTTTTGCAAGGAAGTTATAAAATTTCAAGAGAAAATCTTGAAATTAGAAGGAAAGCGGTAAATTGTCGCTAATGCCCGTGCCTATCAACCTGAGCACCGTTCAATTTCCTGTGTTATGAGAATTTGATCGGACTGTTACGATAGGAATCTCACTTCCCTCCCACAAGGTGGCTTTGCCTTGCACAAGACAACAGTTTTAACTCAAATTAATTATGTTCAGGAATTAAACCCAGGTTTAATCTGGCTGGTAAGATGAGGCTAAGCGCCAAACCACATTATCCCTGTTGGTTATTGTCATACAGGTTGAATTGACAAAAAATGCCCCCCCCCCCCTCCTAATGTAATCCATCTGTGATTAACCTGTCACATGAAATCATAAATATATCATTAAATTGGTCTTTGATCATATGCTTCAGCCATCCAATGTGTCGCCAAGTGAGCGTGTCGTTAACCAGATCACAGCAGGTACAGAAGGCACCCAAGTCGTCGAAGGGAAACGAGACAAACAAAAGTATATTGTGAGCAATTAAGTGAACTTTATAATGAATCCTCGATCTCAAAAGCGATCAGGGCCCAATGGATTCCATTATACAAAACAAGTCGATCGCATTTATCTTTAACTTAATGAGCAGCTTGGCCATTCCGCTGCTAATAGGCAGTATAACACCTGTGCTAAGGGCACTTTTATAACATCTCATGAAGAATTTTGTCTCTATCAAGCGGTAGCAAATTGTCATCTATTAATCATATTGTTTCACCGCGATACACAGTCCGTTCTGCAACCAAATGCAAATCGTTTGCGAGGTAAGGATTTGGATCGACTTCATGTTCAATGCTGGCTAATTTGATCCTGTTGAGGTTGTTACCTCCTTGGATAATTGCAGAAAATCATCTTTACTATACTTGACCTCTCATTAACCAGACTGTTTTTTTTTCATGAGCATCTTGAATGAAGGTATCTGTACTCCTGCTGTAAATGCTTTTTTCATTAAAAACAGTGCCTCTGACCGCTAATATGCTTTGACATTAACCTCTGCCCTACATCTCTCTTAGTACCTCTGACATCATGTTTCACTGCTCTCCAGGAACATGAAGTGTGTGTGTGTGTGTGTGTGTGTGTGTGTGGTGTGTGTGTGTTTGTTTGTGTGTGGTATGCATGCGTACCTATGCTTGTATGTTTAATGAATGATTTTAAAAAGTAGTTTTGATCATTTCAAGGCCCCCATTTGCTTGCTTTTGCAGTATCAAGAAATTATGGATGTGGAATAATTTACAATGGTCTAGAGTTGGATCGTGTCATGGGATTGACCAATCTGTCTTTTTGATTGACAATTATCCCAACCATGCCTAAGGTGTGTTATGGTGCAATTTCATTGGCATGTCTTTTGTTTTTTTCTTATTTATTGCTCTGCGCGTGAGGTTCTACATTTTTTTTCTCTTTGTTTAGTGCTGTAACTGTACAACATGCTACAATTGCTTTCCTTACGGTAAAAGCCTGTTAATAAGTTTGAGTTTTGGCAAAATTGCAGAAGAAGATAAAGCCACAAATGAGTCGTCATCGGCGACAGGCTCGCCGAAACACGCGCTACCCACAGCTGATCAATCTGCTGGGACATTGTTGTGTCCCGACGGAAAGAACCAACCAAACACAAGGATCAGGGTTTAGCAAGACTCGGTATTGCAGCCAAAATGGCAGAATCTCAATCCCGGTGACAGGTCACATGACTGTGATCCGCTGGTGTATCGCGTGACTAATGGCGAATACAACAGACATCAAGTTTTGAGTTCCAAAATCCTGCTCTGCTGTTCCTCCTTCTCTCCTTTGTCTGCTCTCTTAAGCCTGTCTTTCACCTTTGACTTTTGAGCACTATGTCTGCCTGGATATCTGCTAACGTCACTCAATTCACAAGAACAGTGGCAAACACATTGTCTCACTAAGGTCAGGACGCTACTTTCAGTTATAAAGCAAAGTCATGAAATATATCATTGTTGTCACGTTCAATTTCTCTTTTCAAACAGACTGATATTCTGACCATAAATTTTGGTTCTGCACTGGTCACTGAACTATTAATATTCTGCTGTCTCTCTCTGAAATGGTCGAAAACCCAAAATCTCAATCAAGATGTCAAGATCATCTGCGATGGACATCTATTGAGCATTCAAAGAGTCTGGTATCCTGCTGTGCTTGCAAAGTGCCACGCGTTCACACGGCTTTCTGATTTCTCCACTCATGCAGTCAACAAATTCTTATTGATAAGAACCTTTCCCTATCTCTCCTAGTGGAGTTGAGAATGCCCCAAGGTACTGTCTTGAAGTTCTTCAATCGCAGGTCTGTTCTTCATTTACATAAACACGTTCTCACAATGTTATAGAAAACCCTATCTTCCTTTTTTGCTAATGAATCACACATTGTGTCATACAATACCCCCCTAATGAGTAGGCAGAAAGCAGCTGCGTCAATTTCTGGTGAATCTGAAATTGATGACATGTTGTCTGACAATCAAAACATGTCTGTTATATCTGGAAAGTTCGGTCTCATCCTGTCACTCCAGTAGCTGCTATCATGTGCAGCCTGTGGTTGCTCGTTGCATATTTTCAGGGAACGGACTTGTGCCGCTGATGCAGTTGCCCTCTATACAATTACACTGGTACTCATTTTCCGACCTGAGAAGGATAGCAGGCTGAGTCATCCTACTGGTGTTAATTAAGCAGCCGACAGGGACTAGACTAAGACCCAAAGATCTTAAGCAGCCAGCCCTAACATTTAAGCACACCGCGACTTGTCACTCCAGTAGCATCGTCAACACATACCTATCTGATTCAATGGTCAGGCCACTCGGCAGAGGTTCAATCTTATGAACTGGCAGCCTGCACGCATAAGCCATGACCGTCTCCTAAGCTGACATGTAGCAAGCCAGATTCCAAAAGCCAAGCCATGCGTGGGCAACCTCCAAAGTTTCCAGGTCATTCCTTGAAAACTCATAACTCGGTCTACAAAGGCCTTTTGTCTGTACTCACTGAAGGCTGCTGCTCCAAAATCGCGCTTCGCCACCCAGCAGCACTTTCTGTCTCTCCGAGAATGCAGAATCTAAGCTCTCACATTATTAAGATCTACTGACTAAGCTATCATTACATTTGTAGTGAAGTCAGTAGCTTCCAGTGTTTTTTTAACCACTCTACTCCTAGCTCCCTATACTCTTTCAGTCTCCCAACCATCATTTTCTCCAGGATTCAGGCATTCTTCCAACGCAATAACCATCCTGGCTTAAACTACGAAACTCGCTTTCCACCACCCGCTCACTTAATTGTTCCGTTTTTCTCATTTGGTGAAACAGCATCGAAGGATACTGAGTGGCATTCATACCTCGAGGAATTCAAGCAGGCAGTGCATCACAACTCATGTCATCCACCAACCCTCCGTAATCTTTTCCCAACGCTCCATAACCTCGATAACCTGACCTTACAACAACACAACCCTCTTCCTGGATTACTAAAGGTTAATGTTTTCCTCCTATCTTCTCCTGTTTGTTAACTCCCTGGTTGTGCCAATTGTTTGCCCCACTACCACAGTCACTACACCACCTGTATTCCACTGAGCCTTGATCTTGCATTAAAGAAAATCATTGCCTTGTAGTCTCTCGCTATTTTGCGGTTCTTTTTTCCATCTGTAGTAAACTTCAGAATCAAATTTAAAAGTTTGATAGCTCGTCTGCACACAACATTTTCTTGTAAGTATTGTTGTAGCTGCGGCAGTTCATGTCAGTTGCTGGTACGAGCGTTCATGGCCCCAGGTGGATTACGGTCTTTTCACCCTGAGACTGTACTGGTGGGCCGTCAAATCAGCCAGATGCTATGTAATTGATACCGCACAGCACACATCTCTATGGCTGAGGCGAAGCCGGAGACATGTGGCATGGTTCGGGATTGTGGTGTTAATTGCTGGCAGTCATATTAACCCTTAATGACCTTTCTAATCACCAAATAAATGACGCACAACATTCCCAATTCACCTGAGACCAAGTTTGTATATTTTCATGATGGCATATGGGGGAGGGATATGTGAAGTGAACAATAACATTATAAGCATAAAATCCTGCCCCTATTGAACACATGTGGCCCACGAACAATGAACGTCTGAATTTCCTTACCTATCTAACTTGAAGGCCTGTCAATCATGCCCATGAAGCATAAACCAGAGAGGCAGAACAAGACAAGAAATACCCCGGCTGTGCTGGTGGGCACACAGCAGGAACTTTCCAGGGTGGCAGCCCAGGTGCGTCCTTCAGCAGTTGTCGCAGCTTGGGGAGGAGGAGAGAGAGGGCGTTAGCTGCTGGGGTGGGGGCATGGCTTTCACCACGGAATGCCTCTTGGTCGACTCAACAACAGCCTTTTTTCACAAGGGTGGTTCCTCGGTGCATCTCGCTGCTTCTACTCATGCGGCACCGCCATCTTTATGCCAACAACCATTCTCACCCCATGATGTGTGCTCTACTTCTGCCTGCTCCACACCATTGGCCATGCAGGCATATCAACACAGAGGAAACCTCTGCGCGTTGCATCTTGCCCTCCTTGGAGCTCCCGGCGGGCAGATTTGTAGCTAAACTGGTGTCTTTTGCGGAGTGCATGCCGATTTCTCCCAAGATATCAGACAGAGAATAGAAAGGGGTAGAACATTAAAACGGGTTGAGGAAGATGCGGTTTTTAGACAGCAAACACGAGGGGTGGTTGACGAAGCTGGCTAGTACGAGTATGTGACACATTTTTATATCACGTTAAATGAAGTTCAAACACTTACTCTAGTTCTAGTACATGCAATATGGGAGATAACTCCCTGTATAGGCAAAGCTAGCCCAAGAAGTATTTCCTACAACAATATTATAGGGAAGGTGGGATTAACAATTTATGGCAATTAGTGTTGAGTTTTCTTACACGGCCTCTTGAGTTTGCCATTAAAAGCTTATTCTCTGTCCTATTTGCCAGGAAGTGCATTATGCGGGCGCCCTTCATTGCACGCAATTCTTTGCAATGCTTACCAATAGATACTTCAATCATTGAACACAGTACAAGCAGGGCCAGCACCAACATCAGAGAAAAATTTACTGCAACGCCACAGCAGCCTTTCCTTTGAGTTGCCAAGCATTCCGGTAATAACTTCTTTAAACTTTTATGTTTTGAAACTTATTTATGAAGTAAAGGAACATAAATGGAAATAGCACATAAGTGAACAAGTGAACGCAACATCATGCACAAGCCTGTTAAAAAGAAATTTAAGTGGGCAGATCACCAAAGCTGGGTGGTTCTACATGTAGACCACATCAGACCATGCAGTGCGCAGGCGCAGGCAGACTACTCCTCCTTCACAAGGCAATTCGTGAGGAGCTGGGGTTTTCATCAACAACCTGACAGTGACACTTGTAATTTCTCTGAGATTTGCTCGGTTTTAAGAAAATCCAATTTTATTTCTGTTGCTTCAGCCAGATTTGATGCACCACCTTTGGGATTTCCAATCCTGTGTCTCGCGCATGAGGCAATGTCAATGTAACAGGAATTGCTTCAACCCAAAGGAAATCACACCTTGAGAATGAAAAAGATAGGCCCATCTTCCCGTCCTGCCACCTCGCCTCTCCTCCTACCACCTTCTCTTCCTTTCTTCACACAACCAATTTTCTCGATTTTCTCTCTCAAAGCTTTGTTTTTCATCCCGTTTGCAGCTTTTCTGCCTCATCTACAACTTGGTACATCAGAATGTGCATTCATGTCAGGAAGCAATTTGACTAAGCAGCTTTACGTTTTTGGTCAGGAACGAGGAGATCTTTTCAAATTGCAAAATCAGCACTTTTTGGCAAACACACGCGCAAGAGTAAACTTTCTGTCTTTACATATTTTATCATTGAGGATACAAATCAGCTGAAATATTAAGTTTCCTCAGTGTTATGGATTATTAATCAAAACGTCCCTGTGATGTGTGTGTGTGTGTGTGTGTGGTGTGTGTCCTGTGTGATGTCTTTGTGTTAGTTTGAACATTTTTCGTATCCAGTGACTGATGCTCTCGTTTCAACAGATATTGTGCTGCAATGCTCTTTTCTGGTATATCTAAATATTTGTTTCTTTGAAGGTTCAATTATTCTCACTTTTATGGGTCAGCAGGACAAATATTTGGCTCAATATTTTCTGATGAACTTGTTAATGGCTTGATTAGCCAAGGATCACAACTTTTGAGTCACCATCAATGTGACAGTTTCCAATTGCTTGAAGCTTAAAAGCTTCTGATCGACCAGTTTGCTGATGATGAGCACTACGGCTGGCAGAAATGTCTACAAGTATGGCAACCACCTTGAGCTGTCTATTCTTGGTTTGAATCTCAGCCCAGTTACACTCCACTCGTAATAGCGGGTGATTTTTCAAATAATGTGTGGCCACCTTTAATTTGATGTTTAGCTGAGCGTCCTATCTGCTTATATTTGTTGGTGGACGTTAACGATCTTACTTTGTTCTTCATGAAGAGGAGGCGGAGTTATGCCCAGCACTCTGACAAAATTCCCGCAAATTCCTTGGCCTGATTCCTGTGTCAGATAGGCAACCCTCCAGGATTGTGGACGCCCTAGCTAAGAATGGAAGCATCAACTCTGTATAACGCATGACACTAACAATGATGATGATCATGATGATGATCATGACGCCGCCAGTGGATAGGACAGATGTTCTTTGGATACCTCAATATGTTAATGGTGCTTAGATAGACTTTACGCAAAATGCTTTCTCTCAATGGCCAGGTGATTTGTTTGGTGATAATAACAGGAGTAGTTGTGGAAAAAGGAACTGCAGAAGCTTAATTCTTTCAAGAAAGGCAATACAATGTACAGTATTATGGCAGAGGAAGGCAGTGCTTGAAAGATGGGACAAAAAGCAGTGGGACTTTTAATGAAGGAGGAAAACTTTATTATTCCAGAACATAAGCCCAAGTGCTGTTTTAGACACTGTCAGGCCATTCTTTTATACAACCAGAAACCGCTTAGGCACATTAAATTTTCAACGATGTGGGCAAAGTTTAACAAGCTCACAGGATGCTCAAAGGAAGCAATATACTTCGCTTTGAGTTTGCAGAGTCCTGGGTCCTGGCATCTTGTGCTTTGCAGACAAGTGACATGCGGAATGCTGTCCTTGTTGGAAGGGCATTCCAACATGAAGTCCTGTCTGCGAGAAATTCACTGGTTGACCGTTAAATGTCGCCACAGGGCAAGTTAACAAGCATGTACCCTGCTCTATACAGAGCATTGTGTTCTTTAGAAAAGCAGGAGGCCATTGTGGTACTCATTCACCACTCCTATACACACATCATTCCATCCTTGGCCTCAGCATCCATTGGGAAACTGGTTTCCTGTCCAAGGTGAATTTCCTCAGTCACAGAAACGTTCACCCTACTTGTCTTACGGCTGCCCTCTCGCTCGTAAAGGAATGTGCACATACTTATCTGTTTGATTCAAGAAGATTGTATCAATATTCGGCCGGGACATTTTTTACGATTTCATATTTGACGCTCGCTGTTGCTTTCACTTCCCACATCTTGCTCGCTAACACATGCGACAGTAGTCTGGGGCTTTAATTGTCGAGTAATGACTGTGGCCTTTTATGTGAATTGAAAGCAGAATGGCAAATCTTCCAACAAAGATGGTCAGTCAGGATTTGGCCCGAACTTCAAACCTTGTGGAAGACCACCTTGCATTCCTTAATGCACTACATTCTGTCGAAATCAAGAAAGCTAAACTTTATGCTCATTCAGGCTTTCCAGCTAGTCGACTTAACAAGTAGTTCTGTAATCGAACTTTTTCTATCCGTTTACTAAATTTTTGCCCCTGCAAGCTATTTCTCTTGGGTGGTGGTGGTTGGGGTGGTGGATGAAGGTGGGGACTTCTTCCTTTGCTTTGCTATTGCTTGCAATATACATTTTGATAAACTGATCTGTGGAGTGCCAAAACAGCAGGACTGTCTTAAAACTTGTTATCAAGCCTCCATTTTTGAGTGCTGTTTATCTTGCGCGTCCCCACTGTCTGCTGGACTGGTGGAATTGGCGCTGCGGACATAGCTTCTACGGCCTGAACAGATGACACCGTCACATTAGTCCCATGTGAATTTAGACTTTAGGTTCAAGAACATTCGCATTTATATAGGGTTAATACTGTGGTGAAGAAGGCTTGCAAAATCGAGCCAGGCTCCGGCCACCTACGTTATTCTTATTTTATATGGATTTGATTACGAATCGCAATTTCTCTGTTTGACGGTGACCTACCTGTCTAGCAATAATGTGGTATCAATTTCAGGACAAGTGTCCAAGGATATGAAATGCAAAGCAAACAAAAAGAAGTGGGATATGCACATGGTGGTGGGGAAGGGGAGGGGGTGGGGGAACAACTGCCCTGTTAGATATTTAATATACATAATAAAACATTTTTTTATGCAGTAGGATGTTGGGATCATCCATCCATCATTGGTACCAGACTGTGAGAGCGTTGGTGGCTGGCTAAGCAGTCTCCTTGGCTATTGGGCACATCATGGACAGGTTGCCACTCCAATCACAGAATACCAGCAAACTGGCAATCATTTTGCCGACCTAGAAGGATGACAGGCAGTCACGCCCACGCAGGTATTAATTCAACAGCCAAGTCGGATTTGAAATTGGGATCTAGGATCCCCAAGCACACCATCCTAAGCATTATCCAACACCAAGCAGATGTGGGGATGTTCTCCCAAAAGGTATGTAAACAAGGTAAGGGTGGTCAAAGAAATGATCATGTGAAACAATCAACTCGTTCTTTGAATATGGTTGTCCCAGAATGATTGTGTGTGTGTGTGTGTGTTGTGTGTGTGTGTGTGTGGTGTGTGGTGTGTGTGTGTGTGTGAGAGAAGAGAGAGACTCGAGAAAAGACTGTTTTCCTGGGGACCAACCATTATTCAAAGAACGATGTTGGATGGTTTCCACATGATCATTTTTTGTGACTACCTTACCTTGTTTACATACCTTTGGAGGTATACATCCCGACATCCTTTTGCATTATTACCTCCTCCACCGAAGGTAAACGAGGTTATGGTTTTCACCTCGCTCTCTGTGTATTTTGTTAGATTTCGTAAGTATTTGTGACTTCCGTCCTCTGTTTGTGGTGTTTCTGTACTTTACGAAATCTCAACATTTTCGTAGTATATTGATACAGTTTCCGTTTCTCTGTTTGTTTGTGTGTGTGTTGTTTGTTTGTAGGCACGATAAACTCGAGAACGCGGAAGAAGCTACCAATGTCCAAATTACACCACGTGATTCAGGAGGGGTGATGGCTTAGTGCTGATTGCGATTTTGGTCAAAATCGGTCAAAGGTCAGTGCCAGTGAGGTCAAATATCGATTTGTGATGGTTTGGTACAGATAACTCGAGAACGGAAAGAAGCTTACGCAATGTCAAATTACAACCACGTGATTCAAGGAGGGTGATGGCTAGTGCTGATTAGATTTTGGTCAAAATCGGTCAAAGGTCAAGGTCACCGTGAGGTTCAACATCCAAAACATTCGATTTTTTCATGGTTTGGTACAGAATCATCGTAGAAACTTCTTTGGTTTGCGTCGCTACCGGTTCTCTAGAGACAGCTTTTATTAGACAAGGTCCGGGGTCAGTTGACGATTTCGTAAGTAGCAGTCTATGACTTGCTTGTTTTGTCTGTTGTGTGTACAAGGATTTCAAAAAGTTGTTGCACGATCTGGATGACAATTTTGTAAGGCAGGTTCGGTGTGTGACAAGGACGATTCATTAGATTTTCGTGAAAGATCCGATCTGGATACGACTACTAGAATTTTTTAAGTGATTCTTCATCATTTGAGAGATAGGGGCTAAGCATGGTAAATAGCACAACATCTCAAAAAAGTTGGGGAGGATCTCGGATAAAACTGGGTGGACACGTTGGGTGTGTGACAAGGAAGAATCGTTCAATTTTGGTGAAGATCCGAATCTGGGATAGAGAATTATTTAATCTCTAAACGTGATTCTTCATCATTAGAGATCGGGCCAAAACGATATGTAAGCATGATATGTTTCGTGGATCAGACATTACGTGGTGGAGGTATGCGCTCTACGAGTGCCCCTTCAGTTTAAAATGTTTTTATTTCTTGTTTCTTTTAACTTTTTTTTTCGAATTATCATACATGTTGTTCCACATTGTTACTTACAATATGTTGTTGTCGCAAACGTTATAGATGTGCTCGCATTGTATTGTTACTGTACATACTTTATAGACGATGTACATTCGAAATGGAGTTGGACTTTGTTCACCTACTTACTGATAAATATCCCACCGTTAAACCACCTCGGGCAAATGTAATGGAGCCACGCCCCATCGGCTGATTGACGTCTAGCCGCCGCCCACCCCCCTCTGATTAATTTCTATACATTTACAAGGAATGCAGTTTTGCGTACTTACGTGGATCTTTCAAGCTATTAATATTACGATCCAAACGATGATTTATTATTTTATGAATGCGAAGAGCATTTGCCGGTTTTGACCGATCTCGGGGTGTTTTTGTGCTTTTATTTTGCTTTTGCCATGCTCTGATACTGTAAAGTGATCCCTGTTGAGACAATCAGCTGAACAGACAGTGGATGTCTTGGAACTCACCGTGGGGCAAAGAAGAATTTTGTCTCAAGGGACACTGGACACCATTGACCAGCATCGCAGGGCTCGGCTGAATGGCAGAGCTGAGCTGTTCAGGGAGCTGAGGCGTAAAACTGTACGTGCGCTAGGTGTGGACAAGGAGGCCTATGTGTGAGGAATGTGTGAGGGGGTAGAGTATCACCTGTGGTTAAGGGATTCTCATCCTGCTTACAGGGGAATTCGAGCATTGCATTCAGCAAGCCCATCCCTCGGTGTACTGCAGTTAGAGCAGAGGGTGGTAGGCTCTTGACAGAGGAGTCCGGAGTGGGCCGGTTACTTTGAGCGGTTGTACCAGGCTGATCCACTAGCTATCGAGTTGGACATCAGGGGTGTTCCAATCCCTGTTGCTAACCCTCCAATCAACTGTGGTCCACCTTCGCTTGTGGAAACACAGGCTGTGGTGAACCGGTTGAAATGGGG
>CM068961.1:62871863-62886477 GCA_035128595.1 Eptatretus atami
CGGCTGTATGGACATGTGCTCCTTTTCCTGATGCTGATCCTGCTCACCAGATTCTCTCAGCGAGGGAGTCTCGTGACTGGAGGAGGCCAATGGGCCGACCTCGTACCTCGTGCCTCATGGTTGCAGCAGGTTGATCGGCATCTCAAGGAGATGGGGATGGCCAGATGGAGGCCCCTGGTGTACCGGCGGAAAGTGGACGCAGTGACGTGCTGTTCTGGCGCATGCTCCCATCCCTGACCTGACCTGTATTACATCACAGACTCAGTGCCTAATCA
This sequence comes from Eptatretus atami, assembly GCA_035128595.1. NCBI lineage: Eukaryota > Metazoa > Chordata > Myxini > Myxiniformes > Myxinidae > Eptatretus > Eptatretus atami. Next base: position 62,872,139 of record CM068961.1, read on the forward strand.
TCAGAGCGAGTTGTATGTACTGTAAACTAGATCACAGCCTCAGCATAATGGTTCGAGTGTCCATTCTGAGCCTTGGCGGTTCGGTGGTTTAAATGCTGACCGACGCATACCAAAGCCTTTAATAACAGTGTGTGCTTCTTCATTCCTTGGCGCTCGGCATTTATAAGGACAGAGTACAGACAAGCAATCATTGCACCGTCTTGAAGAGCCTAATGTCCTGCTCCTGCATTGTCGTTCCATGCAATGAAACTCATTTTATTAAACAGCGTTATGAGGTTCTGAAAAATAGGATTGGTCTGCAGAACGTCCTACAATGAAACTAGAATGCAGAAGTTTTGTTGCATGAAAGTATTGAGAATCATAACGGAGGTTGTGCTTTATGGGAGAGTTGTGCAGAAGACTGTGAAAAGGATGCACAAACATCAGCCAGTATTGATGGCTTTGATGTTCCGTATTCACGATGAGATATCATAATCAATTGTTAAAAATAATATTTCAATTTCTCCCTGTCACGATTTTTATCCTCATGTCCCAAGTATTTTTTTCTGCGTCATTGTTGCAATACTAATTTGATTAATATTAATGACGTTGTTATCCTGGTTGTTCTTATTGTAGCTATATTCACCATTACTTTAATATTATTATTATTATTACCATTATTATTCATCCAACCATATTACTTTATACTTTATTTCATTTACATTTGGCGTGCCTTCCATCGCTTCGCTAATAGGTTTACTCAAAAGACAGCATGTTGCACATTACAAACATATTTCTTGTCTATCTCAGGTCAGGTCATTCTTTTGGGACTGTCACTGGTAACATGTAATCCAGTGCGACCTGCCGCGTGGTCGGGTTGTTGGCAACTAAACCGACAACCCTCACAGGCTTTGCTAGAGGGGAGGGTGACTGTGACACCCTGCCAGGACGAAAAACAACACCTGACAAAGGGCGGATAAGCTCCATTCGGGAGCCAATGACCATCCAGCACAGAGATGATGTCTCCTAAAAAACACCCAATGGGGGTAGGAAAATTTATTTTCATGCCTGGTCGAGATACCCCATCCTGCAAAGTGGTCTTTGAAGAGGTTTCCTTGCTTTAGGATGAGGTGAAGGTTTTGCCAGTTTTTCGTCCTTTTTTTCTTTGTGGCACTACAAATTTAGTGGCTCTCAGCTTTGTTCCGGGTGAATTTCAATAAGAAAAAAGTATCTGTGAATCTCAATGAGGATGTAAAATGAAGTGAAGCATGCAAAAAAAGACATTTTAAAACACGTAGTTGCTGCTGTGGTTGTGGTTGTTTGTGTGCTCCTTCCTTGTACTATTACATATTTTTCTATTGGTTTGAGAAGTATTACTATGAAGAATTTTGTGTGATCCTTCCGCTTCTTTATAAAGGGTTTCTGCTGCCGTAGAATATTAAATGTCACCATTGGAGCCGCTGCATTAAGCTCCCATTCTCAAGTCTTCTGCTTCAAAAGAGGGCTTTTAAAATAGCCATCCTTATGATTAAATGGACAAAAAATAATTTTGTTCCAAGTAAAGAGATTATTAGCTTTCCAACCAAGGAAATCGATTATTTGCTTTGCAATGGGACAATTGTTATTATTCTACGACAGCCGGAACCGCTACATTAAAGCTCGAGGTCCTGCTGCTTCTTTGTGTGACACCTGGACGGACGAGTCTCCTTTTAGCAATAGTTTTTTTTATTGAGCAATTACATCATCATTTCTGCTGAGCACATTCATATGACTTTTAACTATTGCTCCATCTGCATTCTTTGGAAGGAACTTGATCGCTGACATTGTTGCTCTGTTGCTATCTCAATGGCTAGCTGGACGCAGTTGCATTAATTATTGTGGACCTCCTGAAAAATTCTGAGATGTTCTGATCTTAAGGAATCAAAACCTTCTTAGTCCTCAGGGAAAGATCCAGCCAGTATTTGTGTAACAGTATTTCCTGCAACTACAATTATCCACTAACTGGCTGTTTAACCTCCCACTGTGAAAATGGTTTCAATCTGCATACTTCATCCATTCCTGCAATATGCTGAATCTGTGCAGCAATGCTCATCAACAACATAATTTTCATTGAATTTACTGCAATAACTCACCATGACGTTCATGTTCCTTGGCAATTGTAAAGCTCCCCCAAAACCCGTCACTTGTGGTAGGTAGGCCTATTAGCCCACGTTGCTTTGTCATATTTTTTAATCTCGTGAAAATTTCATATAGATTATTGACAATGTCCATTTTCTGTTTAATGAGTAAGCTTCATAAAAATATTAGGTTGGCATTTTTTCTGGTGTCATCCAGGCATAATTATTGACATTATAACAGAAGCCCCTCCAAAGCATTACTTTTTCACAAATTTAATCATATTTTACATTTTATGTTACACCGAGTGTCACATAACCATCATTCAAGTCGACAATAAGCTCTAAGTTATGCATTAGCATAATCGTATAATGTCACCCTTATGACTATATACATAGATAATATTTGAATGACCAGCATCATATAGAACATATAGAACGTCACACAATTCATACAGATGGAAAACTGGAGAAACTTGATTTAATGAAAATAATTTGTTCAATGAAGTCCTTGGATGTTTTCTGCTGCATAAAGCTTAACTTTTATTTTATCAACAGCATCACAAAAGCAAGTATAGTGGATTCAGCTATTTCAATGCGCCAAATCAGTCTTCATCTGCAGCCGATTCAGAATCATCACTCGCTGACTACAGAGACATGGCAGAAGTAGACACCATGATTTTTTAAATAATTTATTTATTCAACATTTGAAGAACATTTGTTCCATTTCGATACATACACTAGTACTGTATTTGGTAAAATTACCATTTGCAGATTTCAATGTTTTTACTCTTTCAGGCATATAACTAACAAGTTCTGAAATGTTCTCTTGTGGGATTTCTGCCCAGGCTTCATGCAAAAAGGTTTAGCAATTCTGTCCTTGATGTTTTTTCCTGGAATTTTTTCCGCACAGCTCGATCCAACATGGCCCAGATGTGTTCAATGGGATTCATGTCAGGAGACTGACTTGCCCATGGAAGTGGCTTGATCCCATTTCTGTCCTTCCATTCTTTGGTCTTTTTTGCAGTGTGGCATGGAGATCCATCTTCCATGAACAGAGTGTTGTTTTTGACCATCTGACCAGTGGAGAAGATAGGGAGACGTCCATCCTCAAGGATAGAAATGTATATCCTGGTGTTGATGTTGCCAACACACTTCACAAGCTCTGACCGACCAGCGCTCCAGATTGCTCTCCACACCATCACTGTAAATCCACCGTGTTTGACAGTTGGCTGCAATCTGTTCAAAGAAAAGTCTTGACTGGGAAGTCCCCAGACCCATACACATCCACTGACAGAAAATTGAGTAAATTGGGACTCATCTGAAAAAAAATGTCAGTTTTGCAAAACTCCAAGGGTCTGTTGGCCATCTCATCAGCCCACCTCTTTCCCTTGAATGTGGCTGGTCTAAGAAGAGGTTTCTCCTAACTGCTCTCCCATAGTAGCCCAGTTGATGAAGGTACCGCACGGCAGTTCTTGAGCTAACTTGGACCTCCTCTGCAGCATCTGCTGCCTTGCAATGGGGAGTTTCTCAATGGACCGTTTGAGAGCTCGAAGACACCTTTCTGAGGATCCAGATCGACCACAACAGGAAGCTGTGGATTCCTTGCCTTCGCTAGCGATTTGCACAATCACCCGATTGACCGTGGAAAGCGGAATGCCAAGGTTTTGAGCTATCTGATGCTGGCTGACTCCACACTCCGATTGGCCAACAATTCATCCTCTTTGAAAATTGCAAAGGTTGAGTGCTTCCTGGGTTTGAGGCATCGTTAATTGTCATACACGACCCAGGAAGTCGTTTCTGCAAATAAATAGTTGAATATTAGTACAAATCACTGAGTAAAACTTGCTTTATACAGATTAAATGAATAAATTTAAGGTGTCTATTTGCTTCTGCCGTGTCTCTGGACATGCTTTTGCAGTTATCAGGATCACATTCGCAAAGCTCTGTACAAGGCACATCATTGTCCTTGCATGAGCAGTATCCACTGCATTGGCTCTTCACACATCCACATCTCACCAACTGCAGAACAGAATCTGGAGCAAGAGGAACTCTGGTCAGTTCCTGCGGCATAAATTCCCGTGTTCTCCCGTGACCACCCAAGATCTGTTGGTTCAAGAGATTCCGGACGTGGATCAAGTACTTGTCTCCAACTACTTCACTGCAAGTGGGTCTTCCGCACATGCTCAAGAATAGCTCCTTTAGTTGGTGGTAATTTATCGGTGCCTTGCTTGATGTTAAGTCCTTGGAGGTAATGTAAAAGGAGTGCTGATGCTGGACCAAAATACATCTCTTTGGGACTTAGTAAATTGCAGATGAACTCTTCACAGCTTTTGAGGAAACCTTCAGAAGGAAGTACACTGCCAGGAGTTTTCACAAAAGCATTCCACCAATAAGTCTTGCTCTTAACATATACTGCATACATCTAGGTAAGACTGAATAAAAACCAAAGAAAGCCTGAGAACAAATATCTCCACGTGCATGATGTATGGACTGCAGATTGGCATCATGATGTTTTGCACCAGTCTCCAGGAGGAGGACTTTTTGATCACCCAATTGCTGACATTGCAAAGGATCAAAACACCTGTGTCTGGAGTATACATGAGAACATTTTTCTACTTTTGTGAATGTATGAAGCATACTACAAGTAATGTATCTGCCTCTATCTTCGAGCTTTGCAAATCAACAATATCTGTTGGTGGCTGAATTGTTAGCGCATCCATACGAGTGATAATTGTGACTGCAGATTTACACTTCTGAATCACCTGAGCCAAGTATCATGTGAAGAGGTCTTTTTTCTTGGTAAAATCTCTGATGTGTGTGTTGTTGTCTATTTTATATTCTGGAATATGTGCTGATGTTCCTCCAGTGTGATGTTGTCTTGTGCTCTCTTGGAGAGATTTCACCTTGTAGATATCAAAAACTACATATGAATTAGGGCATTCATGAATTTTTCTGTTAACAGCATCCACAAAACAAGAACAACATACGGTAGTGGAAGAGCTAGGACACAGAACAGACAAGAACACAGCATAACAAAGGGAACAGCAGGAGAAAGGGGAAACACCAATAGCAGCGTGGAGGGAGAAGGTAGACAGAGACGGACAAACAAGGGATGAGGTAACTATGAGAGGTAGGGGAGAAAGCAAGGGGTGGACAATATGGATACAAAAACAAAATTTTGGAAGGGTAGGGGTGGGTTAAGGGGTGGAGAAAATATCATGGCTTTGGATGGGGGATGACTTGAGATGGTGGTGAACAGCTGTCTTGAAGACCAGGAGAGAAGAATGAGATCGAAGAGAGTGTGGAAGGTGGTTCCACAGGTGGGAAAGGAGAGGAAACATGAGTGGAGGTGAGCAGTGGTTCCAGATTTAGGTAGTTTCACTAGACTAGGAGGGGGTTGCTGGTGGGGATACTGTGGAGGAGTGTGGACTGCAGATACTTGGGGGGAACAGAGCATGGAGGGGGAAGAAGGTGCAAGACCAGAAACGAGGGGAAGAAGACAGAGACCACTGACTTGGTGAATTGATAGACCCATAGACTCAGCTTCATCATGAGAGATTCCAATGATATTGAAAGCCTTAGTTTCCACGGCGTCAAGCTGAGCAAAATGTGAGGCAGGAGAGGCAGGCCAGAGGGGAAAGCAGTACTCCATCAAGCTGCAGATGAAAGCCTTGTAGGTGAATAACAGCTCAGGTGTGCCAAGGAAGGAGTTTGCATGATGTAGGATGCCCAGTCGACATCTGGCTTTGGAGGCCAACTTCGAAATGTGGCTTTCTCAAGAGAGATCATGGCTGAGAGTGAGGCCCAAGAGTTTGTAACTGATCCTCTTTGAGAGGGTTGTTGAGAAAATAAAATGGGGGGGGGGGGTTGTGCTCCGTTCTTTTCGAAGAGAGTGAGTGTGTGGGATTTCTCAGGATTTAAAGATATATTCCAAGTGTTTGAACAGTTTGTAATTTTATCAAGGTCAGAGGAGAGGGCAGAGGCTGCTGCCTGGCTGTCAGAAGGATGAGTGATGCCACGGCAGAGAATGGAGTCATCAGCAAAGAGATAACGAGGATATCCAGAGAGTCAATGAGATCATTGATGAAGATTAGGAATAATATAGGGCCTATAACACTGCTTTGGGGCACACCCGCCTTGACAAGGAGAAGAGAAGAAATGGTCCCATTGAAAGTCACATATTGGTTACTAGAGTGGAGAAAGTCAGAATTCCAAGAGTGGAGTTGGCCTTGGATGCCACAAGCAGACAATTTGGAGAGCAAGGCGAGATGCCAGACTGTATCAAAAGCTCGAGATATGTCCAGAGAGACGGCCCTGATCTCATGTTTGATATTGAGGGCCTCCATCCCTTTTTGGGAGAGTTCAAGTAGCATGTCCAAGATAGATTGACCAGGTCTGAATCCTTATTGATGATCTGAGAAGAGGCTGTTGGAGAAAAGGAAGGTTTTCTTATCAACTGTGATGATAGATCCCATGACATTCTGATTATTGGAAGTAAGCTGAAAGGTCTGTAGTTGAGGGGATCCATTTTTGCACCATTTTCATGTAATGCTGTGATGTTGGCTTATTTCCAAGTCGATGGAAGATGGCCTAACTCAAATGACAGGGTGAAAAGGACAGAGGGAGGAAGTGTAAGACCAACAGAGCAGGTTTTTAGGACATGTGAGCTGATGCCGTCTGGTCCAGCAGCGGAGTCAGAGTCAAGGGTTGAAAGAACCTTCTCCACCTTCTCAGTTGCAAAAGACACAGAGTCCTGGAGCACAGAGTGGAAAAAGACAGAATGGAGAAATGTTGTTTTTTGACTCTCCTGAGAGTGGACACACTTGTTTGGGACTTTTTGGAATGTACTGAGGTTGCCTTCGGTCGGATTTGCCTTCCAGGAAGAGAAGGCAAGTTGTTTCAGAGCAACTGCCTCACCAGAGGATTCAGTGTACCATGGGTGGGAAGAAGGGAAGGATATTTGAAGACAAGATGGGATTAATGTGTGAGAGAGAGAGGAGGAGAGGAGGAGAGAAGAGAAGAGAAGAGAAGAGAAGAGAAGAGAAGATTAGATTTCTGTGGAAGAATCCCAGCGCTGAGTTAACATCAGGGGCAGGAGATATGGGTGATCAGTCCTGAAGAGAGAGATGACTGCTTGCATTCCCTGCCAATCTGCTTGAGCGAAATACCAGACTTGCCGGCATTGGGACAGTTTTCTGCGAATAGCCAGAGAGATGGTGACTTTCACAAGCATATGATCAGAAGAACTAATTGGAGGAGAGGAAGAGCTGGAGACTTTTGTGGGAAAGTTAGTCATCATCAAGTCCAGAAGGGAGGATTTGCCAGTGTGAGAAATCCACATTGGAAAGTTTACAGATTGTGTCAGTCCCATGAAGTCACAGAAGTCATTTTCTGAAGTACCATGGCTGGTGAGAGAGGTACCAATACCCAGACAATTAGCATGGTGATCATTAAAATTGCCACATTTGAGGAAGAGAGAGCTGGGATGAGTGGTTATAAGTTTGTCCATGTTGTCTGAGAGAGATGTAGATGGAATCGTCACTGTTTGGGGAATGTTACAACACACAGATAAACAAGAGCGGAGGGGAAGTCGCAGCCAGAGGTACTCCTGGGGACTGGGAGGTGTATGGTCAGAATAGGGGCCATGAGAAATTGAGTTATTGATGCAAAGTGCAACACCAACGCTGGGGCATGATTCAGCCCGATCATATCGCGGGAGACAGTAACCGAAGCGAGACACGAAGGAATCGGGGACATCCTGTGGGAGGAAGGATTCTGTTAAACAGATGATGTCTGGTTCATTGGCAGTGGCCTTGATTGAGAGATATGTGAGATTAGAGCAGCGACCTCAGATGTTTGAGGTCCACACAGTTAGAGATAGGGGGAGAATGCATTGGGATGGTGCAGGATGGGGGTGACGCCTTGCTGTGGCAAGGTGAGGCTTGGGGGGGGGGGGGGGGGGTGGGAAGGTTTGAGTGTGAGGGGGAGCAGGGGAAGGTGATGGTTTGTGTGTGTGAGTTGCGTGGGAAAGTTTGAGTATGTGGGGTATGGGTAAGGGTTTGACTGTGTGGGGTGTGGGAGATGGGTTAAGAGGGTGAGATAAGGAGTAAGCATTTAGGGGGAGGGGTGGGTTAACACCAGGTGTGTTGACTCAGCTTGTCATCCTTCCGAGGTCAGCAAAATGAGTACCAGATTACTTTAAATGGGGCACTGCATCAGCGGCACAGCTGCACTCCCAGCAGTTATGCAACCAGCAGCCACAGGTTGCATACAAAATTATTGTAATTCCATAGAATTCAGTCTTGTCATCTCTTCTTGTGGTTTTCATCTTTTTGGGCCTCTCAAATACCACTTTGTTGGCATTAAGTTTATGCATGCATCCCTATTCCAGAAATTTATACAAAGTTGGCATCAATTGTCGCTCCTACATTGCTTGAACACGTTTACTCATTTAGCAGGGGAATACCTTGAAAAATAGTTAAAGTTTCTTCAATTTCTCTGTAGGTTTAATTTTCTAGAATAGAAAGCACACATTTCCTCGTTTTGATGATGGAAATGCACATTGGTCCCACCTTTAATTCCACCAACAGTGGGTGACGGCCATTCGATCTCTTCCTGGATTCTGTGGAATCTATAAAGCTCTTAAAAGTAATGTAATCTCCCATGATGAGGCTATACATCAAGGTCTGTTGCTCTCATATCGCAGGCAGGTCAGTCGTCTCTGTTTTCTCCAACATTGCTCCCTCTGCTCTCTCAGTGTTCTGACCCTCCCCTGCAACTCTAGGATGCACACGTTCTTCCAGTAACCCTCTGCTGGATAAACATCCAAAATCCAGGCCGACGGCACACCTCAACTCTTTTATTCCTCGCTTCTCAAGTCTTCGGAACCACCTTCCAGAGGCTGTTCTGCTCATTCCTCCCTCCAAGACTTCAAGCAAGCAATGCACCACCATCTCTTGTCATTGCCAATTCTCACTCATGATCTTTATTACCCCCATTCACCTTTCCTAACTCAACCATTTTACAGGGTGTTTCAGAAAGAGTGATGCAACTTTAAATGTTTATTTACAAAGAAACAGAAACCTCAGGACTGTGAACCAAACATTTCTTGAAAGCTAATGACATGGTATTGTCTATCACTGATTGCTGTTGCAGTAAGTCACTGCGAGAGTTTGTGAGAGCCCAAGAACTGAAATTGGCATTTATGCAAAATCCTTGTAATTGACGTTCTCGATGTGTGCCCCTCCGTGATCCGGATCCGTTCAGACAGGCAATGATCCTGACTCCAAAGTTCTGTCCAACTTTCCTATAAGCCTCATGTGGCATTGCCTGGAGGAGGTAGTCTGACACCTCCTGCTTCAGATCATCCAGTGAGGCAGGTGGTTGGCATAGACAGACCCTTGGCAGCCCCCCAGAACCAGTACTCTAGAGGGTTCAAGTCTGGGCTATGGGATGCCCAGTCATGAGCGGTACCCAGGGCAACGAGGCGATTTCTGAAGAGCTGCCACAGGAAAGTGATGGTGTCACCAGCTGTATGGGGTGGGGCAAGGGGGGGGGTGCACCATCCTGCATCAACCAGGTCTTGCTGAGCTGGTTTGGAGTGATCTTTTGGGCTAGATCATTTTGGAACTTCTGGAGCACAGCCTGGTAGCGCTCACCATTGACCCTCACTGTGCTGCTGTTGTCATTCTCAAACCAGTACCAATCCAAAGAAAAGAGGGTGCCAATCCGAAGAAAAGAGCAACAACTACATCAAGCTGCAGATGAAGGCCTTGTATGTAAGTTGTTAGAAGTTTCAATTTTCCAGGTAAACTTTCCCAGTCAATGGCAGCTTTAAACCCCAATTTGGATAGGTTGTTTGCCCAAGAGATATTGTGATTGATAGTGAATCCCAAAGTTTGAGGGACTGAACCTCTTCAAGAGGTTTGTTAAGGAAGTAGATGGGAGGGTTCCCCTGATGGTGAGAAATTAGAGATTTGTTCCAAATTATATTAAATATTGAAAGTGTTGGACCAGCTCCTGATTTTATCAGGGCTTAAAATGAGGGGAAAAGATCAGGCCTACCAAAGAGTGATGCTGTTACAGAGGGTGGAGTCATCAGCAAAAATATGATTGGCTTCCAGAGAATCAGGAAGATCATTGAACGTGAGGATTGAGGAACAAGACTGGCCCAAGACATTGCCTTAGGGCACACATAATCCACAAGAAAATTAAACAAAGGAAAAACAAACACTTTGTGAGAGGGAGAGACAGAGAGATAGACAGATAGATATATGGACCGATGTGACTACACTGTTTGGGAACATGATAAGCACATTTTCTAAGTGAACCAGCAGGATCTGTCCAGTACTTTGAATGTGAATATATCTTTAATCTTTCTCCTATAAAGGGATGTAGCCTGGCGTTGGCTTAGTGGTAAGGGTGGAGGCTTGGGATCTGAGGGTCTTGAGTTTGAGCCCTGTTGACTGCTGAATTGCAGAAATTAACACCAGGGGTGTTGACTCAGCCTGTCATCCTTCTGAGGTCAGTGAAATGAGCACCAGTGTACTGGTAATAGGGGCACTGCATCAGTGGCATAGCTCTGCCTCCAACAAATGATGCAACCAGCAGCCAAAAAGGCTGTACACAAAGGGACTATAAACGGATTAGGTGTGTGTGTCATACTTTTTGTCTATTAATTACGTAAGTCTATTCATTCATGACGCTCTATTGGAATGTTCCTTTTGACCCTTTAGACTGCTGAGACCCCAAAGCCCTCCAAGACACCAAAGACCCCCAAGACCCCGAAGACCCCCAAGCCCTCCAATACCCCAAAGACCCAAAACACTCACTATGTCTCTCCAAAAGTACCATCTGGAAATCTCCCCCCCCCACCCTCATCTACTTTCGCAACAATCCTCTCAAAGAAATCCTTTCATTCAAGCTTTGGGTCTCACTATCTGCCATGATCTTTCCTGGGAAAGCCACATTTCCAGGCTGGCCTCCAAAGCCAGTTGCCGACTGGACATCCTCCGTCATGCAAAGTCCTTTCTTGGCACACCTGAGCTCCTGACCACATACAAAGCTTTCATCCGCAGCTTGATGGAGTATTACTCTCTCCTCTGGGCTGGTGCACCCGCCTCTCACCTTTCTCGACTTCACGCTGTGGAGATCAAGGCATTTAGGATCATTGGTATCTCCCACGATGAGGCTGAGTCTTTGGGTCTCTCACTCTCTCACCGCAGGCAGGTCCCCACATATTTTCGCAGGGTGCTCAAGATCCGCCAGCAACCCCCTTCTGATAAAACTACCAAAATCAAGTTCACTGCTCATCTTCACTCTTTCATTCCTCTTTAGTCCTGACTTTGGAACAAATTCCCACACTCTCTTCAATCCCACTCTTAACTCCAGGTCTCCACAACAGCTGTTCACCACCATCTCTTATCTTCCCCCATCCCAAACTACGATCTTATCTACCCCCGCTCATCCACCCCAAACCCACCTCCTTCAAATTCCCTGCTTTCCTTCGTGAAACTCCCTGTCGTGTAAGGACCTGAAAGTCCTTGCCGTGTCCATCTTGTTTACCCTGTGCACTTCACCCCATCTCTCTCCCTTCAACAGATCTCCTCATGTCTCTGTTCCCCTTTTTTCCTTCCCTCTCCTGCCCCTCTTGTCTCCTGCTCCCCTTGTTGTAAGTTCTGTGTGTTCGCTCTCATACGAGCCTCGACAGTGTATCCAAAAAAGAAAGAAAGAATAAATAAAAGACCCCTAAGACACCCAAAGACTCTGAAGACCTTGAAGACCCAAAAAGACCCTGAAGACCTCAAAAACCCTGAAGACCCAAATGTCCCCAAAGATCCAAAAGACCCCAAAGACCCAAATGTCACTGAAGACCCAAAAAGACCCTGAAGACACCGAGGACCCGAGAGTCTCAGAGGACCCAAACGTTCCAAAAATCCCCAAGGACCCAAAGTCCCCAAAAGTCCCTGAGGACCCAAAAGTCCCCGAGGATCCAAAGGTCCCAAAAAGTCCCCGATGATTCAAAAGTTCCCGAGGACCAAAAGTTCCTGAGGACCCAAAGGTCCCAAAAAGTCCCTGAGGACCCAAAGGCCACAAAAAGTCCCTGAAGACCCCAAAAGTTCCCATGGACCCAAAGGTCCCAAAAAGTCACCGAGAACCTAAGTCTCAAAAGTCCCTGAGGTCCCCAAAAGTCCCCAAGGACCCAAGGGTCCCAAAAAGTTCCCGAGGACCCAAAAGTCCCAAAAATGCCTGAGGACCGAAAAGTTCCAAAAGTCCCCGATGACCCAAAAGTCCATGACACAAAATACCCCTAAGACTGTAAATCCTGAAGACCCTTAAAGACTCGACTGTACTTCACAAAAATCGTGAGAATTCCCATGTTTTAAACATATGCCATGTTAAGGTTTATAAAGTAGCTTAATAATTATATGTCCTTCCACCACGGCATGGCATTCATTCTAATTTCAAAATATATAACAAAAAAAATGATAACATTGCAACAAAGCATATATTAATTAACACGAATAATATTTACAACAATAATAAGAATAGTAGTATCAAATGTCAATAATAATAGCGAACACATATAATCCCCGTGTTGATCCCAAGCACATCTGGGCTTGGTGAAAGGCAAGCTAATTCTCAAGCAGTACAGCAGGCGGGTATGCAACAAGGCTGTGAAGACCAATGAAAATTTGGTCCATTGGACCAACGGGCCCACTCGTGAGAGAAACAACGCACAAAACAATGGGAAACGATTATGAGAAACGTTTATTTCCTTTAAAATTAAGTTTGATTAAGTAACATTTAAGCTGTGTGATATCACAAAACGTGAATGGAACCAGGATGGAAGTGAAGCAATCACATCTCCTTTGCATCACCCAACACATCATCAATGATTTCGAATTCCATTTACCGATCAATGGAAGGTTGAAAAAGTTTGGAGAAAGCCCCAACCACACTTAAATTTGCAATCCGGAGAGATCTCTCTCTCCTTAAATTAACAAAGACAAGAAATGATAAGAGGAATTATGGACGCCAGCATTCCAAGCATGAATCTTGGACATGTATTTCTGCCTTGTGACTTGAGCAGCAAGATGAAATAAACGAAAACGATGAAGGTTAGCTCAAAACCACTCAAAAAAATACCTGAGAAAACTACTTGCAAGGAAGTTATAATTTCAAGAGAACATCTTGAAATTAGAAGGAAAGGTAAATTGTCGCTAATGCCCTGTGACCTATCACCTGACCACCGTTCAATTTCCTGTGTTATGAGAATTTGATCCACTGTTACGATGAGGAATCTCACCTTCCCTCCCACAAGGTGGCTTGCCTTGCACAAGACAACAGTTTTACTCAAATCTAATTATGTTCAGGAATTAAACCCAGGAATCTGGCTGGTAAAGGATGAGCAAGCGCCAAACCACATTATCCTGTTGGTTATTGTCATACAGGTGAAATATAGACAAAAATGCCCCCCCCCCCTCCTAATGTAATCCATCTGTGATTAACCTGTCACATGGAAATCATAAATATATCATTAACTTGTTCATTTGATCATATGCTCAGCCATCCAATGTGTCGCCAAGTGACGTGTCGTTAACGATCACCAGCAGGTACAGAAGCACCAAGTCGTCGCAAGGAAACGAGACAAACAAAGTAATTGTGACAATAAGTGAACTTTATAAATGAATCCTCGATCTCAAAAGCCATCAGGGCCCCAAATGGATTCCATTATAACAAAACAAGTCGATGCATTATCTTTACTTATGACAGCTTGGCCATTCCCTGCTAATAGGCAGTATAACACCTGTGCTAAGGGGCACTTTTATAACATCTCATGAAGAATTTGCATCTATCAAGGTAGCAAATTGTCATCTATTAATCATATTGTTCAACCCGATAAACAGTACCGTTCCTGCACCAAATGCAAATCGTTGTCGAGGAAAGATGGACTCGACTTCATGTTCATGCTGCTAATTTGATCCTGTTGAGGTTGTTATCCTCCTTGGATAATTTGCAGAAAATCATCCTTTACTATACTTGACCTCTCATTAACCAGACTGTTTTTTTCATGAGCATCTTAGAATGAAGGTTATCTGTACTCCTGCTGTAAATGCTTTCATTAAAAACAGTGCACTCTGACCCTAATATGCTTATGACATAAACCCTCTGCCCTACATCTCTCTTAAGTACCTCTGACATCATGTTCACCTCTCCAGGAACATGAAGTGTGTGTGTGTG
>CM068961.1:62886487-62906797 GCA_035128595.1 Eptatretus atami
TGTGTGTGTGTGTTTGTTTGTGTGTGGTATCATGCAGTACCTATGCTGTATGTTTAATGAAATGATTTTAAAAAGTAGTTTTGATTCATTTCAGGCCCCCATTTGCTTGCTTTTGCAGTATCAAGAAATTATGGATGTGGAATCAATTTTACAATGGCTAGAGTGGATCGTGTCAGGGATTGACCAATCTGTCCTTTTGATTGACAATTATCCAACCATGCCAAGGTGTGTTATGGTGGCAATTTCATTTGCCAATGTCTTTGTTTTTTCTTATTTATTGCTCTGCCCTGAGGTTCTAACATTTTTTTTCTCTTTGTTTAGTGCTGTACTGTACACACCATGCTAATTGCATCCTTTAGGTAAAAGCCTGTTAATAAGTTTGAGTTTTGCAAAATTGCAGAAGAAAGATAAAGCAACAAAATTGAGTCGTCATCGGCGACAGGCTCAGCCGCAACCACGCGCAACCACACAGCTGCATCAATCTCTGGACATTGTTGTGTCCCGACGGAAAGACCACACAAACACAAGGGATCAGGGTTAGCAAGACTCGTGTATTGCAGCCAAAATGGCAGAATCTCAATCCCGGTGACCAGGTCACATGACCTGTGATCCGCTGGTGTATCGCGTGACTATGCGAATACAACAGACATCAGTTGTGATGTTCCAAAATCCTGCTCTGCTGTTCCTCCTTCTCTCCTTTGTCTGCTCTCTTCAGCCTGTCTTTCACCTTTGACTTTTGAGCACCTAATGTCTGCCTGGATATCTGCTAACGTCACTCCAATTCACAAGAACAGTGCAAACACATTGTCTCAACTAAAGGTCAGGACGCTTACTTTCAGTTATAAGCAAAGTCATGAAATATATCGTTGTTGTCAACGTCATATTTCCTCTTTTCAAACAGACTGATATCTGACCATAAATTTTGGTTCTGCACTGGTCACTGAACTATTCATATTCTGCTGCTCTTCTCTCTGAAATGGTCGAAAACCCAAAATCTCAATCAAGATGTCAGGATCATCTCGATGGACATCTATTGAGCATTCAAAAGAGTCTGGTATCCTGCTGTGCTTGCAAAGCTGCCACCTTCACACCGGCTTTCTGATTTCCTCCACTCATGCAGTCAACACATTTCTATTGATAGAACCCTTTCCTATCCTCTCCTAGTGGAGTTGAGAATGCCCCAAGGTACTGTCTTGAGTTCTTCATCCAGGTCTTGTTCTTCATTTACATAAACACCTTCTCCAATGTTATAGAAAACCCT
Source organism: Eptatretus atami (assembly GCA_035128595.1). Lineage (NCBI taxonomy): Eukaryota > Metazoa > Chordata > Myxini > Myxiniformes > Myxinidae > Eptatretus > Eptatretus atami. The sequence goes on from CM068961.1 coordinate 62,887,749, forward strand.
ATCTTCCTTTTTTTGCTAATGAATCCACATTGTGTCATACAATACCCCCCTCACTGAGAGGCAGAAAGCAGCTGCGTCAATTTCTGGTGATCTGAAATTGATGACATGCTTGTCTGACAAATCAAACATGTCTTTATATCCTGGAAAGTCTCGGTCTCATCCTGTCACTCCAGTAGCTGGCTATCATGTGCAGCCTGTGGTTGCTCGTTGCATCATTTTCAGGGAACGGCTGTGCCGCTGATGCAGTGCCCTCTATTACCAATACACTGGTACTCATTTTGCCGACCTGAGAAGGATAGCAGGCTGAGTCATCCCTACCTGGTGTTAATTCAACAGCCGACAGGGACTAGAACTCAAGACCCAAAGATCTTAAGCCAGCCACCCTAACATTTAAGCCAACACCAGACTTGTCACTCCAGTAGCATCGTCAAACAAACATACCTATCTATTTCAATGGTCAGCCACTCGCAGAGGTTCAATCTTATGAACTGCAAGGCCTCACCATAAGCCATGACCTCTCCTAAGCTGACCATGTAGCAAAGCCAGATTCCAAAGCCAGCCATGCAGTGGGCAACCTCCAAAGTTTCCAGGTCATTCCTTGAAAACTCATAACTCGGTCTACAAGGCCTTTGTCTGTAACTCACTGAAGGACTGCTCTCCAAAATGCGCTTGCACCCCAGCACAACTTCTGTCTCTCCGAGAACTGCAGAATCTAAGCTCTCAACATTATTAAGATCTCACATGACTAAGCTATCAATTTCACATTGTAGAGAAGTCAGTAGCTTCCCAGTGTTTTTTTACCACCTCTACTCCTAGCTCCCTATACTCTTTCAGTCCTCCAAACCTCATCTTCTCCAGGATTCAGGCATTCTTCCAACCAATAACCCCATCCTGCTTAAACTCACAAAATCCTTTCCACCACCTCCACTTAATTGTTCCGTTTTTCTCCCATTTGTGAAACAGCACTCTGAAGGATACTGAGTGGCATTCATCCCTCGAGGAATTCAAGCAGGCAGTGCATCACCAACTCATGTCATCCACCAACCCTCCCGTAATCTTTTCCCAACCCTCCCATAACCTCGATTAACCTGACCTTACACAACACAACCCTATTCCTTGCAGATTACTAAAAGGTTAATGTTTCCTCCCATCATCTTCTCCTGTTTGTTAACTCCCTTGGTTGTGCCCAATTGTTGCCCCACTACCCACAGTCACTACACCACTCTGTTCATTCCTCCATGAGCCTTGATCTTGCATTAAAAAGAAAAATCATTTGCATTGTAGTCTCTCCTATTTTGCGGTTCTTTTTCCATCTGTAGTAAACATTCAGAATCAATTTTAAAAGTTTTGATAGCTCGTCACACAACATTTTCTTGTAAGTATTGTTGTAGCTGCGCAGTTCATGCCAGTTGCCTGGTACGAAGGTTCAATGGCCCCAGGTGGATTACGGGTCTTTTCACCCTGAGACTGTACTGGTGGGACCGTCAAATCAGCCAGATGCTATGCTAATTGATACCGCACACCACATCTCTAATGGCTGAGCGAAGCCGGAGACATGTGGCATGGTCGGGATATGTGGTGTTAATTGCTGCAGTCAATTAACCCTTAATGACCTTTCCTAATCACCAAATGAATGACCACAACAGTCCAAATTCACCCTGAGACCAAGTGTATTTAATTTTCATGATGGCATATGGGGGAGGGAATATGTGAAGTGAACAATAACATTTATAATGCAATAAATCCCTTGCCCACTATTGAACACATGTGCCCACAAAACAATGAACGATCTGAAAATTCCTTACCTATCTAACTTGAAGGCCTTCAATCATCCCATGAAGCATAAACCAGAGAGGCAGACAAGACAAGAAATACCCCGGCTGTGCCTGGTGGGACACAGCAGGAACTTATCCAGGGTGGCAGCCCAGGTGCGTCCCTTCAGCAGTTGTCCAGCTTGGGAGGAGGACGAGAGAGGCGTAGCTGGCTGGGTGGGGGCATGGCTTTCACACGGATGCTCTGTAGACTCAACACAGCTTTTCACAGGGTGGTTCTCGGGCATCTCCGCTGCTTCTGCTCAGCGCACCCATCTTTATAGCCAACAACCATTCCTCACCCCATGATGTTGCTCTACTCTGCCTGCTCCACACCCATTGGCCATGCAGGCATCACTCACACAGAGGAACACCTCTGCGCGTTGCATCTTTCCCCTCCTTGGAGCTCCCGGCGGCAGATTTGTAGCTAAACTGGTGTCTTTTGCGGAGTGCAATGCCGATATTCTCCCCCAAAGGAATATCAGACAGAATAGAAAGGGTAGAACATTAAAACGGGTTGAGGAAGATGCGGTTTTAGACACAAACACGAGGGGGTGGTTGACAGCTGGCTATACGAGTAGTGACACATTTTTATATCACAGTTAAATGAGTTCACACTTACTCTAGTTCTAGTACATGCAATATGGGAGATAACTACCCTGTACTCGGCAAAGCTAGTCCCCAAGAAGTATTTCCTACAACAATATTATAGGGAAGTGGGATTAACAAATTTATTGCAATTAGTGTTGAGTTTCTCTTAACCCTCTTGAGTTGCCATTAAAAGCTTATTTCCTCTGCTCCTATCTGCCAGGACAAGTGCATTCATGCGGCCCCTTCATTGTCACCTAATCTTTGCAATGCTTACCATATAACTTCATCCATTGACACATACAAGCAGGGCCAGCACCAACATCAGAAGAAAATTTACTCAACGCACACCAGCAGCCTTTCCCTTGAGTTGCCAAGCATTCATGGTACACTTCTACTACACTTTTATGTTTTGAACTTATTTCATGAAGTAAAAGGAACATAAAATGGAAATAGCACAAAGTGAACAAGTGAACCAACATCAATGCCACAAGCCTGTTTAAAAAGAAAATTTAAGTGCAGATCAACCAAAAAGCATGGGTGGGTTCTACATGTAGACCACATCAGACATGCAGTGCAGGCGCAGGCAGACTACCTCCTCCTTCAACAAGGCAATTCGTGAGCGAGCTGGGGTTTTCATCAACAACCTGACAGTGACACTGTATTTCTTCTGAGATTTGCTTGGTTTATAGAAAATCCAATTTTTATTTCTGTTGCCTTCAGCCAGATTTGAATCCACCACCTTTGGGATTCCAATCCTGTGTCTCGCCATGAGGCCAATGTCAATGTAACAGGAATTGCTCACACCCAAAGGAATCACACCTTGAGATGAAAAAGATAGGCCCATCTTCCCTCCTCCACCTCCCTCTCCTCCTACCACCTTCTCTTCCTTTCTTCACACAACCCATTTTCTCCTCTCAACTTTGTTCAACAACTTTGTTTGCAGCTTTTCTGCTCATCTCACAAGCTTGGTACATCAGAATGTGCATCAGGAAGCAATTTTGACTAAGCAGCTTACATTTTTGGTCAGGAAAGAGGAGATCTTTTCAAATGTGCAAAATCAGCACTTTTGGCAAAACAACGAGCAAGAGTAACTTTCTGTCTTTACATATTTTATCATTGAGAACCAAATCAGCTGAAATATTAAGTTCCCAGTTTATGGATATTATCCAAAACGCTGTGATGTGTGTGTGTGTGTGTGTGTGTGTGTTGTGTGTGTTTGTGTGTGTGGTGTGTGTGTGGTGTGTGTCTGTTGAATGTCTTTGTGTTCAGTTGAACATTTTCGTATCCAGTGACCGATGCTCTCGTTTCAACAGATATTGCTGCTGCAAATGCTCTTTCTGGTATATCTAATATTGTTTCTTTGAAGGTTCCAATTATTCTCAACATTTTATGGAGTCAGCAGGACAAATATTTGGCTCATAATTTTCTGAATGCCAACTTGTTAATGCTTGATTAGCCAAGGATCACAACTTTTGAGTCACCATCAATGTGACAGTTTCAAATTGCTTGAAACTTAAAAGCTTCTGATCGCACCAGTTTGCTGATGATGAGCACTACGGCTGGCAAGATGTCCTACAAGTATGCACACTCACCTCTGAGCTGTCTATTCTTGGTTTGAATCTCAGCCCAGTTACAAACTCTCATCCTGGTGCTTAATAGGCAGGGTGATTTTTCAATATGTGTGCCATCCCTTTAATTTGATGTTTAGCTGAGCGTCCTATCTGCTTATATTTGTTGGTGGACGTTAACGATCTTACTTTGTTCTTCATGAAGAGGAGGCGAGTTATGCCCAGCACTCTGACAAAATTCCAAATTCTTGGCCTGATTTCCTGTGTCAGAATAGCAACCCCTCCAGGATTGTGACCCTAGCTAAGAATGGAAGCATCACTCTGTATACAGCATGACACATAACAATGATGATGATCATGATGATGATCATGAGCCCCAGTGGATAGGACAGATGTTCTTTGGATGACCCTCAATATGTTAATGGTGCTTATGTTTAACCAAAATGCCTTTTCTCTCAATGGCCAGGTGATTTGTTTGTGATAATAACAGGAGTAGTTGTGGGAAAAGGAACTGCAGAAGCTATATTCTTTCAAGAAAGGCAACATGTACAGTATTATGCAGAGGAGAGGCAGTGCTTGAATGATGGGAACAAAAAGCAGTGGGACTTTTAATGAAAGGAGGAAACTTTATTATTCAGAACATAAGCCCAAGTGCCTGTTTTTAGACACATGTCCAGGCCATTCTTAATACAACAGAAACCGCTTAGCACATTACATTTTCAACATGTGGGCAAAGTTAACAAGCCTCACAGGATAGCTCAAAGGAAGCATATACTTCCCTTTGAGTTGCAGAGTCTGGGTTCCTGGCATCCTTGTGCTTTGCAGACACAGTGACAATGGGAATGCTGTCTTTTGGAAGGGCATTCAACATGAAGTCCTGTCTGCGAGAATTCACTGGTTGACGTTAAATGTCCCACGGGCAAGTTAACAAGCGTGTACCCTGCTCTATACAGAGCATTGGTTCTTTAGAAAACAGGAGGCCATTGTGAACTCATTCACCACTCCTATCATCACATCTTCCAAATCCTTGCCCTAGCATCCATTGGGAAACTGGTTTCCTGTCCAAGGTGAATTTCTGAGTCACAGAAACGTTCAACACCTACTTGTGTTCGGCTGCCCTGCTACGCTCCGTAAAGGAATGTGGCACATACTTAATCTGTTTGATTCAAGAAGATTGTATAATATCGGCCGGGAACATTTTTTTACGATTTCATATTGGAACCTCGCTGCTTTCACTTCCCACATCTTGGCTCGCCTTACACATGCGACAGTAGTCTGGGGCTTAATTGCGAGTAAATGAACTGTGGCCTTTCTATGTGAATTGAAAGCAGAATGGCAAATCTTCCAACAAAGATGGTCAAGTCAGGATTTGCCCGAACTTCAAACCTTGTGGAAGACCACCTTGCATTCCTATAATGCCACTACATTCTGTGAAATCAAATGAAAAGCTAATACTTTATGCCTCCATTCAGGCTTTCCAGCAGTCAGACTTAACAAGTAGTCGTGTAATCGACTTTTTCTATCCGTTACTAAATTTTTGCCCCTGCAGCTATTTCTCTTGGGTGGTGGTGGTTGGGGTGGTGGATGAGGTGGGGACATTCTCTTTGCTTTGCTATTGCTGATAATACATTTTGATAAATGATCTGTTGGAGTAGCCAAAACACAGGACTGTCTTTAAACTTGTTATCAAGCCTCCATTTTTGAGTGCTGTTTTATCTCTGCCGTCCCCACTGTCTGCTGGATGGTGATTGCGCTGCGACCATAGCATTTCTACGCCTGAACAGATGACACGTCACATTAGTGACCATGTGAATTTAGAACTTTAGTTCAAGAACATTCCAATTTATATAGGGTGTTAATAATGTGGTGAAGAAGGCTTCAAATCGAGCCAGGCTCCGGCCACCTCACGTTATTCTTATTTTATCATGGATTTGATTACGAATCGCAATTTCTTCTGTTGACGGTGACCTACCTGTCTTACAATAATGTGGTACATCAAATTTCAGGACAAGTGACACAAGGATATGAAATTGCAAAGCAAACAAAAGACAGCGGGATATGCACATGGTGTGGGGAAGGGGGAGGGGGTGGGGGACAACTCCCTGTTAGATATTTAATATAAATAATAAAAACATTTTTTAAATGCAAAAGGATGTTGGGATCCATCCATCCATCCATTGGTACCAGACTGTGCAGAGCGTTGGTGCTGCCTAAGCAGTCTCTTTGGCTATTGGGCACAATCATGGACAGGTTGCCACTCCAACACAGAATACCAGCAAACTGGCAATCATTTTGCCGACCTCAGAAGGATGACAGGCAGTCAACCCCACCAGGTATTAATTCAACAGCAAAGTCGGATTTGAATTGAGGATCCTAGGATCCCAAGCACATCATCCTAAGCATTAATCCAACACCAAACATTATGTGGGATGTTCCTCCAAAAAGTATGTAAACAAGGTAAGGGTGGTCACAAGAAATGATCATGTGAAACCATCCCAACATCGTTCTTTGAATAATGGTTGTCCCAGAAAAGAGTGTGTGTGTGTGTTGTGTGTGTGTGTGTGTGTGTGTGTGTGTGTGTGTGTGTCTGTGTGTGAGACTCGAAAAAAGACTGTGTTTTCTGGGGACAACCATTATTCAAAGAACGATGTCGGGATGGTTTCACATGATCATTTCTTGTGACCACCCTTACCTTGTTTACATACTTTTTGGAGGAACATCCCGACATCTTTTGCATTATTACCTCCTCCACCGAAGGTAAACGAGGTTATGTTTTCACCCCTCTCTGTCTATTTGTTTGTGTGTTGTGTGTGCAGGATATCTCAAAAAGTTTTTGACGGATCTGGATGACATTTTGTAGGCAGGTTCGGTGTGTGACAAGGACGAATTTATTAATTTCGTGAAGATCCGGATCTGGATACGACTACTAGAATTTTTTAAGTGATTCTTCATCATTGAGAGATAGGGCTAAGCATGGTAAATAGCACCACATCTCAAAAAGTTGGGGACGGATTCGGATAAAACTGGGTGGACACGTTGGGTGTGTGACAAGGAAGAATCGATTCAATTTTGGTGAAGATCCGAATCTGGATACGAGAATTATTTAATCTCTAAAGTGATTCTTCATCATTGAGAGATCGGGCCAAAAACGATATGTAGCATGATATGTTCTCGTGGATCAGACATTACGTGGTGGAGGTATGCGCTCTACCGAGTGCCCTTCAAGTTTAAAATGTTTTTATTTCTTGTTTCTTTACTTTTTTTTCGAAATATATATACATGTTGTTCCACTTGTTTACTTACATATGTTGTTGTACAAACGTTATAGATGTGCTCGCATTGTATTGTTACTGTACATACTTTATAGACGATGTAACATTCGAAATGGAGTGGACTTTGTCACCTACTTACTGATAATATCCCACCGTTAACCACCTCGGGCAAATGTATGGCAGCCACGCCCCCATCAGGCTGATTGACAGTCATAGCCCCGCCCACCCCTCTGATTAATTTCTATACCTTTACAAAGGAATGCAGTTTTGCGTACTTTTCGTGGAATCCTTTCAAGCTATTAATATTACGATCCAAACGATGATTATTATATTTATGAATGCGAAGAAGATTTGCCGGTTTTGACCGATCTCGGGGTGTTTTTGCTTTTTATTTTGCTTTTGCCATGCTCTGGAATACTGTAAAGTGATCCCTGTTGAGACAATCAGCTGAACAGACAAAGTAGGCTCTCATATGTAGCCTAAGTGACTTTTTAGAGAAGATACCCCAACTTTAGTTTTGGATGTAGCGGATAGGGCGGCCATTTTTTTCCCACGCCATACACACACACACACACACACACACACACACACACACACACAGAGAGAGAGTACTTGCATACTCTCTGATAGATACACAGTAATAGGGGAGAGTGGGGCAAGATGATCCCTGGGGCATGATGATCACCCCCTCTCACGACTCCAATAAAGCTCGCATTGGACAGTGGTGCCACTCAACGATAGATGGATTAACTACAATTCCACTGTGGAAGGTGCATGACGAGAAAAAACGCTGCGTTTATTTTATCAGAAAAACATCATTTTCCTCCTGAAAAAGAAAATTTTCGAATCATCAGTGAGTCCGTATTATCTCTATGAATAAGTGTAGTAGGAATGGTATCTGTATATAAGTAGATATATAGCTTATATGCCCATATTGCATGTATGTTTTGCCTAGCTCATTGCTGTAATTTATGAATGCCAGACAATTTTGTAAAAATGGCGACGGTGGGGCAGGATGATCACTTGATTGTGGGGCAAGTTGATCAGGTGATCAGATGACAATAATGATATTATTGAAGGAGACTTTGTAATTACCAAAAATAGATGGGGAAAAAAGCGCGATCAATTCTGTACATAGCGCGTGTAGAGGCAATCGACGACGATGGATATGAGGGAGTCTTTCTCCGCAAAGTACCTTCTCGTATGAACTTCGATCGACCTACGTTCATCGTGGACGAGACAGATTGTGGGACTTTTTTTCCAAGGAGGACATCGTTAAAAAAAACTACCTCCACCGAATTTTTAAAGGGAAGCCAGAGAAAATCAAAGCAACTGTTATTCAAAATTGATCTCAGTCAGTGGTTGTGAATTTAGACATTAAGACTGGAACACCAAAGATAAATGACATGAAAATGGACGTTCGTATCCGGTTGTGTATGGGACAATGTTTTGGAAATATTATGTTGGAATCTTAGATGGATATATATAAATGAAGAATTATTTTCCGTTCATTAAATTTCTAACACACCGCTTATTTAGACTGTCCTCATGTTTCCTTAGGACCATGATCATCTTTCCCCATAGTGATGATCATCTTTCCCCAAGGGGTGGGGCAAGTTGAGCATTTCGACCACAAATTTTGAATTTCCTTTTATAGACATTCAATGATCTCTAATATTCTCGAAATTGGGCAGTTACTTGGGGCGATAGATGGACTAACGAATGGCAATTGAATGGTGTTTGGCTGGCAAATCATCTGACGGCAAAACGGACAAAACCAAAAAAGGGACCATCTTGTCCCACTCTCCCCTAAACATCCACGGATATTTAGAAAGACCGTGCAATGTTACACTCAACTACCCCTCGGTAATAGCGCAGGCAGGGCATTAGTCCCACAATTATCCATCAGAAACAGCACAGGATGGTGCAGTAAAAGTACAATGACACCTCCTTCAGAATGTCTTTAATAGTTCTGCCTCAATGAGCCATTAGACTCGAATCGGGAAGAAAAAGCCACAGCCTTTTATAAATGCAGAAAGTTCGAGTTTCTTTCAGCTTTCCTGGCCGAGGAGTTCAACCTAAAAACTTTTTCTGTTTTGAAGTTATAGCAATTTTACTGCGAAGTGCCCAGGAGACAGATTAAGATGTGTACCATTCATCCACTGTCAGATGGAAGACCGTTAATTTAGACGTTCAAGTGACTCTTTGGTGCATGGAAAAAGAAATCCAAAATATCTGAAGCAATGTTGTGCATCTGCTCCCCAAGAGAATTTATGCAAAGCTTTGCCGAATGCCCATCTGTATGGATAATGGGTACGACCCAGCATGTCAGCCGGAGCTCACCGCAGGAGCTGCAGGAGCCTCCCTCCCCTTACCCCCTCACCCTCCACCCCTTGAGCACATGTGCTGTGCAAATGATAACGCTGTCTGATGGATGTAGCGTCCATTTGCTGTGAAATGCACCTGGAAGATACATAAATCAGTCTGGTCAAACGGATGCTCGTACAGCAGCAATGTCTCAGTTTCACATCAAGGTATCCCTCAACGGGCCGTAAAAAGAAAGAGAAACTGCAAGTCCTTGATCTTCTCCCTGGCTCCCTGGCATTTGCTTATTGTAAAAAATGGTCTTTGATTGCGCTGCGGTCATGCGAGAAGATGAGCACCTTTTTGGCATACGTCAGATTCGCAGCCAAATCGGATTCCAACGAGACTCCGGGAGTTGGGCACGTGATCAACATGCGCACAGTGTGGAGTTTTGGAGCATCCATGTCTTTGACATGTTTGGAAAACGTAGCTCTGCAAACCAGACACCATGCAGGAAGGAATACATCACCAAATAAATATTTTGAAGACAGCATTGGTATGTTAAGTACAAAAAGCCAGATTAAGGCCATGATTTGAAGTTCAAGAGTAGGTCAAGGAGTCGAAAGGGTTAAAAGAGGTTTTGAGTGCGGTATGGATTAGAGAAGACTATAAGTGCTTCGCGTAATTAATTTATTCTGAAGTGCCTGGTGTTTGGGTGTCACTGTGCCTTTGAAGAATGTACAGCAGAGAATGAGTACTTGAGCTAATGTGGGGATTAGTTTGACACTGCTTGAAAGGTGTGGTGTCAAAAGGCAGAAATAGCCACAAGACAAACGTCTGTAATTACTACATTTCCATTTTCTGGACACCTGCTATAGAGGGAGCACTCAACCGGAGGCAAGCCATCTAGGGCACCGCAGGGTGAAGGTAATGCATGCTGACGATAAAACTGGTGATCACACACATTTTTTTGGTGACATTTGAGAGTACGATTCGATTTGCATCTGTAAATTGGTACCCTTCAAATCAGAAACCAAATTGTATAATAGTCCAATTAATCTGCATATACTTCCTATGCTAATTTGCCACCGTACGGTTATTTGTGGGCAACTCTGAACTACCAGAAGGATGGAGTAAATTAACGTGTTTTGATTAAAAAAAAAAAATTTGTTTTTTTTTACAGGGACACAAGGGTGATTTTGTTGGGCTCGTGTTTCATTCGATCACCAGGAACGTAGTTCCAGGGAGCTTATGGGATGGTGCGGCATCCGTCCGTCAGTCCGTAAACACTTGCAACTTCTTCTCCGAAACTACTGATGGGATTGTGACCAAACTTGGCTAAAATGATATTTGGTATGTTGCAACTCAAGTTTGTTCACAGCATTTAAAAACATCGGAGTCTAAGGGGGTCTACCAGGGGTCAAAGTGTCCAGGTTTGACCTGGGGGTCCAGGTTTGTCCAGGTCCAGGGTCCAGGTCCAGGTTTTGACCTGGGGTTCTACCGTGGGTCCAGGTTTGACCCCCATAATAGGGATTTACTTTTTATTCTGAAACAACACACACAGTTTTGATGAAACTTCACCACAACCTTCATCAACCGTGATGTAGCAAAGTTTCTTCACGGCATTAAGAAAATTAGGGTCGAAGGGGATTTACAGGGGGGGGGGGGGAGTGCCTCCTAAAATATGTATTTGCTTTATTCTCAGAAACTACACACACAATTACGATGAAACTTGACCAAAACCTTCATCACCCGTGATATCCCAAAGTTTGTTCATGGAAATAAAACAATTGCGGTCTATGGGATCTTACTGGGGGAGGGGGCGGATGCCCCCCAAAATAGGTATTTTCTTTCTTCTCAGAAACTACACACAATTTTGAGGAAACTTGACCACGACCTTCATTACCCGTGAAATACCAAAGTTTGTTCACACCATTAAAAAAGCATCGGGGTCTACAGACGGTGGAGGGGGTTTTGCCCACCAAAATAGGTATTTGCTCCCCCCCCCTCCCCTCCATCCCTCCATCAAACCTTCCTACCTCTTTCCAATATCAAGTTTTTTCCTCCCTGAGAGTTTGCTTCTATATCCATCTTGTTCAGCCTCTGTGACCTCCCCTACACCTCATTATTCCCCACCTTCTTTATTTCCTAAAGGATCCTTCTATCTTATCCCTCATTCCTGCTGTTGGTGTGGTCCCCCTCTTTCTACTGGTCCTTTTCTCCTGTTGCATGCAGATCCATTTTGTGTTCTAGCTCCTTCACGAGCCTCGATTTTGGATACAAAAGAAAATGGAAAATGATTCAGTTTGTGAAAAATGGAAATGATCATTGAGGTTTTTGTGAGAAAACCTTTGTGCATGTATATCACCATGACCTGCAAAGTGTATTATTAGGCCCCGTTGGACAGGGGCTTTTGGATTTGGTCCCGATTTTCGTGTCCTTGCGTGCGTGCGTGCGTCCGCAACCATAGCTCGGACATGTATCAACCGATTTTATTCGTACTTGGCACAACGACAATACATGATGGTATACATAAGCACATAATTCTGTTTTGCGATGCGATCAAATATGGCCGACTGGCGGCCATTTTAGTTGTTAAAAAAAAAAGATGTTTAACATGTCCTGAAGCATTTCTTGGACATGCATTTACCGATGTTGTTCAAACTTGGCACACAGATAATAATGAATGATAGCTTACATATGTATGTCATTTTTTTTCGAGATTAGATCCAAGATGGCCGACTGACGCCATTTTAGTTGTAAAAATATCCGGTATCAAACACATCTTCAACCATGTTTTGGACATGCATTTACCGATCTTGTTCAAACTTTGCACACAGATAAAGAATGATAGCCTACATAGGCACGTCATTTATTTTCGATATCAGCTCCAAGATGGCCGACTGGCGGCCATTTTGTTTGTTAAACGTGTCCCTAACCATTTCTGGGACATGCATGGTCCGGTTTTGTTCAAACGTGTTCCATATTTCGACTTCCCGATTTGCAGCATTCCTTCTCGCTGGTCATGATACCGAGAGGATGATTCTAACACTGAAAATGCAGTGATCAACATGACCTCTGCCATCATTACTTTGGTGTTTCGATCTTACTTATTTTCACAATATAAGGTGTCACTTCTGTTCATTTTTCTTCAGCGGTGCCTTCGTTGTTGGCTCACAATGAAAGTTGCGAGCATTTTCCCTATCCCTAAGAAAGGTGTCGGTATTGGAACACCAAAAAATAAAACACCAACATCTTTTTATTCTTCGTTTTTCATCTGCAGTACATGACTGCAGGTAGCATCACTTGCTTGGCACACAGCTGTGCCACTGATGCAGTGCCCCCTGTAGGTGATTTTGCCATTGTGCCGGTGATAGCTTGCCTCGTCTTCACTAAGGACACCATTGAATCTTTCACATCCACAAACTAATGCCAGCAGACACGACACCCAGTTTACTATCCATCCGAGGGATGACACACACATTGATGAATCACCCTGCTTGTGATTCATTGGGATGACAGTTTATAATTTGGCCAAGATTCGAACCCAGGCGAGACAGCTCAGAGGCGAGTGTGTGTACTGCATACTTCCAGACTATCATGCCAGCCACCATAGATGCGACAGACATTCGTAAGCAAAATGATGGAAACCACATTATAATTCTCTTCATTGCCAGATTGGATGTAAACTCAAAATGACAGTTCAGCTTCTTTCTTAGTTATTGAATGCTAGATATCCTGTTATTACAGAATCAAGGGATCATGGCCCAAAGCTTCAAACAAGCCTTAAGCACAAAATTGAGACACATCATCCATTGGCTTCGACACAATTTAGAGACGGTGCGTTAGTTTTGACTCAAGCCTGATATCTAAGTTTTAAACATGTAGCATCAAAGGCCTTGTGAGACTTGCAGATTTCCTCGACACTTGCAGACAGTGACTCACACTTCACATCTTTTCCTAAGACCATTCTGAGTGAGAGTGCTCAGCACACACCACGACCTGTCCCCTGTTTTTGCTACAAATCCTGTTCTTGTTTTACATAAATTAGCTTGATTGATGCTGCTACTCAGGCATTAGTCCCTTACCCCATCCACCCCCTTTGAGATGCAGCCTTCCGACAGCCAACTGCAGTCTGAAAGCTATATTTCAGCTACACGAGGCATGCCGACCCTTCGTTTGGCTGACGGGTTCAATCAAAACACAGCATGATGTACTTCCCAAACATATTGTATGTCTATCTGTGACTCTTAATAAAGATGAAACAAGCAAAAAAGGAATTTTTTTTACAACGTGGTTGTTGTTGGCATGGTTGTGGTTGTTATTGTTTGTGTGCTCCTTCCTGGTACTTTTATATATCTTTCTTTTGCTTCGAGAAGTATGACTATATATATATATAGTTTTGTTTGCTCCTATCTATACTAATAAATGTTACAATTGGAACTGCTGCATTCAGCTCCATTTCCTGCTTCTTCTTCCTCAATCCTGAAAAGAGGGGCTTTCAAAACAGGAATCTTGATGATGAAATGGACACAAATTTTTGGTCCAAGTAAATCGATCATTAGCTTTACAACAATACCATTATTATTATTATTATTATTATTATTATTTACTAGCGCGTGGCCGTACGTGCGTGGTCGTACGTGCAAAAAAAATTTTTTTCAAACCGCGACCCAGAAACGACAACCACACAGGCCGTTCCTTTGCTCTCGCATTCTCGCGACAACCACACTTCCACACACAGAGTTAATTAAAATCAATTAAAATCAAGTTTACCTCCCTGTCTTTGCTTGCCATGACATTCGCTGCCATGTAACTGGCATGGCCCGTGACGTCATCGTCGGCCGGCTGCGCACCGGCCTACGCAGCCACGCCTACGCAGCAACGTGTCATGTCATTGGTTGGTAAATAAATGGTCGCAGCAACGTGTCATGTCATTGTTTGGTAAATAATTGGCCATAACTTGGGAAGCACTTGTCCGATTAACATCAAACCTTGAAAAGGCACATCCTCAGGTCCCCAGCAATATAGCTGGCATGTTCAATGAGATCGGACCAGTGGTTGTCGAGAAACAGCGGTAACACACACACACACACACACACACACACACACACACACACACACACACACACACACACACACACACACACACACACCTGGAATTATAGATAGATTATTCTATGACAGCAGGAACCACTATATTAAAGCTCAATGCCCCACTTCTTCTTCCTCTATACCATGAACATAGGCTTTCAAAACAGGAATCTTTATGATAATAAGGACACAATTTTTTGTTCCAAGTAATCGATTATTCGCTTTCCTGTATAACAAAGTAAATCTATTATTAACTGCACCATTTTTATTATTCTATGACTGCAAGAACCTTTAGTAATATGAAGCAACACACACACACACACACACACACACACACACACACACACACACACACACACACACACACACACACACACACACACACACACACACACACACACACACACACACATCTCCTTTTAGTAATAGATGTGAACCATTTCTGTTTTTTTTGACCAAATGTCAGTTTTGGTTTCCTAGTTCTGGGATTGAAAAGGACATTTTGAGACAACGAGCTGACATCATTGCTCTAAATGCCTCGCATGATACGTCGTGAAAGCTTTCTCATCAAATCTTGCCAATTTTAACAAAATTACAAATGACCGCTCACTTAATGAGGTCCAGACTCAGCAGGAACCCTTCGTTGGAAGTTGTGATTGTAGTCGAAACCACTTCGTATGTTTTGTAATAAATTTCTCTCGACATTGACCAACAATGTTCTGTTTATCTCATTTTGAGTTCGCTCTGAATTTGTGCTTATTTGGCAGAAAGAAACACGGTAAACTGTTGGAGAGAAATAAAATTTGATTTAACCGCAACACATTTATTTGATAGTGCTGAAGTCCAATGGGATCAGAATGCCACTGACATGGCTTCCAGAGCTGTGCCAATTTAGCACGCCACGAATGTAGACTCATCTTCACAGTGACTTTAGGACAGAGACAGAAATGAGCTTCACAAAGCGTAAACCCATGGGCTCAATGGTGTGTCCTCAACCATATCATGCCTTGCCTGCGGTGCCATCGATTTTGTGAATGATTCGATTTCAGCAGAAGAGGAAAAGTTAACCAAAGCAAAGTGTAAAACATTGTCGAAGGGAACTTTAGGGACAAGATGGCAACACTTCCCACAAGCGGCCAGTTTGACTGCATGCCGAACCAACTAATCCCGATGGAAGTCGAACCGACTATCTATTCGATTTTTGTCACCATACCATGAATCAATTAAATATGATAATTTTCGGAAATATACTTTAAACAATTCTGTTTCACACACAGGTCAGTAAATGGTGATCTGATGACAGATCAAGGGAGGAGGTGATGAAATATCCTTGAAGATCACATGTACAGGATGGTTGTGTACGACCAGACTCCAAATTGTTCCAGTTTGCCAATGGAAAGTGCTGCTTGATCCGATCCTCTGGTCTGAGTGATGTGCGACCTACATACCTGGCCTCACACCGGCACTGAAATTCATAAATCATCATCACACCATTTTAAAGCCTTTTTCCCTGAGCAGGGGCCAGCTTTTTGCAGGCTTCAATCATGGTACCCTTTCTTGTAGCAATGTTTTTACGGCCAAATGCCATTACTATCCCTTACACGCAGGGATAATTACCAGTATACTGGCGCTCATTTCGCCGACCTTTGGAAGGATGACAGGCTGAGTCAACCCCCCTGATGTTAATTCAGTGGCCAGTGGGGCTCGAACTCAGGACCCCGAGGATCCTAAACCATCACCCGAACCACTAAGCCAACACCAGGCTCATCTGAAATTCATAAATAACATTGTTCAATTTTATGGTAGGGAGCACATATTTCTGGACTGAGGGAAGCAATTTGTGGGAAGTAAACATTTTTATTCTCTCAGTACAGACTGGAGGATCAGATCAAGCAGCACGTTCCATTGACAATCTGGAACAACTTGGAGTCTGGTCGTACACAATCATCCCATACAGGTAAGAACCCAACAAGAATGCCTGCTCAAAAAAGTGATTCTGCCATTGGTCAGCACTTCCTGAACAATCCTGAATGTGCCCAGGGCTATCATGCCGAATGGTTCCAGATTGTGGCATGTGCGCGTACTGCAGCACATTTACGTGTTCTTGAAGCCACATTTATACACGGACAAGCGCCTGTTCTTTGCAAGCAAAAAAGTATGTGCAAACACTGCATCTGTTCTGACCAAGTTCCACAGAAACATAAGGGCAATATGCATGGGCGCTAACCTGGTCACGGCTGGATAAGATAACCAGGGAACCACTGGTAGTCATGGATGACCCACAAAATATGTAATAGAGAAGTAAATACCTATGGAGTTTTTTTAATGCCATGAACAAACTTTGCTATATCACGGGTAATAAAGGTTGTGGTCAAGTTTCATCGAAATTGTGTGTGTGGTTTCCGAGAAGAAAGGAAATACATATTTTAGGGGGCATCCCCCCTGACACTGCCTTCGACCCCGATTTTTCTCCTGTAATGAACAAACTTTGGTACATCATGGGTGATGAAGGTTGTGGTCAAGTTTCATTGTAATTGTGTGTGTAGTTTCTGAGGAGGAAGGAAATACCTATTTTGGGGGGCAACCCCCGTAGGCCCCCTTAGACTAGGAATTTTTTAATGGCATGAACAAACTTTGGTACATCATGGGTGATGAAGGTTGTAGTCAAGTTTCATCAGAATTGTATGTGTCGTTTCTGAGAAAAAGCAAATATATTTTTGGGAATGGTGTGTCGTTTCTGAGAAGAAAGCAAATCTCTTTTGGGGGGTGGGGGAGCAACCCCCCCCCCACCGTAAACTCACTCCGTAGACCCCCTCAGACCCCAATGTGTTTCTAATACCGTGAACAAACTTTGTACCTCATGGGTGGTGAAGGTTGTGGTTAAGTTTTATCAGAATTGCATGTATAGTTTCTGAGGAGAAAGCAAACACCTATTTTGGGGGGACAACCCCAATAGAACACCTGAGGGGGCGATTTTTTCTCATTCCATGTGCAAACTTTCGTGCATACATGGTGTTGAATATTGTGGTCAAGTTTCATCTAAATCCTATGTGTAGATTCAGACAAGAAGTTCAAAGTATTTGCAGACGGACAGACGTGCTATCCCAAAAGTTCCCCAAAATGACATTCCAGGTGAACCAAAAATGGGAGGTCACGGGTTCCTCTGGTGCCTTAAGGCCATGATGTACATGTCGTGTCAGTAACCATCCAAAGAACAATCCCCAAATATCTGAACAAATAAATTGTTTCATTTTGTGTTTGCATATCCGGTTTGTAGAAAATCAGTCATGCGCTAAATACAAAAAAATATGGAAACATAATGAATGTGAAAAATATCACATAAGTCTTTTGAAAAAAAATAACAAAAAACGAAACAAAGGTAAATAAAACAAATAAGGGAATCAATTTAAAACTAGTAAGTTAGAGGATGTAAAGAAAAAATTAATATCCTTCAATGGACTGAAAACTTCGATGGTTTCAATTGAACAATGGAAAACAATTTACTATAATATCTCAAATGATATGTGGCTAGGAGTGGTCAGATGAGATATTAAGAGAAGTTTTATCATTTCGTAATGGCACAAAAGGGGTATCTTGAAAAATATAAAGATTCAAATGTTTTGTTTTTAAATATTTTAGATGGGGATTATTGTACAAAGAAAATTAAACTATTGAAGGAATATGAGAATGAACAAATGTTTATAGGTTCAATGAGTGAGCTAAACAATATACATTGGTTATTTGAAAATGAGTGTCCCTAGGCTTACAGGTTTCAGATATCTCTTCAGAATCACCTTGAACAAACCACACTTACTACGTTGCTATTTGAACCAATCTTTATCTTGTCGCATTGGTTATTGAATAGAATGCCCCTAGGTTAAAAGGGGAGACAAACATATAACTTGGGATAAAAAGGGGTGTAATTTTAGGGGAAAAAAAATGTGAATCGCTGAAAAATCCCCCATTCATTTACATGGGGAAAAGTGAGCCAGAATCAGTATATCCACCCTACTCATATACATATACAGTACATACATATATAATATATATATATATATATTATATATATATATAATCGGGCGTAGTGGCGTGCGCCTGTAATCCGGCTACTCGGAGGCTTGGGTTGGAGGATCGCTTGAGGACGGGAGCTCTGCTCTGCGCTGGGCCATGCATGAGAATGGTATAGGGCAGCCTGGAATCATGGCGAAACCAATCCATATCCTGTGTCGTAAGAGGTGACCAGGGTTGTGTCAGGAAGGGCATCCGCGAAACTTATGCCAAATCAGTATGCGGATCATAACGGATGATCCGCTGTGGCGACCCCTAACGGAGCAGCCGAAAGAAGAAGATATATATATACAAATATTTTTCATATAGTATATATATATATTGTGGTTTTGGAACGAATA
>CM068961.1:62916393-62927398 GCA_035128595.1 Eptatretus atami
AACCTATTGAAGGGATATGAGAATGAACAAATGTTTATAGTTCAATGAGTGAGCTAAACAATATACATTGGTTATTTGAAAATGAGTGTCCCTAGGCTTACAGGTTTCAGATATCTCTTCAGAATCACCTTGAACAA
This sequence comes from Eptatretus atami, assembly GCA_035128595.1. Taxonomy (NCBI): domain Eukaryota; kingdom Metazoa; phylum Chordata; class Myxini; order Myxiniformes; family Myxinidae; genus Eptatretus; species Eptatretus atami. The sequence continues at coordinate 62,916,531 of CM068961.1, forward strand.
ACCACATTACTACGTTGCTACTTGAACCAATCTTTATCTTGTCGCATTGGTTATTTGAATAGAATGCCCTAGGTTAAAGGGGAGACAACAAAATATACCTTGGGATAAAAAGGGGGTGTATTTTAGGGGAAAAAAATGTGAATCGCTGAAAATCCCCCATTCATTTACATGGGGAAAGTGAGCCAGAATCAGTATATCCACCCTACTCATATACATATACATACATACATATATATATATATATTATATATTATATAATATATATAATCGGGCGTAGTGGCGTGCGCCTGTAATCCGGCTACTCGGAGGCTTGGTTGGAGATCGCTTGAGGACGGGAGCTCTGCTCTTCGTGGGCCGTGCTATGAGATGGTATAGGGCAGCCTGGAATCATGGCGAAACCCAATCCATATCCTGTGTCGTAAGAGGTGACCAGGGTTGTGTCAGGAAGGGCATCCGGCGTAAAACTTATGCAAATCAGTATGCGGATCATAACGGATGATCCGCTGGGCGACCCTAACGGGAGCAGCCGAAAGAAGAAGATATATATATCAAATATTTTTCTATACGTATATATATATATTTGTGGTTTTGGAAACGCATACCTCTATGGCAATGCACCCAACAGACAGTGATCCCCAGACAGTTATTTCAGTAGTATACGTGCAGTTAGACCTACCCCTCATGTCTATTGGGTCAATGGGACAAAGTGCGTTGGTTGGGTCTCATAGCTAGTCTAATTATATCTCTTTTCTCCTTTCCGCCATCAGCGAGGCCACCGCATCGTACGTATGAATGTCCTCGCGGAGGCCAAGAGAAGCATCAACACCACGATGAAAAACCCTCCACTGTAAGAACACTGTGTCGAAGGGGATAGTGGAATCATAAATTAAATTCCAACACTGTACCGGCACCGCGCAGCACGCCCTTTTTAACCATGATTTATCCAATCCTTTCCTTCAATCCATGACACAGATCGGGCCGGCACCGCACTCAGGCGGCCACCTGTGAGGATCACCACTGTGTGATAACCACTTGCATGATAACAGACACGCGTGCAGCCCGTGATAATTACCATCACATTGTACGACGCGCATGGCACACACCTTATTCAGGTCTGCACACTGATTACGATCGATCTTCGATCTTCTTACCATCGATCTTCGCTCGCCACCTCGGCCATCAATATCTCCCGCAAACGGCAGAGGTAATCCCGCGCCTCCGCCTCGATGCACCTGCCACCAAGCAGAGGCATGCTGTACGTGTACGGCCAGATCGCTCGGCCGCATGGCATACGGATGGGACAGGCGCATTGATCAGCACCAACTGCAGAGCGCCAGGGTGCCTGAACGGGCATGCAGGGCAACACGACCCTCGACCAGTCACGGAACACGGCCCGGGAGTTGGTGCAAGGCGCTTCATATCGTGGGGTTCGGAGCAAGACAATTCCGCAGCTCAGCCATGTCTTGCCGATGTACAAGTGAGACACTTCTGACCGTAGGGGCCAGGCTGCGTGAGGCCAGGGTCCAATACGAGTGCACGATTCTGGTATGACGCATCACTTTGGGTCGTTACCCCCACCCTACACCATGCATCTTATAAACGGCAGATCGTGAAGCGTTCAAAAGCTGGGATATTTACATTTGCCTGATGCTCCACCTGCCTCACGAGCTGGCTCGCCTTCCACCGCCCACCCGCCTGGCTCCGCCTGTTGATTCTCGTCTGCTGGTCTGCTTCCCACCGCCTTCCTCTCACCTGACTGCCCCGCCTACTCTCTGCACCAGTGCACGCTGCGCCCGGCACAATATCCAAGCAGAAGACGACGCGCCGACTCTAAAGGTGGGATCACTCAACGGAGCATCCCCAAAGTGTACTGGTAGTGCAGCCGGCCACCGTGCAAGGTTTTGGGAGACCATTAGCCCTCATCTACTCTCCTTTCTCATGATTATCTCCTCTTCACCGGGTTTGTGTGTGTGTGTGTGTGTGTGTGTGTGTGTGTGTGCGTGTGTGTGTATGTGTGTACGTGTGTGTACGTGCAAGTTGTTGCTGTTGCCTGCTATCTCCACATGTGGTGGGTTTCAGGAGGTGAAAAAGAGACCTGCCAGGTCTCAAAGTGTGTGTGTGTGTGTGTGTGTGTGTGTGTGTGTGGTGTGTGTGTGTGTGGTGGTGTGTGTACACATGGGGTTTCAGAATGTGGAATGGAGTCCTCCAAGGGTGGGCTCAAAGTATCCACCTTCATTTCGGTAGGGTCATGATTCATGGATCAAGCTGTGAAGTTTTGTTTCGATGGCTATCTTCAGATTGTTACTGAGCCCAGGAAAGCTTCCAACTGTAGTTCGTTTGTGGTGATATTCCCAGGGATGGTTTTTAATCTCTTAATGAGGTTTTTCTTCATCATTCCATGAGGTTCTTTGTCATCACTGGAACAACTTTGGCATTCTTCATCTTCCAGGATATTTTCACTTCATGCTTGGGTTTTGGTATTTGGTCATTTTCTTGTTTCTGCATCGTTACTTCAAAATCACCAGTATTAACACCTCACTACGCAATGCCTTCTTCTTCTCTTTTGCACCAAAGTATGATATCTGGTCGCATCGCTTTGTTTTCAATGTTCACACCCGATGGGATAATAAGGTCGTACGTGAGCGGAATTTCAATATTTTCAGTCATTGCTTTGGTTCATTTTTCCACAAATTTTCTGGAACTGGAATATAAAAGTTTTGCAGATGTGCCAGCGGATTACTTTACAACTCTGTTGTGTCGTTGTGTGTACAGCTGTTCTGACACGTTTTTTTCTTTTCATGTTCAGTCATTAAGCGTCACCTATCATTCTCCTTGCTAACCCCACTTCACCCCTCAATTGTCTTTTTTTCCTCTCTCCCCATCCTTTTCTCTCTGTCCATCCTCGCTTCCACATTCTCATAATATCACATCCATCCATGCAGCACTCCTCCTCCCTCTCCTCCCACACTCGGTCGCTCTCTCTGCCTGTGTGTGTGTCTCTCTCTTCTCTCTCTCTCTCTCTCTCTTCTCTCTCTCACACACACACACACACACACACACACACAACACCCCTCCCTCCCCACAGTGAATAGCAACGTTCGGTGACATTATTTACCCGTCGCGAAGTGATGGGTGTATTTGCTATATATTATATATATATATATATATATATATATTATATATATTATAATATATATATACACATATGTATAGAAAAATCGCTGACATCCCAAAAGCAAATGATGGGCTCACCAGATTCGACCCGTTGAGGAGCATATGAATTAAAATGAGAATACGGCTAAATGTCTCACCTGCAATGGTGTAATGTTGAAGTGATGCACTGCAATGTTATGGTTCACAAGGCATTTAGCAACATCGATCGCTTCTGCCTACAGAATGAGTCATCATTGGTTGTACCAGTGTGGACAATGCGACATGCTCAAACCTAAGCGGCGCTGTCCCTGTCCATAATAGGCTCTCCAAGCGTTGTGGCCACTGATTAATATTTGTAAAGCGAGGATTTTGCTGCACGAATAGAACTGATAAGCTTCTCGTGATTGCTGTTAAATATTGTCTTTGCCAGAGCAAGGGACAAAGATGATAGACTTTGATTGCAGGTGCTTATTGCACATGCCAAATGTAACCTGGCTGATGATTCGCGGAACACTAAAATGTTTTTTTGTTCGAACAACAAACCGTGGAGAGGGGACATAAAGACAGGGAGCCATGCCAGCTTTTTAAATATGCTTGATGACAGTTCCATAAAATGGCAGCACAATCAGCACGATTGTACTTGCAGAACAACAGTGTGATGAATGTTGCCTTTCAGTATACGTGACTTAATCCAGGTGGTTCGAATTGAAATGGGAGCATCCATCTCGGTCACATGATAGGCTCCTCGTTTCTTGGCAAGAGATGTTCTGCATGGTTTCCTTCCTTCCAGCAATAGTTATCTCAGGATTTGTAATTTGTTCATGGTGTCGGTGATAGCTCGCTTCCTCTTCATGGAGGATACCATGGGATCTTTAACGTCCAACAACGAATGCTGGCAGGTGGGACACAGCTTATCGTCCATCTGAGGGATGGCACATACATTGATGAATCGAATCACCCTACCTGTGAAACACCACAATGACAGTTTATATCTGGGTCGGGATTTAAGCCCAGGATAGACAGCTCAAAGGCGAGTGTGCAATATCTCGAGGCAATCCTGCAACCCAAACAGCAGAGAGATACTAGGAGGAAGAATTGGCGGGGTGGGGTGGGATCAGATCAGACCATGGGGAAGACAGGGTGACCAAGCTGCATACATCTAAACACAGCAGGGGGAGAAAGAAAAGAGAGAGAGAGATAGAGATAGAGATAGAGATAGAATAGAGAGATATATGACTTTTGGAGTCCATTATTTGAAAAAGTAAAATATATGTATGTACAAAATACAAGTGAGAAAACGAAGAAGAAAAAAAACAACCGAGAAACAAAGGGATTAAAGCGAGAGATAAAAAAACAATTGAAATAGCAAAAAAATGTTCATTTTAAATCTAAGAAAGCAAATCAGAAAAATAAATAGCAATACGACAAAATCTAAACAGGTTACATCATTATAGAATGATCTCAAACAAATAATACCCAATCATTTTTGTGAACCTCGCAAACACCCTCCAAGCACCATTTTTCACAAAATCATCAACAATATCCATGGTTTTGGAAAATTTAATTCAAGTTTAACTTTACAGAAACAAGTGCACTAAAAAATGACATACATTGCATTGTTGAAGTGGGTTACCATTTATCTTCTCCCTTCCAGATAGATATATAGCAGCTTTGCTACACCAACCAAAAACACAGCAGTTCATACTTTTTGGCATGTTGGCATTCTTTTTTGAACCAAAAAATAAATGAACGAAAATTAAACGTGAATTCATTTTGAGAGAAACAAATTTAACCAATGAAATAATGGAATGTCTTTCACAGTCAATGAAAAAATGAAATACGTCCTCGTTTACAGAACAAAATGGGCAGCATGCGGATATTGGGGCAAAGTTCCTGACATATGTGTTACATGGGATAATCCAGTGGGCAAGGCGCCACTGGAGATCTCCCGTTCGTTTGGCGATTGGTTTACATACATTGATTCCCATACAGGTTCAGAGGAGGACCGGCAGGAAGTAGCCTCTTCAAACGTGACACTCCATTTAGTGGTGACCCGCAGAATTATCTTCAAACATGACTTGCATAGGTTCTTGCTGGTGGCAGTATATAGTTCACTTGTCCCTGTGCTAACAGGGGGGGGGAGATCTCTGGAGAACAGTCAAAGAGTAGCTTTGGGAAATAGGGTTCCTCAAGATGAACATGATTGTTTTTAGTCCATAATAGTCATAACTGATGTTTTTTGTACAACTTTCTTCATGATTAGTCCAAGTGTCCTCTCGGATTGAATCCCTGTTGAAGTTGAATTTCCTCCACAGTCTTCCACCCGACACCAGAGTTTGGCCATAGGTGCCATACTTTGTTTATGCCCGCGTCGTTGAACCGCTGGCACAATTCACGACTCCTGAATATATCAGGAAAGAGAGGGTTAAAAATCGTGGCTCAACTTCATACATCCCTGGGAAGTATGTGTCCACTTTGCGGCTCACAGAGAGTCCTTTCCAGGCATTGAGAAGGCTCTGATAAATAATGGGAGTACTGATGTATCAACATCCTTGAGGTGTGTCAGGAATACTTCGAGACCATAGCCAAAACTGCCCGCTTGTTGCAAAATGTGACAGGCCAAGGGGCAGTTTGGCAGGTGTTCAGCATATAGGAGGCTTTTAACGGAGGACAAGTGAAAAGCCATGATGCGGGACTTCACATGAACTAGGTCTTGACCTCCGTTGGACGAAGTATGGCATATTACATTTGGCCACAGCCAGTGATGGCCTCCCCAAAAAATCCACCATTTTTGTCTGGATCGTGCCCAGCAGTACTTCTGGTGGTTGCAGGCAAATCATTTATCCCATAGAGCTGCAGCAACCAAGTTATTGGCCACCAAGACATGGCCCTTAAAAGATAGATGTGGTAGCGCTCTTCTCCCTGTTCAATTTCTTCCTTACTTCTTCAGTCGTGTCTTCCCAGTTCTTTTTCATGAATTGTGTGGAACCCAGGAAAACACCAACATATGCAACACCTTCTGTCTTCCATTCCAGGTTTTCCGGAAGTGGCGGTGGAGTTTCAAGACAGGAAGGCATTTTAAGGTATGGCACCCACTGTGGCCTTACTTTTCTTCCAATTAGCTCTGAGGAAGAAGCCAGGAAAAAGGTTCTCAGGGATTCTGTGAGTGCAGCGATATCTTTCTTGGTTGTTCCTGATGATGACGCAAACATCATCAGCATAAGCAGATATATTCAACGGAGGACTCCTTGGAAAGCAAGTTAGACCTGAGATATTCTCGCTGAGTGTACAAAGTAATGGTTCTATTGCCAACACAAAGAGCAAGCCTGAAACTGGGCAACCCTGCCGCACCCATGTCTGAACATGTATTGGGGAAATCAATTCATTGTTAACCTTCATGATACTAAATATGTCAGTGAACAATAAAGCTATGAAAGCTCTGAAATTCACCCCAAATCCATGTGCTTCGAGGATCCGCCACAAGAAAACATGTTCAATACTATCGAAAGCTTTTTCCAAGTCCAAAAAGAATTACCAAAGTCATTTCGATCATAACAAGCACACATTAGATCCCGAACAAGAAATATTGTCATAAATGGAACGACCGGGGATGCAGAAAGTCTGATGAGGTAGACGAGATTGCCAATGACTTTCTTCAGTCGATTTGCCATCGCTTTTGAAAAGAGTTTATAGTCAGTACAAAGCAATGAGACCGGTCACCAATTTTCCATCCGTCGGAGATCACCGGAGTTTGGGAGGAGACTCACACTGTTCTCCAGAGACTTAATGGCATTACACCGTATCGAAAGATTAATGGATTATGTTCAAGAGTTCGGACATATAAGGTCTCAAAATTACAAATAAAATTCATCAGGTATGCCATCAATTCCAGGTGCCTTTCCGAGTCCATTTCACCCAGGGCTCGTTCTAGTTCTGCGAGTGTTAACAGCACCTCCAGCTCCAGACGCTGAGTCTCAGTCAGGGATGGAGATGGGAGGTAAAGAGGTTTATTTTATCTCTTCAACATCTTTTTTGAAAATAGTTCTGAATAGAATTTTCTAATGGTACTTTTACCTCGTTAGAATTTGTAATTACATTTTCACTGGGGTCCATTACTGATAAATAAGCCGAGATGGCTTGGTTTCGGATTCGAGGTGGAAAAAGGATTTACTAGGCTATCTGATACTTTTAGATTTTGTATTCTAAGCCTAACTAATGATCCTGCAGCCTTTTCCTGCAATAACTCTCAAATCTGAGTCCTTTTTTCTCGGAGCAATTTATAATTTGTGTCATTTTCTTGTTTTGCAAGTTTGTTCTTCAGCTTTAGAATTTGGTTTCTAACTGGACTAATGTGATTTCACTTGTATGAGCTTATATGAATTAAACCGTTGACAAAACAGCCGTATATGGGTTTTTAGTTTGTCCCACCAGAGATTACTAGATTGGAAATGAGGCTTTGTTTCTGCTAACACTATCCAGAGATTGCGAAAACTTCTTTAAAAGTAGCATCATCAAGAAGACGTATTAAATTTCCAATAAGCACTTCTACGATGGAATTGGAGACAGGATAGACCACAGTGACCATGTGGTGGTCAGAGAAGATGGAGGTGAAAATATTTGAGGAGGCTACAACATTCTTTAAGCATGGAGTGATGTACCAGCGGTCAAGCCTCACTAAGGACACATGACCATTGGAGCATCGACACCATGTGTACTGTTGGTCACTTGGGTGCATCAAGTGCCATACATCAAGGAAACGGGCGATGGAAAGAAAATGAGAGAAATCAACATTGGCTTCGGGATGTGGTTCCGGTGAATTTCTTGTCCAATTGGGCTCAAATATACAATTAAAATCCCCCTTTTGCATATACATTGATTGAAATCAAACAATTTTAAATGGTTTATCACTACCGAAAAGAAAGTTTTTCGGTCAGAGATCTCGCTTGGTACATAGATATTAAAAATGATAAATTTTAAGTTATTAATCACAGTTCCAGGGATACAAAACGGCCTTTTATCACCTCCTGAAAGAGGCAAGATTCAGCTGCAAGTCCTGGTTTTAACAAAAAAAAAACTCCATCAGATAAGGAAGACATGTTACTAAAGAAACATCTATCTATCTTCTATATATTACTAAACTCTCATCTTGTATATATGTATGTATGTATGTATGTATGCATCTATGTATGTATGTTCCCGAAATACAGCCAAAACAGTACATGATAGTGCAAAAATTTTAGGGCCATCTTACTCACCATCTCCTGTGGTGTGCAGTATCAAGTTTCATTCAAATCGGGCAACAACAAAAATTATTTAAAAAATCAATTCCGATTCAGTCAAGTACTCTTCGGTAGTATTTGATCAATGCAAACAACTCAGCGGTATAGTTCGCTGGAGCTATCTTTTTTATTTTTTGAAATGATTTTTTTCATCAACCGCTGTCACAACGGGAACCCAACGGGTTCACGGGTCGTCTAGTTTACCTTTAAAAATGTTGCACCAGTCATGCTCAACCTTCTCTGTGATGTGAGTTTCCTGCAAGAGGATCGCATCAACTTGCTTCGGTTTAAATAAATTATTGACTTGGGTGTGGCAGATGTGGTTAGCACCACCACCATTTATATTAAGCATTGCGAAAGTGAGTGTTTTCATCATTTGGTAGTAGATTTTGTTTGATGCTGAGAATACTCAGCCTTTGCCTTTGTTATAAAAAATTTTAGTTGATGATACTGTGATTTTGTTAGATTAAGTTCTTCGGAGTTTTTTAGGATGTGTTTTGCAGTCTGAATAAAGGGAGCCAGATTGGGAAAGTGATTAATGATCACTACATTCCCTTGCCTATAAGTTTCATTAAGAAATGAGAGAAAGAGGTGTGGAGGGATTTGGGGCTGATCTGCTGTTGGCTGTGACAGTCATGTCCATCTCCTCATCTGATTCGGTTGAATCAGACATTGCTCCACTGGGGTCTGGGTCTATATTCTCAGCTATTTTTTGTTTTCGGAGCTGTTAATCCAGGGGATCCCCAGAATGTTGGGTTTGGGAAACATCAGCACACTGCCCACCATCTTTCTCAAAAAACATTTAAATCTTTGCTTCCACATTCCTGCGGCTTCACATTACACCTTCATCTATCTATAATTCCAGCAATCTGTGTGTGTGTGTCTGTCTGTCTGTCTGTCTGTCTGTCTGTCTGTATGTGTGTCTGTCTGCGACCGCCGTTTCTCTACGACCACGTCCGATCGGATTGAAACTTGCCAGGAATATTGCCGGGGACCCGCGGATTGCCTTTTCGAGGTTTGATATTAATCGGCCGAGCGGTTCCCAAGTTACGGCCATTTTATTGCTTTTTTCAGTGTTGGAAAGGTGTATATATCGCAGCTGAAGTGTCGTTCCACCTTATCATGCCATTTTTTCCCAAAGATATCTCAGAATATGATAACAGCATATTAAATAATAATAATAATAATAGCACAATAATTGGCAGTAATAAAAGAATAACGTGATACAATGACCAATGTCTGTCAACCAATAACGACCTATATATAGTCTGTCAACCAATAATGACCAATAACGTCTGTCAACCAATGACAGGACACGGTGCTATGACATCACGAATGACGTCACAATTAATGTTTCTTTTTTATTTTATTTTTTTTTGCACGATCGACGTCACATTCTTCTTCTTCTTCTTTGTTTGGTATGATGTCGCAATCGACGCTGGGGACCTGAGTATGTGCCTTTTCAAGGTTTGATATCGTTCTTCATCCGTTTCAGCTGTTTCCCAAGTGTTTCCCAAGGTTTGAAAGCCGTTTTTTCCCAAGGTTTGAATTAATTGTTCAAATTATTAATTAATCCCAAGGTTTGAATTTTCCCAAGGGAAACAGCTGTTTCCCAAGGGTTTGAAAGCTGTTTTTTCCCAAGGTTTGAATTAATTGTTGTGCTTGGTAGACATTTGTGAATACATTTACAGAGAGGGGGGCGAGAGAGGGGGGGAGAGAGGGGGTGGGGGAGAGAGGGGGTGGGGGAGAGAGGGGTGGGGAGAGAGGGGGTGGGAAGAGGGGGGTGGGAGAGAGGGGGCGTCACAATTCAGAGAGGGGGAGAGAGAGGTGGCGAGAGAGGGGGACGGGAGAGGGGATGTGAGAGTGGGGGCGAGAGAGAGGGGCGAGAGAGGAGGGGGAGAAGAGGAGGGGCGAGACTAGGGGGGAGAGAGGAGGGGCGAGACTCGGGGGGGGGAGAGAGGGGGAGAGAGAGGAGGGGCGAGACGGGGTGAGAGAGGGGGGGAGAGGAGGGGCGAGACTAGGGGTGAGAGGGGGGAGAGAGGGGGCGTCACAATTCTTCTTCTTCTTCGTTTGATATGACGTCACAATTGACGCTGGGGACCTGAGTATGTTTCCCAGGTGTTTCCCAAGTTATGGCCATTTATGATACGGTTGGTCCGATCTAATTGAAACAATGCCCAATCCAGTCGTCGTTTACGAGAGCGAAGGAACAAAGCTGCACATACTGGCACGCACCTACGGGCCCGCACTAGTTTATTAAATGGATGTAAACATCTTGGGCCATAGTTTGCTCATTTTCATGTGTTTGGGTCGATGGTGTATCATTCTCGGACACATTAACAGTTTTAATTGCGTCATCGACCTCATCCGTGCGAGTCATGGATGCTCACTCTTGAACAGTTTCAGACTCATTGCACTTTTCCAGGGGATCCGTTT
>CM068961.1:62936643-62949227 GCA_035128595.1 Eptatretus atami
GTGTATATGTATGTATATATATATATATATATATATAATATATATATATATATATATATATATATATATATATATCTACATATTCCGCAAATAAATTTATGGACTCCCTGTTTATATATGATGTTGTTGAAGCAATTAGAGAAGCTCATTAATGGAGCCGGATGGAATTTAGGCCAAAGAAGAGCAGGAGTCTTTCGATGAAGAAAGGTAAAGTGAAAGAGGTTCATTTTTGTGGTGGCTGGGGATAGAATCCAACATTGAATGAACAGCCAGTTAAGAGTCTTGGCAGATGGTATGCACAACCATTAAAGATAGGCATCGAGGAATGCAGGTGCAGAAGCAACTTGTGCAGGGTCTGTCTACAATTGATGGTTGTGGCTTGCCAGGGAGGTATAAGATATGGTGCTACAAATTTGGGTTGTGCTTGTGTCTTATGGCCTCTCCAAAATATATGAGATTGCTCCAACAAGAATGGAGAGGATGGAGAAGATGGTCAATTCATACATGCGGAAATGGTTGGGTTTGCCAAAAATGTTGGCTAGTTTGGTGTTATACAGCAGAAAGTTCAAAGATAAAACTGCCATTAAAGTCACTAGCTGAAGAATACAAGATTGGGAAAGCCAGATTCCAAATGATGCTTCGAGATTCAAAAGACCCAGTGATCAGTGAATTGGGGCAAAGATAAGAACGGGAACTAAGTGGGATGTTCAGAGGATGGTTAAGATGCGGAGAGTAGGTTGCAAATGAAGGAAATCATTGGGGCAGTGCAGAAAAATAGGAAAGGATTTGGTTGGAAAGAACAGAAACGGTGGCCACAAGTGAGTGCAGGTGGGAGACGAGAGATGCTTATCGAAGAGATTAAATGTATGGCAGAGGAGAGAAGAATGGTTCAAGCTATAAGTCAACCTCAGCAAGGAGCATGGACAGCATGGGAGATGGTTGTGCAGAAGAAGGTTAGCTGGGCATTGCTGTGGAAGATGGAGCCACAGCGACTAATCTTTGCACTTAAATCAATGTGTGACCAGATGCAACTGTGGTGAATCTGGCAAAATGGAAATTGGCTGAGTCAGTAGAATGTGCCAAGTATGGTAGAAGTAGACATTAGAGCATGTACTGTCTGGTTGCCCGAAATCTCTAGCCAGGTATACTTGGCGACATAACCAGGTTTTGCGAGTGATTTTGAGGTTATGAAAAGGCTATGTGATGAGGCAAACAATCAGACATAAAGAGAACACCATTATCACGTTCATAAGGAGGGTGAGAAAGTAGAGTTAAGCAACATCAAGGGGGTAGCTGCATTTTGATGCTAGGTATGGGCTGGCAGGTCGATGCAGAGTTGGTCAGAGGGCTGAGGTTCCCATCTCATATTGCAGTCATCCAACAAAGACCTGATATAATTATTTGGTCTGATGTGGTAAAAAGGGTTATCATCGTTGAGCTGACAGTACCATGGGAAGGAAATATGGAACGGGCATATGAAAGAAAGTTGTGTTGGTATGAAGAGGTAAGAGAAGTGTGTGATGACCGCGGTGGATGTGTGATGTGCTACCAGTGGAAGTGGGTTGTTGGGGTTTTGTGGAAAAGTCTATGCTGAAAGTCTATCCAATGATTGGAGCGTCACCTAAGCAAGTCAAGAATACTGTGACGCATTACAGGAGGCAGCAGAGATAGCCTCATTGTGGATTTGGAGGCAGAGGCGAGTGCAGTGATTCCATTCACATGTAAAGGCAGGTCTGTGGGATCTATATCTGGTCAATGATATCTGGTGGTGAGCATGTGGGCTGATGTCGCTTGATGGTGCGTGTGCTGCACTGCTGGGGCTGCCCATAAGGAGCTGTACTGGAGTAGGCCCCAAAACAGTGACGATTCCTGGGTTCCAGCTGAGGAGAGCGAAATCAAGCAGTGTCCTGACACTGTATGTTCTGTTGTGTGTGTGTGTGTGTGTGTGTGTGTGTGTGTGTGTGTGTGTGTGTGTGTGTGTGTGTGTGTATATATATATATATATATATATATATATATATATATATATATATATATATATATATATATATATATATATTATATATTATGACCCAGATCAACGCAGTACTCGCCGGTGTATGCCCCGGTTAGAATAGGTGTACCATATCCTGTGTCGTAAGAGGCGACCAGGGTTGCTTCAGGAAGGGCATCCGGCGTAAAAACTGTGCAAATATTTTGCGGATCATAACGGATGATCCGCTGTGGCGACCCCTAACGGAGCAGCCGAAAGAAGAACAAGATATATATATATATATATATAATATATATATATATATGTACATTGTACACAATATATTATATATATACACATATACGAGGTCCGTCTAAAAGTAATGGAACTGACCACAGAATTTTATTCCAAAAATATATTGAAATCACAGCTTCTCCCTTCAAAATAGTTTCCCTCCAGTCTCACACACTTGTCCACCTCTTCTTCCATGCTTCGATGCACCCCGAAGGCTTCTTCTGGAATCCTCCGGAGCTCCGTCGTCACGGCCCTTTTGATGGTCTCCACATCAGGAAATCGGGTCCCCTTGATCACCCCCTTGAGCTTTAGGAATAGGAAAAAATCACAAGGGGGCAAGTCTGGCGAATATGGGGGTTGCTCCAGAGTTGGCACGTACTCTCTGCCCAGAAACTGTCGGATGCTCAGGGCACTGTGAGCAGGGGCATTGTCATGGTGTAGCACCCAGGCGTTGTTCTCCACAGATCCTCCTCTTGTCCGGACTGATCTATGAGGCGTCGGAGGATCTCCTTGTACACGTATTGATTCACTCTTCAACCTGTGGTAGAAATCGAAGTGGACGATGCCCTTGATGTCAAAAAAACGTGATGGGCATCACTTGACCTTTGACTTTGACATCCTTGTTTCTTTGGTCTTGGTGATGCCAGACTTTTCCTGACGACTCCGCCATTTGTTCTCGGGATCGTATTCGAATATCCACCATTCATCGCCAGTAATGACTCTCCGAGCAGGTCTGGATCGTCCTCGAGGCGCTCGATAATGTCTGACAGACAATGACTCTTTGCTGTTTCTGGTCCTCAGGCAACAGCTTGGGGACCATCTTTGCGCACACCTTGCATTTCGAGATTTTTCAGTGATGATGCTCCAGACAGTGTCCTTTTGATGGAAAGTTCTCAGCAATCATCCACACCATGAGTCGACGATCTGCACGCACCATCTGCTTCCACGCTAGATGTTGTCCGCTGTCTGCTCATTTGAGTCTTCCAGACCATGGATCATCTTCACCCTCCTCGCCGTCCTCTTTTGAACCTCTTGTGCCATTCAAATGCACGTGTACGTGACATCGTTCTTCCCTGTGGACATGCTGCAGCATTGCGAAGGATTCGGAAGGTTTTTGCCAAGCTTGGTAAGAAACTTCAGATTGGCTCTCTGCTCACGACTCATAGCGCGTCGACTCAGATTAGACAATGTGGTAAAGCAACCTTAAAAAAACCACACAATGAGCGGCAGTCAACCATCACCAATCATCTCTTATAATACCAAGCTTGCACACTAAAACTCGGCTCGTGTCACACGATCCCTATGAAATTGCTGTGGGCACTTAGCGGACATGCCGACAATGTTTGGGAGTCTTGGCGTTCCATAGTACCACTTCATTTGCACAATGCGTATTTTGTCATTCCCCGTGTACGGTCTGTCGTCTGCTACCAGCTATGTTGTAACTGCTATCCGTGCATGTGCACGGGTATCGCTAATATATATATAATTATATACATATTATATTATTAATATATATATATATATATATATATATTGCTGGAATGTTGCGTAAGCTGTGACGCAATCCGTTCATTCAAGTTGTGGAAGTAGAGCACACAGCAGGCTCAGTCCCGTGACTTTTTGACGGACCTCGTGTACAGTGTATATATATATAACAGGTTGTCTATATGAGGCAAACTCTACATCATAATTCATTAGTTCATACATATCGTGGTGTGTGTGTGTGTATGTGTATATACATGCAGGCTGTCAACGCAGTCCCTCTGCAACTTTGAACTTTTATAAACTTTTTCTATCATATGATAGAAAACTGCAAATGGCATATGGAAGCATAATTCATCAAGTTTTTTGTTAATGTTAATGGTGTTATTAATGTCATTGTTATTGCCGTTGTTAAATCACAAATCCCCTGGGTTTCATGATGAGTTGATTTTTCTGATGAGGCAACTTATTTTTTCAGTTGAAAAAGTCAATTACCACATTTGTTTCCGACTATGGCGATTAATCTTTAACATATCACCTTGTACCAGCAAGATTAGCCTCCATGTCACTGTTCTTCGAATGTGCGACAGTTCTTGAATGATTTCGTCCCAGACAAGTGGATGGGTAGATACGGACCAATTGTTTGGCCACTTGTTTCGCGTGACCTGTCCCATAAAAGTCAGCAGGTGCAGCCTAAGTTTGCTCACGCATTGGGTGAGCAAGTCCTGATTGATGAAAAACGTTTCCATTCGTTATTGTCCAGTGAAATGACCCTTTCACACTTTTAGAAGCTGAAGTTGTGTGAAGCGTCTCAGGGTCTAAAGTGTTCTCAGGGTCAATATGAGATTTAAAGGGTATGAGGGTCTAAAGGAGTATAAATTGTTGAAAGGGTCTTAAAAGGGTCATAAAAATGACAAAATGTTTAAACGGTAAAGTCTAAAGGGTTTGTAGGGGGTTAGAGGGTCATGAAGGGTCTTTGGGATTTAAGGGGTTTATAGGGTACTTAAATAGTAGTGAGTATCTAAACGGTCTAAGGGGTTCTAAAAGGTAATAGGGTCGAAAATGTGGTCAGGTATAAAGAGGTAGAAAGTGTCAAAATGGTCTTAAGAGGTCTAAGGGTCTAAAGAGTATAAACAGTCTGAAAGTCCAAAAGGGTGAACAAATGTTGGGGTCCATAGGGCTTAAAGGGTCATAATGGGTTTCAAGGTTGATGAGGTTGAAGGGGTTAAAGGTCT
The DNA here is from genome assembly GCA_035128595.1 of Eptatretus atami. NCBI lineage: Eukaryota > Metazoa > Chordata > Myxini > Myxiniformes > Myxinidae > Eptatretus > Eptatretus atami. The sequence continues at coordinate 62,941,627 of CM068961.1, forward strand.
ATGGAGGTCGAAGGCATCTTCAGGGTGTGTTCCAATAAGTAGTTATGGTAGGGTCTGAAGTGGTCTAAAGGATCGAAGAGGTATAAAAGGGTAATGAGTCTAAGTGTTGAAAGGGTCTTAAAAGGTCTAGAGGTCAAAGGTCTGCAGGTGTAAGTGGTCTAGAGGGTTTATCAGGGTTTAAAAGAGTCATAAGGGGTCCTAAATGTCTCAAAGGGTATGTTCCAAAAAGTAGTTTCAGGTCTACAGGATCAAAAAGGGTCTACAAAGGGTCTAAAGGATGTAAATGTCTGAAGGACCTTATAAAGGGTCTTAATAGGTCGAAGGGGTTTAAAGGGTCAGGGATCTAAGCAGTCGAACAGGTCCAAAGTGTTTGAATTGTTGTCTCAAGTGTCTAAAATGGGTCTTAATAGTCTTAAGGAGTCTAATTGTCCAAAGGGTATTTGGGGTTCAAGTTCCAAAAGGTACTTTCCATAGCAGTTGTGGTCTAAAGGTTTTTTTTAAGTTATATGTATTCTTAAGTGATCTAAAGGGTCTTAAGTGTTTATAAGGGTGTAAATTATCGAAAAGGTTCTTAAACAGACTAAAGGGTAAAAAAGGACTAATAAAGGACTTAAAGGATGCCCTTCTCTGCTTCCCCGAACCCACCCCCCCCATCCAATTCTTTGTCTCCCCCTCCCCTTTCTTTCCCATTCTTCAAGCAAGAAGGGTATTATTACATTTAATGGTTGAATTTAAATAAGAGGTTCAATTAATGAGGATTAATATCAGATTAAATTCAAGAGGTGCAAATTAACAACCAAACACTCGTGAGATTACAGAATCTCATGAATATGTGATGTACATACAACATAGGATTAAACTAGCCGAAACCCCGTCACGACGGGGCACACAAAAATTGGTCGCTTCAGTTTTTTTATTTTGATTATCTGTCGAATGGCGTTGGTCCGTCTCGATTAGTTATGAAATTGAGAAATTGAAGTACCCGTGAACCTGACCCTGTGACCTTTGAACTTCGAACTTGACCCCTCCCATGTTCCGTTCCTCATGTCCAAGGATTAACTCATGCCAAGTTTCATCTCATTCCATCCAGTTCGGCGCCTATAAAAGGACGAACACACCACATCATACAAAACAAACATATCTATTTTTTTAGTATAGTAGATGTTTAAGTTAATTAGCATTATCTCATCACCTGAATGGAAATTAAATAAAAGGGCTCACTTTTTTCCACACTCAACGTCATTAATCATCATGCCGAATTTCAAAATGATTCGTTGAGCACTCGGAGTGTATGGAAAAAACGAGAAAATGTGAATGGACCCATTGCCATTCGGATGGACAGGGTGGGCTTTATCCTTATGGGGCGCCCTTGAGGCACTGAATGAAGAAGTTGGAGCCACTGGGATTATGAGTTTTCCTGGTCAAAACTAAGATCCAGGCTTTCAATGACAATCTTTGGATGCTGCTATCTTGTCTGTACTGTATGCGGTGAAGGACTGTTGAGGTCATGGAAGAGATTCACTTTCCTTGGCAGTGACTATTCATGTCTCTGCTGCTGTGAGCCAGAGGTCAAGTCATGGATTCACTGGATCAATCGGGTGTGGTGTAATTCGTTATCTATGCAAGAGGAGATGAAAGTTTGAGTCTTTAGGTCCTTGTCCTTTCCAGTCTTGCTGTACGGATCTGAAGACTTGGACCTCTGACCAAGGTATCTGAGAATGGAGACAACTCTTTCGGTGCCAGGTCTCTTCGGACAAATCTTGGCTTTTCAACTGATCAGGCATTGTGTCTAAACGAGCAGTTGCTGAGAGAGACTCAGGTTGAGATTTGGTACCTGTATAGTCCGTGAACATAGCTGCAGTGTATGGATGGACATTGTGGCTCATTTTTTTTTTTCTGACGCTGATCCTGCTCACCCAGATTTGTCTCAGCGAGGAGCCACATGAGTGGAAGGAGGACCAATGGCTGACCCACGTGCCTCGTGTTGCAGCAGGTTTGATTCAGCATCTCAAGGCATATTGAAAGATAGGAGGCCGGCCGATCTGCCTGGGGGAATGGCCTTCGACGAAGGCTTGGGAGTAGCTGGTGGAAAGTGGACGACTGACGCATTGACCGCCCATTCCTGACCTGACCTCGATTGTAACACCGAAGAGTTGAATGACTGGACTTTCCTCAAGAGGATGCTAAGAAAGTAGATGGGAGATTTGGTCTTTCTTGGGGGGAAAAGGAGGGGGGGGGGTGGGAGAGACAGACAGACCAGAGAACAGAAGAGACTTTTTCATACTTTTTATTAATAATGATATGCAAAACACAGCCAGTAAAATGAGAACCGTGTCTAACATGCGCGCTACCAGCAAACGACCAAAAGAAAAAAAAAAACCCAAAACAGCAAAAATTGCACCTGCATAGATTGCAGACCCTACGCAGACTTGTTTTGTGTGGGTGTTTTTGTGTAGCATATGTGTACTGGTGTGTTGGCGTTAATTTAATAAGAGACTGCCACTTTAATACTAATAAATTAGAACTGCCACTTTATAATGCTGGCAGTGATGAACCGGCCCTGCTGCTTCTGGACCATGAGCTCTGTCTCTGTCTCTCTTGTTTACAAGAATGGATCAAACGCGACGGAGAGGAACCAAAATGTAATCAAAGTAACCAAGAAAACCATGTTGAGAGACCAAACACACCCTACAGCTACAAAACCCACTGGAACAGCGCCTGTGATTGCATGCAAGTGAGTGAACAGCTGCGCCAGAGAGTTCGGAGACAAGACAGAGATAGAGAGAAAGAGAGCATGTGTTGTGTGGCCTGTGTGTGTGGTGTGTGTGTGATTTTGTTTGGATTGAAAGCATTTCTAAGGTATTTGACCAGATTGTGATTTTGTCAAGGTCCTGAAGAGAGGGAAGAGACTGCGCCTGCCTGTTCTCGATGATGAAGGATGTCAAGCAGAGAGTGAAAGTCATCAGCAAAGAGATAGGGAGGATCTTTCCAGAGGTCCAATTGAGATCATTGATCGAAGATTAGGAATAAATGGGCCGAGAACATGCCTTGGGGCAAACAGCCTTGACAGGAGAGGAGATGAAAGGATTCTGTTGAGTGCCAAAGTTAAACTATGGAGTGGATTAAATCAGTCAGCATCGTGTGGAGTTGGCATTGGATGATGCCCCAGGCCGAGAGTATGGAGAGTAAAGGCAGGATGTCAGACCTATGCAAAAGCCATGGAGATATGTCCCGTGAGATTGGCCCTGTCTCACATCTGACAATGAGGTGCTTCCATCCATTTTTGTGTGAGTATAAGCAGCTTGGTTCAAGGTGGGGTGGATCGGTGCTGAAACCAATTGATGAATCTGAATGAGGTTGTTGGAGAAATGAAGGAATTTCATTAGCAACTAACGATGATGATTCCATGACCTTGTTGATAATGTGATGTAAACTGATGTTCTCCCAGTTGAGGGAATCAGTTTTTGCACCTTTTTATGTAATCCTGTTGATGGCGACTGATTTCCCAAGCAAGGTGGAAGATGGTCTCCAGGCAAGTGAAAAGAGTGAAAGGGCAGAGAGAGGATGTGCAAAAGCAGCAGGCAAATTTTAGTACATGTGAGCCCATCTGGCATCAGCACACGTGTCCAAAACTCCCCTTAATGACCCTTTCACAAACATCCTTAATATAACCGAAAGATGCCACACCTGAAACGCTTTTTCTGATATAGACCCTTTAGATCCTTTAAACACTACTCCCCACCTGTTCAACCTCATACCCATCACCACTAGCCTTTCTCCTTCCTGAATCCGGGCCTCTTGGTAGCTTTTCTTAACATCCCCCAACACTCTTCAACAACTCTCCCTCCTCCTCCCCTCCCCTGTCTAACTGGCCCTCCCGTCCTCCTGCATCAAAGCCTCCTCCTCGTCCCTCTTCCTTAGAGTGTGGATCCTCAAACATCTGGGGGACTTGCCAACACTGAAGAGATTTTTCCATACACGTGCATGACAACAGATATAATTCTGCTAACAGAAAACTTTCCTGCCTCCAAGACGTCTTGACTTTCCGAGTATCTCTTCCTGTTTACTCCCTCCTCCAATATGATAGACCTGAGCTCATCCTGGTGGCGGAGTTTGCTCTCTTCATCACTCCATTCCTCATCTCCTGACTGCGCCCTCACTCCCCGAACCACAGGAATACCTCTGGCTATTGCCTCCTCTCCACTCCACTCATTTGTTATATGTGTGTTTTTACTATCCACCAAAACAGTGATGACTCATTTTACACCTCATATGCCGAAACATGGGACCATATTCTATCTCTTATCGCACACACTCTTTCTCAATGTGGTGACTTCAATTGTCATCATGGCCAGTTGGCTGGGTGTGGTACGTCTCTCACGCCGCATGGCACTTCAGCAAAAGACTTCTGCAAATCATTGGGACTGACATAATCTGACAACTTTCCTGAACCGGAATTCACCAACGGTACCCAATCTCTTCTGATCTGAATTTTGACCAATTTCCTGAAATATCTTCTGTTCTCCTCTGCTCTGATTGGTTCATCTGAAACATGCCTGTCCATGCAGACATCTCTCTGGCTGTTATTAAACAACCCCTCAGCGTGTCGAGTCTGGCATTTTACTCAGGCCACTTTCAGGGACTTCCAAGCAACCAGCAAACTTAAAGACTGGTCTCTCCCATCCCTCTAACTTTCTCCCGTACATCAACTCATCCTGGGAATTCTTTCAAGATATTTGCTCTCTCTCCATGTACAGATTTTCCCTTTCCCTCTTCAGTTTTATGCCCTTCCTCCTGTCATGGTAACACGAGCTTGTGGTGAGGCTGTTGTCTTGAAACAAACTTGCCTTCACCTCATGGAAGGCAAATCCAACTGAAAAGCAATCTCAAGTTTCTTCCACAAAGCTCAGAACAAGTTGTGTATCTACCTCAGGAGAGATAGGAAACAACATCTTTTCGAATCTCAAGGCTGAAACTCTTAACCTGTCTCCCTACTCCAAATCCTGGTGGTGCGAGTAATTGTCGTTTTTGTGAGTGGTGTTCCCTCCATCCCCCTCCCTCACTTCAATGGCCAACACAGCTTTGACAACTGCATTTGGAAAAGGATGAATGCTAAACTCACGTGTTTGCTTCTAAATTTTGTGCCAAACCCATTGCCTTTCTGTACTCACCTACACCAGTCCACACCCAGCGTTCCTGGACAACTCTGTGTCCTTTTCTCCCGTCAACGTGAGATTTTGCAATTAAACCTCAGCTTTCAAGATTCTGCAACCGTTCAGATGGATCAGCCCCTCCGTGTTCAAAAAACCTGTTTGCTGCTCTTGCTGACCACCAAACTCTCTCTCTCGTTTATTCACCCTCTTTCATTTGCTCAAGGTCATCTGCCCATCTGGCTGGAAATTGGCCATCAATTCCGCTCTGCATAACAAAGGTGCCAAAACAGATCCCTGCACTACAGACCCAATCATCCATCTCCCAATCATCAGCAGGTTATGGATCCAAATCGCACTCTGACAATAAATCCTTCCTCTTCTCCCAATGGCATGAGTTCCGGATATAATTTGGGATCAGACGAGGTCCACTCTTACCTCTGACTTGCTGCTCTGTTTTATCACAATGGATGGAAGGTCTTCTCATGTCAGACATGAGATTCGAGCCATCTCCCCAGACTATAACGTGCTTTCAATATGGCTCTGGCGCGCCACCCTGCTCAAAAAACTCTACCTATGGTATCCAAGGCAATCTCCACTCATGGCTTCACAGACTTTCTCTCCTGCAGCAAACTGGTGGGCCTTAATGGATTTCTCATCATCCCCCTCCTTCCTGTGCAGGCTGGAAGTTCCTCAAGGCAGTTTCTGGGCTATGTGCTTTTTCTGGTTTTCAATCAATTATCTCTCTGATTTTTGGAAATCCTCCTTGTCTCTTTGCTGATGATTCCACACCTCTTGCTTGTGCCCCATCTGTCATCCCTCAGATCGGCAAGCAGCAGCCCCTTCACTCTCTGGCAGATTCTGGATGAAATCACAAGCTGTCCAACACTTGGAAATGTCCTTTCAATGCTGACAAATCTCCACACTTCACTATGTCTCTCCGAAAGGTAGATCAGGTCAGGTGTGGGAGGCAATGCCTGGGAGCGTGTTGCCTTGCGTCCCAATTTTCCAATCGGGTGCTCAAGGGGCCTCTGTCTGGTCATCCCCCAGTCAGTGCTCTAGCCCATCCCCATTCTCCTTGAGATGCCTGATCAATCTGCTGGCAACCACAGGCACATGGTTTGGACCATTGGCAACTCCACTCACGAGGGTCCCTGGTTGTAGAGAATCATGATGAGGCAGGTCAGCGTCAGGAAAATGAACCACATGTCCAACAACGGCTGCAGCTGAGCTCCGGACTATCGCAGGTAACCAAATCTCATTTTGAGTCTCACAACTGCTCATTGGGACACAAAGTCCGCAAAGCGATCGCCACAGGATTCTCCGAAGAGACCTGGTCCAAGGAATCCGCTGTTCAGAAGTCCAAGTCTCACATCCTAAGAGCAAGACTGGAAGCACCAAGGTCTAAAGGTTACCGGCAGTGCCACACCTCATGATTCTATTAAATCTAAGACACCCCAGCCTCCAGACGTCTGTGACCTCTAGATCACAGACAGCAGAGATATGAATATCACTGGCCAAGGTATGTGAATCTCTCTGTGACCTCAAGAATCCACACCACAAACAGGTACAGACACAAATAGCAGTCATCCAAGATGTCATTGAAAGCCTGGATATTAGTTTTTGACCCAGGAAACCATTATCCAGTGGGCCCTCCGACTCCTCATTCAGCACGGTCAAGTGCCGCAAAATGATGTCCAGTCCCGCAAAGAATTGACTGCATCATCTGCGAAATCAAGGTCAGAGATCTTGACATTCCAAATTATGCACCGCAGTTGATCTCTTCTCAATCCTCCCAGATTCCAGTCCATACAAGCATTGCAAAAGGGTGGGTGGCGCGTAGAACTCCTGACGAAGTCCCAGCAACACCTGAGAATGAAGTCAGAGATGGTATCACCCACATCTTCACATCATCTCCAGTACCAGAAGAGATTCAGACATCGATTGATCAGTTTTTAGGGTGACATCCCAGAAGACCAAGGAATCCCCCAGAGGGATCCCGATCCACTGAATTGAACGATTTGCAGAGCTCAATGTAGGCTTGCCAAGCAGCCCCTGCCAAAACTCTCTCTGTCATTCGGTCTGTTGCCTGAAAGGCAAGGAATGCAGTCAATCGTTGCCTTCTTTGGTGTAAATCTTGACTGCTCTGTGTTTTTGGTGGTTCACAGCAGAATGATGGATACCTATCAAGAATTATCTGAAGCAAAGACCTTGCCCCGCACTGGAGGAGCGTCACCCTCAGTAGTTGTTGCGTCTGGCGATCACTCTTTCTTTCCTCAGAGAGGGACAACAGGGCCTGTGTGACCAGATGCCAACTGTGGTGAATCTGGCAAAATGGAAATTGGCTGAGTCAGTAGAATGTGCCAAGTATGGTAGAAGTAAGACATTAGAGCATGTACTGTCTGGTTGCCCGAAATCTCTAGCCAGGTATACTTGGCGACATAACCAGGT
>CM068961.1:62994015-63005671 GCA_035128595.1 Eptatretus atami
GTCTTCATTGTGTCGTTTAATATGGACTAGGAAAAGCTAAGATATGCGACGCTAAGAAATCTCCCTATTCTTACACTTCGGCTCTTATATAACTACCTCACAATTAAACAGTCTTATTTATTGTATGAAAAAATAAATATACACTTAACATTACTCAACAACAACAACTACACGCAAGAACAGGATCTCATCGAAAAAATAAATACTCCCATTCAAACTTATCACAACAACAACTACACCACCTAGAACAGGATCTATCTAAAAAAATAAATATTACCTCAACAAATACTTCACAATAACAACTCACTGCCGAGAACGGATCTCATGAAAAAATAAAATACTAGTAAGAAGTAGTAGAAATTCTTCTTAACATTCGCTTTTAAATATATCAAATTAAGTGTCTTTTTGCATTATAAAAATATAAATATTACCTCAAATTACCTTCACAACAAAACAACTCACACGCCTAGAACAGGATCTCTATCTAAAAATAATATTACTCAACATTACCTTACAACGACACATACACCGCCTAGAACAGGATCTATCTGAAAAAAAATATATAATAATATAATATATTACCTCAACTTACTTCACTAACAACAAACTACACCACTAGAACAGGATCTCATCTAAAAAAATTATATTACTCAACATTACCTTCACAACGACAATACAACCGCTAGAACGGAATCATCTAAAAAAAAAATATATATATAATATATTACCTCAACATTACCTTCACAACGACAACTACACCGCCTAGAAGGATCTCATCTAAAAATATTATATATTACCTCAACATTACCTCAACACAACTAACACCGCCTAGAACAGGATCTCATCTAAAAAAATAATATTACTCACATTAACAAACTTACACAACTACACCGCCTAGAACAGGATCTCATCTGCAAAAATAAATAAGAATGAACGTAGAATTCTTCTTACATCGCTCGCTCTGCATTTCCTTGACTTACACTGTTAACACTGTAAACAATTTCCGGTAACTTCGGCCTGGATTCGGGATCAGCGATCAAATAATGTAAATACGATTAAAAATTATTTTTTTGATGATGCGGGAGATATTTTTTTATAAAATCAGTGGAGGAAATATACAATGTCTAATATTATTTGGGTATTTTCATGTCTCCGAGATGCCTTTATCTCCGTACTGCCATGCATCTTCCATCACAAAAACCGAAAACAAAAAAAACAGAAACAAAACAAAAACGGAAGCAAAAGGTTCATAGCTAACGACACGGATTCGCAATTGCCAGGGTATTGTGTTGTTTTTGTTGTTTCCTATTCTCTCATGTGCACGCGTTAAGTAATATTCAAATAAATAGTAAATGACCCAATGTGTTTATAACAGCCGATATACAGGTTTCAAAAACAAACCGGATTAGCAACCACATAAAGGTTTTTGTCACTTCTTTGAAAGAGGAATTCAAGTGGGAAATTAACAAAATTCAATTGAAAAATATATCAAGGCACACAACCCAAAATGTCGATCTGTGCTCAACGCCTTCACAACCAGATCACGGCAAACAGCTTGTCAGTTGGACCTTATTTTTTTTATATATGTATCAATGTCAAAGTGAGGTATGGATTATATTAAAAGAAGATTGCACAAAAGGTAAAAGAAAACGATGTCCGATAAAAATTTAATTACACATTTTCAGCGGATGAGACACCTCCCGAGGCACCAACCACACGGCACTGCAGGGCCCAGCACAGGCAGAAATGTATGTCTGTCTAAATCGATGTTTCATTGACAGCACGGACACTTTTACTGAAATGAACAACCAAGCAGTTTGGAGAGAGCTCCGCAAGTGGCTTTGCCACACATTAAATGTACACCTCCCAGAGACGTGCGACTCTTTTTTCAAAACATCTGTTTTTCACCAGATTTGCATTGATTCCCTGTAGGGCACCTCACGAAACATCCGAAAATATCAACCCAGATCTGGCAGATGCTATGAATGGGCAGTTCCTTGGGGTACAGGTCGCAATGTCTTTCAGTAAATGCATTAAATCATATAGCTCAATGAAGCTCGTTAATTTTGTTATGTTCCTAAACTTTTTGTTCACTCAATATAATTCTCTAAACAGTAGAAAAAGCCAAGTTTAATGCTTTGGAAATTTCACATTTTCTTGTGTAGGTATGGAGGAGGAACATAGCCTTGCTTGCTTAAAGTATATAGGCATATCGGCTTAGTTATAAGACTCGTTATTTCTTTAAATTATCAGATTTCACAACAGATTTCGACACTTATTTAGTCCGGACAATATGCAATCCTCAAAACTGAAATAATACTTCAATGATATACTTTAATTAGTCCGTGAGAGTTGATCGTGGAAAATCGTATTGTTACGAATTTGCGCCCACCGGCGTGCGATCAACCGCGTTTCCCTAATAGCAGCCCCGTCACCCACCGGACGGATAATTCAGTCGTGACCTTCCGGAACAACGCCGGAACCCTGTCACGGGTGGGTCTTCAACCCCACCACGGCCTAGCCAATTTTCTACCCGCGCAAAATAGGGTCAATCGCCGAATATCGATATACCTAAGTACCTGCGCGGGTAGCCTACCGGGAGACCGTACCTCGGCGCAGGTCGGCTTGGACACGAACCACTCAAGCGGTCCGTTCCGTTCTGCAGTGATAACCGAGCGGGTATTATCGCCCGACCTCGCCGGATCCGATTCTATTTAACGGGTATTTAACAACCCAACTATTATTCCGCAATGCAAGATGGCATTTCAATGGGGAGAAAGGAGGACGCAACGAACGGGGTGCATTTAACCAAGCACGTTTATTTTACACAGCACGTATACCAGAAAAAGCAATGAAAAACACTTATACAGTAAAACAATCAGCACGGGACGGGGACAAAGACACGAGCAAGGTGGAAAGCAACTCGACCGTCTATCAGCAATTATCTAGTCACTTAACAGTTTTTACTTACAGGACACGGCGCCACCAACATTCATTCAAAAGAAAGGAAAAGGCCACCCCAAAGAGCGAGGGCGCCAGACAGGGTCCGTAGACCCTTTATGGCGTGGACCCTGGATGACGAACGGGCCCCCCGAGACCGTTGAGGTTACCTGCACCTCTGCGGTGCGATGTGGTGAGTTGCGACGTCTGTCCCCACGGCAGCTAGGACAGCCGGTGGCTGAGCTCGGCCTTCCACGGGGCCGGGAGCTCTCTCCGGCGCTCTCCACACCGGATGCGCAGGTGTGCGCGACAGAGCTGGCAAAGCGGCGCCTCCTGTCCGCGTCCCCCGTGCCACGCCCGGACTCCCCACCGACTGCGAGTTCGACGACTCGACTCGAACCACCGAACCCCAAGACTCTCCGAAGACCAAGACGAAACCACCACGAAGACCCAGACCTGGCGTCCTGCGCGCCTTATATTCTCAGTTCCAACGCCTGCTCGCTCCTCCCCGTTTATCGCTCCGACCCCTTCCAGCTCCTGCGGGAAGCTTCGAGAAAGGGGGCGTTCCTTATCTCCAGCGCCTCACTTCCACGAACCGACAATGACGAACGATCTCCCCGATCGGGTGCGGGAAAAACAGGCGGGAAAATCCGCGCGCCACCGATAGAGGGGTTGTGGTTTGGTTTGTGGAGAAGGAGATCGGCAGTTGGCGTAGCAGGGAAGGTGGTTAGGTGAGGTTGGTGGTTGAGGTGATCGTGGTTGTTGTGATGGTGGCGTTGTGAAGGGGTTTGGTGGTTGAAACGGGTTGGTCCAAAATAACGATAGAAAAGAAAACGGCTATCTCAAAGGATCACAGCCCTGTGAACACGATAACCCATTAAACAACGGTGGGGAAATCTAACTGAACACAGACTTATCGATCTAACTGAACTAAGGACCTTTATGGTGTTCTGCGAATTTCCACAGCCATAACAGTATCATATAAATGCATGAAATCGCTCCATGCTCCTAATTTGAAAATGTAATAGGACTTACAAAATTAATGTACACAACGATTCGTAGCTATGCTGAACAGGCATTGGACATGAGTGAGGAAAGTGAAAAAAAAACTATCGTTAAAAAATCATTGTGGCCTGTTCCAAGTGAAGGCATGGTTGAGCAGGCCAAAAAACATGGCAGCTTCAGAACACAGTTAGGTAACCCAGGATACACCTTAAAACCCTAGAAAATGAGATGGCCATGGATCGCCTGATGAAGGATATAATTAAATAAGGCCATTAATTATCTTATAAAGAGATGTTTTAATTAAGCCAAACACCCAATTTTCACTCATGCACTTCCTTGAAGTTCCCTTGTAGCCATACAAAGTTTCAGGGTGCTCAGTTTCATGGTTTTGGTGTTATGGAAGACACACGCATACACACACATTGACATTTATGTGTAGATAACCAACACATATCTAATTTGGCCTCTAAAGTCAGCCACCGACTGGTCTTTATTGTTGAAGGCTTACCATGGCACATCTGAACTAATATCTATCGACAAGGCCTTCATTGGCAGCATGTTCGAATACTGCTCTCCCCTTTGTTCTGGTGCTCTTGCCTCATGCCTTACTCAGCTTGACACTATGGAAACCAAGGCCTGTAAAATCATTGGAATCTCCTGCGATGAAGCTGTGTCTCTGGACCTCTCACTTTCATATTGCAGAGAGGTTGGTGGTCTCTCTGTCTTCTACTACCTCCTTTCTGGTCTCACACCCTCTTCCCTTTCTGTGCTCTGTTGCACTCCCTGCCCCAAATATCTGCAGGACACACGCGGTCTGCCAGTAACCCCCTTCTGGTAAAACTCCCAAAATCCACACTCACTGCTCACCTCCATCATTCGTTCCTCTTTTTTCCTACTTGTGGAACCAACTTCCTCACTCTCTTCAATATCATTTTCCCTCTATTGCTTCAAAACATCTGGGCACCACCCCATCAGGTCATCCCACATCTACAACCATCATGATCTTTTCTACCCCCATTAACCACCCCCAAAAGCCAAACTCTTTGAGCTTCAAGTTTTTCTTTCCATTTCTGTGATTGAGAGTTTGTGGCTGTATCCATCTTGTTCACCCCTTGTTTCTTCCACTTAACCTCATTCTTCTCCACAACCATAATTTATCCAAGTCTCTCTCTATTTTGTCCCTCATCCACACTGTTAGTATGTCCTCGCCCTCCCTATTTTTCTGCTGTGCTTTTCGTTTTCTGATGTCCTGATCCATTATTTGTTGAAGCTCCTCTTTGAGCCTTGACACTGTGTATAAAAAACCCATCGTTTCCCTTTAGTGTCTTGCTCTTTATGTGTCATTCCTATATATTTCCTACCTTGTATCATTGGCTTTGGATAATCCATGGCTGGCTCACCAATAGATTAAAGCCATCAAGCTTTGGAGCAGCCCGTTTTAAAATAGCTCTAAGTGAAGGCATCATTGGGCAACGCCAAAGATTCCTTTATTCAACATGCTAAGCAGAATCACAAACGACAGCAGTTGTCCTTGCAAACCCCATTCTGCCTCATCAAAGGTTACAATGTGCAGAGGGGTAGTAGAAGATATTCCAGATTAGTAAAAAAGCTGCAGGCTATAATTTCTGGATGGAGAGATCAGGCAGTTTTTAGAGGAGCAAGTGTGGTGATGTTGAAGATAGTGAATGCTGGACACATTGAAAGCACCGTATGCCATTGTTTTATATAATGAAGCCATAGCTACCGATCAAAATGTAAAGCACCTTTTAAATGGACAAATACGAGTCCAGTGAGGTATCCAACAATTTGTCACGAGTTTTCATTGTAGATGCCCATTTGTAGGCAATGTTGAGGTCTCATGAGGCCAGATTGAGAAAATGACCCAAAGTGGCTGCCGATCAGGAAGGCTTGTATGGGATCGGCGAGGAAAGCATAATGCAGAGGAGTTTGGAATAGTGCCAGCACACTGGATCTAAATTGCCTTCGCCGGTGAAAGGAATCAAGCAAGTAACCGAAGCATCCAGCCAGTTCGTTGTTAACTCTGCGAATGAATAAAACATGAACAAGGAAATCACAAACGCATGCGGCGGTGACAAAAAAAAATGGCACAATGATAATCACAATATTAAAGGTAAGTTGCTCATCGATCAAACAGAAAGGAGTGCAACAAACAAACAAAAACACAGAACAGAGTGCAGGAGCATTTGAGCATTGTCGAAAAAGAGTTTGACGGTTTTCATCGGGGGCCAGATAAGTTTACAACAGTGTCTCAGCAAGGAAGGTCATCGAAAGAAATCTCCATTTTACATGCCAACAATAGCAGATATGGTGTTTTGTCATCATAAAATGTTGTGTGTTGTGGTGTGTGGTGTTTGTCTGGTGTTTTGTGTGGCGTTTGCAATTATGTATATTTTATAGACATAGTCACGTTCGGTGCATTGTCATTGTATGTCCTTCAGAGACATACTCACTTTCTAATACTAGTACGTACTTTATAGACATGCTCACATTGTAATAGTACATACTTTATAGATGTACTTGCATTATAATCTATGTATACAAAATGCTTTTTTTTTTTTTTTCTCTCTCTCTCTCTCTCTCTCTCCTCTCTCTCTTCTCTCTCTCTCTCTCTCTCTCTCTCTCTCTCTCTCTCTCTCTCTCTCCTCATGCACGACCACATCTATTAAGTTACAAACTCAAACTCGGGGTACAATACAACGTGTTGTGTGTGGGGGGGGGGGGGTAACATAGGCTATGTCACCACAGCCTCATGCGGGGCATGGGAGGCAGGTGGGAGCTGAATTATCTATGGAAATGTGTACCATATAACGCCACCTAGTGGTGGCAGAGGGTATTGTAAATTCCTTTTTTACCTGGGCAATGCTGAGATTAATGCACTCTTCGCATGGGTAAATTTGTCCTCCTTCCCGTCTCCCCCCCCCCCTCACCCCCCAAAAAACAACAAACAAAAAAGAAACGGAGGAGCCTGTCAAAGCCTATCATCATGAGTAGAGCATATTTGTAGCAGGTAGGGACATTAGGCCAAATTGGGGGGAGGGGAGTGGGGGAGGAGGGGTGCGGGGGGGGGGTTGGAAATGAGGGGAAGCAGGACATGTGGATAGGGAGGGAGTGGTGGGTGGGGTTAAATCACTCTATGCCTGGGTAAATTTGTCATCCTTTCCTTCTCCTCACCCAAAAATTTTGGCAAACAAGGACAACTAATTATCGTCACAAGGCGACGGATAGGCTCTGCTAGTTGTACATACCTCATAGATGCACTCACATTTTAAAATACTCGGTTGAAGAAAGAAAACGTGTAATACTGGCTACCACGAGGTGGCATTTGTGGCCTATGTTAGCACAGTATAGTCGAATCGGGATAATAAGCAAATGCTTGAATACAAGTGCATATGAAAAATAAGCGCACACGGGACTCCCAATTTGATTTCTCCATTAAAAGTAAGTGCAGAAAAAAAATCATCTTTCAGCTTTAAAAACTGAAAATATTATCAACTTAAACACAACAGTATTTCGTGTTTTATTGGGACATAAACTTTAAGTCCGAATTTCTTACACATCTGGTAATGGTACTTACAAGAGTTGTACGTTCCAAACAACATTGTTCATCAAGGGTCATAAAAGGATGTTTAAAGACCCATTACGATGGAGTCGTAAAACAACGTTTTTCATCACAATCAAAATGGAGATGCCAGTGAAGCGTCCATCATACACCCGTGAAAAGAAGATTAAGATTGTCGCGTTTTACAACTCTGGTAAGAAGCAGTAAACAGACGTGTAATAAATTCGGACTTAACACGAGGATTTTGATGTGAATGGTGAAGAACGAGGAAATAATTGTTCAGAGTGTGAAAGGTTCAAAGATGGGGAGCGGAAGACAGGACTTTTACATGGACATGGAAAACAAACTTGTTGGGAAGTTCAAACAGATACGTGCTCGAGGACTAAAAATGTGTTAACTATTTGTTTTCGAGGTACGGATGATTAAAATTGCATTGATATAAAAACTGACATCTATGCAGCCAATCAGAAGAACATTTACCATTATAAACACATTGTCATGGCTTTTTGAAATACATACAAGTGCATATGCCAGGCTTTTGAATGTAAGCGCATATGTGCTCCACTAAATCTAAAAATAGGAGCATACGCTTATTATCCAAATTCTACTGTGTGTGCAGACAGAAAGACAGACAAATGGACCCAAATACAATACCCTCTCCTCTGGCGAGGGTAACAATGTGGTAAGATCAAAAATCTTTCTCGCGACTAATTCAAAAGGGTGGACTATGCCCACAAGGTTGAACCCTCAAAAGCAAACCTATCAAGAGAGCAATTATTTTCGGAGGGACAGCGATTTGATTCTTTTTAAAATGGCACAGCAGGTTGTTTCTATATCATTCTACCCATGCTGCAGGTGCAACAGTTAACTGCACTTTGCCTCTAGTGGTGTATTATAGGCAAAGGTGAAAATGGCAACGAATTCTTGGAAATTGTCACTTTGTCTCTGCGACAGAGTTATACAATTTGAGGTGCCCTTGCTTAAAACTGCTCGTAACCTGGAAAGTTATTGGGCCGGTAAATGAATGCTGGCTTTTCCAGGGCCCAGGAGGCCTAAGGCATTCATCATGCAGAGAAGAATGACCGCATGACACCAAACTCTCCCCTCCCTCTTTTTCTGATCACATTTCGCAGCCATTGCAAACCATACATTTTCTACGAGAGGAGTGGAAGGTGTTTTAAACCAACATTATTAATCTTCAGGTGAAAACGAGGCCAATTCCTGACGGCAAGCCAACATGATCATATCTCGAGGTCCTGGAAAAAGTTGTGGTAACATCCTATCTATATAATATTAAAGTGCTGGGTGTCACTATGATACATGGAGCTTGAATGAGCTCGTGCAGAGAGAATTCTTATTACACATAAACACGAATAATTCATCGTATAAAAACATATCTCAAATATGCTATCTAAGAGACCTTGGCGTGAAGTCGTCAAAGTAAGAGACAAACATAAAAAAAAAAAAAATAATAATAATAATAAATCGACTTATACTGTATAAGTGATCCGTATAATAATCAAGTTGTTCAGAACATTCCCCACCATGTGATGAAGTCAGATTTTGGAACCAGGAGGTTGCCTCCATATCATTCTACCCATGTGCTATATCAAGTTGTTCAAATTGTTGCACAATAATCAAGTTGTTGTTGTACAATAATAACAAGAAAAAGAGCAATCAGAGATTACAGACCCTCGCTAGGACTTGTTTTGTGTGGTGTGTTGTGTGTTGTGTGGTATTTGTGTAGTTTTGTATGGTGTATTTTGTGTGGCACTTGTGTACTGGTGTGTTATCTAATTAATAAAAGACATAATTCGAACTGCCATTTATAACTGCAAGCAGTGATGAGCGGGTACCAAGATGTCCCGCCTTGATGCAATCCCGCTTTCATTGGACACCTGACCCTGACCCATGACGTTTTTTTTATTGTTACCCTCGCCGGAGGAGAGGGTATTGCATTTGGGTCCATTTGTTTGTTTGTTTGAATATCTGTCTGCCTGTCTTTCTGTCTGTTTGCCCATACAGGACTTTAGTGTTTTTCTCTGCAACCACTTGTCGGACTGAGACAAAATTTTCACTCATGGAGAATGTTTTATTGATAACGAGCTATTGCTTCACTGTCGCCTGTCCTGCTGCTTGTCGCTTCACTGACAGGGGTGCTAAGGGGGTAGGGGGAGGGAGAGAGAGGAGGGAGTGGAGGGAGAGAGAGGAAGAGAGGGAGGGGAGAGAGAGGAGGCAGGAGGGAGGGGAAGCAAGGAAGAGGGGAGGAGCAAGGAAGTAGGGGAGGTGGGGAGAGCAATGCCTCAAACGTTGTCATACACTGTGGGAGGGGTGTGAGGAAGGGGTGAGAGACAGAGAGAGACAGAGACAGAGACAGAGAGACAGAGAGACAGAAAAGAGAAAGAAAGGTGAGGGGTGGAGGTGGGGTTAGTAAAGAGAATGATATGTCTTGCTTATTGACCAAACACATACACACAAAAAAACTCATGTCAGAACAGCTGCAATCACAATGACACAACAGAGTTTGGAAAGTCATCTGCTGGCACATCTGCAAAAGCTTTGAACATGAACCAAAAGAAATCACATACGACGTGATGATCCCATTGAGCGTGAACATCAAAAACAAAGCGTTATGATCAGATATCATACTTAGGTCCAAAACAAAGGGAAGAAGGCTGTTAATTATCTTCAAAAGGGGTGTTTTAATTAACTCAAACACCCATTTTTCACTCTTGCACTTCCATGGAGTTTTCTTAGTATCCATGCAAAGTTTCAGGCTGCGAGGTTTTATGGTTTTGAAGTTATGTAGGAGACACACTGACACACAAATACACACATACAAACACACACACACACAGCCTTTTATTAGTGTAGATTATGATGTCATAAGTCATGTGGTGTGGCCATGTTGAAAATACAGAAAAACTTTGGACCTCTGTATCTCTAAAACCACAACAAGGAAAAAATTGAAACTTGGCACATGGAAAGTCCTCCTCATGGGGAATAAGTGTGATTTTTTTTTTAATGATGTCAGAGCTGCCTTCGTTATGACATCATAATTGACGGGATAAGGCCTTAGTTATTTTATAACTTGGTTTCCAGATCCGCCGACGGTATATTTGCCGAAATGAAATATAAATATAAAACACATTTTTAGCCTTTTATATTCATAAATTTTCCGCCGAAGGTGCAAAAGTTTCAAAACCCGAAATGTAAACGTCGGCATTTATTTTCAAAATATAATTTCGCGCACGTGCGCCAAAATGCCGAGTCACCTTTAACCAAACTGTGCCGTAGAGCTGCACAGTAGTCTTCGGTCATGGCGTCTGAGCAGTGGCCAGCCAGCGTGGTTCAGATTGACTGTAGTTTCTGGGTCGAAAGTGATTGTTAAGAAGTATGTCAGCGGTATAAATTCGAGTGACTGTATTGGTCATTTAATCACGCAACATCTTGACGACGAATATTCTGGCCGAACTATTGCATCAATTCAGTGCAGCAAGCAGGGATGATTCGCAGGCTACTCTCGATCATGCCGATTTTGTTTCCATCGAAAGTTGTACACCACTGTTCATATTGAAAGATTTCGGTGCCAAGTATGTCAAAGTTTCCCTGCGAGATGCTGATATTCAGCCTTCAACAGACCAGAAATCAGCCTTTGATGTGCTCATGGGGATGGGGAGATGGTACGATCAGATGCCCGCTGAAAAGTAAGAGCTGGTTATGGCTCTGATTGACCGTTTTGAGCGTGTTGACTCCTAGTAGAACACCTTTTTAATCATATCAGCACTATGCACTGGTGTGCACGCACACATGCACTGTTGCGCACGCGACCCACCATGCACGTTTAGGGTTGATTAAAGTCGTCTTTAGCTGCAATCTTGATGAATTATATTTATATTCCATATTGTAAAAAGGCTTATATTTGTTTAAAAGCATGATTCAATACTGGATGATGAATGAATCTTTGTATGATGATGGATTTTTAAACAATATCATTTTGGGTTTCTGCCATGTTGTGCCAATTCGAGGGTCACGTGAGCAGTGTCTGATTTTTGATTGGCTGCATACGTTTGTTTATGATTGGCAGAAAAACATGCCAGACTATATTGTAAAAACAAGTTTTAATCCTTC
>CM068961.1:63028182-63044866 GCA_035128595.1 Eptatretus atami
GAAATGAATTTGATCATTCCTCTTAAGGTCTCTCTGTGGCCCAAGCGTCTGGACCTTCGTCTTGGGACAATGTTTTAGTGAATTTTGCTTTTCTGGGATTTGGGTTTTTAACCTAAAATTACTGATCCAAAGCACAAGTAAATTTTCTCCAAGAGAATAAAAGTGCAACGAAGCAAGTTATACACATAATACCAGTTGACTTGGAACGAGGGCCCGAAGACGTGCTGGTCCGACATTAACCCGCGACATTTGCAGTCCAGGTTCGTTCGGTCTAATCAGCATGAATCATACCCACGGCTCCCTGATGGCGGAGTATCAATACTCATGGGCTGGTGCCGCTGTGCTCCCAAACCTTCACAGCTCGGCGGGGTGAGGACAATGAGAGGGGTGCATAAGGTGGGATAGGGGTCATGGATGAGGAATCGTGTAAAGGAGGAGGGGTTGGATAAGGGGCGTGGGAAAGAGAGGAGAGGAGAGGAGGTGTCGGGTATATTTGGGAGAGTGGTGTAGCCCTGTATGGAATATGAGGGTGTTATGGGGAGGAGGGGATATATGAGTGGGAGAGGTGGAGAGAGAGGAGAGAGTGGTGCAAGGGATATTGGGGAGTGGAGGGGGGGTGTAAGGGATATTGTGGGAGGGGGGGTAAGGGATATATGAGTGGGAGAGGGTGGAGAGAGAGGAGAGAGTGGTGTAAGGGATATTGGGGAGTGGGGGGGTAAGGGATATTGGGGAAGTGGGGGGGGTAGGGATATTGGGGGAGTGGGGGGGGGAGGTAAGGGATATTGTGAGGCAGGGTAGGGAATATTGTGGGTGTGGTAGGGTATATGGGAGGGACAAAGGATATGGATAGGGATTATAGCCACATCGAGGATATGATGGGGCAGGTAAAGATGGGTAGTGGATATTGGAGGGAGAATTATGGAGGGATATGGCTATATGGGGAAGAAAGAGAAATACGGATGAGGGGGGTGAGGGGGGATATAGGGGTACTGAGGATAGGGTATGGGAGGAAAGAGTAATTACGAGATGTGGGGGATGAGGAGGTAGGAGGACAAGGAGGAGGATAGGGGGATAATGGGAATAGGAGGGATAAGGGGATATGAGGAAATGGAGTGATCGATGGAGCTCGTGGGGTAATACGATTAGGGGATAATGGTTGCATAAGAAGGGTAGGAGGATACGTGGGGGGGGGGGAGTAGGGGTGAGAATGGTAGGGGATATGTTGGGGTGAGAGGAGTACAAGAGGATTATGCCTGTGGATAAAAGTGGTCGGATGGTACTGGGGGTAGAGGATATGGGAGATAGATATACGAGTATGAAGTGGGGCCGGGGAGAGGGGAGTGTAACCAATTTGCTTGGTTCAGCTCCTGGCACTCTCCTGCCCGTTACCACACTCTCCTCCCGCAGCTCGCTCCGAGGCAGCTGATCTTGTTTGTGCTGGCAAGCCCGGCCCGGGCAGGGAACGTGGTACGAGGAGCCGTTTTGGAAGCGCCATGAACGAGCGTGCGAAGTGGGGCGGAGAGCAAAGGCACTGACACATTCGCAGCTGTGTGTGGTGTGTTTGTGCGTGTGGTGTGTTTGTGTGTGTGGTGTGTGGTTTGTGCGTGTGGTGTGTTTGTGCGTGTGGTGTGTTTGTGTGTGTGTGTGTGTGTGGTGTGTTTGTGCGTGTGGTGTGTGTGTGTGTGGTGTGTTTGTGCGTGTGTGTGTATTTGTGCGTGTGTTGTGTGTGTGGTGTGTTTGTGTGTGTGGTGTGTGTGTGTGTGTGGTGTGTTTGTGTGTGTGGTGTGTTTGTCTGTGTGTGTGGTGTGTTTTGTTTGTTGCTCTGCTCTGCGCGTCTTCCTACCATCAACGACACCAAAGAAACGCCAGTGGGAGGTGCTATAAGTGGTGGTCGTAAGGACCCGATCTCTCCGAGAAAGGCCGACAAGGTTCGTCGTCCACCCTTCCCAGGCGGCTGCTTGTCTCCGTCTGACACTACAAACCAGGGTACGCTTGAAGATCTCGGTGTAAAGCAATAAATGGGGTTCGTATGCAAGGAAGAGTACTCATGCAAATAAGTGCGCACGGCTTAAGTAGATAGGTTTGAGTGGACTGAGACGAACCAAAAAGTGTGCGTGGTAAATGGTAATGACTACACGTGCATCATGTGCACGCGCGGATTATAGCCTGCACCTGTATAGTAAGTTCAAGGTGTGCATTCGTTACATGAGGAGTTTGCTCCAGGTGCGCATGGGGATGTACGAGGCCGCAGTCGGTGTATTGGTGATGGATGGGTACCAGTAGGGGTTAATATATAAAGGTTAACCTATCCTGGCAGTGACTCGTGTCCTTTGACCCCTCCCCCCTCCATACCCTTCCCCTCCCCCCTCCATACCCTTCCCCTCCCCCCTCCATACCCTTCCCCTCCCCAACGTGCTGCGCACGTAACTCGCTATAAAGTTAGGAGGTCGCCGACTATGAATACGAGGTACAACCAAATGAAGAGGTGTTTGTGTGAACGAGGGGCTGCACGAATTAAATTATAACTTTCGAAGAACATTATCTTTGTTATTGTGAAATATAAATATAAATATTTGTTGTTAATCCCAGTGACGAGACTGTTGCACAGCACAAACCTTGATTGCGGATCAATGGATGACCGACTACTAATTCGACTGTTTGGTTCCTTTCAGTTTGGTTGCAGCTCGATATCCACACGGCGTGATCCGATCCTCCCCCTCCGATGTCACCGGGACTTACCTGATGCATTTTAAGGTGAGATGTCCGGTGAGCGCAGGTGTGTGAGCACAGCAGGCTACCGTGTGAACAATCGGTGAGCAATGACACGCTGGACGCCTCAACGGATTAAACCAAATACCACTCGATGCATTGTCAGGTGGAGGTTCTCACCTCGTTATTGGAGCATCTTGTGGAGCATCTTGTGGAGCATCTTGTGGAGCATCTTGTGGAGCATCTTGTTGAGGCATCTTCTCGGGGTTCACAAATATTGGTGAGGAAGCTTTCTTGGTTATGTAGGTACATTGAGGCAATCAAATGTGCTATGGGTGTTAAGGGTTCAAAATGTAGGGTATTCCTTTTAAAACGTGTTTACCATTCTGTCTGTAATTGGAGCTTCCAGAAAGGGTCTTCCCTCAAAGTCCTGTACTGCTGTTAAGGCGGGAAATGTCATGGGGGGCCTTTCTGGAGACACCGAAATGGATGCTGTGTTTAAGTAATGGCTCATAATTCATTTTCTACCTGTGTATGCTATTTATTTATTTATTATTATTTTTTGTCCCTATTTTTGCTTTGTTCTTCACTCCATGTTCACAAATGGTCCTCGTGCCAGAAACACAGCTATGTGATAATAAGGTCGTGCAAAATGGATTCCTCAAATGGTGTGCCGTACGGATGGATGGGGACTTTGAGCTGGGTGCCCTGGGAGGACGGTAGGTTTTTCTTGGGAGCACGACTTGCGAGCATGTGGGTTTGCTTGGCCTGTTGATCATGTTTTGAAATGGACACCGGTAGTAAACTTGATGGCATACTCAACCTTGGTCTTCAGAAAAACTCCATCTGGCATAAAGGTGGTGCTGTTGTATTCCTGTGAATTTTCCCATGAAACTGCAAATGATCAGAAAAATAATTATTTGGTTGGTGGTTGGTTCTTGGTGCAAGCAGGGTGCTTGGTGTGAGGTGCAAAATGATTGTTGCGGAGTAATTGGTAAAGGGTGTGCGGTGCTTGTTGTAGGGATTCCAATCACTGCAGAGTGATTGGTGTAGGATGCTTGTGGGGATTCCAATTACTGGTGCAGAGTGATTGGTGAAGGTTGTAGTGGTGCTTGCTTTCGAGTGATTGGATGATTAGTGTAATGTGCAAAGGGTCCACAGGGTCTTTGTATACTGTGGACCCTCAACATAAGAAATGCTGAGCAAAAATAAATTAACCTGGGAGTGCAGCACGGACATGTTGAGCAGGATGATTGGTGCAAAGTGTAGAGCACTTGGCGCAAGGTGAATGGTTCAGAGTGATTGGTGTAGGATGTATTTGTGTAAGGTGTGTGATGCATGAAAACGAGTAAGTTAACCTTGCTCTCATTCTTTAACAAGTATGGTCACCAGATCAAGATCAGGTTATTGAAATTTTATTAAACCATCAAGAAAATGGATGTTTAAAGCTGCAGCAAAAATTAACCCGGGAGTGCATCATGGAAATGTTGAGCCAAATGCTCCCATTTCCTTGTTTTCGGTAGTGCAGGATTACACTCAGTCCTGTGGACCCTTTATACATTACCACTTACACTCAGCCTCGTGGACCCTTTGTATATTACTACTTCCACTTAGCCCCATGGACCCTTTGAACAGGGTGTTCCAAAATGACCCAGACAACTTTGGTTGTTAATATATTTAGAACCACAAGTTATACAATGATACCCTTTTGTTTATATGATACAGAAACTCATAAAAGTTTATGCACACTATCAATACACTTCAATGTGAGCTCTGTTTGTAGCACGCAGGACATCAAGTTGGTACATGAGTTCTTGCCATGTTCGGCTCGGCATGTTTGCATCCACCACTGCGCATGAGGCTGTGATCCAAGAACGAAGATCATGCAGGTTTGCCACCTTGGTCTTGTAGACAACATCTTTGACAAACCCCCACAGAAAAAAATTGAGAGGGGTTACATCTGGCGATTCGGTGGGGCTAGGCGGTTGGTCCATCTCGGCCATTCCAGTGACATGTAAATGTTTCATTCAGGATGGCTCGATCGACTAAGGCCCAACGAGGGGGAGCGCCGTCCTGTTGAAAAATGATATCGGGTTGCAGGTCTTCAATATGTGGGAAGGCGAATCCTTCCAACATGTTCATGTAAATTGTTGAGGTCACTGTATCCTCCGCCAAGAAAAACAGACCCACCAAGCGGTCATGGAGAAGGTCACCCCACACATTGACCTTTGGACTGTTGCGTATGTGTTCAATGACCACGTGGGGTTTTTCAGACCCCCAGATCCTCACATTGTACCGGTTGACCTTCCGCGATACCAGAAAGCAACCTTCGTCTGTGAACATGACCTTTTTCAGGTAATCTTCATCATCCTTTACAGTATGTGACTGAGCATTTTCAAGGCCTTGCATTTAGGTCCGTCATTTGGTTTGAGTTCCGACAGAATCTATATCTTATAGACATACAGCTTCAGTCTTTAATGCAAAATCCTGTGAACAGTGGTGGTTCGTAGTCCCAGTTCTCTGGATGTGTGTCGGATTCATTTTCTAGGACTTTATTGAAATGATTCACGTACTCATACAATGTCTGATGCACTTGTGCTTGGTCACCTGGTACTTTTCTGTTTCTGACAACTTCTAGTCTCCTTAAACCTCTCTTACCTCTCTGATGCTCATCTGCGACGGTGGATTCCTTCCATACGTTGTACGGTAATTACGCTGAACTTGCATGCCTGATCTCGTCTCGATGAACCATTCGATGCACTGAGCTTTCAACTGTGGAGGCGCCATTATATTTTGCATTAAACCACCAGACATGAAAATATAGAAAACTATACGAGTTTCTTTATCATATAAAACAAAGGACCAAAATTGTCCAGGTCTTTTTGGAACACGCTGTATACTGTATTACGATTTACATTCCGCCGAAGTATTACCATAAGTCGAGTTCCGCCTCTCTCCCGTTATTATTGTGTTAACATCAATTTGATTAAGTGGAAGTTTTTTTAAATTTTTATTGTGACGTTGACCTACTGTGTGTTTTTAATAATGTGGTCCAGCAAATTTTGGCACAATTGGCCCATGGATATCACATTGTAGTATAACTCGACACACATAAGCGGTGCAAGAGTGGGGGAGAGGAGAGGGGTGGGGGAGACAACTCGCTCTTGTATAGATGGATGCTTTAACGTCTGAATTTTGGTCCAGGTCATTACTAATTAATCACACATCATGTTTCAGGAAAAAAAAAGCATTGTCTGCTGTTAAAAAATTGATAAGTTGTAATTATTTTGTTTGAATGGCAAGGGAGAGGAGGGGGCAGTTTATTCCTTTTTTGTCTGCATACAGATGTTTTGTTGTAGAAAAAGGACTTTGCAGTTTTAATGTGATGTTCTTTATATCCTGGTTTGCACAGCATGCCACAAGTTATATTAGTTTACTTTGACACCGCAAAACTGTCATTAAACTGCAGGGTACCTGTGACATTGGGTTACAATCATATATTGTGACATATGACTGAACGCATTTCCTTTTTTAACTCCTTGATTGAACATCGTCAACACTTTGACTAAAAAAAACCAAAAAATCTATCAATCGGGTTGTCCTGGTGGTGTTCCTCAGAACACACTTTATTACGCGGTGGATCCCAGGTTCAAATCCCGTGTTCTGTACTGTGTTTTGTCTATTGCCTTTAATGTCCTTGTAGTTCATGGAAATATACACCAATGCCTTCTAATGTGCTTATTACCTCTGCCACCGAAGGTGGGCGGAGGTTGTTTTCACCACTGTCTATCTCCATGTGGGCAGGATATCTCAAAAATATATTGACATATTTGGACGAAATTTTCTGGAAAGGTTGGGTGTGTGACAAGGATGAATTGTTTCCATTTTGGTGAAGATCCAGATTCGGATTCAGATACGCCAATTTTTTAATGCATAAGTGATTGATTCCTCACGATTGAGTGATCAGGACAAAAACAATATGTAGCATGATATTTCAAAAAGTTTTGGATTATGACAAAACTTGGTGGATGATTTGGTTAGGTGACAAGAATAAGCCGATTAGAGTTCGGTTAAGGTCCAGATGCAGATCCAGCCCATCAGTGGGACACAAAGCGTCAACTGTTCAGCCTGGCGTAAATATGTGCTCCACTGAGTGCCATTCTAGTTCAACATGTAATATGTGTACATAGAAGCTTCTGTATTGAGCCATTGATCAGGGATACACAACCTTTCAAAGGTGGTGTGCCGGGCTGTTTTTTATTTATTTAAATATTCCACAATTATCATGGAGTAGGGTAGTATTCCATGAAGAGGGATTATATGGGGGGAAAAATGGCCACCCATTAAAATGTGTACACAATGCTGCACCAGTGTGACCACTCCTCATTTTCATAAATGCCAAGGTGAGCCAATGAAAAGAGCCAAGAATTCACAATGTTTCGGAAAACCTATACGCCAAGAAAACCTATAGAAAACCAAGACGCCAAGGTGAACAACAAATAGCCAAGATCTTGTGAAAAAAGCCAAGGAGTGATCACACTGTGCTGCAATCATAAATTCCAATAGAGTGAAAACACAAGCATTTAAAAAAAAGCCTTACCTTTTATTTTCAAGAATTTTCTGAACTACCAGGATGTAAAAAGACGCCAGAATGCATCGCTTAAGTACCACAACGACAGATCACTAAAATGCCAATTTCTACTTCTTGTTTTTCTTCTTTCCCTCCAAAAACAATGTAAAACTGTAGCCCGACCTACCTCAATAACTGCTGAAGCAACATAATGATGGTGATTCCAATGCGAGGAAGTTGCTTTATCTCTGGGCTAGTGCACGTTACCCAAAATTTTGAAAATATATCAAACATTAATCGTTTTATTCGGAAAAGAAATCAAATGTAAATCTGGACTCGACTAAACCAGGCCAGGATTGTGTGAGGAGGGTTGTGGGGGGGGGATGGACACTGGACAGAACCATTGCAAAAACGATACATATCCAACCCTTCTCCCAAATCAACTTACAGGTATTAAAACAATTAAATAACATCGATGGATTTAATCCATACTAATATAACAAAATATATAGAAGATTAAGCATTTTATTACTTTAAAAAAATTGCAGAAAAAGAAAACATTTTTATAAAAATGTAAAAACATAGAGGGATGAAATCTAAAAAAAAACAACCAAATAAGGTAGGAATGACACCACATTACGATGCCACAATATGACACCACAATCCTCTTATGGGTTACCACCACGACACCTTTTGACATTTTACTTTTGTTGTGGGATTGTGATTGAACAACGTCAAAATATGTCATAATGGTAACCCTTAAGAGGATTGTGTTGTGTTATTGTGGCATCAGAATGTGGTGTCATTCCTACCTTGTTTGGTTGTTTTTTTTTGAGATTTCATCCATGTTTTACATTTTGTTTTATTGTTGATTAAGTATTGCAGCAAACATTATTGCCTCTGCCACCAAAGGTGGAAGGTTATGTTTTCACCCCTGTCTGTCTGTCTGGTTGTGTAAGCTGCAACTTCAGAGTTGCTACAACAAGCCGGTGGTCAGTATTGAACTGAGCACTCCGGTCGACCCTGCAGTTTTGGATCATCCTCCAGCGCCCATCAACGAGGACATGGTAAATCTCCTTTGCCACACCACCAGCATTGGAATACCAAGTCCAGCAATGAGCTTGTTGCCGCTGAAGCCATGAACCAGCCACCCTAATTCCATGACTTCTTGCAAAGTCAAGGAACTTGGTGCTATTCTGGTTCGCAGTTTCAGACCCATGGGGACCAACACATGTCTCATAACCATCCCTCTCAGTTCCAGTTGATGTTCCAGAAATCCCCCAAAACTAGAAAAGTATCTCGCCTGGGGCACTGATCAACCACAGACTCGAGCGTGGCATAGAATGCGTCCTTCACGGTGAGATCACTCGCCTCAGTCGGAGCATTTTCAGAGACCAGGGAAATGACACCCAAGGAGTGACGAATCCATAGTCTCATAATACGCTCGTTGACTGGTGTTACCTCAATTATCATTGGAGTCAGCTTCTTAGACACAGCTACAGAAACTCCTTAGGCATGGTAACCATCAGAGCGACCAGACCAATAGTAGGTGGAACCACCCGCCATAATCTCACCGCAATCCGGTCTCCAAACCTCAGAGTGCTGCAATACGGATGTCCAAATGCTTGAGCTCAGATGATAACAGAGACAGGTGATCATACTCTCTTGGGGATAGGACATTCCAGTCACCCACCCGAAGGGACCGCAACAGGTTAATCCAAGGAGACCGCCATCTGGTGGACAACACCTCAGCACCACCCCAACACAGTCTCCCGCAATCTGACCGGGGAATTTTACCCCGTGGTTTCCCTCCTATCATGAAAGATTGGGGGTCCCGAAGGCTTTGCCCCAACTCCATCATTCGGCAAGCTGCCCTGCAAAGGGAAGCTGCACAGGAGGGGAGGTACTGTACTACCATCGAGTGGGTTTTCAGATTTTTTTCTGCTTTTGGAATGTTTTGCAGAATGAAGTGTTTTACGGTGGCCGGAGTGCAAATCCTGACACCAACCTCCTAATAAAAAGTAACCCAACTGCAGGAGGACATCTGCAGACACAGTTGGACACTAAATATGGATGTCCGTTGGCTCACAAGGAGCTCCTCCGCCCTTTGAAAAGATCATCTGGAACCCCCCCACCTCTTTCCCGATCTAATTTCTCAACAATCCCCATGAAGAAGTCCTTTCATTCAAGCTTTTAGGTCTCACTATCTGCTAAAATATTTCCTGGGAAAGCCACATCTCCAAAGCCAGTCACCACCTCGGCATCCCACATCGTGCAAAGTCCTTCCTTTACACACCTTGGCTTCTAACCGCTTACAAAGCTTTCATCCATAGTCTGATGGTGTATTACTCCCCCCTCTGGGATGATGCTCCTGCTTCACACATAGCTCGATTTCATGCTCTGGAAACCACGGCATTTAGGATCATTGGTATCTCCCGTGATGAAGCGGAGTCTTTGGGTCTGTCACTCTCTCACTGGAGGCAGGTCGGTGGTTTTTCTGTCTTCTACCATCTCCTCTCCAGCCTTGCCCCCCTTGCTCTGTCTGTTATCTTTCCCCCCCCCTCTATATTCCTCAAGGTGCTCAAGGTCTACCAAAACCCCCTTCTGGTGAAATTGCCAAAATCAGGAATCACTGCTCACCTTCACTCTTTCATTACTCTTTTTTTCCTGCCTCTGGAACAACTCCCCACACTCTCTTCAATCCCACTCCTCCCTCCAGGTCTTCAAAACAGCTGTTCACCACCATCTCAATTCTTGCCCCAACGAAAACCTTGATATTTACTACCCCCGTTAATCCACCCTAAACTCACCTCCTTCAAATTCCTTGTTTTCCTTCTTGAAAGTCCCTGTAATGTCCATCTTGTTTACCCCGTGTACCCCACCCCATCCCTCTCCCTTCCACAGATCTCCTATTGTCTTTGTTCCCCACTATTTTGTACTTCACTCTCCTGCCCCTCTTGTCTCCTGCCTTGTTATATGTTCTGTCTATTAGCTCTTACACGAGCCTTGACATAGTATACAAAAAAAAAAGAAAATGACTGTTCATGTTCACTTTTAAAATGTCGAAGGTGTGACGAACAACATACAGCACTTTCACAGAGGAAAGCACTGATTGTATGATCCTGAGAAACAAATCGAAGCCTGTTTGTTCAAATATCCCGGAATGAGCGCGCAACCCATTTTTCAATATTGTGTCTCGAGAAATTTGTACTCGCTCACACCATTCCTTTATTATTGTTTTTTTCACCCTAGGAAGCACCACATCATAGTACGTGGTCATGTTAACTCATGCAAGCAAAGTAATTTTTACGTTGTTACATTGCATAAGCAACTGAGAATACCCCTGATAAAGTGTACCACATGTTGAATATATTATTGAGCACAACTGTATGTTTAAATAAATAAAAAATGAAATTCTCAATTTTTTTTTGGCACTCTTGACCTCCAAACTCAGGTTGGGAATGACCTCCATACTCCTGCATTTTGAACTGCCCAAATCCTGGTATAACTCTCAAAATCCAGGCTTCCTGTCCTCTTTTCAACAGTCTGTGGCACTGCCTTCCAGAGATGGTTCCATCCCACTCTTCCTCCCAGTGAATCAAGTTGGTGATGCACCACCATCTCATGTCACCCTCCATCGCTGCCTGCAATCTTTTCTACCCCCGTTAATCCTACCTATCTGAACCCTCGTACTTGCAGATTTCCGTGTGCTTTCTCCTCTCCTCTTTTCTCTTCTTTCCTCTCTCCTGTGCGTTCATTCTCTTGCTTGGTACGTCTGCCTGTTGCTCAATTGTCAGTTTGTTGTCTTTTTTACTCTGTTTATCCCATGAAACTGCCTTTATCAAATTGCTTCTTTTTTTCCTCGAGTTTTGTTAAATAAAATGCATGCTTTTTTTATTCTGTAATCATACCTGCAGTAAATCATCTCAAGAGCACATAAGGAGAATGGAAACCTGCTTTTGAGGGATTCTCCCCTGGCCACCTCCCCCCTCCCCACCCTTCTGTAAGTGTTTTTGCTACACACTGCGCAAGCAGGATTATTTTGTTTGAACACAGAAAGGGTAACGCTGTTCACCGGCAGCTTATCTCAGATTGTATACATTGAGTAGAGACCTTAAAATCGACACCATTCAAACATTTTCTGAATTGTGTTGCAATTTCTGATGACATTTGCCATCGGCGCATCATTGTTTACATGTAGTGCACTTCGTATTGTTGCAATTAATCCCCCGGACTTTAAGAATTGGCCGTCCGTCATGAGGAACCTAGGCCATCATGGAGTTGAGCTGTGAAATTTCCCTTGTGATAAATCCAAGACTCGAAGGTTTCATGAGGATAGCTGTGTGTGAGGGCTTCCTTAAAACCCTAACACGCTACTCCGAGAGAATATTTCCTGGATTAGTGTTTGTGGCCTGTAGTTTATTTTAATCTACATGAGTACAGTCAAGATGTAAATTTTGTGAATTTCTGGGAAGAAATTGTTTTGAGTGTTGAAGAGGAAGTGTTTTGCCTTAGGTAATTAGGTGTGCAAAGATATATGTTCGTTTAACTTGGGACATGAACCATTTAACAGCGGCAAAACGTTTTAGTCTTTTTAAATTTTGTTCGTTGAATGTTTTCATCTACAGGTTTTGTACTTATTTATTTATTTACTCATTGTTATCATTCTCCACGTGTTGCAATTGACACATCCCATTACAAGTCCATTGTTCCACTTTTTGGAACCTCAGATTTGGCCTACCATGTTGTGTCCAGTTTGGATATCTTTTGTTTTAACTTTTAAAGGGTTACTGAAATGAAAATCGAGAGAAAAAAAATCATTTTTGTTTTAAAATGAAGACGCCAGAGACTATTCACACGGATGTCAAGTCCACACGGACGCCATCATAGTTTGGAGGTGATGTGTCAGCATAATTTATTTGCATGACATCAGTATCATGATATACAATATATATATATATATATATGCAGTGAAAGATGCCCCCTAGCAATGTGGAGCAGCAAGGCGTCCCATAACAGTAGATCGATCGCGTCCCATAACAGCCAAAACTGCACAAACTGTGAGCAACAATAGTCGTCTGCCACATGAACACATTGTCCTTGCCTTATTGCAATGGGGCACAATATGTGCATGACACATGTCTTGGCACTTTTATTAGGTCGAAATGGCCGTTTCTGGTCTTATTATTGTGCCCGACCGCAAACCCACCTCCGAGTTGGTGCACAGTCATAACATGTTTATATTCGCATGTCTTGGCAAATACTGTAAATTCTGTTGCGAATTGTGGACTGTTATCCAACAGAAAATATATAAGGTAGACCAATCTTTCAAACATTTCCTTAAGTTCTCTCAGAATGTTGCATGTCGTAACTGGAGTAAAGGGGCTGTCACACCTTGACGTTTTTAAAAGCCAAGCGTATGGCAAGGTCTCAAATGTATGTAAAACGCTGGCGTACGCTGAACTATTGATGCTTTTTTAAAAAGTTTTGGGCGTATAATAACGTGTTGGACGTATGCATAACGTATTGGTAACGTACACAAAAGTTTTAATTACATATAGATAACTTATACCAACGAATGCTGAGCGTGTTGTCGGCGTTCACAACCTATGCCCAACGAGTCTAACTTATGCATAGCGCGCGGCAGCGTATCGCCGACGATCACGTGGCGTAGGCTATTCATAGGCTGCGGCTCACGATTCAAATCATAACCGCACTAGACATCGAAGTGTGAAGCCGCTGTCACACCTTGACGTTTTAGCCAGCGTATGCCGACGTATGAAAAATTTGCCGAACCAAGCTGGCACACGTCGAATACGTTATGGGTAAGTTTTGTATACGTTAAGAGCACGCTGGCATACGTCGTCATACGCCGAGTACGTCGAGAAATTTTCAGCATGTTGAAAATTTCTCGACGTCTGACACACGTTCAGCATAGCTGGCATAAGTTGTAGGCACGTTACGCGATCGTTGACACACGTTACTTGTACATTACTCATAAGTCGAAACACGTCGAGGTAATGGTTAGCATCAGTGTTCCAGACTCCCTGTTTTTTTTTTTTCTTTAGTATGACGGTGATGTTGACACTTGACTTTCTAGTGCGGTTATGATTTAAATCATTGAGCGGCAGCCTATTAATTATATTATATTATAAGCACTAGAAATCGAAGTGTCAACATCACCGTCATACCGAAAAAAAAAACAGGGAGTCTGGAACACTGACGCTAACCATTACCTTGACGTGTTTCGACTTATGAGTAACTTACAAGTAACGTGTGTGGCGTGTGTCAACGATCGCGTAACGTGCCTACAACATGTTACTCATAGGTTAGAAAAAGTTTCGGGTACGCTAAACATTACCTCGACGTGTTTCGACTTATGAGTAAGGCCTAAGTCACATTTGCTCTACGGCGAGGATACGGCGGCCGTACGCCCTCTGAATTGACAGAAACGTGCGGCGGCCGCAGAGTTCTGAGGTGGCCTCAGGTGCCCTACGCCGTATGGCTATATTTTACAGGCCGTGGTCCGCGTGGAATTATAACGCGGAGTTATAACTTTTTTCTTTTCTACGTTCGCCGTAGCAATTCGACAAGCCGAAAAAAAAAAAGGGTAAAAAATAAATAAAAATTAACCCATTCGTTACCGTCCGTCTGGCCGCAGTTCGCCTTAGGGCCCCCTGCGGTCGCCTTGCGTCTGCCTTGAAAATTTATGGCCGCCGCAGGACGCCTAAGGTCACCGTCGACATCAATCAGCCGTACGGACCCCCACGTTTTCGCTCTCCAATTTATAAATACGCTGTGCAGCTCCCCGAAAAATAAAAACATATGTGACTGCTACATTGTGTGACCGTGGAAATACTGCGGCCGACGTATAATTGCTAGTGGCCGTAGTTTTGGAGACCCCACGGCCGCCGTGGCAAATGTGACTTAGGCTAACTTACAGTAACGTGTGTCGACGTGTCAACGATCGCGTAACGTGCCTACAACTTATGGCCAGCGTTATGCGGAATGTGTGAGTCATACGCTGGCATACGTCGAAAAATTTCAAGCATGGAAAATTTGTCTAACACCTCGGCATAAAGACTAGCCAGCGTACAAAGACGTATGCCAGCGTACTACGAAAACCGCGTACTACGACGTCCAGCGTGCTCTTAACGTATACAAACTTACCCATAACGTATTCGACGTGTGCCAGCGTTTTAGCCAAATTTTGCATACGTCAGGCAATACCTGGCTAAATCGTCAAGGTGTGACAGGGTCTTGAGGCTGGCTACTTCAGTGAAGTTACCAAGGCTTTACCATTGTCTCGTTCTGTAGTAGTGGTTCCTTACTTGGAGAACTGTAATCAAAAAAAATCGGTCACACACTTTGCAATGCAAGGTTTGAGTTCTATTCACATCTTAGGCCAAAAGAGGCTGTTGTAGGCTTTGTTGATACAACCTTCTATGCTGATATGCATTGAATGTGTGATTGACAATAGTTCCTCACATAGTGCAAAAGGGCACGATGAGTTGCTGTCCCTTGAATATCAATTTACCTGAATGATATTAATATAATTTCCCTTGCAATGAACTTCAACACAGGAGGGAGACCATTGGGCCCATCAAGCATGTGCAATGGTCACCAAGTTATGGTTGTTTGTCCAAGCTCTGTACTTTTAAAATGTTGAGCATCAAGCGGAAGCAGCATGTACTATTTCTGAAGTCTTGGTATGACTCTGCCGGGGTCTGGCTCAAACTCCCGAGCTCCCAGACCCAGAGAAGACACTCTAACCATGATGCTATTGAGCCTGTTTGAACAGTTAGTTGGTCTGAAAAGTCAAAATATGGGTGTAGGCATTCCGGCACCTCTGGCTGGATCCCAGGCCAGTCTTGCTGAATGATTAAGCACAGTTTCTCTGAACTGGGTCATCCGCTGCAACATGATTGAATTGTTGTCAGCAGGAGTCTCCAACCAGAATGATTCATGATGATCGATTTCTTAGAGTTCACGTGCAAAATCACAGCCATTAACTTCTGGCAGGATTGATCTGCAAAGAGTAGCAGTTAGGACAATCTTCTCCACTTCTTTGTTGGAAAATTTCAGACTATTTTTGGAGTCTCAGCAACATTCTTTAAAGCCGTTTTAGCAGATTGTTTAGTGCTTTGAGCACGATTGATTCCAACGACGCTATGTTAAAAACAAATCGGGGCACCTCTCTAAAATATCTCGAACTTTCAATGCAGTCTGGCACTCCGCATTGCTCTCCAAACTCTCTGCCTACGGCATCCAAGGCCAACTCCACTCTTGGGTGACTGACTTCCTTCACTTCCATAGCCAATGTGTGGCTCTCAACAGAATCCTTTCATCAACTCTCCGAATCAAGGCTGGAGTGTCCCAAAGCAGTGTTCCAGGCCCCACCCTATTCCAAATCTTCATCAACGCTCTCTCTGACTCTCTCGAAATCCTCTTTTTTCTTTTGCTGATGATTTCACCTTCTGCCCTGACATCCCTCATCCATCAGATAGATAGGTAGCAGCCTCTTTCCTCTCTTCAGACCTTGATAGAATCAGGAGCTGGTCAAAAACTTGGAATATGTTTTTCAATCATGAGAAATCCCACACTCTTAAGTCTCACTCTCTCTGAAAGGACCATATGGCAAACCCTTCCACCTACTTTCTTAACAAAATTATTTTGAAGTTCAGTCACTCATTCTCTTGGATCTCACTCTCAGCCATGATCTTTCTTAGTTAAATGATATTTCAAAGTTGGCCTCCAAAGCCAGTCACCATCTGGGCAGCCTCCAATGTGCAAAGTCCTTGGCATTCCTGAACTCTTATCCACCTACAAGGCTTTCATTTGCAACTTCATGGGATACTGTTCTCCCCTGCTAGTTGGTGCCCTGCCTCACATCTTGTTCATCTTAACACTGTGGAAACCAAGGCCTTCAAGATCATTGGAATCCCTGCAATGAAGCTGAGTATATGGACCTATCACTTTGGCATCACAGAGAGGGTGGTGGTCTCTGTTTTCTTCCACATACTTTCTTGTCTTGCACCCTCTTCTGTCCCCCAGGTTTTTGCAGGACGTATGCGGTCCACCAGAAACTCATCCATCCATTCATTGGGACCATATTCTGTGCAGAGCATTGGTGCTGCCTAAGCGGTCTCCTTGGCTATTGGCCACAATCCTGGATGGGTCGTCACTCCGACACAGTATACCAGCATGCTGGCACTCATTTTGCTGATATCGGAAGGATGACAGGCAGAGTCAACCCCACCTGGAATTAATTCAACAGCTGAATGGGATTTGAACTTGGGATCCTAGGATCCCAAGCCCATCACCTTAGCCATTAAGCCAACACCAGGCATACAGGAAACCCCCTTACAGTGAAGCTCCCAAAATCCAGTTTCACTGCTCATCTTC
>CM068961.1:63044891-63062621 GCA_035128595.1 Eptatretus atami
GCATCTTCACTAATTAATTTGTTCCTCTTTTTCCCCACTGTGGAACCAACTTCCACATTCCCTTCAATCTTGGTCTTCCATCCAGGTCTGCAAGAAAGCTGTTCACCCAATCTCAGATCACCCCTCCCCCAATCCAAAACCATTATCATTTCTATCCCCGTTAAACACCCATCTCCCCCACCACCCTCAAATTTCCAGTTTTTCTTTCCTGAGAGTTTTCTTCTGTGTGCATCTTATCCACCTCCAGCATTCTCCTACCCATCATACCGATCTGGATCCCTTGTTGCTCATCTCATCTATTTTGTCCCTCGGCCCTGCTGTTGGTGTTTCCCCCTTCTTTTCTTCTATTCCTTTGTTCTGCTGCGTCCTGATCCATTCTATGTTCTAGCTCTTCCACGAGCCTTGACTCTCTATCGAAAAAAGAAATGGATGATTGTCTGTTTCAACATCAATCACATCCCAGCCGAAGATGTCGACTTTAAAATTATATCAAGAAAACATGATCGTCAGATGTTCTTTTTTTAATTTGTGCTTATCTCATCTCTGCTGATGTTAAGGATCTTGATGCATAAGCAACTGGTTGGCCATCCTGCATCATTGCTGTTCCAAGTCCAGATTGAGCTACGTCTGATTGGAGCGTGATTTCTTCCTCGAGATTGTAATAATGCAGGACAGCATGCTGGTCATCGCTACTTTGATTCGTTTAAATGCAAATTATTGTGATTCTCCCCAAAACCATTCTACATCCTTCTATGTTAAATCTCCAAGCAGTTTTGTGATTTCTGGCAGATGTCGGAGAAACTTACTCAGATATTGAGAAAGTCCCAAGTCCAAGCAATCATTTTAATCCCTGCTACATCAAATGGTGACAGCATCCTCACTATAATGCATGGACCACTGTTTGTGTGTTTGTTATATGTTTGTGTTTTTGTTTGTTTGTCATGCTACTCCTCCTGCAGTTGTGGACCAGTTACATAAATTCTTGCTGCAGAGGATCATCATGACCCCAATTAATGTATAGGGGTGTTTTTATCTTTGCTGGTGGTCTGGGGAGGGAGGGGGGTTGGGGACGCAAGTTCTCTATGTAAATGTGTATCATGTAGCACCGCCTCCAGGTGGGGGAGGGTATTACAAGTCCCACCCTTTAAGGCCCTGTCACACCTTGACGATTTAGCCAGCGTATGGCAAGTATCAATTTATCTAAAACGCTGGCGTACGCTGAACTATTGATGGTTTTTTTCAGTTTTGGGCGTATAATAACGAGTTGGACGTATGCATAACATATTAGTAATGTACACAGAACGTTTCGATAACTTATAGTAACTTATACCAACGAATGCTTAGCGTGTTGTCGGCGTTCACAACTTATGCCCAACGATAGTCTAACTTATGCATAGCGCGCGGCAGCGTATCGCCAACGATCACGTGGCGTAGCCTATTAAAAGGCTGCCGCTCGACGATTCAAATCATAACCACACTAGACATCGAAGTGTCTACTCACCATGGAGTCTGAAACACTGACGGGTTCCTCCTGTAAACCCCATTTTATATACCAATTCCCCTAAACGCTGCCAATACGCCATTATACGGTAGCTGTAAGTTAGAAACGCGTTCAGTAAGTTCTTGTGGTCGTCCGGAAGACGTCAAATACGTCTACATACGTCAATATGCATTGGAGATACGTTACTCATAGGTTCAAAGCATGTTACTCATCGGTTAGAAATAAGTTTCAGGTACGCTAGACATTACCTCGACTTATGAGTAACTTACAAGTAACGTGTGTCGACATGTGTCAACGATCGCATAACGTGCCTACAACTTATGGCCAGCGTATGTGGAACGTGTGAGTCATACGCTGGCATACGTCGAAAATTTTTGAGCATGCTCAAATTTGTCGACGAGCTCGGCGTACTACGACGTATGCCAGCGTGCTTCAGCATGCTTCAGCGTGCTCTTAAGTATACAAAACTTACCCATAACGTATGCCAGCGTATTCGCCAAATTTTTCATACTTCGGCATATGCTGGCTAAAACGTCAAGGTGTGACAGGGCCTTTACAGGAGGGTATCCCTGTCCCCAAGTTTTCCAGTTCAGTGAGGTGTTTTGTATTGAAAGCAGTAGGTATGTTTTGCTTCATGCATGTAACCCTGGTTATTATTTTTATTTTTTTGTCTATACATAGCTGTCAGTTGCTTAGCACCGCCCAAATAAAGGTATGTGTCGGAAGAAAGCTTTGCATGCTTGGAACAAGATCGCTCATCGAGCGGGTACTCTGCTCTCCTCTAAAATTCTTTTAACTTCGATTGGATCAACACAAAGTCCTCCACCAGTATCAACGTGTCCAATGAAATATACTTCTTGCCTACGACGTTTTAGTTTGGCCACATTTAATTAAACACTATGTTCATTGCATGGATGAAGCGAAGCTTCCAGGTGTTTATCATAGTCTGCACTTGCTTCATCAAGCCTCTCCAAAACAACATTTTACCAAATCATCAGCACTGACCTTTATGTACTTGCAGTCCCACCGGTTCATGCTTGTACTGAGCCGATGAGCATCATGCTATCAACGAACTTGTACTCCAGTTTGCACAATCATACGTTGGACCGAGAATTTACTTGTCCTCCAATAGGGAGCCTTCAACCACCATAAGCGACAATCTTTTGAGTGGTGCAACCTTTGTTTTGTTAAAATCATCATATCCTTTTGATACAGGTGAAGCAGCATAACATTACATTGTGCACCAGAGCCCATTGGAGCTGAGGTATTTGCTTCTCTCGATTTTAAGTGTAACACACTGTGAATCATCCAAACAAATAACACTGACTGCCAGGTGGTGGATGATATGCGCACACCTTCGGGGTTCGTTCCCTTTGGGGTGCATGCGTATGTTGTTTGTGGTGCCGAACTCAGCACATCCTCTGTTGACGACAATCCAAGCTTTGAGCTTCACGGGTCTGACGAACATACAGGTCAGCTACCACTCAAATAGAGATCTTTGTCAGTAGGTGTCTGTAAATTATGGGTGGCGTTACAATGACCACATCAACAGCGTAACGTTTTTGAAACTTGTATTTCAAACAAACAGATGCAAAGTCAAATGAGGAAAGTTCACCATTACATACAATGTCCAACTCCGATTCCACGAGTAGTTGTTTCCGCCGCCCAGTGTCCCACTCCTGCCGGCACAACTCACGCGTGTTCACCTCGTCCACCGTGGCTGTTGAACGTTTGTCTTGTCATGGTGCTCTCTCGTACGATGGCCCGTCCAGATGATTAAAGAGCTCAAAGGAATTCTTTCCCGATACACGATCTTAATGAGTTTTAATCACCTGTTTATAATCGGCTCCACGTGTTAGCAACCACTCTGGACATTAACAGTTCATTCACTCATCAGAGTTAAATTGAACACGGGCACGTTTGGAAACGCACAGCTCGTCACATATCACCCGTCTCTTACACTTCCCTCTCACGGGTTTATATAATATCACAGAACAATCCCGTGAATTCCAGCAAATGCGATTCTAGTCCATTCTGGAAGTTTCACCTGAGAACGTTTCCAGCACCTTGACACATCTTACCAGGTAGTTTGCAGTACAATCCTGCCATCTGCAATCAAAATTAGCTCATTACCTCAAGCAGTTTATATTGCAATTTATCGGTGTGCTAAACGAAACTTACAACGTGTAACCGTCCATTTTACTCGTTCATTTACAGGCAACGTTCATTTACTCATGCTTAAATTTATCACATCTACAGTAGCTTTGAACTGACACTGACCTCATTGATTGAAGAGTCTGTCAATGGTTCATCACGTATCACTTTAGCTGTATTTAGGTGTGCAAAGATTCTCTTTCACGGCATTTTACTGCGAAATGGCTGGGGATGCAATACCTGCTGCACTTCTCCTAAAGGTAAGGCACAGCTATCTTTTTTGTCAAACTCATGTCTCTTCCCATTATTTCTCGGAGGCCATTTAGGCATTGATATCTCCACCAAAAAAAATGAAAGTTGTTTCAAACAATCACTACCATCCCTGCCACCTTGTGCAGATACCCACTGAAGTGAAATGCTAGTGCATGTGCTTGTTGAGTATAATGCATTTATAAATCCAAGTT
The DNA here is from genome assembly GCA_035128595.1 of Eptatretus atami. NCBI lineage: Eukaryota > Metazoa > Chordata > Myxini > Myxiniformes > Myxinidae > Eptatretus > Eptatretus atami. The sequence goes on from CM068961.1 coordinate 63,049,011, forward strand.
CAGTTATCCAGCGGAAGTAGCATAATCATCAATGTCATACTGGAAGAATATGGTTTTGAAGCCAAGCAGGTGTGGAGGTGGAAGAGTTGTGGGCTGCTAGATTGTGTTGAGTTGATCAAGTCTGGGAGAATTTGTAACGATTTCAATTTCTTTAAAAGATTCATGTAATTGAACCTTCCGTGGTCCCGGGACTCTAGAAAATTAAGTGGTGGGATGGCTCTGTGTTTTACTTTAAAGAGAAGAGGCGATCTCTGCAGGGAAACTTCAACCACGTATTTCTCCTTCTCAGCTCTTCCATTTCTTTATTTTAGATTGTAGAAAAATGTTTTGAAAGTGAAATCGACCAAAGTCTCCCCTGTTAGACTAACAGCATTGCTTTACACTAATCTCGAGGAACCGTCTGGCAGCACTGATTGTTGATAGTATTAAAAAACTCTCCAGTTTCTTTCATATAAGAATAGGTGGGTTACCACTGGCCCTCTGAACAAATTGCAAGTCCCTGCCCTAACCAGCTGCAGACTCGCATCAGGTCTGACCAGCCAGTTCGTGAAAAAACTTGGTCTAACCTACCTCATGTGGCTGACTCCAAAAGAAAGTGTGATTAATCGGGCGCCCATTGTGACGTCAATGGTGCTTTCGATTGTGAATATTAGGATGGAGCAAAAGTGTATTTTGGCATGAAAATGCGATTCTCAGAGCTTTTTGTGAAAGTCTCTTTCAAATGTGAATTTCCATGGGAGTTCAGATTACTTTGTCTATATTTTCGATTTTGTCAGCATGTTGCTTTCATAACCCACAAACGTAATCTTTGAAGGGGGCATTGCTTGTTAAGGGTGAATCAGACTTGTAAACGTTTTTGAAATCAATAAAGTTGAGGAAAAGCCTGAAACACAATATCACAGTCCTCATTAATCTACAGGGATGATGGGTTTGAGCATTTGCATGAAGGTGAGTTTGGGGGAAAAAGTTGAAATCATGTTTGTACATAGGGCAAACATTTGTTTAAAGAAAGGGAATATTAGACTACCCAAATTAGAGGAAAAACGACGGTGAAAATTCGGCGTGATGGACATGGACTGTGATTGAACAAATGGTCGAAGGGAAATGTTCAAAATTCCGCAGCACACAATCAAATATTTTAAACATTCCCTTTTGAATTGCAATACTGTTCTCCAGCTATAGCACTGCTACTAAAAAATCCTTAACATGTGATTTGGTTTGCAAAGCAGAGCAATGGAAAAACACTCGCATTTGCACACCGACACAATATATGCGAACGTGCCTTGCTGCCTTGTATACTCTGCAATCTTTGTGCAACATTCTGTGATCAATATTTATCATTTGGCATATTTCTTACTCGACCTAAACATGTTCGCCTGTAAACCATCCATCACTTGTTGAATGCCAACAACTCCATAGGAAATAAAAATGAAACGGTTATTTCTTCAAACTCCCCTCTTCAACATGAAATCAGCACTCCACTCTCTGCTTGGATTTCACTCCACTCGCTCCGAGCATTACAGAGCTGTAAGCAATGAGAGTCGCTCTGTTTGAATATTCACATCACAGGACATGTTTAATACCTGCTCCTTTGCGAAGCGATCATGGAACATTTATATATACACCTTTGCTTCATAAATGGGGCAGGTGGAAATTCGATTCCTGACAGCACATTGATTTGTGTTATGTAGAATTATGTGATGGAATGGTAGAGTATGAGGTGTGGGTTGAAGTCATTTGTCGGTAGTTATTGCGTGCCAGCATTTTGCATTAACCGTCGGTTTGGAGTAGTAGTAATAAAGTAGATTTATTAAATTGCATTTGCTATTTTGTGCACTGCTCATTACATTGAAATGTTTCTGTCATTGTGAGCGTATGCTATAACTTTGGGGTTTATTTATCTTAGGCTTAATTTCTACATATTTGTTTGTATGTAAACTTTCTTCAGAATTTGTAAAATGATGGGCTGAAAGCATACAATTACATCATGGTGACATTAAAAGGAAGATGACAAAGCCATTTTCTAGTTTGTTTGTTTTTATCCCAAATTTGGCATTAATAATAATTGATGCATAAAAGCTATATGATTTAATGCATTCACTGCATTCACCAATTTCCCAGAGATTCACCATTTCCCTTCCTCCACTCCAATCGGTTCATCTGACCCATGCTTGTCAAAGGAGACATCTCTCTGGCTGTTATTAGAGAACCACCCCAGGCCGTCGAGTTTGGCATTTCACTCAGCCCGGAATTGGGCAAGACTTCAGCGCATCAAACTTCTAGACTGGTCTCCCATCTCTAGTTCCTCTGACATCAACACATCCTGGGAATTCTTTAAAAGAAACTTGCTTTTTCTCGTGCACAGATTTATCCCATCTCGTCTTCAGTTGTCCACACTTCCTCCGGCCCATGGAATGCTGAAGCTTGTGCGATGCAGTTGTCCTGAAACAACTTGCCATCACCTCATGGAAGGCAAATCCAACTGAAGCAATCTCAGTTCTTCCACAAAGCTCGAAACGTGTGTGTGTTTTTTTTTTTTTTTTTTTTTTTTACCCTGAGAAGAGCCAGGAAAAACATCTTTCTCATAAGTCTGAACTCTCAAACCTGTCTGCCCCCCTCCAATCCTGATGGCATCGAGTAAGTCTTTCTGGTGTATGTTCCCCTCTTTCCCCTCCTTACCTCAAATGCGCAACAGCTCGCACTACGCGTGAAAAGCTGAATGCTAACTCCGTGTTGCTTCTAAATCTTGTGTCCCAAATCCATCGCTTTCTCTTACCCACCTTACCAGTCACACCCAGCTGTTCCTGGACTCTGTGGTTCCTCTCCTCCTGACAAGGTGGAGAGTTTGTGTAAACCTCGGCTCAGGTTCTGCAACCGGTCCAGATGATCAGCCATTGTCCTAATAACCTGTTCTGACTGCTAGCCTTCTTTCCAATCATCACAAGGTTGTGGATCATCATTACTTCCGACATTAAATCCTTCCTCGTCTCAATAGCCTGATTTGCAACCATCAATTTGGATTCAGACTAAGTCACTCTACCCTGACTTGCTGCTCCTGCTTCCCAACAATGATGGAGGTCCTCAATGACCAGACATTGATGATCTAGAGCCATTTCCGCATATTGTGTGCTTTCGATACGTCTGCACCCTGCCTGCTCACCAAACTCTCTTCCTATGATATCCTAGGCAATCTCCACTCTTGCTCGCCAGACTTCCTCTCCTGTCACAGTCAACGTGTGGCCCTTAATGGAATTCTCTCATCTCCTCTTCCTGTCCAAGCTGGAGTCCTCAAGCGGTGTTCTGAGCCCTGTGCTTTTCTCTGTCATCAATGATCTTCCGACTCTTGAAAATCCTCTATCTCTTTGCTGATACTCCACCCTCTGCCGTCCGATCATGTCTCCTCAGATCATCAAGCAGAGCCTCTTCACTCTCTGCGATCCTGGATAAAATCACAAGCTTGGTCCAACAAGGTAGATGTCTTTCAACCCTGACAAACCACACTCTCACGATATCTCTCAGAAAAGGACCGTCTTGGAAACCTCCTCCCTCCATATACTTTCTTAACAATCTTTCTTGAAGGATCACCCTCATTCAAACTTTGGGCTTCACTATCTGCCATTGATCTTATCCTGGGAAAGCCACATCTCCAAGCTGGCCCCTAAGCAGTCGCAAAATTGGGATCCTCCATTGTGCAAAGTCCTTCCTTGGCACACTGAGCTCGCTGACCACATAACAAAGCTTTCCATCTGCACCCTGATGGAGCACTGCACTCCGCTCTGTGCTGTTGCTCCGCCTCTCACCTTTCACGCTTTTACGTCGTTGTGAAACAATGTAGTGTGTAGTGAGTGGGGACTCCAGCATGAGGCTGAGTCTTGGTCTCTTACTCTCTCACTGCAGCAGCCCGGTGGTCTTTTCTGTCTTCGAAACCATCTCATTTCCAGCCCGGCCACCCCTGCCTCTGTCTGTGGATCTGTCTTGCCCATATTCTGGCAGGCGCTCAAGGTCTCCCAGCACACCCCTTCTGGTTAACTACCAGAATCAAGATCGGTACTTCGCCTTCAATTATTCATTCCATTTTTTTCCCGGCTTTGAACCAAACTCCCACAGTCTCTCAGAGTCCCACTCTTTCTCTCCAGGTCTTCAAAATTGTCTGTTTCCTAATACCCCCCCATCTTTTCTCTCCCCATCCAAAAGCAGGATCTTTTCGTACCCCTGTTAATCAACCCCCAACCCACTTCTTCAAATTTCTGCTTTCCTCTTGAAAGTCGCCTGTAGTGTCCATCTTGTTTATCCGTGTACCTCCCACCCCTTTCCCTTCCACAGATCTTCTGATGTGTCTCTTCTCACATTTGTGCTTCCGTTCTCCCGACCTCTGTCTCCGCTCCCTTGTTTATACGTTCTGTGTTTTTTAGCTTTGTAATACGAGCCCTTGGCATGTACTATTAAAATATATATAATAAAAACTGCGAGGCGCATTTTGATTCGTAAACCCATATAGGCTTTTCGTGACATTACTCAGAATTGGATTATTTTTGCTGGACGACTATGAGCAATCAGAACTCTATAGTTGCATTTCATATATGTATATATATTATATTAATAAGACTAATAATTGTCAATATGTGTCATGTGTTCCTTCCACTAACTCCAAAACTTAAACAAAGCAGCCTGAATCTTGCATGCCAAACTTCCAAGGAAGTGCAAGAACGTGAAATTGCAGGTTTGGGTTAATTAAATAGAGCCCTTTTGAAACAGTTAATGGCCTTATTTAATTAGTATCCTTCATTTAGGATATCTCGGCCACGTCGATCTCTGGAGTATTAAGGGGTTTCCTCCCGTGGTAACCCGCTGGGCGTCTGAAGCTGCCATTCTTTTTTTTTGCCTGCATCAACCTTGCCTTGACATGGAACAAGTGGCAATTATTTCATAACGATAAAGTTTTGTTTTTTTCACTTCTCACTCTATTATCGAAGCTGTTCATCATAATACAAATCGCTGGCATACATTGCATATAAGGCAGAGATACAGCATTTTGTTGCTTTAGTTCAATTTGTCGCACATTTGATCACGCATGAGAATCTGTTTAAAGGAGAGTTCAAAATTTAGCTCAGAATTCGACTTACAAACAGTTCTGGACTCCTAGAAAGTGTTAGTTTGTCAACTTCGACAATTGACTTTGGGCGTGCTCCGGATGTGCTCCACCTAGGGCCTCAAGGTCCGCTCTTCGTTTCAGTAGGTGGTCACGAATCATGACGCTAAGCTGTTGAAGTTTCATGTTTCAACCAATTTTTGTGCCGAAGGGCTCTCTCGAATCGTTACTGACCAGGACAGCTTCCCAACTGTTGTTTCGTTTGTGTGATATTCCAGGGATGGGTTTTTAATATCTCTGTGAGGTTCGTTCGTCAACATTCCTCATGCGGTTCTTATCTTCACTGGCGACAACGTTTAGGCATTCTCAGCTTCCAGGGTCTTTTCACTCATTGCTTGAAGGTCTTGGGTATTTGGTCAATTTTCTATTCTGCATTGTTAGTCCAAAATCACTGGTTATTAACCACCTCAATAGCCAATCCTCTTGCTCTTAATTTGGACTGAGTACATCATCTGGTCAAAACGCTTTGTTTCGTGTTCACGCCATCGTATATATTAGGTCGCATGTGAGCGGGGTATTCCACGCTTTTAGTGACTTGCTTTTGGTTCTTGTTGCCCACAAATTCTCTACTGGGACATCAAAGTTTTTGGCATATGTGCGCAGATTACATGATAAACTCTGTTGTCGCTTGCATGTTCAGGCTGTTTCTGACATGAGTTTTTGTGTGTATTGTCTCGGTCATTAAGCAAGACATATCACTTCTCTTCTAACCCCACCCCACCCCCTTGTCTCTTTTTTTTCTACTCTTCTACTCTCTCTTCTTCTCTCCTCTCTCTCTTCTCTCTCACACCCAAGCTGAGAGCAAAAACGTTAAACCACCCATCTCCCCCCACCACCCTCAAATTTCCAGTTTTTCTTTCCTGAGAGTTTTCTTCTGTGTGCATCTTATCCACCTCCAGCATTCTCCCCTACCCATCATACCGATCTGGATCCCTTGTTGTCCATCTCCATCTATTTTGTCCCTCGGCCCTGCTGTTGGTGTTTCCCCCTTCTCTTTCTTCTATTCCTTTGTTCTGCTGCGTCCTGATCCATTCTATGTTCTAGCTCTTCCACGAGCCTTGACTCTCTATCGAAAAAAGAAATGGATGATTGTCTGTTTCAACATCAATCACATCCCAGCCGAAGATGTCGACTTTAAAATTATATCAAGAAAACATGATCGTCAGATGTTCTTTTTTTAATTTGTGCTTATCTCATCTCTGCTGATGTTAAGGATCTTGATGCATAAGCAACTGGTTGGCCATCCTGCATCATTGCTGTTCCAAGTCCAGATTGAGCTACGTCTGATTGGAGCGTGATTTCTTCCTCGAGATTGTAATAATGCAGGACAGCATGCTGGTCATCGCTACTTTGATTCGTTTAAATGCAAATTATTGTGATTCTCCCCAAAACCATTCTACATCCTTCTATGTTAAATCTCCAAGCAGTTTTGTGATTTCTGGCAGATGTCGGAGAAACTTACTCAGATATTGAGAAAGTCCCAAGTCCAAGCAATCATTTTAATCCCTGCTACATCAAATGGTGACAGCATCCTCACTATAATGCATGGACCACTGTTTGTGTGTTTGTTTATATGTTTGTGTTTTTGTTTGTTTGTCATGCTACTCCTCCTGCAGTTGTGGACCAGTTACATAAATTCTTGCTGCAGAGGATCATCATGACCCCAATTAATGTATAGGGGTGTTTTTATCTTTGCTGGTGGTCTGGGGAGGGGGAGGGGGGTTGGGGACGCAAGTTCTCTATGTAAATGTGTATCATGTAGCACCGCCTCCAGGTGGGGGAGGGTATTACAAGTCCCACCCTTTAAGGCCCTGTCACACCTTGACGATTTAGCCAGCGTATGGCAACGTATCAATTTATCTAAAACGCTGGCGTACGCTGAAAATATTTGATGTTTTTTTCAGTTTTGGGCGTATAATAACGAGTTGGACGTATGCATAACATATTAGTAATGTACACAGAACGTTTCGATAACTTATAGATAACTTATACCAACGAATGCTTAGCGTGTTGTCGGCGTTCACAACTTATGCCCAACGATAGTCTAACTTATGCATAGCGCGCGCAGCGTATCGCCAACGATCACGTGGCGTAGCTATTAAAGGCTGCCGCTCGACGATTCAAATCATAACCACACTAGACATCGAAGTGTCTACTCACCATGGAGTCTGAAACACTGAGTGGTTCCTCCTGTAAACCCCATTTTTATATACCAATTCCCCTAAACGCTGCCAATACGCCTTTATCGGTAGCGTTAAGTTAGAAACGCGTTCAGTAAGTTCTGTGGTCGTCCGGAAGACGTCAAATACGTCTACATACGTCAATATGCATTGGAGATACGTTACTCATAGGTTCAAAGCATGTTACTCATCGGTTAGAAATAAGTTTCAGGTACGCTAGACATTACCTCGACTTATGAGTAACTTACAAGTAACGTGTGTCGACATGTGTCAACGATCGCATAACGTGCCTAAACTTATGGCCAGCGTATGTGGAACGTGTGAGTCATACGCTGGCATACGTCGAAAATTTTTGAGCATGCTCAAAATTGTCGACAGCTCGGCGTACTACGACGTGTATGCTCAGCGTGCTCAGCGGCTTCAGCGTGCTCTTAACGTATACAAAACTTACCCATAACGTATGCCAGCGTATTCGCCAAATTTTTCATACTTCGGCATATGCTGGCTAAAACGTCAAGGTGTGACAGGGCCTTTACAGGAGGGTATCCCTGTCCCCAAGTTTTCCAGTTCAGTGAGGTGTTTTGTATTGAAAGCAGTAGGTATGTTTTTGCTTCATGCATGTAACCCTGGTTATTATTTTTATTTTTTTGTCTATACATAGCTGTCAGTTGCTTATGCACCGCCCAAATAAAGGTATGTGTCGGAAGAAAGCTTTGCATGCTTGGAACAAGATCGCTCATCGAGCGGGTACTCTGCTCTCCTCTAAAATTCTTTTAACTTCGATTGGATCAACACAAAGTCCTCCACCAGTATCAACGTGTCCAATGAAATATACTTCTTGCCTACGACGTTTTAGTTTGGCCACATTTAATTAAACACTATGTTCATTGCATGGATGAAGCGAAGCTTCCAGGTGTTTATCATAGTCTGCACTTGCTTCATCAAGCCTCTCCAAAACAACATTTTACCAAATCATCAGCACTGACCTTTATGTACTTGCAGTCCGACCGGTTCATGCTTGTACTGAGCCGATGAGCATCATGCTATCAACGAACTTGTACTCCAGTTTGCACAATCATTACGTTGGACCGAGAATTTACTTGTCCTCCAATAGGGAGCCTTCAACCACCATAAGCGACAATCTTTTGAGTGGTGCAACATTTGTTTTGTTAAAAATCCATCATATCCTTTTGATACAGGTGAAGCAGCATAACATTACATTGTGCACCAGAGCCCATTTGGAAGCTGAGGTATTTTCTTCTCTCGATTTTAAGTGTAACACACTGTGAATCATCCAAACAAATAACACTGACTGCCAGGGGTGGTGGATGATATGCGCACACCTTCGGGGGTTTCGTTCCCTTTGGGGTGCATGCGTATGTTGTTTGTGGTGCCGAACTCAGCACATCCTCTGTTGACGACAATCCAAGCTTTGAGCTTCACGAGTCTGGACGAACATACAGGTCAGCTACCACTCAAATAGGATCTTTGTCAGTAGGTGTCTGTAAATTATGGGTGGCGTTACAATGACCACATCAACAGCGTAACGTTTTTGAAACTTGTATTTCAAACAAACAGATGCAAAGTCAAAATGAGGAAGTTCACCATTACATACAATGTCCAACTCCGATTCCCGCGAGGAGTTGTTTCCGCCGCCCAGTGTCCCACTCCTGCCGGCACAACTCACGCGTGTTCACCTCGTCCACCGTGGCTGTTGAACGTTTGTCTTGTCATGGTGCTCTCTCGTACGATGGCCCGTCCAGATGATTAAAGAGCTCAAAGGAATTCTTTCCCGATACACGATCTTAATGAGTTTTAATCAACCTGTTTATAATCGGCTCCACGTGTTAGCAACCACTCTGGACATTAACAGTTCGTTCACTCATCAGAGTTAAATTGAGCACGGGCACGTTGGAAACGCACAGCTCGTCACATATCACCCGTCTCTCTACACTTCCCTCTCACGGGTTTATATAATATCACAGAACAATCCCGTGAATTCCAGCAAATGCGATTCTAGTCCATTCTGGAAGTTTCATCTGAGAACGTTCCAGCACCTTGACACATCTTACCAGGTAGTTTGTAGTACAATCCTGCCATCTGCAATCAAAATTAGCTCATTACCTCAAGCAGTTTATATTGCAATTTATCGGTGTGCTAAACGAAACTTACAACGTGTAACCGTCCATTTTACTCGTTCATTTACTCATGCTTAAATTTATCACATCTACAGTAGCTTTGAACGGACACTGACCTCATTGATGTGAAGACGTCTGTCAATGGTTCATCACGTATCACTTTAGCTGTATTTAGGTGTGCAAAAGTTTCTCTTTCACGGCATTTTGCTGCGAAATGGCTGGGGATGCAATACCTGCTGCACTTCTCCTAAAGGTAAGGCACAGCTATCTTTTGTCAAACTCATGTCTCTTCCCATATTTCTCGGAGGCCATTTAGGCCATTGATATCTCCACCAAAAAAAATGAAAGTTGTTTCAAACAATCACTACCATCCCTGCCACCTTGTGCAGATACCCACTGAAGTGAAAATGCTAGTGCATGTGCTTGTTGAGTATCAATGCATTTATAAATCCAAGTTCAGTTATCCAGCGGAAGTAGCATAATCATCAATTGTCATACTGGAAGAATATGGTTTTGAAGCCAAGCAGGTGTGGAGGTGGAAGAGTTGTGGGCTGCTAGATTGTGTTGAGTTGATCAAGTCTGGGGAGAATTTGTAACGATTTCAATTTCTTTAAAAGATTCATGTAATTGAACCTTCCGGTGGTCCCGGGACTCTAGAAAATTCAAGTGGTGGGATGGCTCTGTGTTTTACTTTAAAGAGAGAGGCGATCTCTGCAGGGAAAACTTCAACCACGTATTTCTCCTTCTCAGCTCTTCCATTTCTTTATTTAGATTGTAGAAAAATGTTTTTGAAAGTGAAATCGACCAAAGTCTCCCCTGTTAGACTAACAGCTTGCTTACACTAATCTCGAGGAACCGTCTGGCAGCACTGATTGTTGATAGGTATTAAAAAAAACTCTCCAGTTTCTTTCATAAAGAATAGGTGGGTTACCACTGGCCCTCTGAACAAATTGCAAGTCCCTGCCCTAACCAGCTGCAGACTCGCATCAGGTCTGACCAGCCAGTTCGTGAAAAACTTGGTCTAACCTACCTCATGTGGCTGACTCCAAAAGAAAGTGTGATTAATCGGGCGCCCATTGTGACGTCAATGGTGCTTCGATTGTGAATATTAGGATGGAAGCAAAAGTGTATTTTGGCATGAAAACTGCTATTCTCAGAGCTTTGTTGTGAAAGTCTCTTTCAAATGTGAATTTCCATGGGAGTTCAAGATTACTTTGTCTATATTTTCGATTTTGTCAGCATGTTGCTTTCATAACCCACAAACGTAATCTTTGAAGGGGGCATTGCTTGTTAAGGGTGAATCAGACTTGTAAACGTTTTTGAAATCAATAAAGTTGAGGAAAAGCCTGAAACACAATATCACAGTCCTCATGTAATCTACAGGGATGATGGGTTTGAGCATTTGCATGAAGGTGAGTTTGGGGGAAAAAGTTGAAATCATGTTTGTACATAGGGCAAACAATTTGTTTAAAGAAAGGGAATATTAGACTACCCAAATTAGAGGAAAAACGACCGGTGAAAATTCGGCGTGATGGACATGGACTGTGATTGAACAAATTGGTCGAAGGGAAATGTTCAAAATTCCGCAGCACACAATCAAATATTTTAAACATTCCCTTTTGAATTGCAATACTGTTCTCCAAGCTATAGCACTGCTACTAAAAATCCCTTAACATGTGATTTGGTTTGCAAAGCAGAGCAATGGAAAAACAACTCGCATTTGCACACCGACACAATATATGCGAACGTGCCTTGCTGCCTTGTATACTCTGCAATCTTGTGCAACATTCTGTGATCAATATTTATCATTTGGCATATTTCTTACTCGACCTAAACATGTTCGCCTGTAAACCATCCATCACTTGTTTGAATGCCAACAACTCCATAGGAAATAAAAATGAAACTTATTTCTTCAAACTCCCCTCTTCAACATGAATTCAGCACTCCACTCTCTGCTTGGATTTCACTCCACTCGCTCCGAGCATTTACAGAGCTGTAAGCAATGAGAGTAGCTCTGTTTGAATATTCACATCACAGGACATGTTTTAATACCTGCTCCTTTGCGAAGCGATCATGGAACATTTATATATACACCTTTGCTTCATAAAATGGGGCAGGTGGAAATTCGATTCCTGACAGCGCATTGATTTCGTTTATGTAGAATTATGTGATGGAATGGTAGAGTATGAGGTGTGGGTTGAAGTCATTTGTCGGTAGTTATTGCGGTGCCAGCATTTTGCATTAACCCGTCGGTTTGGATGTAGGTAGTAATAAAGTAGATTTTATTAAATTGCATTTGCTATTTTGTGCACTGCTCTATTACATTGAAATGTTTTCTGTCATTGTGAGCGTATGCTATAACTTTGGGGTTTTATTTTATTTTAGGCTTAATTTCTACATTATTTGTTTGTATGTAAACTTTCTTCAGAATTTTGTAAAATGATGGGCTGAAAGCATACAATTACATCATGGTGACATAAAAGGAAGATGACAAAGCCATTTTCTAGTTTGTTTGTTTTTATCCCAAATTTGGCATTGATAATAATTGATGCATAAAAGCTATATGATTTAATGCATTCACTGCATTCACCAATTTCCCAGAGATTCACCAATTTCCCTTCCTCCACTCCAATCGGTTCATCTGACCACATGCTTGTCAAAGGAGACATCTCTCTGGCTGTTATTAGAGAACCACCCCAGCGCCGTCGAGTTTGGCATTTCACTCAGGCCGACTGGCAAGGACTTCAAGCAGCCATCAAACTTCTAGACTGGTCTCCCATCTCTAGTTCCTCTGACATCAACACATCCTGGGAATTCTTTAAAAGAAACTTGCTTTTTCTCGTGCACAGATTTATCCCATCTCTCTCAGTTCCCACACTTCCTCCGGCCCATGAGGAAGCTGAAGCTTTGGCGATGCGTTGTCCTGAAACAACTTGCCATCACCTCATGGAAGGCAAATCCAACTGTAAGCAATCTCATCCTTCCACAAAAGCTCGAACAATCGTTGTGTTTTTTTTTTTTTTTTTTTTACCCTAGAAGAGCCAGGAAATAACATCTTTCTCCTAATTTAACTCTCAACCGTCTGCCCCCCTCAATCACTGATGCATCGATTAGTCGTTTCTGGTGTATTTCCCCTCTTTCCCCTCCTTACCTCAAATGGCTGCACAGCTCGCACTACGCGTGAAAAGGCTGAATGCCTAAACTCCGTGTTTGCTTCTAAATCTTGTGTCCCAAATCCATCGCTTTCTCTACCCACCTTACCCAGTCACACCCAGCTGTTCCTGGACTCTGTGTCCTCTCCTCCTGACAAGGTGGAGAGTTTGTGTAAAACCTCGGCTCAGATTCTGCAACCGGTCCAGATGGAATCAGCCCATGTGTCCTAATAACCTGTTCTGCTGCTCGAGCCTTCTTCCAATCATCAGCAAGGTTGTGGAATCCATCATTACTTCCGACATTAAATCCTTCCTTGTCTCCATAGCCTGATTTGCAACCATCAATTTGGATTCAGACTAAGTCACTCTACCCTGGACTTGCTGCTCCTGCTTTCCCAACAATGGATGGAGGTCCTCAATGACCAGACATGAGATCAGAGCCATTTCCCGAACGTATGTTGCTTTCATACGGTCTGCACCCTGCCTCTCACAATCTCTCTTCCTATGATACTCCTAGCATCTCCACTCTTGTCGCAACTTCCTCTCCTGTCACAGTCACGTTGCCCTTTAATGATTCTCTCATCTCCTTTCCTGTCCAAGCTGGATTCCTAATCGGTTTCTGAGCCCTGTGCTTTCTCGTTTGTTCACTCAAGATCTTCCGACTCTCTGAAAATCCTTTCTCTTTGCTATCACTCCACCTCTGCCTGTCCGATCGTCATTCCTCAGATCATCAAGCAGCAGCCTCTTCACTCTCTGCAGATCTGGATAAAATCACAAGCTGGTCCAACAAGTGGAAGATGTCTTTCAACCCTGACAAATCTCACACTCTCACGATATCTCTCAGAAAAGGACCGTCTGGAAACCTCCTCCCTCATATACTTTCTTAACAATCTTCTTGAAGGAGTCACCTCATTCAAACTTTTGGGCTTCACTATCTGCCATGATCTTTCCTGGGAAAGCCACATCTCCAAGCTGGCCTCCAAAGCCAGTCG
>CM068961.1:63064217-63095563 GCA_035128595.1 Eptatretus atami
TGAGGTTCTTCGTCAACATTCCCATGCGGTTCTTCATCATCACTGGGACAACTTTGGCATTCTTCAGCTTCCAGGGTCTTTTCACTTCATGCTTGAGGTCTTGGTATTTGGTCATTGTTTCTGTGATTTCTGCATTTTAGTCCAAATCACTGGTATTAACCCTCAATTAGCAATGCCTTCTTCTCTTAATTTTGGACTGAGTACGATATCTGGTCACAACGCTTTGTTTTCGATGTTCACGCTCGATGGGATTATTAGTCGCATGTGAGCGGTAGGTATTCCATGCTTTTAGTGATGCTTTTGGTTCTTGTTCCCACAAATTCTCTGAAACTGGGACATCAAAGTTTTTGCATATGTGCCAGCAGATTACATGATAAACTCTGTTGTCGTTGCTAGTTCAGGCTGTTCTGACATGAGTTTTTGTGTGTGTGTTTTCGGTCATTAAGCAAGACATATCATTCTCTTTGCTAACCCACCTCCACCCCTCACCTTTGTCTCTTTTTTTTTCATACTCCTCTCTCTCTCATCTCCTCTCTCTCTCTCTCTCTCTCTCTCTCTCTCCTCTCTCTCACACCCACAGGAGAGCAAAAACCCCTCCCTCCCACAGTATAGCAACTGTTGGTGAGGCATAGCTCTCCCCACCAACCCCCCCTCCCTTTTCCTAGCTTCCCCTGCCTCATGCTCCTCTCTCTCCTCTTCCTATTTTCCTCTTTCCCCTCTTTCTCCTCCCCTCCCTCCTCTCTCAACCCCCCTTAATATCCCCTACAACAAAGTGACGGGTTGTATTTGCGAGTGTACTCATAAATGTCAGTGTGTTATAAAGTGTGTGTGTGTCAGTATGTCTCCTCCATAACTCCAAAGCCATGAAACCGAGCAGCCTGAAACTTTGCATACATACTAAGAAAACTCCAAAGATATGCATTACTGAAAATTGGGTGTTTGGGTTAATTAAAACACCTCTGTTGAAGAAAATTAATGGCCTTATTTAATGATATCCTTTATCAGGTGCATCTTCAGTCACCGCTCTCTATGGGGCCTGAAGGCGTATCCGAGGTAAATTCCCTGGTGGTTTTCAGGACTTGAGGCAGCAGCATGGATGTTCAATGAGAAGGTTCTGGGTTGGAATTTCAATCATCAAAATGCGGCTGAAGTATCGGGATTGCAGCGCATCGCTTTGGACGACTGGTGGAGCAATGTTGGAGAGGACAGGGAGCTACTCGTTCTTGACTTGAGGGTTACAGGCACTGTTCTCATCACAGTGTTTAACGGAACGTCAATGGCCTTTGCATGGGCACTCCCCGACCAGACTGGGGCGCAATTCTCTGCAGTCGAGTATGTAAAAGTGAGAGTCGCCATGCATAATGTGTTAGATCTGGCTTCCCACAATGTTCTGGCCAGTTTCCGGACGAGGTTTATCTCTTCGTGCTGCTGAGACACTTTGTGCTCGTGGGCTTGATTCAGCCCATGGTGCAGTGGAGTGAATTGGCAGTTCATGCTGCTGCGGCTGTTTGTGCTCCTTGACTTGATTCGGACCATTGCAGTGCAGTGAATCGGCAGCTCGTGCTGGAGTCTCTTTGTGCTTGCAACAGCTTTAATTGAATGATAGTATTTAATTTGTGTTTATCTGTTAACTAAATATATTGTTTTATTGCAGATTAAGATGTTTTAAACACTTGCATTCGTAATCTTATTTTCATTCTGCAATGCACCATGAGCATCATTTCTTGACAGATACCAGCACAATTTAAATGTTGTTGTTGTTGTTGTTACCATCATCATTATTATCTTTCTACATAGACAGTCGTGTGGTGCTTGGCTATACAAGCAACAAATCTCAGTGGTTCTTTGTGTTTGTGGCCAACCATGTTCAAAGGATCCACAAGAGTAGATCACCTTCTCAATGGAACTATGTAGCAACTGACATTAACCCGGCAGACCTGGCCACTCGTTCTGTAAAAGTGTATGACCTGATGGAGTCATCATGGCTGTCTGGGCCAAGATTTCTCTGGGATTGCAAACTACACATTAAACCCACTTTGCCTGCTGTAGAGTTGGTTAATGATCCGGAGTTATGTTCCACAGCCGTATTATTTACCTGCATGTCAACAAGAGCAGTGCACATGGAAGTCATTGGGGAGATGACTGCATCATCATTTATCAATGTATTGCACTGCTTCGTGGCTATCCGTGGGCCAGTTAAAACCTGACTTTCAGACTGTGTAAGCAACTTCGTCGGGTCTCAATTTGTGCTAAATGACACCCTGAAGGAAATGTACAAAAAGTTTATCAACATATACTTGATGGACTACAAAGTTGACTGGGAGAGTTCAACCCCCCCCCCACCCCCCCTCCTCTCCCCTCCCCAATGCGTTGAATATGGGTGGAGTGCGGGAACGAATGATCAGTGTCTGTCGTAGAATCCGACACACGATTCTCTTGGAGACAAATGTTTCTCTATTCCACGAGCTCCTTACAACCTTCCTGGTGGAGGTATGCACAATTGTCAAAGTTCGGCCACTTGTACCGGTGTCTACAGATCCAGACATGCCAGAAAGTTTGACACCAGCAGTACTACTTACCATGAAGACAATGCCTCTTCGTGCACCACCATGTGATTTTGGTCGTCCTCCAGACATCAGTGGCGATGTGTACAGCATTTGGCGAATATCTTCTGCTGACGATGGCGCAAAGAATATCTCTCGACCCTGCAGCCCTTTGTTTCCATGATATCATTCTGCTGAGAGCTGATGCTCACAGGAATGACTGGTCTTATGGACTTATAATTGAGATATTGCCCAGCGCAGATGGTCGGGTTCAAAAAGTGCGAATTCACACCATGAAGCACGGCAAAACCCATATCTACCTGCAACCCATAACTGAGGTCGTGCTGCTTACACCAGCGGGGGAAGAGTGAATTCTTTCATTGTGTTGTATTGATTGTGAATTTCATATTTCATGTTATTTTCCACTATGTTTCTATCTGTTAGCCATAGTCTGGTCCATTAATTTAGTGACTGGAAATGATGTACGATGTAGTCAGTTTATTTCCTTTTGACAAATGTTGAACATTGTTTATAATGCTCAACAACAATTTGACAATGATTCAAGCCAAGGTGGTTGTCCTGGTTCTCATGTTCACACAATTCTCTTTGCTTAATCAATTGCTGTAGTGGTTTATATAAAAGCCAGGTGTGTGATGTAACCAAGTTTGAATGTAAAATGTCTATGTTCCATGCATGTCTTGCTTCATGCATGTTCATGTTTTGCCTCATGCATATTTATGCTCTGCCCATCTGTTGCATCATCTCCGCTGGGAGGGGTGTGGGGTTTTGCTCTTCCCTGTCTGGCAGAGCGGTGTGGTTTTTGTGTGGAAAAGCATGGTTTTTACCATCGTACTTGGAGTGTTTTAAAATAAAGTGAAAAGTGATTTATATCTTTCAGTGTTGGCAAGCTGCCTGGAGCATTCTTTCATCAAGAATCTGGGCATGGAGGCCTTTCCAGGTTACTCTGCCGATGTAAGGAGAAGGCTATATGGTATAAACGATGCCAGCTAGCGGACGGTATGACACTGGATAGCAGACAAGGCCATCTGAACTGATGATGGAAATTCAGCATCCATAATAACGCTTCAATTACTACAGAGCAAAATACTTTTGATGTACCAATAAGCACTGTTCAATGATATTTTTAGACCCATATGTAATGCTTTTGATAGTGTAACAACAAGGATTGTAAGAGATCAACATGGACGCATCAGATGGCAGGTCTACTGAGAAATATGCTCGAGTGGTTACATCACTTCCTTTTCCTGTTCTCGATTAACACAAATGACCAGCAGGGGGATCCAACTCTAGAAATGTATAAATGGCAGAATAATTACCATTCATTCACTGGGTCCCAAAAATGCACAAAAACCCTTGTAAGATGAGGTTCATAATCACAAGTAGAGAAATCGGTTTGAAACCATTGTCAGGTATAACAGGGGCGATGAAACTAATTTATAAATGCTTAAGAAACTACCATGAAAAGGCGAGGATTTATTCTGGTATTAAAAAATGATGGATCATTGATAATTCCAAACCTATAATGGAAAAGTAACCATAACATGAATACCAAGAAAGAAAATGAGCAATCAGAGATTGCAGACCCTCACCAGGACTTCCTTTGAGTGGTGTATTTTATAGATTTTAGGGTAAATCCAGTATGGCTGCCAAACCATGTGACCTGTGATGTCATATGTGTGAACCTTTTGTTCCTTATGAACAGGCGGTCATACATGGAAAGTTTCATCCCGATCTGTTCAGCCATTTCAGAGGAGATTTTTGAAGGTTTTTTTTTTTTTAAATAAAAAAACAATATGGCGGTCGAATCACATGACCGATGACATCATCAATTTCTTTTTCTGTTACCATTTTATCCCTAGATGACCCTCAAACATTTTCATACTGATCGGATGTGGCGTTATATGTAAGCAATTATGACCTCATAACAAAGGCACCTATGAAAAATCACACTGATTCCACAAGAGGAGTACTTGCTATGTGCCAAGTTTCAAGTTTTTCCTTGGTGCGGTTTCAGAGATATAGAGGTCCAAGTTTTTCCCTTTTTCAAATATGGTTGCCATACACGTGACTTATGACCTCATAATTATCATTAAAACATTCTACATGAGTAGTCGCACCAATGGTGAAAATTTCATCTGAATGCGACAAGCGGTTGCAGAGAAAAACACGAAAGTTCTGTGCGGACAAACAAACAAACAAACAAACAAACGGACCCAAATGCAATTCCCTCTCCTTTGGCGAGGGTAACAAGAGCAAGGCTAAATGTCTATGAACTTGTGATTTTTACAGCGCGGCGACATCGCGCTGTTATATAATTGGCTATTCTGTCCTGTGTCTTGTGTCACACTTATGGCCGCGCACGTCCCTTTGATCTGAGGGCTATAAATATAAATTTGTCCAACGTCACAACTCTTCCCATCATGCATGCTAATTCACCGTGTCTACATTTAAATTTTATAACTGCAAAATTGTTTCATCATTCTTAACCTTTTACTGCCCCCGGCCGCACGATATCGAGGTATTCGCTTCTTGTTTTCCACATTATACACAAACATTCCACATGACAAACTCATAACCGTACTGGAGAGAGTGGTCGATAAAGCTGAAGCTCGTATAGTGTACATTAAAGTTTATCAAAAAAGAGCAGACTGGTCCATAAAGGAAAATCAATATTCTTGTAGTTTTTCAAAAAATAAACTGAAAGAAAGTGTTCGATTTCTCCTCAACGACACTTTCTTTACATTTAGCAACAAGATACTCCAACATACAGTGGGGATACCCATGGGTTCAGACCCAGCCTCTTTCTTTGCAAATTTGTTCGTGCACATGTACAGGTCTGATTGGTTTCAGAACATGTGCACGGATCAACTAACAACTGCATGAAGGTGTGGAACCATCTTTAGATTGATTGATGATTTACTAGCAATTAATGATGGGTTTGTAGTTGATCAGCTTCATGATGATATGTATCTCAAATAAAAACCAAACTCGCACTTCAGTTTCTTTTTTTGAATTGCAAATCGATATCTAATAAATTAAATTTGTCGTCTGTCTGGTCTGTCTATGTTTGCCTTTTTTGCAAAGACTGCTGGGCTGACAACCACCACATTTGGCACACAGACCAAGCCCGACCCAGGGATTGTCATAACAGTATTTTAATCCATACTTCATCCTCTGAAGACCCATAAGACCTTTAAGACTTTGAAGACCATTGAGACCCTTGATACCCTGAAGACCTTGAAGACCTCTAAGACCCCGAAGACCCAAAAGACCTTGAATACCCTTTGAGACCTCGAAGACCCTTTAAGACCCCTTACACCTTTCAGATTAGACAGCTTGGATCCTTGACCATTTAGAACTTTAGACTATTTGGACATTTTTAGACCCTTTTTACATCCTTCAGAGATTAGACCCTTTTCAACCCCCCTCAGACAGTAACTACTATTGGGACATACCTTTTAAGTGCACACAACACAAACATCTATAGTCTCATGCAAAACACAGACAATACTTTTTTTCAGCAATAATGCGCAACCTTGACCTCCCCAGAGGGTGGGTACTCTGCTATCTAATATACAAGAAGGAAGCTTTTTTTGTTTGTTTGTTCGTTCATGCATTCAGGCCGTGCAGAAACAACTGCAACCAAACTTTTCAAGGCTTCCTCTTTCATCCAGAGGAAGGTCGAGGGCTATCTTTGGATAAAAAAAAAAAAAAATTGACACCAGATAATTGGCTTTGAGACCTCAATCGGGTCTTGTACTAATACACTGCCTGCATTTTTTTTTGTGGACACAATCGAGTGATATGTACTGTGAAGATCATATGTAGAGGTTGTAGTGATTTGTTGTCAACAACACATTTAACAAGAAAAAGAGCAATCAAAGATTGCAGACTCTTGCCTGGACTTGTTTTTTGTGGTGTTTGTTTACTGGTCTGTTATGGAATTAATAAGCATAACTAGAACTGCCACTTTATAACTGCTGGCAGTGATGACTGGGTGCCAAGACATCCTGCTTTGATCGGACACTTGACCCTAACTCATGACGTTTATTGTTGTTCAATTGAATCCAGAATTGGATGAAAACAAGTTTGATTCAAGTCAAATGGAAGACCAAATAGGTACAGTCCCGCATTAAAGTTATAATCAGAAGGAACCCAAACGAGCAAAAGCAAAGATGAAGTCATCAGGAGGAACCTGGATAGGATTTGGGTTTCAGCTGCAACTCCTCTACCCTCAAACACTATCCAGGCGAAGCCAAGTTAACCTTATCAAAATAAAAAAATATCAAAATGAACCCAAATCAAATAATTCTGAACCCATCAAATCTGAATCATTCAAAATGACCCCGTCACTATTAGATCGTAATTGTGAAGTTTCATGTCGATCGATGAAGCTGTTCGAGAAATTTTTTTTTAATGATTTTCGCGCAATTGAATATGGCTGCCAGACCACATGACCTACGAATTATTTGTGAACACCCTGGTATCCCCAAGGCTTGGGGAACATGTATCAGGTTTCCCCTCATTCTGTCCAGCTGTTTTGGAGAAGATTTTTGTAGGTTTCAGGGTAAATCCAATATGGCTGCCAAACCATGTAAACTATGATGTAATAGGTGTGAACATTTTGTTCCTCGCGGATAGGTGGTCATACCTGTAATGTGTCTCGATTTGTTTAGCCGTTTCAGAGAAGAAGATTTTGAATGTTTAAAAAAAAAACTATATACGATATGGTTTACAAACCACGTGACTGGTGATGTCATCAATTTGTTTTTCTGTGTACCAATTTATCCCAAAATGACCCACATAAATTTTCATACTGATTGGATGTAGCATTCTATGTTTGCAATTATGACCTCATAACAAAGGCACCTACGACACCATAAAAATCACACTTATTCCCCATGAGAAGGACTTGGCATGTACTAAGTTCAATTTTTTTCCTTGGTGTGGTGTCAGAGAAACAGAGGTCCAATTTTTTTTCTTTTTTCCAACATGGCTGCCACACCATGTGACCTACGACATCATTATCATTACAACATTCTACATGAGTAGTCACTCCTTTGGTGAAAATTTCATGTCGATCTGAAAAGCGGTTGCGGAGAAAAACACATTCTGTGCGGACAAACAGACAAACGGACCCAAATGAATTCAATACCCTCTCCTTTGGCGAGGGTAATTATCTCGTGCTTACTTATGTGCCTGCTATTAGAACCTTGCTTTACACAGGTTTATTATAACATCTCTGTGTTCAGGCCTCAAGTAAGTATGTTGCTTATATACTGCCTGGGTTTTCCCTGGGAGTGATCGAGTAATGTTTTGTTGAGATTTAACCTGGTATTGGCTTAGCGGTTAGGATGGTGGATTGGGATCCTAGGGTCCTGAGTTCAAGCCCCGTTGTCCGCTGAATTAACACCAGGGGGTTGACTCAGCCTGCCATCCTTCCGAGGTCGGCGAAATGAGTACCAGTGTAGCAGCCAAACGGCTGCACATGAATGGAAGGGGTATTGACAGATTGATTAAATCTGGTATTGGTGTGGTGCAGGCACGATGGGCCGAATGAGCTCCTCCTGCACATAATTTCTTTGTAAAAAAGATCGTATGTTGAGGTTGTAGTGATTTATTGTCAACAGCACAAATTTAATTACTAGAGTACGGTATTTCATTGAATTTATGCGGGCAACGCCGGTTGCTACAGCTAGTCCTAATGCTATATTTTAAAGCAAATTATTTGATAGACGAGATGCTTTCCCATTCTACGTTGTCTGAATGCCTTTCTTAAACAGCAGCATTCTAAAAAGCTATTCTATGGTGTAGTTGCAGGTGAAATAATTCGGACCGTGAGAGCAACCACACACAGCGCTGAACTTATCACGAGATAAAACAACCAGTCAGACGTATGCTAAAATGGGGAGCTACAGTTAGTAGATTAAATGAAGTTGGCAGATTAAAACTCCCAAGCAACATCGAAAATCAATTATAAATAACCATTTGAATATTTGAATAACAGTTTAATTTTGTGTTTAGTGGGGTGGACATGTTCGGTGGTGGACATGTTCTATTTAAGGTAAGACGTGAATGATTTCATGTCATATAATCATATAATGGAATGCGTGATGGGAGTTGTTAATCTGTGATAATACATTAAATCCTCTTGCAAGTAAAGTTTGAATAGTGATGTTGCATTAATGGGTTGAATGACTGCCTGGATACAACTGAGGTTGTGGATCTACTGATGTTGGTAATATACTGAAGTGCATCCGTGAGTGAGGTCGTGGATCTGCTGGTTGGAGAGGTTCTGGGCTGAAGGATCAAAACTTCAAGGAAGAACGGTGCCCAGCTGATGATCCATCAGGAAACCAACAGCTCGGTCAGGAAACCCTTCAATTGCTTAAAGGTTAAGGTTCTTACTTTAGGTAAGAGAACTATGTTTTGAGGTTTACAATTTAAGTATAGTTGAATATAGGATGGTGTGACATTAAACATCATTGATAGCGATCCTTTAAATGATATTATATTTTAGGAATAGCCAATACTGTACAATTCGGTGTGTGTGTGTGTGTGTGTGTGTGTGTGTGTATTTGCGAAAGTGTGCATGCCTTTTTAAATAACTGTAGAATTCCAGAGAGGATTTCACTCAAGTCAAGAACGTTATGCACTTGCCTGCTGTTATTTGTGATGTTGATTTTCAGAGATTAGTTTTTTAGCAAGTGCAGTTTTTTTTTTTTCACTGGTGTACACTTAAAGCTCATGCAGCAGAGATAGTTTTGTTTGATTGCAGTTTGTCCATCTTGGGCACTATGATAGACACTGCTGCAAGGATAATAGATGAAACCCATGTAAGGAATATGCCACAGTTCTATCTGCACTAATATGGACTTGACTGGTGAAATAACGGTTCACTTCATATCCATTAAATGAAAAACCATATCGCCAGCTTCATAGGCAAGCTCGCAGCATGCCATCTCCTATTAGATTCATTCAGCCTTATCTGGCTTGTTAAGGTCAACAACCATCAGCCTTTATGGGTGCTGCTTCAAAGTCAATATGATTACATGGATCTATGGTGCTGGAATCGCATCCCACGTGGTGAGCATATTGGATCATTCGAGTAACACACAGTCCACCCTATTGTTCTGCACCATCAGGAAACTATTTATCGGTGCCACTTGAAGGGCTTTTTGGTGGATGCAATGCTTACTCTTTGGCTCAGGTTCTGAAGTCAAAGTGTGATTGGTTGTTGTTAGATCGGAGTACAGGATAGCGTTATTAAACAAAGCATGCCTCGTATTCTCATTTACACTTGGATCATCTAAATTGCAAAAAACAAATGCATTGCTCTAAGTCCACTCCATGAACACAAAGCTGTATTTTTGCACTTTTGACGTTTTGTTGTCAGAGATTGTGAGGTTGGAAGCACATGCATGCTTTAGATGCAGTCCATTCTGCATTTGCAGCAACAAGTAAAATCCACTACACGTTCACCAAAAGCAATCTTAGCACGTTGGGTTGTAATCAGCAAGGGTCTAAGCTAAGCTTTAAAGTTTTTTTTTTTTTTACTGTTTTCACCCTTGGCTGGTGGATGGGGAGGTGGGGTGGTGTTTCTAGAGCTTGGAAAATATTCATCTTCTAAACAAAATGGTACTCTTCTTCAACGTAGATGTTGCATCTAATATATGCAGCCATAAATTATTTTAACTCTTTTTCACATATTTATATAGGTGTAGTTTAACTTCTCAATTTGGGGGGGGGGAGGCAGTGGGCGTCATATTAATAATGTGGTAGCTTGATCTGACTTCTGAATTTACTGCTTTTAGTATAGTTATGTTTGTGCACTTGACATCACAAATGCAGTTTATGTTCATTATTTAATCACCCTATTTTTGGGTTTGGCCGAATTATTAACATGTTTACCAGGTACCATCAGTGCGGTGGCATAACAACAAATTATTGAATAAACAAAATTGAGCACCTTGTGATCATGCAGAGGCAGATTAAGATTTTTTTTGGTCCTGGGCACAAAACATCCAACAGGATCTTATGTTATCTTCACCCAAAAAGGCCCCAAAAATACAGGAGCCCATGTTATTTTCACACTAGCTTAGCCTATGTTGCTTTCGACTCGAGTGCAAAAAATCCGGAGGAATTCCCATGTTTTATTGCCTTTTTCTGCCTTGGAAAAAAAAAAATGCCATGTTGAGGTGTTCCATTACCAATCAGCTTGATTTCACTTGCCAAGCTGGCCATTCCTTATCAACCGTTTTGTTGAAGTGCTTGCTTGAGTGCTTAAGCCACTTGGCGAGTGCTCTACAAGCTGCTTGGTATTGGAACAACACTTGCAGTGGTGTGTTCAGTTACCAAGTTTTTATTTTCTTATTAGCTCGCCTGTTCGAAGAACAGAGAGCTATAGCGATACCCCGCCCTCTTAGCTCAAGCTCCAGTTTGACGACATGTGAGCGTGAAAATGTAAGTTTTTGGTGCAAGTTATTTAGAAGCGTCCCATCTTAATATGTGTACTAAGATGCTGATATTTGGCATGGAGTTCCTTTGGGTATACTATTGGTGTAGTGAAGTTGAAATTAAAAAATAATTTCAAATGTTTGAAATTTTTACCTGTTTGAATCTAACTTTTTTGTAGCCACATCAACGTTAAATTTTGGGGCAAGTTATTTTTTAGAAGCTTCCATTAATTTAATATGTGTACTAGGATGCTGATATTTGGCATGGAGTTTCCTTTGATATACTATGGTGTAGTGAAGTTGAAATTAACAAATGATTAAATTTTTTTTTTAATTTCAACCTAAGATGGTGTCAAAGCCACCCAATGCTCGCCTGTTTATACTAGACGCTTCCATTCATATAATATGTGTACTAGTTTACTGATTACAATATACAAATACATATATGCTTTAAAATATTTGGATCAGACTTCAGCAATGCTTTATAAAAAACATTATTATACTATCTGTTTTAAAATACCATCAAATGTATAAACAGGCGAGCATTGGGTGGCTTTGACACCAACTCTCTGGTTTTTTTTTGCATTCATAGACGGGGCATGTGGAATAATAAAAGTTTCTTGTAGAGTGCTAACCAAGTGGCTTAAGCACTCAAGTAAGCAGTCCAACAAAGCCGTTAATAAAAAAACGGCTGGCTTAGCAAGCTGATTGGTAATGGAACACACCCAGATGTGTGAGACAGAGGACCCTTCGCTGGTTCTGCCGTTTGTATAACAAAGAAAGTTAATTTCAAGTGTTTTTCACCATTTTCGCCAATGTTGAGCTATTTTCCCCTTTCAGCATCATGAGGATAGTTTAGTTTCATTCTTAGGACAGGTGCTTTGATTTTATAATCCGTAACGTTCTGCCATGCTCATGGGTTCGTCCATTTACTAATGAGGGGTGTTTTGTGATCATACAATAAATTGTCATGTGGATTTGCTAAACCATATCAATTTGTATTAACATAAGGAATTATATAAATTATATTGTGATTATTGTTGCATTTGTAAACATTAAACATAATCAGTGCCAGATTTAGATTTGGCGAGGCCCTAAGCTGTATAAAGCATGGAGGCCTGTTGTTAAAAAATTACACCAGAAGGTCTCACAAAAATTGAAAACATATTTGCCTTTTAATTATTTAATAGCAAGGCATTTAAAGTGAAAAATACAATTTTTTTTCAAATGAATGCATTTACTGATTACATATTTATCATTTGGTTGGCTTGATCTCTATCATAGATTATAATATAGTATTCCATGGAAATAATACTTAAATGTAATTTTAAAAATAATTTTAACATAATTAATATATATGTATATATATACAAAATAAGTAATCAGGATCACTTTTATTAATATAAGTAATAATGAACTTGCTTGCAAAATCAGAAAAATAATATCAGATACAATTTACAACATTTTCTTTCTTGATTTCCCAAAAGCAAAATCATGAATTGTTTCCTCAAATGATATGCTACGCAGCTCATCGTTTTCTATGCACATGATGCTAAGTGCAGACAGTTTTTCTTGAGACATGGTTGCTCTCAGTTCATTTTTGATTCTCTTTCGCTGTGAAAATGTCCTTTCTCCTGAACAATTTGTTACCATCAGACATAAGAATGGTCGTAATATTGCTTCCACATTAGGGAGAACTAAATGAATCTTGTCTTGGAAGATGATTTGATACAGATCTTTGTGGCAAATTTGTTATTTTCCTGGATAATTCTGCTTGACCTAAGGATGGAAGTGCCTCAGTTCACCCGTAAGGTTAATATCAACATCATTTGGATACTCTTTCATCAAAGTTTTTACTGCTCCACGTAGGTGTTCCTCTGAAGCTTCTAAAACAACTAAAAATGAAAAATTATTTAGGCCTCATTCACACATTTCTACACGTCTCACATTTTATGAGGCCTCTGCGGATTGTGAGGCCCAAAGCTGTAGCTTGTTTAGCTTATGCCTAAATTCAGCACTGAACATAGTTATTATTCCACTTGCTTTCTCGACTAACCGAACCTCACTCCATAATTTTGTAATAGTCCTGTCCAGTTAAACATCAGGGAAAACATTTTTTAAATTGTCTTGACGTGACAGTGCTTTTTTCCTTGAGATGGAGCATTCGCTTTGCACTGTGTTTATCACCACTCACACGTTGATAGCTTTTGTTTGCAAAGTGAGGTCCCACCCTCGGGGTCCCATCTCAAAATATTGTGAACCACGATTGGTTGTGTGGGGCACCATGAAGTTACATGTGTTGCTGCATGGCCCTCATGCTGCCTCTGCCCAGGGCCCATGTTGAGCTCGGGGCCCTTGAGCACGGACCCTGTGTGCCCGTGTGTTAATCCGCTACTGGAATCATGTCTCCCAGGTGTTACCACATACATTAACATTGTCTTGATATAAATATTGTTCTTCCTTTAATGTTGGCTGGCAGGATCTCGCGGTACGCATACTCACCTCTCAGCAGTCTAGCCTGGGTTTGAATCTCGGCCCAGCTACAAACTGTCCTGACCACAGTACCATCATAAGATTGGGAAACTATCGGCACATTCTGCAATCCATTTGTCTACAAAGCTTTCTTTATGGCAGTAAGATTGCCATCTACATTTTGGGAAGATGAGCAATTAATTGACAAAGCACAGGAACCTCTCTCTGATATTGAGGTTTTTGTGAATCTGATACAAATTTAAAGCTGCTCTGTCTTCAATGATCTGGCTTCATCTGCAATTATAGCAATAAATCCTGGTCTTATTCACTGCCTGTGCAATTTCTTTGCAAACTAAATCTGCACAGATCTGCAGCACTTGGTTTTGAAATTAAAGGTTAGGGTTAGCCTGCATTTTCTTGAAAGTTTTGTCATACTTTGAAAATAAATCATAAAATTCAAGAAAATTCCCTTTCATTTCAGCCTCCTTGCTCTCGTCGTCCCCACAAAATGATAAGCCAAGCTTTGAAAGTAACTTGACAATGTTACAGCCCTTTGCAAGGTAATCCCTGTTTCTCTCGATGGTGTTTTTATGACTTTCCAAAAAGGTTCACTGCTCCTGATCCTATGTCTTCACTATGGTTGAAGCATTTCCACTTTTCCATACATTCCAAATGAACCTGGAAAACAGCATGTTTGACAATTTTTCAAAGATTTTCTTCCAATTCTGCACCACTTTTTTGATAAATGAATCCACAACATAGCCTGTTTCTGAATACAAGTGATGGCAGGGAAAGCAGAACACAGCATCTTGTGGAACAGATTATTCAATCTAAGGGAATTTGTTGCAGGACAAAAATGAAAAAGAGCGACTTTTTTTCCAAATATTCTCTTGGTAAAATCAGTCAGATGTGGTGGATAAGGTCCAATGCTGTTTTTTATCCAATATCTGAAGGAACCGCTTCTCACATCATCTTCAGTTGTATGTATGCCGAGAAAATCCATTCTGACTGCATCCAAAGATTTGAGATAGTCTTACTGTACTTGCTACGATATGGCATCGACAGCTGAGGTAGGTGGCGGTGGCTTAGCCCGACCTGGGGCACTTGTAAAATTCTGTTGTGAATCATCTGCAAGCAGTTCAACAGTTCTTTCACAAAAACTTCAGAAAGTCCATTTCAGCTTTTCTTTAGATAGGAAGACAACTATCATGGCAGTGACTGGTGGTTTATTACTTGTGCAAATCGAAGATTTTTCAAGTATATTGGTTGGTGGCATGCATTATTCTGTCTGTTTGTTACTTGTGAAAATCAAAGATTTTTCAAGTGTATTGGTTGGTCTTGTGCATTATTCTGTGTTTGTTTTTATGTTTATCGCCAAGAGGTCACAATTTTAAACCGATCTTCACGAAACTTCACCACATGGCAGAGTTCGTCTTAAGCAAGAAACCTCTTGTTTTTAAGGTCAAAAGGTCAGCATCTTTGTCAAATTCCTAAAAACCTCAATTTTCATCTGATTGACTTGAAATTTGAAGAGGATTTACATATTTGGTCATTGAATTCAACCACCAATTATTTTTTAATGTCAAATTTGTTTGATGGATTTCACGAGTATTGTGCTATGCAAGACATCTTTTTAATTTGCAAAGAATAGAATATTTTTCAAGTATATTGGTTGGTCTTGTGCGTTATTCTGTCTCTGTCTGTCTGTCTGTCTGTCTGTCATTCGCCTATTTTAAACTTTAAATTACAATTTTAAACCGATCTTCATGAAACTTCAAAACATGTTAGAGTTTGTCATATATGAGAAGCCTATTGTTTTTAAGGTCAAAAGGTAAAAAGGTCAACACAGGCCAAAGTTCAACATATTTGTCAAATTTCTAAAATCCGCAATTTTCATCGGATCGACTAGAAATTTGAAGAGGATTTGCATATTAGGTCACTGAATTCAACCACCAATTATTTTTGAAGTCAACATTGGCCAAATTTTTTAAATTGTCAATTTTCTTCTGATGGATTCGAAATTTGAACAAGATTTGCAGATTTGTTCACTGAATTCAACTTCCAATTATTTTAAGGTCAACATAGACCAAAAGGTCAACATAGACCAAATTCTAAAATTGTCAATTTATATTGTCTGTTTGTATGTCAATCTTCTACAGGTCACAATTTTAAACCAATCTTCATGAAAGTTTACGAAATGGTAGAGCAGCTTATAAGCAAGAAGCCTATTTATTTTGAGGTCAAAAGGTTAAAAGGTCAACAACTTTGTCAAATTTGTAAAATCATCAATTTTCATCCATTTGACTTGAAATTTGAGGAGAATTTTCATATCAGGTCACTGAATGCAACCACCAATTATTTTTGAGGTCAACATAGGCCAAAAGGTCAAAATAGGCCAAAGGTCAACAACTTCGGTGATGCTTCTAAAATCTTCAATTTTCATCCGATTGATTTTAAATTTGAAGAGGATTTGCATATCAGGTCACTGAAATCAACCAGCCAATTTTTTTTTATGGTCAAATTTGTTTTAGGGATTTCACAAGTATTGTGCTCTGCACAACATCTTTGTTGTTTATTTATTCATGTTTTTATTTATTTTTACATTGATCTAAGGACCATGGCGGACCTTATACATAAATCACATGCATTACAAGGACATTCGTAGACTTGAAATGGAAAAAACGTACATGGTAATGTGGAATTTAAACACGGTTCCCTACATCTACATCACGAGCCAACACCAACAGGCTGATCCAAAGGGGAAAAATAAACCTTGGTATAGATATGCCCACCCCTCTTTCCCATTTTCTTCCAAATTCTCATGGATGCTGTGGCTTATGCTGGCTCGGCTGTGTAATGAGATATTTAATGACTTTGCCTTTGCACAGGCAGCACACGTGTCGTGCGCAGCTTTCCATTCATTCCACATATTCTATTTATTGCATATACAAAAGAGTTGTTGGGTGATAAAGAATGGGAGGAAATACGGCGATATTCCATTTTATGCAGTGACAACAGTGGGGATAGTAGGGGGTAAATGGTTGTGCAGTGTAAGGATTGGGTTTAATGTAAAATGGTGGGAAATAGATTTGCTGAAGCTTAATGGGTTTTCTCTAGACCGAGTTATTTTGCATATGAGGAAAGCTCCAAGCAGTGCAACACGAGTTGTAAAATGCTTTTTTAATGTATATATTTGATTTAAGAAAATGTTTTGCCATGCTGGGGTGGTGCAGAGAACAAAGAAAAATGTTCCTTGGTGTCTTCTGCTTTCCCATACACATGACTATTACCTTTTCAAGAACAAACTTCTTATGTACAAAATAAACTTTCTGATGGAAGATATGGTAACTTCCTTT
The DNA here is from genome assembly GCA_035128595.1 of Eptatretus atami. Taxonomy (NCBI): domain Eukaryota; kingdom Metazoa; phylum Chordata; class Myxini; order Myxiniformes; family Myxinidae; genus Eptatretus; species Eptatretus atami. The sequence continues at coordinate 63,081,066 of CM068961.1, forward strand.
TACCTTCACCACTGAAGGTGGACGGAAGTTATGTTTACACCCCTGTCTGTTTGTGTTTGTTTGTCTGTCTGTGAGCAGGATATCTCAAAACGTTATGGACATATTTGGACGAAACTTGGTGGACAGGTTGGATGTGTGACAAGGACAAACTGATTCGATTGAGGTGAAGATCCAGATCTGGATCCTAGAATTTAAGTGATTCTTCACTATTGAGAGATTACCAAAAACGATACATAGCACAATATTTCAAAACGTTTTGGACGGGTTATGACAAAACTTGTTTTACGAGTTGGGTTGGTGATAAGAACAGGCGATTATATTTTGGTTAAAGTCCCAATGTAGATCCGGCCTATCAGTGGGATTCAAAACGTGAACTGTTCAGGTATACACTCTTCTGAGTGCCATTCTCATTTGTGATGCTTTCATTTTATCACAATTTTGACAATGCAACTCCATGTATTTTGCATTTAGGGCAGTGTTCCACAGTGCAGGCTAACCAATGTGATGGAACCAAGTTTGAATGTAAAACGTATATTCATGGTCCACCCATTTTGCCCCATGCATATTAATGCTCTGCCCATGTGTTGCATCATCTCCACTGCAAGTGCTGAGACCAGTGCTGCCCTGTCTGGAAGGACGTGACATGATTGTATGTGGAAAAGGCATGGTTTTTACTGTCACACTTGGAGTGTTTTAAATAAATAAATAAATAAATAAGTGATTTAAACCTCTGCAACTGTTGGTTAAGCTGCCTGGATCATTCTTTATTCAAAAAATCGGGACACGTAGGCCATTCCAGGATAGCCAGTGCTTTGGGACATGATGTAAATCAATAAGTCTGTGAAACTGCATTCGAGCTAATTCAGAACTGGGTCCAAATCTCCCTTTGAACTCACAAATCATGTGCAAAATTTTTTACAGTCAGTTTTTGATAATGTGAGGCTTGTTATCCCCATGCTTTTTGAAAAAGAAAACGGGGAGATATTGTAATTGGCTCCGTCTGTCTGATTGTTTGACTGTCCGTCACGCTATCTCCTAAATGATTATGCAGAAATTCACCAAACTTTGTAGCTATGATCACCAAATGGCACGAAGTTGCAGGAGCAGTATGTTTTGGCTCCACTCCCTGGGGTGGATCAAGAGGTCAAATACCAAGAAATGCAATTACGGGCACATTTTTAAACATTCTTTTATGAAACTGTATATGCAAACAAAATTGGGGGATGCATTAAATATGGAACGATTTTTAGAATTTGACCCCTGGTTCATGCACCATGGGGTGGGGACTTAGGGTAACAGCAGCTCAAAACAGGAAATATTTTAAACTCAAAATTTGATATTGGGTCATTCCTTGTGGAACCTTTTGCCATCTTTAAACTTTGCTTTCGGTGGGAAGCATGCGATTTGCGATGTTGTGCAATCGACTTTGCTCTCGTACTCATTTGCTTTGGATTTGGCAATTTTTGGGACCATTATTACCTTGTATTTTAAAGTTACGAGAATAATGACAGTGACATTTAGGACTCAAAATGGAACTATTATTTAGTTGAAGGCCAACACCTTTGCTTTTTAGTAGTATCTCAGGTCTTAGGTTGACAAATGTTCAACATTTTTGATAATGTTCAATAACAATAGAATAGAATAGCATCTTAGAATCATAATATAATAGTATCTCAGAATCACAAGTTTATGTATTTGTCTGCCCCCCTTCATATTATAATAGATATCCTCACAGAGAAAACAAACAATGAAGAAATGCATCATTCATCACTTATGATTGTGTAGTGAACTGTGAGTGGCCAGGTGTGACACAAAGTAAAACCAGCATCCTGTTCTTAAAAACGATGCAATTGATGACTACGTATTGGTTTTTGTTGGTGGTGGAACCAGATACCAGCACTGCTACACACACAGGATATTGTACAGCTGATTTGAACTTGCTTCGCTTCTCCACAAGCTTTCTTATCATTATATTCCTTCAGGTACAAAAACTCAAAGCCTGCCCTACTTACCATAGCTATTTAAATAAATATCGACAAAGTTCACCTCACCAACCCCACCGAGTGCACCCACTCATCCAGCACTGCATACCTCATTGTCATTCCCAATTCTCGGCTCACCGATCATCTTTAAGTCAATTTGGTTTTGATCCTTCCAGTCCATTAAGGTGGCAATCTACGATCATCTCATGTTGTCTCCATTCTCACTGACCTTTCCCTTCTGTTAACCTCTATCTTTCTCTTTCTGCATTTACTTTGATTGTTGGCTATCCCATCACTTTGCATGCCATTAATTTGCACAATTGTGCTGCATATGTTTGTGTTCTATCATTTTGCCTGTTCTTTGCCTGCTGTGTCCCCTCTGTTCCATTGGTGGTTTTCACCTTTCACCTTGTTCATCTTTCTCTTCTATGAGCTTTGATCACTGCACTTTGCTGTGACTCCTTCAAGCATTTCTTTCCAAAGTTAATTGTTTCACTAATGGATACTAGGTCGGCATCATCTCTTACATGGTGGAAAAAGAGACTAATTTAGCTGGCCAAATATGATTACAGTGGGGAGCAAAATGGCTCTGTTGACTGGTATCCTTGAATACAATATAATAGTATCTTAGAATCACAAACTTTATTTATGGTTTTTCACACCTTTATTGAGGAATTCTCATCACCTAACTTTAGTACAAAAAGCCTTCGTCATAACATTTATTTTCTGTGTCATCAGCAAATACAGCCATTTGCTACAAAGTAAGTTTGGATTTTGAACACAGTCTCAAAGCAGCACCAAGACACCTCTCAACGTGTGTTTTTCCACATACCTAGGTGCAAATGAAATTGGGGACACCTTTGTGCATGGTGTAGAAAGAAGATCCGTCCGTCCTTGGCATATTTAGTTGCACTGTATAGTGTATATCAGGTAGAATGAAGGATAAACATTGAGAAATGTTCTTTCACATATATATATATATATATTTTTTTTTAAATTATTATCTGTTTGAATATGGAATGGTAATTTGTGGACAACCGTGTGTGTGTGTGTGTGTGTGTGTGTGTGTGTGTGTGTGTGTGTGTGTGTTTTTGATATATTATATATATATTTGTATATATATATATATAATATCTGAGTTTGTGTCTGTGGGTCTGTCTGTCTGTGGGTGGGTCATAAGCGTCGCCCATTCTACAGGCTACTTCTCCAGCCATCCAGAAATTGCCGCCATCTTTTTCTCTCCATGTATGCAGCTCATTTTTTTTTTAAAGCCTTATGTACATTTGAAGATTGAACAACGCATCTTTTATTGAATGAAGATACTGTTTTGATGAAACAAAGTTACATTTTGATTACAACTCGAATGAGGTAATGCATGTTTTGTCCACAACGATCGCGGCAGCTGTCTAATGTACACCGCCCAATGAAGGTACACTAATTCTAGTATGCAGAGAAAAGAAAATGGTGATATTTCATTGAAAAAAAAAAACTTTTTTGTGTGACATCAAACTCAGTTACTTTCTGTCTGCCAGACAGTGATGTGTCGCTTATAACTCGATGTTTGCTTACCAGAATTTGCAATGACTGTTAAAAGCAAAAATATTCCGTGTTTGCTTCCGTGTGAGGTAGGAAAATAGACGTCCCTACACATGATGTCATCATGCAGCGATATTTGCAATAGCAAGAATGCACTAATAATTAGAGCCTTTTTTTATAACATACTAAAACTCATGGAAAAATGATAGGATAGAAGATAGAAAGTTTATTTGCTGATTGATATGAGAGGGAGTAGAAGAAGAAGAATATATATGTATATATATATATTATAATACCAAGCTTGCACACTAAAAACTCGGCTCGCTGTCACACGATCCCTATGAAATTGCTGTGGCCTTATCACATGACCGACAATGTTGGGAATCTTGGCGTTCCATAGTAACCACTTGCATTTTGCACAATGCGTATTTTTGTCATTCCCCGTGTACGGTCTTCGTCTGCTACCAGCCATGTTGTACTGCTATCCCGTGCATGTGCACGGTATCGTACTTTATATATATATATATATATATATATATATATATATATATATATATATATATTATGTAAGAATGAAAATATCATGCAAACATGGCAGTTTCGTTCTTGGTGTCTCACGGTCACCGAATCTAATAAATAAAGCGTAGTTCATGGTTGTGGGTGGATGTGTGGTCTTAACAAGGTACGTTTTCATTACAACAAAAATACTCATGATAATATTTGAACAAATTGTGTCCTTGTGTTGTGGCAAAAGAGATACAAGGATACAAACCATGCAGTAAAGGGACAAAGGCAGAACTATAATCGATCTTTTTAGCATATAAAACTTACTTAGGTTAAAATAACAGGTGCCATCAGAATCACTCTGTGAAAGGGTAGATAAGTAAGAGAGATAGAGAAGCTGAGGAGGTGTTGGCAACCTCTGGCTACCCAGCATATACATGTGGAACGTGCTTGAGAACAAGTGCAGGGAAGTTGAGGGTGGGGGTGATGAAGAGCATTGGTTTGGGGGGGGGTGTCTGAGTGCAGGATGAAGAGGTGCAGAGAGATGCAGTGTCAGTGCAGAGAGTGAGAAAGACAGGGTGTGAGTCGGTGGTCGTTCTTGGTTTGCTTCCTCAGTGTTCCGTTCTTGCGGCAGCAAACATCCACGACCGTGCAATGATTACTCCTTCCTGCAGCAACCACCACCAGCTCTTGCTCCATAACTCTCCTTTCAAATCTCCCAGAACAATACCTCCTTGCAAATCTCTCCTTGCAATTCTCTCAGAACTCTCCTTGCAAAATCTCCCCAGAAGCTCGCTCCACGACCAGCATTGATACTTAAGGGCCACAAGGGAAGTGGGGGTAGTTTGGGGGGATAAAGGGTGAATCCCCACATCCTGTGGGGGTGGTTCCAGGGAGCACAGGTCACGCACAGCCCTCTTTCCTCCAAGCGCAGTGTGCCCATTGGTCCAGATGTGCTCTGGGGTGACACCACCCTCCTTGTGTGGTTGCTGGGCTGGAAATGCCTTCAGATGTCATCCAACTGCACCATACATGTCAGCTTCCGAATCAGCATGGGGCTGATGTGCAGCGGTCTCCATCTGTCACTTGAATGCACGGAAATGGCACAGATGGTTTGCTGGATTGCAGGGTGCTCCCCACTGATAGAGGATCATGAAGGGATGGTAAGTACACACTTGTGCCTTGGTATAAAGTCTCCGTTTGTAATGGTGTCAGGCTTTGGTCTAGGTATGAACTAAAGGTGTCTGTGGGTGAGGGGAGATGATGGTCCCAATGTGCAGGAAGGTGTTGGGTGGTGGTAAGACGTACGAGGTTGGTGTGGTTGTGGAATTGAAGCATCATCGTTGGGTGATAGCGATGTGGATTATTGTAGAAGGCTGAAAGGCGGGCTTGAATGGTGGTTTTTTGAATGAGAATATAGTCCGGTGTGTATCTGAAGCAGGCAAAGTGGTTATTGCTGGCATTGTGTGAGAATTGTGCTGAGGAAGGCTATTGGGGTGGAAATGGCAGTTTGGTTGTGGTGCGCAGATTCAAACAGGTTGTGGAGCGCATATGCAAATTAAGCTGCTCGCAGCGTGTGCTCGGTCATGTGAAGAGAGGATCACATACAGAGAAGAAAATATGGAAGAATGCGTAAAAACCTAATTAATCCCTCACAATGCATATTCCCTTCGTAACCCATTCAACACAAGTGAAGGACCCAAAGTGGAACAAGTAATAATGAAATAACTACCTTGGGAACTGCTATATGTTGTGTACCATTGCCTCGGGGTCTCAGTTCCCAGAACTGTCACAATATTTTGTCCAAAAACCGCAAGACTGGAGTTTTTTGGAAGTGGCAAGAAGGAGATTTGTGTTCTCCAATATTTAAGAATATAATTTGATTGAAATAAAATGTGGGTTTTTAAGGCTGCAGAAAAATATCAAAACTTTTTTTCGGAAGTTTATCACTCTTGATGCGCCATCTTTTACACCACCTTACTTAACATGTTAAATTATAGTCACTAGCAGAGGACCCACTCTACGGGCGATTTTGTTCCAAGCATGCAACACCTTCTGATGCATACCTTTATTTGGGTGGTGTATTGGCAACTGATAGCTCTGTGGAGGCAAAAAAAAACAAAAAAAACGGGTTGTGTGCATGAAGCAAAAACATACCTACTGCTTATAATTCAAAACACAACACCCCACTGCACTGGAAAATGTGGGGACAGGAATACTGCACTGCAAAGTGGAGACTTGTAATACTCTCACCCACCTGGAGGACGTGCTACATGATACACATTTACATAAAGAATTTGTGTTCCCTCCTTTCACCCTTCCTTTCTTAAAAACCCCTTCCTTCCCTCCAAAACCACTGGCAAAGTTAAAAACACCCCTATACAGTATATTGGCTCATGCTGATCCTATGTAGCAAGTCTGGATGTGAACAGCCTTGAACTGTACGAGGAGTAGCATGACAAACAACCTCGCTCACAAACACACCAACACCGGTCCTTGAATTATAGTAAGGGTTCGTGCCTGTTGTTTGTGTTCTTTACGTCCCTAAGAACAGAAAGTTTCCTGTTTGGAATGATTTTGATTTTGTTTGACTTCTCGAGAAGCAGAAAAACTAAAACAATAACAGTACCTTACTCATCTGTGTGGATGCGTGATCGGGATGAGATTCCATACAATCTTCCAAATTCAATACCAAAGTCCGACTAATTTGCAGGTTTGTGTTTTGATTCATGTTCCGCTTGGTGTTCTAAAGTGTTCCTAATATAACATTCAATTGAAAATAAGTTGTTCCTCAATCAGGGAATGGGAATGGCTTGGAATGGAAATTGTTTATTGAATAAATATTCATAGCAGTCAAAAGGCTGAAATGCAAATATTTTACAAAAATACATATAAAAAATGAAAATGTAATTAAAATTGACAGACTGCGAACGAGGAGAAAAAGACAAAATGGCATAGCCCCCATGGTTTTAGTAATTGTGCTACACGGAGTTAAAGGGCTAGCCCGTATTTACAAGATTTATGTGCATGTGCAACTGACTTGAGTGGTCAGGTGACGTGGAAGATTGTGTACAATTGGGTATTTAGGTCATGAATATTAATGATGCGAGTCACCTAGTTATATTCTGTAAGAAAGTTGGTCACATGACATGTATGATGTTTTCGATTGGGAATGCAAATTTCGCACAAAAGGGATTCAATGTTTTAGTGGGGCAACTTAGCATAACAATTGTGCATTTTGTGAGGAAAGCACCAAATTTGGCACACTAGTAGCCTATCATATTATGAACAGATTTGGATATTGGGCCATCTCAAAATTTTTGATGGCAGTGGAAAATGGCTGCCACAGCCATCGGCGGCTGAATTTGAGATGGCCCAATATCCAAATCTGTTCATAATATGTTAGGCTACTAGTGTGCCAAATTTGGTGCTTTCCTCACAAAATGCACAATTGTTATGCCATATTTAGCTAAGTTGCCCCACTATTTATATATTTTGGGGGAGTCGTACTGAATTACACAAACAGTATAACATGAAAAATATTTATTTATGTATAAAATAAATTCTATAACTGTAGAAAATAGAAAATTATCATTCAGTTGAAAATGCTGTCTGAGCAGTTTTTGTAAACTGTACGTAAAGGTGGTTGGGGTGAAATTGAAAAGAGTAGTCGGAATTTTTTTTTTAATTTCCATGAAAGATGCTTCACGGTATAGGTATGAAAAAAACAAATAGAACAAGATGGGTAAATGCATGTCCGAAAAATGGTTGAGGACGTGTCCAATACAGGGTTTTTCACAACTAAAATGACCACCAGTCTCCCAGTCAACCATTTTAATCAGATCGCAAAATAAAGCGAGGTGCACGTGTATGCCATCATGTACTGTGGTTGTGCCAAGTTTGAACAAAATTGGACCATGCATGGCCGAGAAACGGTTACTTACAAATGGTTACACTTTTAACTTACAAAATGGCCGTCAGTCAGCCATCTTGGAACTTATCTCGAAATAAAATGATGTGCATATGTAAGCTATCATTGTTTATCTGTGTGCCAAATTTAAACAACATCAGTAAATGCATGTCCGAGAAATGGTTGAGGACGTGTTTGACTCCGGGTATTTTTTTACCACTAAAATGTCTGGCAGTCGGCCATATTGGATCTCATGTCGAAAAAAAACTGACATTTCTACTGGGAAAGGACATCAGGATGAACGGGGGGGGGGGGGGTGGGGGCAAATAAGGGGTGGAACGGGATGTGAGGACGGGACATGGGTGAGGAGGAGGGGTTTAAAGCACTCCATCCATGGGTAAATTTGTCTTCCTTTCCTTTTGTTTCTCACCCAAATTTTTTGGCAAATGTGACGAGTAATTGGCCCATCAGTGAAGTGATAGGTCGGCTCTGCTAGTGTATTATATATATATATTATATATATAATATATATTATATATATAAATACTAACAGAGTATCCACACAATGGTCGAAACTTGTTCCAAGCATGCAACGCGTTCTTCTGACGCATACCTTTATTTGGGGAGGCAAAAAATCCCCCAAAAACCCATGAGGTTATGTGCATGAAGCAAAAACATACCAACTGCTTGTGATTCAAAACACCTCACCGCACTGAAATGTGGGGACAGGAATACTGGACTGTAAATGGTGGAGTCTTGTAATACCCTCCCCCACCAGGAGGCGGCATTACACAATATACATTTACAGAGAGAACTTGCATCCCTCCCCCCTCCCCCCAAGACCACCAGGAAAGATAAAAACACCCCTATACTTTAATTGGGGTCATGCTAATCCTATGTAGCAAGACTGGATGGAATTGGCCCACAACTGTAGGAGGAATAGCGTGACAAACAAACCAGTACAAACACTGACCCGTGAAATATAGTAAGAACTAGAAGGGTTGCTCGGTAGAGCGCATACCTCCACCACTCATTGCCTGATCCACGAGAACATATCGGGCCCAACACATTTTTAAAATATCATGCTATACAGTATATCATTTTTGGCTCTATCTCTCAATGGTGAACAATCACTTAAAACATTCTTGTAGTCGGATCCTGATCCAGATCTTCACCAAAATCGAATAAATTTATCGTGGTCACACACCCAACCTGCCCACCAAATTTCATCTGGATCCGTTCACAACTTTTGGAGATATCCTGCACACAAGCAGACTAACAAACAGAAAGGGGTGTAAACATAACCTCCTTCACTCTCTTAACAAATGGGAACAGGAACAACGCATGATAGGCTGAATGGCCTTCTCATGTGCCAAAGTTCCCTGTGTATATTTGTGTAACGTTGTTAAGAATGGGAAGAAATGGGGAGGGGAGGACAGAGAGTTGGGGTGATGGTGCACGGAGTTGGAAGAGGGAGATTGAGATGTTGGGAAGGTGGGGGAGAGTGGTGATGGACTTGGGATTGGAAGGGGGATTGAGTATTTGTGGGGGCAGATGAGGACTTGAAAAATAAATGTGGAGGGGATGACAGAGTTGGCTTGGGGGAGTGAGGGCAGAGAGTGGACACTGTTGGGATTAAAGGGTTTGAGGCTTTTGAGTGAGTAGAGGGGGGTGGAATTGAGGACATTGGGTTGGGAGGGGGGTTGAGGATTTGAAGAAAGGGGGAGGGGAGCACAGATTTTGGGTGTGGTGGGAGAGAGGTTAAGGACATGGGGTTGTGTGTGGGTGTGGGTGACATGGGATTGGTCTTTGGGGTCTTTTGGGTCTTTGAGGTCTTTGAGGTCTTTGGGGTCTTTAAGGGTCTGGGGTATTCTGGGGGTTAGTGTCCTGAAGTCACATTTTACATTATGCAGAATTTCCATGGGTCCATGACAGTCCTGATGGGTCTTTTGTGTCCATCAGGTCTTTAGGGTCCTCGAGGTATTTTGGGTCCTCCAAGTATTTTAGGTCCTCACGGTCTTTTAAGTTGTTGGGGTCTTTTGGATCCCCTGGTTCTTTTGGGTCCTCTGGGCACTTTGGGTATTTTAGGTCTTCAGGGTCCTCAGGGTCTTTTTGGTACTCGCGGTCTTTTTGGGGTTTTCCTCGGGGTCTTTTGGGTCCTTGGGGTCTTTTGTGTCTTGTGGATCTTTGGGGTCTTTTTGGTCTATTGGGTTATTTTGTGGTCTTCGGGGTATTTTGGGGTCTTCTGGGTCATTTTGGGGTCTTTGGTGTCTTTTGGGCCGTTTTTGGTCTTTTAGGTTCTTCAGGGTCTTTTGGTTCTTTGGGGTCTTTTTGGTCTTTTGGCATCTTTCAGATCTTCTGGGTCTGTGGGGTCTTTGGGGTATTTTGTATCTTTGGGGTATTTTGTGTCTTCTTGGTCTTTTTTTGCACATTCAACAGAGACATGAATATCACTCTTAGACCCAGATTTATTATTTTTATTTTTATTTTTAAATTTACTTTTATTTTTATTTTATGTCATGAACAAACTTTGGGATATCAGGGGTGATGAAGGTTGTAGTCAAGTTTCATCAGAATTGTCTGTGTGGTTTTGAGAAGAAAGCAAATACCTATTTTGAGGGGGCACCCCCCTCCCCCCCCCCCGTAGACCCCTTAGACCCAGATTTTTCATTTTATTATTATTATTATTATTATTACTTTTTATGTGTGAACAAACTTGGTACATCTTGGTGATGAAAGTTGTAGTCAAGCTTCATCGAATTGCTGATGTTGTTTTCGGGAAGAAAGCAAATACCTCTTTTGGGGTAATCCCCCATAGACCCCTTGGGGCCCGTTTTTTTTATGAATGCCATGAACAAACTTTGATGATAGAGGGTGATTAAGGTTGTGGTAAAGTTTTATCAAAATTATGTGTGCAGTTTCAGAGAAGAAGTTGCAAGTGTTTATGGGACCTGACGGATGGACAATGCACCTTCCCATAAGCTCCCTGGAACTATGTTCCTGGTGAGTTAAAAGGAATCAGTCACTACACTAGCTTCTCCCACGATTGGGTCAGGTCAGGTCAGGTTAGGTATGGGAGCATGTGACAGAGCAGCGCGTCACTGCATCCACTTTCCGCCGGTACTCCAGGGGGCTCTGTCTGGCCATCCCCCATGCAGATGCCTGGCCCATCCCCATCTCCTTGAGATGCCAATCAACCTGCTGCAAACGTGAGGCAGCTGGTCAGCCCATTGTCCTCCTCCCCTCACAAGGCTCCCTCGCTGAGAGACTCTGGTGACCAGGATCAGCATCAGGAAAACAAGCCACATGTCCATACAGCCGCAGCTGACGCTCAGACTATGCAGGTACAAATCTCATTTGAGTCTCTCAGCAACCACTCATTGGACACAAAGTCCAACCAGTGATAGCCAAGGAATTCAGAAGAGACCTAGCACCAAAGGAATAAAGTCTCTGTCTCAGATCCATGGTCAGAGTCGAAGTCTCACATCCGTAGAGCAAGACTGGAAGCACAAAGGACCTGAAGACTCGGAGTTTCATCCTCCTGCACAGGTACTGACAGAGCCACACCTCATGATCATGATCCAGTGAATCCATTACTTCCCAGGACCAAACCCAGAAGTCTATTGGCGTTTGGCTCCGAGCCAGCAGAGACATAAATATCACTGCCAAGCTCAGTGAATCTCTCCATGGCCTCAACATCTTCACCACAAATGGGTACAGACAAGACAGCAGCATCCAAGATGTCATTGAATGCCTGGATCTTAGTTTTGACCCAAGAAACCCGTAATCCCAGCACCTACGACTCCTCATTCAGTGCCCCCGAGTGCCCCCAAAAGGATATCCAGAGTTTTCCACAAAGATGACTGCATCATCTGCGAAATCAAGGTCAGAGATCTTGTCATTCCCAAACGATGCACCGCAGTTTGATCTCTCTGTCATCCTCCCCAGAATCCAGTCCCTACAAGTGCTGACAAGTGTGGGGGCCAGTACACACCCCTGACAAACTCCAGTAACAACTGAGAATATGTTGGAGATGGTATCACCACATCTAACAGAACTCTCAGTACCAAAGTACACTCAGTACCAGAACTCAGTTCATTCATATCGCTCAATGAAGCTGGTTAATTTTGTTGTGTTCCTAAGTTTTTGTCTGTTGAACAGGCATTAGATAATATGAGTGAGGAAAGTGAAAAATAAACTTTATCGTTAAGAAATCTTTGCGGCCTGTTCCAAGTCATGGCATGGTTGAGCAGGCCAAAAAACATGGCGGCTTCAGACCGCAGCGAGGTTACCTTGGATATGTCTTTAGACCCCAGAGAGCGAGGTGGCCGATGATCCCCTCATGAAGGATATAATTAAATATAGCCGTTAATTGTCTTCAAAAGGGGTGTTTTAATTAATGTAAACACCCAATTTTCACTCTTGCAATTTCTTGGAGTTCTCTTAATATGCATGCAAAGTTTCAGTCTGCTGGGTTTTATGGTTTTGGAGTTATGGAGGAGACACACACACACACACACACACACACACATTTCCTTTTATTTGTAGAGATGTGCATGTGTAGTATTTCATTGTGTTTAAGATATCGACTATGTTACACTACCTTCTCCATGAAAGGAGCTCTCACCCCCCTTTGCGAAGCACTGTATTGATTGCGAAGCATGATTCTGGTTAGTACACCTGTTCTTCTGTTGGTGAAGTGCACATTGTGCTGGTCCTGGCTTTTGCCATACAGCCCTTCATGTGGCACTCTCAAGCTGTGCTTTGTTTGTGATAGCATTTTGCAACGGCCAATAAGTATCTAAATGTCATGTGCCACCAAAGCGAGGTGTATGGAATTGTCTGCTCCCATGTTTTTTGTCTGCAGTAGCTAAAACACATACGTGGTGCAGTTCAGTTTGCCAGCTTTATTCTGAGCACTTCATTAAAAGTTGTTCCAGCATTAATACTCTCCATCAAGGGAATTGATTTATGTCCATCACGCATGCAAGAACAATTGCATCTCTGTGATAGCTTTTTCCCCATTATGTTCGAATGGAGAAACGTAGTTTAGTTGGACAATTGATGTCTTCACTGAAGTCGAAGATGTGTACCGCAGTTCACCCATCCACTTAAGCACTTCTGATCTGATTTTCAAAGTCCTGAGAGTTGTTGAATCCTCTTCCTTTGCATTGAGAGAAATGTTTCCTGGGCTGGTGTTGTATGGATGTACCCACTCCCTCACATTGTACTTGTAATTGGATAAGTCGGATTTGCTTCATAATCCAAAAACTCAACTGGGAGCTTTGATCAGAATTAAGTGGCAGTGGCCCTGTGTAGAGCATTTGAACTAGGTCGTTTTATGCCAGATGTACCTCGCTGCATGGTTGGAATAACAGGAAATTGAAGAAAACACAAAATTGATTCCCATGGTCCTTCGTGCAATCCTGGTGCAATCCAGGGACCCATGTACAATCCAGGTGATTACATTTGACTTGATGGTGACTACCTGCTTGTGTTGCATTATTAATGATCCAGGTTTTTTTTAAAAAATGTCCTTATTTTAAATTATTATTCTGTTACTTTTTCCTTATATCATTTTTAGACTAAAAATTTATTTTAATCAGTTTTCATTTAGCTTTTTTTTTAACCTTTCTGTAACAAGAGCAATACAAGAAAAACAATAAGCTGTTTCAAGATTCCTTTTTACCCTCGATCGTTCCTATTTTCTCGTACAAATTTTTATCAACATATGCAGATGATCCCTCACTCATACATTCCACTTTCATCAAGACAAATACATCGATTTTATATTTGTTTTCAATTCTCTCCGTCTCACGGAGGAGATTTTATATAAAACATCACCCAGCCTGAGTACTTTGGCCTGGTTATCGATGTGGGCACTGATGGTTGGACTACAATGAACCTATCTTGGAATGTGATAATTCTTTAGTTTTTAACCTGTATTGATAGAGTATAAATATGCATGTTATTCTTCAAATGTGAAAGCGGTTGAAGAGCAGTGTATTCCATTTGTGTTGTCAGGTCGAGAAGTGAGATTGTTGAGCCTCCCTTATAATCAATGACCTAATTAGTATATCCAGGAGTTGTTGTTTCCATTCTACAGCCAAGCTTCTGGTTATTGTTCAGAGAAGGAACTGAAGTATCCCAAAGTTGTGGTTTCCAAGCTCCCTGCCTTACTGAATTGTTACCATGTCAATCAACACCCACGTGTATTATGCCCCATATGTCAAGCTGGTTAGGAAGTCATCCGCAGAAGTTGCAGTCAATGAAAATACATTGGTACTGTCCATTATACATTGTTCTATATAAGAATATGAACAGGAATAATGAATAGTAGTTTAAAAGTGCAATAGCAATGTCAAATCTTATGTTGTATGGAGGGGAGATGTGGCATGTTACAAAGATTAGACAAAGAATGCTCGATGGCATTGATTCCAGATAATGAATGATGACACAGATAATGGATGATGGCTTACATAAGCATGCCATTTTTTTTCTCCAAGATCAGATCCAAGATGGCCAACTGGCAGCCATAAAAAAAAACCCTGATGTTGAACACGTCC
>CM068961.1:63124984-63154726 GCA_035128595.1 Eptatretus atami
CTGTTCTTATGAAAGAACAGGGTGATGAACCAAAAATATTGTTATAGATATTCAGACATACTTCAAAATCAACGATTAAACTTAAAAAAAAATACAAGGTTGATTTCACAATTGATAATTCATTAGAGAGTTATTGGGTTTCTCCTCAAAAATGATTGAAACGAATGGGACATTTTACAGTGATATTGGCATTCAAAAATATCCTCAGGCATAAATTCGGTATTAATTCACTGTGGTTTGATTGATGTGCTTATAATGATGGAATAAGAACAAATACAATATTTTCATTCAGCGCATACTCAACCGCAATTTGTTATAAATTCAATATGGAACCCAAAAATTTGGTTTATCTCCCTGTGTCAGGAAAAACCATATGCAGAGTAAATTTTAGGATAACTGACAAAAATAATTGCATGATTTCTTTTCATGGAGAAATATATATCCATCAGAATTCACCTACGTGAAGTTTTCCAATAAATAAATACGATGGTTATTTGTTAGGAAACACGAGTTGGGAAAATATAAAAAATTACAGGGGATGGGATGTTCCTTTCCCCATACTACAAGGGGAAGGTATGTATCTTGGAAGAGGATACTATAAACCTAAGAGACAAAAGGGGGTGTCGGACATTCAATTTAGAAAAAAAGGAGATGGGATAATTGATATTCTAATAGGTATAGGCTCAAGTATTCTTAACATAAAGACCTAATTGGTTCAAATGCTTTGCTGTGGAAATGTAGCGGGTGCTATAAAGAGTATAAAAGATGCCCAAAAGGAATCTCATAAATTACAAGCAATAAAAGAAATTAAAGAAAGATAAAATCAGTTGTCTCCCAAGAATGACAGAAAAATAATTCATTACTTGGGTCAGGGTTTCAAAAGTTTTACATCTTTTTTCCTAAATAAATACAAAGTATGGAAGCAATTGATAGTATCTATGATTTTGGATGATACCATTGTCATCTCAAACTCTACAAAAAAGAAGACAACTTCAAGGTAAATGCAATAACTGGAACAGACTGGAATGCAAATGGAACAAAAGTTTTGAAATAAATAATCAACAAACTTATTTGAATCTAGCCGAAAGTTTCTTGTTGTGTAATTTACATTCACTAAGGCTGTGACTAACACAAATGCTACACTCATAATGATTTATTCTGGAAAATGTTTGATTGTGTTCGTTTGTACATTGGAACACAAGAAGTTGAAGCAGTTGATTATGCCTCTGCTACATCTGAAATGATGAAATTTACACTATATTCATTTCGTCGAGTTGTCACAATATTTCACTGAATATTGCACAGCATCGATTTGAACAAAGTTCAGGGGCCATTCACCTCCATTGGCCCTGCATTGTTCTGCAGTGACATCGGTTAGTGGCTGACTCTCTGAAATGTGCAAATATTATTTACCAACACGTTTACCTTTTTGTATGACATTTATGCAACCTGTCACTTCGGCATAAGATAGGTACATTTAAAGAAATGAAAACGTTCATTTTAAAAAGTTTCTTCAACCGTGTCATGAGAGTGCTTGCTTGGACATTTTCAAGCGTCAAACTCTACAAGCTTCCATGACAATGCAGCGGCACGGTTGTCCAGGTGGACATCTCCAGCATTAAGAAGGCAAAATATTAAGATGATTACAATGAGTAAAAAATGTTTTCAGTTATAAAACAATGAATCACCACATAATGGCAGGATAGCAAAGAGTTATGCACGCTCTCTCTCAGCTGTGTAGCCAGGTTTGAATCCCACCAAGCTATAAACTGCCATCCGGTGCTTCACAGGCAGGGTGATTCATCAATGTGTGTGCCATCTCTCGGATGGATGTTAAACTGGCTATCACATCTGCGGAATCCCCCTCCCTCCCCCTCCCCTCACAACTCTCACCTCCTCTCTCTTCCCCCTCCCTCTCTCTTCCCCTCTGCCTCTCTCACCCCTATCCACTTCCTCTCCTCTCTCTCTCTCTCTCTCTCTCCTCTCTCTGTCTCTGTCCCCCACCCCTATCACTCTCCTCCCACCCATCTCCCTCTCTCCTATCCCTTCTCTCTCACCTCTCTCCCATCCCTCTCCTCTCCTCCAACATTCCCTTCCCCCCTCTCACGCTGCCTTCCCCTCATTATGGTGCCATCCTTCCCTCATGCTACCTTCCCTTCCCATCCCCTCACACCGCATTCACTTCCCTCACGCTGCCTTCCACCACTTCCCTCACACTTACTTCCTCCAAACCCCTCCATCTACATCCCACCATGACATCTCCCAGTGGTCTCTGCATGCTGCACTAACATGCTGTTTTAACATACCCATTCATTTCAATCTTGTACTACCCCCCCCCCCACCCCTTCTCCACAGTCCCACTACCAAACACAATTTGAGAACTCCTCCTCTCACACTTACCTCCTCCCAAACCCTTCCCCTCCCCATTTCCCCCTCTCCTCCTCACTCCTTCCTGCTCCTCCAGGGAGTGTATAGTGATGGTTGTGAGGCGTCACTCTCCCCACCTCCCCTTCCCCCTTCTATCTCCCCCCTTCTATCTCCCCCCTCCCTCACCCCTCTAGCTATCCCACCCCTCTCCCTCTTGCTCCCCCCTTCCTTCTCTATCCCACCTCCATCTCTCTCTCCCCTCCCCCCCCCATTTTCTCTCCCTCCCTCCTTCTTACCCTCACCCCACCTTAACATCCCCAGTGAAGCGATGGGTTATTTGCACTTAGTTAATGTGATCCAACATCCATTAGTGTGTTCATCACAAAAGGTAATCTTTTTCCCTTCTTTCCAGTGGGATTACCTCATATTGTAGTCTGAAGCTTGATGACTTTTCCAGTGTTTTTTTTCTTTTCATTGTGTTTATTGTCTATCATTTAACGGAATGCATGATTGCATTGTTACTGAGACAGAACATACAGTGAGGAATTCGGAGTGACAGGCTGGGATAAAGAAGTACGGAGAGAATTCGAGTAGAGGAAGCAAAGTACAGGGATTGAGAAGAATTTGGAATGAGACGAATAGGGCGCATGTCGAACATAGCGAATCGAGGGAGCGATGGACGGCACTTGATGAGGCTAGCCATCCAGGGGGAAATTGGAGTGAGTGAAGCGGAAAGCAGGTAATGTGGAATGGAAAGGAAAAATAAGTTGTTTTTAATCGGTTGTAAGTGTAGCAAGGTGGGCACAAGGGGTAAGGAGCAGCACAACCCATAAACTAGGGATGCACACAGTAATTGATGGACACCATGATGCAGACACACTCAGACAGTATTTGAAAATGATGTTTCTTCCTGTCGACTGCTTGGGTGCACAACTTGCCCAATTTTCACCTGTCTGTGTATTGACTCTCAGAATCTTACTGTCCCTACATCCACATACACTCTGGGCGGATTGTTCACAATACCATGTACTCCTCGTCGGGGATATCCAGTCTTCTGGCACTGCTCTTTTCCATCTTAGATTTGATCGACATCCGCTGGTTTTGTTGCTATTCGGCTTTGATGAGCAGTAAATCTTTGTTTTGTTCAACATTTAAATAATTTGTTTAAACCACAGTGGCATTTTGGACGTTCACAGCACTGACCTACTTCCTGTGTCACAGCCAAAGGCAAAGCCATTTTTGTCGCAGTAAGCGAAACCTTTACTGTCGCTATAACATCCTCCCTGTAATAATACAAAGTTACTTATTGTGTATCATTGCTGAAAAGCACAGGTGCACCTCGAATTGCACGCAGGCTCCAATCACGATTGTGTAGAGCAATCAGTACCTGCTTGTTAAGCCTTTGTTCACGAAAAGATGCATTCTCAGCCAATGGTGTTATTTATTTTACAGATAATAATCCTGTTTGATGGCAAAGATAATGTGGATCGGTCTGGGTGTTTTTTTTTGCTCGAGTGAACAAAGACTGTTAATGTTCAGAAAGTGAACAAAGGGAACTATACGTCATCTACAGATGCATTGTGTAATCATCACACTCCATTTAGTTGTCACATCTGATATTGGTGATTAGAGTATAGGATAAGTGTTGATAGTTTTCTGTGATGTCGCTACCTGTGGGCCTCTGGTAGATTACCATTTTGGAGGAGACGTGAAACGAACAAAAGTACGTACAAAAAATATCATTGGTGTGTTGTTAAATTTGCAGGTGATGACTTCTGAAACTGCTTCAAATTATTTTTCACTTCACGAGTTAAGTTTTTCCTCTGGGCCCTTCTCCTCCATCATGTCAGATAACTGACGTACTGCACTTGGAATGACGTCATGATGAAACTATCAATTTGCCTTTGAGAGGGGTCGATGCATAGACTGTGTTTGTGTGTTTGTGTGTGTTCTTGTTCCTTTTCAACTATATGGAGTTGCAAAATGTGCTTTCCTTGTTCGTACAGGAAAAGCGGTTGTTTGTAGCTCCTCAACAGTCATTAATATTGTGCAGCAGACAAATTAAATGGACTACATTAAACTGGTCACATTGCTGCACTCACAAGGTTGATTGGCCACAATGTTGTGCTAAAATGGCAGCATGTGAGCTCAGCAGTAACGGTGGAACGTTTACACCACTCTCGTTGTTGATAGAACGTGCACATGTGCTCCGTTGTAAGGTCATTGAGAGTTTGAGACCTCCAGAGGCTTACCTGTACCTGTGAAAGAAAGGTGACTTCTCATTTTCAAGAAAGAAAACAAAATAGCAACACAGGCATTCACCACATACAATAACAGGGTGGTTAAGCATGTCATTATGTCGTCATGGTTTGAGCAGACCATTATTCAAGGAATTTATCAATCAAAATGACTATCAGACAAACAAAGGTCTTGAGATGAATTTGGATAAAAACTGGCAAAAATAACTTTCCCTTTAAAGTAATGTTTTCAAACAGTTAATCTTTTTGTCTTTAACATTGTGTGTTTATCTGCATTGGATGTCAATGATGTTCTGACTCGTATGAGAAGCTGATAAAGGCACATGTTCAAATCCTTTGTATGACTTCTGTGACCTTATCATTCATTGAATCTTCATGCAAGCTCGTCTTGAGACTTCGGTCCCATGGAAGCAAAGCTATGAAGTTGATTGTTATTTGTAATCGCCTCACTTAGTGATCTCAATGTTATTTCTAAAAAGAAAATCTGCAGTATAAGGCTCATGGGGGTAGTGGGGGGTGGGGGTGGTTGTATATGCAATCCATGTCGAACAAGGACTTTTGGAAATATCTGTGTCCTTTACTTGAATTGCAAGGACATGTAATGAAACGACAGACAAAATCCACACAGTATAGTATGTGTGATATAAACTGAGGACCCTGTGTGTGTCATGATCCACGTGCTCAGATAGGTACAACAAACAGGTGAAATTCTTCATGTGCTGCGATGTTGATGCAAGTAGCTTGCATTTGATTTTGCACGTTTCAAACCACTGTGTAAGAAAAGGAGGCCTCGTTCTCTGAATAGCACATCACAGTGAAGCACCACCGTGCTGTTGCGTGAAACCAATCAGCCATATGCCGTTTTCTAATCGGGCCTCCATCCACACATCGCTAAAGGACTTTGCTGCACGTTGACAGCCCTTTTAAATCTGCCCCAGCATTGTGACCACAATGGATGTTAGCAGTCTCTTGGACCGCTAGCTCATTTGACATGAGTTGACCGGAGAGCCTTACCATCTGGACCTAACAGTTTTGGGGCAATTTGGAGCTAATTTAAATATTTGAAAATGTGGGGCTAATAGTATTTATGCTCCTGCAATAACGTGCATACAAGAGCAATGGGATGATGGAGATCTTTCAAGTGCATTGGAAACTTCACGCTTTATGAAAACCATTGAGATGTCATGCGATAGGCTGCTTTTGAATGTGATAAAGTTTCCACAATGCTATTCTTCAGATGCTGTTACTCCTCATTGATGCAATATTTACTGTTTGGTTCATGCTTTGATGAAGCGACCTCTTTCTCTCTCATGAGCATGCACACAGTGGAATTGATATTTAACTCCTGAGTGCTGCATATCTTCTCGTTTCATTTATTCCACTACCTGGCCTGTTCCTTCTCGACAATGTCCATCTTGTGGTCCTTTGTTGTTGTTTTGGTTGGTGCAACTTTCATGGAGATCCACACATGCTGTCCGTTGATATTTGGTGTGTGTTCGTCTCTTGCTATGCGACCAACTCTTCTGTGGTCTTGCATCTCCCTCTCTAATTCGAACTTGTCTACTCACCCTCGCTTACTTGTTTCTCGTTTCTCTCAGATGTAAGATCTCCAATGAGGCCGTCTTGTCGTGCTCTTCCTGTTGGGCCTTCATTGTGTTCTGAACAACACCTAGTCCATTGAGCTTTGAGGTCACATCCTGATGAGTGACCTTCTGACTGTTGAAAAAAATTTGGGTTGGAGGGAGAGGTGGGGTTGGGTTTTAAACTTTTCTTTGTGTTGCAGTGAAGCGGATTTATTTTTATTTTTTTTATTTTTATTTTTTGGAAGTGGACATGGAAGAAACTCCTACAGCAGCACCGACGCTTTGTAAGAGAGTACAGTACATTGGATCGGATATATGTATGTACTGTATACGCATTAAGGATGCAGCATGATGTTGGCGTCGTATGCATAAATTATTCCATTATATCAGTGTCTTGCATCTAAGGTAAATGTTACTCCTTTCGTTTTATTTATCATTTCTGATTGCAACTGCACCTCCGAACTGGTGATCAGAGCAGGGCAGAGACGGTGATTGTGTGGCATTCGACACTTGTTGGAAACAGGTTGTGTAGCATAACTAAAAAGAAGCAGCTCAGGAGACATATTGTTGTGGGCCAGGGGTCGGTGGCGAGGACAACCGCGAGATGGAGCAGTCGGGCCGTCTCCCACCGAACACCGCAATTGAAAGGTCGTCACCCCGGATAACTCCGGAGTCGACGGGTCACTTAAAGGACCATGGTCGCCAATATTTCGACGGCGCGAGGTAGGGTCCACTTGTCTATTCCAATTTACCTAAGTACTCACGCCGTCTTGCTACCGGGGAAGCCACACCCTCGGCCGACTCTGTACGAACCGAGTCGCATGTACCGACTCGGGTCTGGCGTAACCGAGCGGAAGTTACCAAAGCTGCGCCAGACCAAATGAACAATTTACGGCACAAACGGCCTCACATTTCTCAAGCCCGCACCGTGCGATCAATGGTAGAAATGACAGGCAACGAACTGGAACATTTAACGGATATTTATTTACAATAGGGGGGGAGAGACAGAGCAGAGTTATCCAAATAAAAGAAATGCAATTTACAATGAACACAGGCACTAAACAGTCTCTACTTACAGGACGGGCGCCACACACACACACACACACACACAC
Source organism: Eptatretus atami (assembly GCA_035128595.1). Taxonomy (NCBI): domain Eukaryota; kingdom Metazoa; phylum Chordata; class Myxini; order Myxiniformes; family Myxinidae; genus Eptatretus; species Eptatretus atami. The sequence continues at coordinate 63,132,305 of CM068961.1, forward strand.
ACACACACACACACACACACACACACACACACACACACCACACACACACATCCAAAAGAAATGGGCTGTTTGGCCTTTATTTGACCCTTCAGCTCAGGAGGGAAGGCGAGCTGAGGTAAGAGTTCAGTCGGGCACCTTTCCGCCTCGTGCGGTCTGGTCGAGACGAGCTGGTTGGGAGGAAACTCGAACCCACACCTTCGTCGCCGCACCAAGCACCAGGGACCGGAATGACGCAACGGACGCCAGCCAGCACGAGAACGGACGAGACGAGATGGGCACTTGCGGGCAAGACTACAACGCCAGCAGGCAAGACGAGACAATCCCAGCAGGCAAAACGAGGGCAAACAAGGCGACGACATTTATTCCTCCTCCGACATTCACCCAACTCCGCGACACTCCAGCGACACTCCAGCGACACTCCAGCTCAACTCCAGCTCAACTCCAGCTCAACTCCAGCGACACTCCAGCGACACTCCAGCTCAACTCCAGCCCAACTCCAGCGAATACTCAGGGGAGCCCAGCGATTCTTATCCCTCCTCCGGACGGGGTGGGTGACCGTCCCCTGAGGTAATCTTTGCCCTGATTGGACAGGGTATTGTGGGGTGATGTGCTGCCATCCGTAATTGGACAGGGGGAACCCCTCCTTTCCTGGGCGGAGTCGGAGCTCTGAGTGAGGAAACCTCTGCTCACGTCCGTGGTCGAACGCACGTGGGCAATGGTGCGAAGGAGTAAAGGGAATTGATGTATAAAACTAACTAGAAAATAACTCGCAGTGCACATACACTTAATCACCCATTAAACACAGGGGAGAAATCTAACTATACACATATTTATCGAAATAACTAAGCTTTGGGACTGCTGTCTGTTTGTGTGCAAGAGGCTTCCAAATCCGTAACAATATTTGTACGGAGAGTAAAAGCACACCGAGCCGAAAAGAATCATAAAATTCTTTGTTAAAATCCTGACGTTTCAGAAGACCACTATCTTCCATCCGCAGACGTAAATAATTGTCCTGTACGTGATTTCTGTGGAAGGTCCTCGTGAGCCTCAGATTACTGTTTTAAAAAAAAAAAAACTAACTTTTTGCAGCAATTGTAATAATTCCTTTTTGAAAATTATCCAACTGATCCAAATATAGTTGTGTGTTCTCAATCATTTGTCAGTGCACATCAACTTTGTCTTTTATAACCCACTAGCAGGGTTAACCGGCGTTGCCTGGGTGGGTGGAGTAGGGGGGGGGTGTTACTGATGGGAGAAGCAGATTGCCGGCAGGGCTGAGAGTCCTTGCTAAAAAACGCCAACAAACAGAGAGATAGACAGACAGACATCCGATGAATCCTATTTCCCTCGCCGAAGGAGAGGTATTGCATGGCCCATTTGTTTTTTGTCTGTCTGTTTGTTTGTTTGTTTGTCCGCACTGAACTTTGGTATTTTTCTCCGCAACCGCTTTTCAGATTGAGACAAAATTTTGACCATTGGAGCGACTACTCATCTAGAATGTTTCAATCTAATTATGACATAATAGGTCACGTGGCGTGGCAGCCATGTTGGAAAAACCGAAAAAAAATTGGACCTCTGTATCTCTGTAACCACACCAAGGAAATAATTGAAACTTGGCACATGGAAAGTACTCCTCATGGGGAATAAATATGATTTTTCAATGATGTCACAGATGCCTTTCTTATGACATCAGAATTGCATAAGTAGAATGCTATATCTAATCACAATAAAAATTTTTGAGGTCATCCAGGGAGAAAATGGTCCACAGAAAAAAATTTTTTGATGACATCAGACACGTGATTCGACAGCCATATTGTTTTGTTTTTTTTGTTTGTTTTTTGAACCTTCAAATATCTTCTTCTCTGAAGTGGCTAAACAGATCAAGGGGAAACTTTACACGAATGACCGCCGATCCATGAAGAACAAAAGTTTCACACATATGACGTCGGAGGTCACATGGTTTGGCAGCCATATTGGATTTACCCGAAAACCTATAAAAAAATCTTCTCCAGACAGCTGGACAGATCGAGGGGAAACTTCACACAAATATTCCCCAAGTATTGAGTGTACAAGTTTGTTAAGGAATAATTGAAAGGTCACATGGTTTGGTAGCATTATTGGATTGAAGAGACATATTAAATAATGTTTTCTTTGGAACCGTTTAATCAATTTAGGTGAAACTTCCCAATTATGATCTGGTATTGATGGGGAATATAAGTTTTTAATTTCATCTTGATCAGACACATGGTCTGGCAGCCAGAATTATTTAATTTTTTGATCTGGGTTCTTTTTTTTTTGTCTTTTTCTTTGAATAAGGCTCACTTGGCTGTGCCTGGATAGGTTTGAGGGTAGAGTCGCAGCAGCTGAAATGTGAATCCTATCCATGTTCCTCCTGATGATTCATCTTTGCTTTTTGCTTGTTTGGGTTCCTTCTGATGACTCCAATGCAGGACTGTACCTATTTGGTGTTCCATTTGATTGGAATTGAATTTATTTTAATCCCACTGTAAATTCAATTGAATAATAATAAACATCATGGGTCAGGTTCAGGTGTCCGATAAAAGTGGGGTTCTATCAAAGCTTGGATGTCTTCGTACTCAGTCACCCACTGCCAGCAGTTATAAAGTGACAGTTCTAGTTTTTTTTGTTTTTTTTGTATACCTTGTCGAAGCTCGTGTGAGAGCTAACACACAAACACAGCAAGGGGCAGAACAAGAGGGGCGGGAGTGGGAAGGACAAAACAGTGGGAACAGACATTAGGAGATCTGTGGAAGGGAAGAGGGATGGGGGGGAACATGAGGAATACAAGATGGACATTACAGGACTTTCAGGAAGGAAAGCAGGGAATTTGAACGAGGTGGGCTTGGGTGGATTATCGGGGTAGAAAAGATCGAGGATTTGGATGGGGATGATAAGAGGTGGTGGTGAATAGCTGTTTTGAAGGCATGGAGGGAAGAATGGGATTGAACAGAGTGAGGGAGTTTATTCCAAAGGCGGGAAAAAAAGAGAATGAAAGAGTGAAGGTGAGCAGTGATTCTGATTTTGGTTTTTACCAGAAGGGGTTGTTGGCGGACCTTGAGCGCCCTGGGAAATGTGGTGGGGACAAATCGCAGAGAGAGCAGGGAAGGGGGGGGCGGGCTGGAGAGGAGACTGTAGAAGACAGAAAGACCCCCGACCAACCTGCAGTGAAAGGTGAGAGGCCCAAAGACTCAGCCTCATTGCGGAGATGCCAATGATCCGAAATGCCTTGGTTTCCACAGCGTGAAGCCGAGAAAGGTGGGAGGCAGGAGCACCAGCCCAGAGGGGAGAGCAGTACTCCATAAGGCTGCGGACAAACGCTTTGTAAGTGGTCAGGAGCTCAGGTGGGCCGAGGAAGGACTTTGCATGATGAGGATTCCCAGTCGGCGACTGCTTTGAGGCGAGGTTTGAAATGTGGCTTTCCCAGGAAAGGTCATGGCAGACAGTGAGACCCAGAAGCTTGAAAGAAAGGACTTCTTCCAGAGGATTGTTGAGAAAGTGGATTGGGGGGGGGGGGGTTCTAAACGGTCCTTTCGGAGAGACATAGTGAGAGTGTGAATTTGTCAGATTGAAAGACATGTTCCACGTGTTGGACCAGTTTGTGATTTTACCCAGATCTGCAGTGAGCGAAGAAGCTGCTGCTTGCCAGACTGAGGGATGACCGATGGTACGGCAGAGGTGGAGTCATCAGCAAAGAGATATAGAGGATTTTCCAGAGTCGGAGAAATCATAGATGAAAACCAGAAAAAGAACAGGGCCCAGAACTACCTTGAGGAACTCCAGCCTGGACAGGAAGAGGGATGAAAGAATTCATTTAGGGCCACACGGTGACTGCGACAGGAGAGGAAGTCTGGAGCCATGAGTGGAGATGGCCTTGGATACCATAGGAAGAGAGTTTGGTGAGCAGGCAGGGTGCCAGAGCAACATGATATGTCCAGTGATACGGCTCGGATTTCATGTCTGGCATTGAGGCCTCCATCCATTGTTTGGAAGCAGAAGCAGCATACCCAGGGTAGAGTGACCTGGTCTGAAACAAATTGTTGATCGGAAATCAAGCCATTGGAGAAGAGGAAGGATTTGATGTCTGAAGCGATGATGGATTCCATAACCTTGCTGATGATTGGGAGAAGGCTGATTGATCTGTAGTTGCAGTGATCTGTTTTTGTACCTTTTTGGCAGGGCAGTATGTTTGCTGATTTCAAGCAGATGACCTTGAGCAAATGAGAGGGTGAATAGAACAGAGAGAGGTGAGCAAGAGCAGAAGAGCAGTTTTTAGGACAGTGGGCTGACGCCATCTGACCAGTTGCAGAATCTGAGTCGAGGTTTGACAGCAAGCTCTCCACCTTGTAAGGAAAAAGGACACAGTGTCCAGGGACAGTTGGGTGCGACTGGTAAGGTGGGTAAAGAAAGCGATGGGTTTTGGACACAAGATTTAGCTGCAAACACCGAGTTAGGCATTCAGCTTTTCATGTGCGGTATTAGCAGTGCGGCCATTTGAGGTAACGGTGCGATGGAGGGGGAACATACACCAGAAACAGATTTGATTTGATGCCACCAGATTTTGAGGAGGGAGAGAGGTTGAAGTTCAGACTCGAGCTTAGAAAGATGTTGTTTTCTGGCTCTCTGAGGGTAGATACACACTTGTTCCGAGCTTTATGGAAGGAACTGAGATTACCCTCAGTTGGGTTTGCTTTCCATGAGGCAAAGGCAAGTTGTTTCAGGACAACTGCCTCACCACAAGCTTCAGTGAACAAAGGGCGGGAGGATGGGTAGACAACTGAAGACGAGAGGGATAAATCTGTGCATGAGGGAGAGCAAGTTTCTTTGAAAGAATTCCAGGATGAGTTGATATTGGAGAAAGTAGCACTAGGAGACCAGTTTATAAGTTTGATGGTTGCTTGGAGACCCTGCCAGTCGGCTTTAGTGAAATGGCAGACTCGACGACATGAGGTGGTTCTCTGATAATAGCCAGAGAGATGTCCACTTTGACAGAGGACGTGGTCAGAAGAACCGATTGGAGGGAGGAAGAGCAGCAGATATTATCAGGGAAATTTGTCAAAATCAGATCCAGAAGAGATGGAGTACCATTGGTTGAGATCCGGGTTGGGAAGTTGACCGATTGAGTCGCAGAAAGCTTTTGCTGAGGTGCCATGACAGGTGAGAGAGGTACCCACACCTAGCCAACTGGCATGATGACAATTGAAGTCGCCACATATGAGGAAGAGAGAGTTTGGATGAGAAGATAGAAGTTGGTCCATGTTTTCAGATAGTGAGGTGTAGATGGAGTCATCACTGTTTGGTGGACGGTACAGCACACATACTTATAAACATGAGGTGGGAGTGAGGGGAAGCTGAGCCAGAGGTATTCCGGGGTGTGGGGGAGTGAGGGCAGTGCATGGAGAGTGAGGAATAGAGTCTTTGATGGAAGAGCAACTCTCCTCCAAGGGCGAGGCTCAGTCTGTCAAACCGGAGGAGGGAGAACCAGGGAGAGATACTTGGGAGTCAGACACGTCTTGGGGAGGAAAGTTTCTGTTGAGAGATTATTTCTGGTTTGTCGTGGCAACCTGTATGGAAAGATCTGAAAGGTTTGAGCGAAGGCCCCAGATATTTGAGGTCCACACTGTTAATGAAGAGGGAGGGGAGGAGGCTTTGGGTGCAGGGGGTGGGAAGGGAGGGGGGAGTATGACAAGGGATGAGGGGGGGGAGCTGAGGGGGTTGTTGAAGAGTGTGGGGGATTGCAGAATAGCTAGGGGAGGGGGCCAGATGAGGAGGAGAAAAGGCTCTGTGGTGCTGGGGAGAGGGGGGATAAGAGAGGGGGAAGAGGCAGTTGAGGATTTGAGGAGGTGGAGTGAAGAGATAGAGGTGAGAGGGCAGTGGAAGGAGGCAGCTTTGTGGATGAGAGGGGGGGGGGCAACTTTGAGAAGGATGAGTGAGGGGGGTGAATGGTGGGAGAAAGGTGAGGGGGGGAGTTTTTGAGAGAGGTGAGAGGGAGGCTTGAAGGAGAAGAGTGTGATGGTTGCTTTGAGAGTGAGGGGTGAGAGGGTGAGTTGGCACTGAAATTGGAAAAAAAGAATGGTTGATGGAAAGCGAACACTCATAGCAAACTGTGGTTTTTTTTAAAGTTTTCGGTTCAGAGCATGTGTTTTAGGTTATATGTCTATTAATTAGGTAACACACCAGTACACAAACACCACACAAAATATACCACACAAAACAAGTCCTGGCAAGGGTCAGCAATCTCTGATTGCTCTTTTTTTATTTCATGTAATAAAAAGAACAGTGGCTATGTATCTCTCTGTCAATTTCCTATCACGTCTCTTCCTGCTTTTGCACATCCTCACAATACATTGCGGTCACAATGAACAATGTCTCACAATTCTGTTTACGGCATCTAAAATTATTTACATCTCTTTATTCTGTTCGACCCATTCAAAAGTGGATTTTTCTCAAAGCGTTTGCCGCACTGGATGACATAATGGCATTCCATTGGCTCGCGCTTCCGTATCCATTCCATTTTGAGATCAATCCATTTTTTGTGGTTTATTGGCACTCCCGTCTGCTCAAATCCCATTGAATACCATCAACTGTCCTTAGCAGCTCAGTCTATATAGTTTCTTGCTCACCTGAAATGTCGTTCCAGGGAGATTTTGAGATTGCGCATCGTCCGTCCTTCTGTCCATAAACACTTGCAATTTTTTTTCTCTGAAACTACACATATAGTGGGGCAACTTAGCTAAATATAGCATAACAATTGTGCATTTTGTGAGGAAAGCACCAAATTTGGCACACTAGTAGCCTATCATATTATGAACAGATTTGGATATTGGGCCATCTCAAATTCAGCCGCTGATGGCCGTGGCAGCCATTTTCCACTGTCATCAAAAAATTTGAGATGGCCCAATATCCAAATCTGTTCATAATATGATAGGCTACTAGTGTGCCAAATTTGGTGCTTTCCTCACAAAATGCACAATTGTTATGCTAAGTTTCCCCACTCATACGATTTTGATGAAACTTGACGAGGCGTGTATGGAGGGGTGGATTGCCATCCAAAATATGTATTTGCTTTCTTCTCCGAAATGACACACAATTTCAATGAAGCTTGACCACAAACCTGATCACCCGTAATGTACCAAGTTTTGTTCATGCCATTACAAAAAAATCGAAGCTGTAGGAGGGCAATTGGGGGGATTGCCCCCCAAAATACGTATTTGCTTTCTTCTCAGAAACTACACACATGATTTCGATGAAACTTGATCACAACCCTGATCACCTGTGATGTACCAAAGCTTGTTCATGACATAGAAAAAAATCAGGGTATAAAAGGGTATATAGAGGGGGTTTCTCCCCAAAATAAGTATTTGCTTTCTTCTCAGGAACTACTCAATTTTCATTAAACTTGACCACATCCTTCACCACCCACGATGTACCAAAGTTTGTTCATTGCATTAAAAAAAATCCATAGGTATTTACTTTCTTCTCTGTTACATATTTTGTGGGTTATTCTTGCCTACCATTGGTTCCCTGATTTTCTTATCGAGCCGCTACCAGGTGAGTGCTTAGGTGTATTGCCTTCATTTTTTTAATACATATGAACTAGCTGCTTGTTGGCAAATTGTATGCATTTTGATGCATCATTTTCTTTGTTGCACGTTCATTTTGCAAAATTGGTGGAGGTCCTCTGTGCCATTAATCCTCACATGGTCGGAGCAAAAAACACATTTTCACTGTTGTTCTGCCAGGATGAGACCTTGGGTTTTCACCTTAAAGTTTCTCAGTCCTACTTGAGCCTCCAACCCCTCCCCTGGCTGTCCATGACAAACCAGTTAGTATATTTAAGGGAGTCAATCAAATTATATTTTATGGAAAGTCTGCATTTGAAAATTATTCTGGAACAACTTTTAAACTTTTTGTTTTGCTATTAAGCTATACAATGATCAGGATAGGAAGACATTTATTGTTCAGCAAAAGGCTCTCCTGTTTCGATATGTTTGTGTATAAAGACATGCAACATTAATGGAATCTTGTATTAATAATAAATGTCACTGAAGATCTTTTGTGAGAAATAATAATAAATCGTGACTTAAGATGTTGATATATGTTCCGACTCTAGTTGGCATCGTACATGATGTGACATGCTTGTGCATGCCAAAAAGCATGGATTTTGCCGCATCTAGCACTTTACTGGACTAAAAATGTAGATCACAGCATGCATATACTCATACCATCTCTTAGAAACCCAAATCATTGCCCTGCACATGTGAAGTGTGAAGCGGGGTGAAGCAATTGGTTCACTTCTGTCTGTCTGTCTGTCTGTCCGTCCAATCACAAGTGTCAGTTTATGATCGAGTAACAACTTATTTTCAATTGATTGTTATATTTTCAATACAAATCAGAACATGAATCAGAAAACGAACCTGTACTTTTGCAGAAAGTTGGCTCTGAATTTGCCCTGATCTCACATACGAATAGAGGAGTGAGAATTTTTTTTTTTCCTACCTCTGCCTGTCTGGCAATCAAGCAAAATTGAAAATAGCCCCCAGTGGGCTGACGGTCATCTCTTGAGGTGTTTGTTCAGACCGAGATTTGATCCCACGCAGCCTCGATCTCCTGGTACCGAAAGTTGCAGGGTGAGATTTTAGGGAACCCACGTGGGAGCCCCCCGATCCAAAATCGAAAAATCGAAGCCCAAGCATCGAAAGTTCCAGGGTGAGATTTTTGGGGAACCCCCGTGGGAGCCCCCCCTGATCCAAAATCGGAAAATCGAACCCCATGCAATTATGCGGGCAACTGTCTTGCCTTCATGTGTCAAGTTTCAGACCAATCAGCTGGGTGGTAAGGGAGAGTAGCAAAAATAGCAAAACGTTAACGGACGACTGGACGAAAAGACAAACGTGCAGACATCACGGCCCATTTTATAATTTCAACTCTTCGAGTAATAGAGAAGAGATGATCTAAAAATCATTCCAAACAGAAAACTTACTGTTTTCAAGGACGTCGTAAATGACACACACAACAGGCACGAATAACTAATCTAATGTGTTAAATAAGGTGGTGTAAAATATACTGCATCAAGAGTAGTAAACTTCCAAAAATTTTTTCTACAACCTTTAAAACCTTTATTTTTTTTCAATTAAATTATATACTTGAATACTGTACAACACAAATGGCCTTTTTGGCACTTTCAAAACCCTTCCATTTAGCAGTACTTGGAAAAAAAAACATTTATCCCCTGAGTGCATAACGACTGCTTGAGATTTTGCATTCTGATAAATATGCCGGCACATAGCACTGTGTGGTTACCATCACACCTGTTATCCAAGGTTCACAAACAAAGCAAATGTACCATGCTCAGAAACGTAAGGCAAAAGTTTAAATACTCTTCCCATGTCAATTTTCTCAAGACTGCATGGAGTAAGGTGTTTTATCAACACTCGAGTTGTATATACCATGCAACCTCCCTTCTCCCGGCACCCCCACATCCACCCCCAGTATCTACAACATGTCTGCTTTCCACCTGAAAAAGACTCATCAATGGTTAGCTTTCCCATATCTGGACTGATTCATTCTGGGTTGGATACTGGTTAGCACTGATTCCATATAAAAAATTGCTATATGGTGTGCTGCTAATGATGGGTACCGCAATCATGGAACAATTTTTTCTTCGGAGAAGTAACAAAGCTTGTTGTATAATCCCCAGTGTGGATGTGAAGGATTGACAGATGTGAGACTTTAGGTTGATCTTTTGAAATGACCTATAGATTATTAGTTTAACCACTGTGCTTCACTCCAGTCTCTTTTAGCGTTCCACTACCATGGCAATGTCATGAAGCTCAATTTGTGAGTCTCCAGTGGGGCATCAGATCGCATTAGAAATATCATGTGCTTGTTGAGAACATGTCGTGTTACAAGACGGTGTGACATGGATGTCAAATGTGCATTTTGTTCAATCTACTACCACGTTGCTTGTCACTGATTGCCAAGGGAAGAAGTTGCAACTGAGCCAAGTGCAGGGCATGAACTGCACACGTTGACTCGCTCGACATCAATTTAACTCAGATTCCTAGGTGGAATTGTCTCGCAAGGGATGTATGCCAGCGCCTTTTATAAAGAGATGGCCAATTCAGCAAGAGAAAAAAAATCCTAAAACAGCATAATCGCGTTTATTATCCTGCAATAATGAGCAATGCACTATTGATTCAAATTTGCTTTTTTTTAACTGTCTTGGTATGAGAGAAAGTTCCACCAGATATTTGTATTCATTACAATCGACACTGAAAACAATATTTGGTGGCCTTTTTCTCAATGCATTTGGCCCATGACTGCTCATAGTTATGGCAAAGGCCTTCACATGTGAAGCTGACAACACGATTAACAAAAGGACAAAGTGAAACTGTGATGTTTCTTTAAATGTGTGAACTTCATGGAAACGTTTTTACACTTCTTGTAGTCGTTAATTAGTCCTGTACAATGATTTAAACTTTTCAGATTGTGTCGTAACATGGAAGAGGAATAACTTTCATTTTTGAAAAGTTATCGAATGATCCATAATTGTGGTACGTTCATGGTCTCGTCAAAACAAAAGAGCCTGAGTCACCATTGCATGGAATTCTTATTTTCTCAACTTCAGTGCTACAGCTTTTATTGGCTCTAACCAGACAGCAGCTGAACCAGAACTCATTGTTGTAATGGTTAGATCGTCCATTATGAGTCTGGGAGATTGGTGGTTTAAGCTCTGGCCGAGTCATACAAAAGACTTTAGAAATGATACATGCTGCTTCCTTGTTTGATGCTCAGAATTTTGATGTGTAGAGCATGGGGAAACAACCACAAGTTGGTAACATGAGCGGAGGTTTTGATGGACTTCATGACCCTCACCTGTGTTGAAGTTCCTTGGAAGAGAACTTTTGCTTTTTGAAACCCAATTTGGATCTTTTCATCACACACCATCCACAAGTTGTCTGTCTGCATTTTTTTGACTTTAGGTACTGAAAGGCTGTTTTGTTGCTCTCTAAAGTAGTCATTTGGAGGATTCCACCATTACATCTGCTGAGCACAAGTGCTTGCTTTTCAGCACATCATTTGTGCATCATGCATTATGTTATATTCCACTCTTTAATTACCCACAACTGTGTTGATTTCTTGGTTTAATAGAAAATCTAATGGGATGGAGAATGCATGCTGTTAAGGATTACACTGAGAGCTTTTCAATGAGAAATCCTGCCTGGGCACCTGCTATTATCATTGCTTCTTTGATGCAAACTGATAAATGCACATCTATTTTTGTTGTTTTCATTGTTGTTGTGTAAATAGTTTGGAATTATTTATAAATATCGCTAAGATGCTTTTCCATAATATATATCGTGCATTATGGACATGGTACCTATCAGCATTGAGATCCCCATCTTTCTATTCGACAAGCTTTGAAATAACTCTATGTAGCGTTACATTCTGTCTGATTCATTTACAACTTCATTTTGGGACTTCCTGAGTGTGATGTACACAAAATGGAGGAAAGCAGAGAAGGTAAGTGCAATTGGGATAATAAACAAGGAATAGTGGGGCAACTTAGCATAACAATTGTGCATTTTGTGAGGAAAGCACCAAATTTGGCACACTAGTAGCCTATCATATTATGAACAGATTTGGATATTGGGCCATCTCAAATTTTTTGATGGCAGTGGAAAATGGCTGCCACAGCCATCAGCGGCTGAATTTGAGATGGCCCAATATCCAAATCTGTTCATAATATGATAGGCTACTAGTGTGCCAAATTTGGTGCATTCCTCACAAAATGCACAATTGTTATGCTATATTTAGCTAAGTTGCCCCACTAGAAGCTGATGGGGTGGTTGGAAATGGAAAATACATCACGATCTATAATATATTTCATGTTTTAAAACAGTATATTAGTCTCTTGGACCACTTGCTAATGTGTATATAATATATAGCTCAGCTCAAGGAGTTGATGGGAACCATGCTTGGAAACCCGCTGCTTCATTCTCTTTCCTCCCCGTACTTCTCACCATCGCGTTCGATAAATGCTTTGCGAGGTTCACCTCAAAGTCTTTGAACTGATGCTCAGAACTGATACTCAGAACGAACACTTGATTCTTCAGAACAGGGCTCTCTGGGCTCGATTCTACTCCCTCGATTCTTCCCTCTTATTCTGAACCCATAACTTTAACTTCAAACTCGACTCAACCAGAACTCTGACTCTCTCCACAGAACTGGACTCCACCAGAGATTTTATTGCTTCCACCTCTGTCGCCACTCACATCTGCTTTTCGGCATCCCACCACACCGATTGGCTGGCGTGCTGTGATCCAGATATTATGATTAATCCCTGAACATGATGGGCAGGATGGCTGGTATGACACGGGTGGCGCTGGCGGTTTGGCAGCGCAGCAACAAGAACGTTCTCAGTGCTGGCAATGACAAGAATGCTTGCAGCACTGATAGTGACAAGTACACTTGCAGCAATGGTAGTAAGAAGAATGCTCGCAGTGATGGCGTCCTGGTTCTTCAGTGTTAAACATGTGCGAGGTATGCTGTTGAGGTGTTGCTGAATGGATTTGTGTGGTTTGTGATGTTTTTTGTGAAGTGAATGTGGTATGGGGGTGAGAATCTGTAAATGGTTGAAAAGTGTTTGAGAATGGAGTTTAAGAATGAGTGTTTGAGAATGAGGTTTGAGTACAGAGTTGGAGAATGAGGAAGAGAACGATGCGGATTGTTCTAACTACATTCACAACACATCTTTCCCTTCCACTGATATGAGGGGGAGGGTTAATTTAGCTAAACAAAATACTATGGATATATCTAAAGCCCGGGGTTCCTTTGAGTTTGATTTAACTCCCTGGGGTCTTCCAAAACCACAATAATATATATATATATACTAGCGATACCCGTGCACATGCACGGGATAGCAGTACAACATAGCTGGGAGCAGATGACAGACCGTACACGGGGAATGACAAAAATACGCATTGTGCAAAATGCAAGTTGTACTATGGAACGCCAAGACTTCCCAAACATTGTCGGCATGTCCGCTAAGTGCCACAGCAATTTCATAGGGATCGTGTGACGGCGAGCCGAGTTTTTAGTGTGCAAGCTTGGTATTATAATAGAGATGTATATATATTATTGGGGTTTTGGAAGACCCCAGGGTGTTCAATCCAACTCAAAGGAACCCCGGGCTTTAGATATATCCGGGCTTTAGAATAATATATATATATAATATGTATATGTATATGTATATATATGTGTATACATATATGTATATATATATATGTATATTATGTATATTGTATATATTGTATATATTGTATATATGTATATTGTATATATGTATATATGTATATATATATGAATATATGTATATATATATGTATATATGTGTATATGTATATTTGTATATTGTATACGTGTATACATGTATATTGTATATATGTATATATGTATATGTGTATATGTATATTTGTATATATGTATATTGTATATATGTATATGTATGTATATATATATATTGTATAGATGTATACCGGCATTCCTCACTTAACGAGCGAGTTCCGTTCCTACGACTAGGTCGTTAAGTGAATTGGTCCATAAGCGAGGATTTAATTTTATACAGTATTTTTAACTTTATTATTATTATTTTTTTAAATGTTTGTACAGTAGTGTACTGTATACTGTAATAAACAGAATAGAGGAAATCAGCTCTAATAAGCATTACTTAGGTTTGCATACTGTAACCAGGTAATCGTTTTTATTTACTCTGAATAAGAAAAGGTCTAAAGGAAACTCCAACTTGATAACTTTGTTTTAATTGGCATAACTCTTTCATATTAGAGAACATAAAATACAATCAGCAAAAATTATAAAAATGATGTACCAAAAAACATTAAAGTTATAAAAAAGACATTCAGATTAATATTTTAGTCATTGAATACTTCAAAGTGTGGTAGTGGTTCGGAGTTATCAGCAGGGTTATCAGGAGCTGTAGAGGGCCCGGTCAGGGCGATGACGCGAGGAAATGGAACGACTTGTAGGGGTCGGGGTATGGGTCCTGGGTGTAGCTTTCGAGAAGAATCTCGTTAGTGTGGTCTGTGTTGTAATTTTCCTTTTTTCTTCATAAATTTCACGATAGTATCGTAAAAGTTCACTATGGGGTGCACAATAAAGTACAAATTTGTATACGAAATATGTAGTCTTGGAGATTGCGAACGCTAGTGTAGTGAATAACGACCGACTGCGGGAACGAGACTGAGACTGAGAAAAAAAAAAAAAAAAGGATGATGCGCGCGCGTGCCGACTGGTCGAAGAGCTGGTCGAAAGTCCGGACGGTCGTTAAACAGGTAGGTCGTTAAGTGAGGAGTGCCTGTATATGTGTATATGTATATATGTATATATGTATAATATATATATGTATATATATATATATATATATATATATATATATATATATATATATACAAGGCACTCCTCACTTAACGACCTACCTGTTTAACGACCGCCCGGACTTACGGTCGGACTATAGTTTATCATTCATCATGCAGAGACTGTGACCAATTCCACATTGGTGAAATTGCAAGAATTTGACACAAGGCTAGATGAACATGATGGAGCAGTTAGGCTTGGAAAGTCTTTTCTTCTGGTCCAGGGTTCGGCGCATGTGGACAACTCATCAGCACTCACTCCTTGCATGTCATAAAAGCTAAGTTTCTCAGACCTGATGCATTGTGTTTTACTCTTTTATTACCTCCACAGCAAAGGTGGATGGTTATATTTTCACCCCAATATGTTGGCGCCGAAATAGGTGACCCTTATTGTCAGTAATTCTGTCTGTTTGTTTGAATGTTTGTTCGTTTGTTATCAGCATAATTGGTAGTAAACGTGGGCGGATTTTGACCAAACTCGGGTGGTAGGTACATCTTATGACCTAGTGCTTTGGAAATTGTGATGGTTGCTAGGGACGCTTTGGTTCCCTAGCACAACCGAAAAGCTTCCAAATCGGTACCGTTCACGCGAAATCAATTCCGAAAGCCATTATCCCACGTAGGGTTATAATTTGAACGAATGATCTACAGGTGATGCTCTATCAAATATATTCTGGTTTTTGTGATATATGGAATATTTTACCCGCAGGCCCCCTACAATTAGGGTATGCGTGAAAATTGGCGAAAATTGAAGGCCCCTAGCGACCAGGTGAGTGCATCGATACGAATGAAACTTTGCAGGTTCATGGTACTCAATGAGTACTACAACTTTGCCTCAGGACATATTGACCGATTTCGCTTAGGTCAGGGGTCAAAGGTCAATTAGTGCAAAAATCGATAATATGCGAGAGCTGGAGGTGCCTTAACGCCAAATGCACTCCTCCTAGGGTTATGGTCGGATGCATGAAATTCAAACCAATCGTCTGGAATACATTTTGCACAAACGATCCAGCCGGATTTTCGATTTAGATCTTTGTTCACCCACAGCACCCCCTCAACTTTGGGGATTTCCGATTTCAAACCACATTTTGGTACTTTTCATTCAAATGGATACCGAGTAGTTATCAGTAGATGGAACTGGATGAGATTTGATATGCATAATCTTAATGTGATTCCCTATCCGCTATATGACATCATTTTGCTCTATATCTTATAGTTTCCATGCTCGGCGACCATCGCCGCCGTACCGGCTTGTTTGTTTGTTTGTTTCTTTGTCTGTGAGCAGGATATATCTCAAAATGTTGTGGATGGATTCGGACGAAATTTGGTGGACGAATTGGGTGTGTGATGAGGATGAAATGTTTAGATGTTAGTGAAGATACGGATGGATCTAGACCCCAGGATTTTTAAAATGATTCTCACCATTGAGAGATTGGGGTAAAAACTTATAAACAGCATGATATTTCAAAATGTTGTGGATGGGTTATGACAAAACTTGTTGGATGCATTGGGTAGATGACAAGAACAAGCCGATTAGTTTTGGTTCAGGTCTGGATGCAGATTCAGCCTATCATTGGGATACAAAAGGTGAACTGTTCAACCTGGCAGAGGTTTGTGCTCTACCGAGTGCCATTCTTGGTTTAATTCCTGTTTTGCTGGACGTGTTTTCCATTGGATTTTCTGTGCCAAACTGTATATTGTTGTGTTGAATCATTGAGTTCATCTCTTGGCAAATTGCAGCCAACTGGTGATAGTTGGGTTGTGTCCATTTTTCATTTTTATCCCACATGCCACTTTTTTGCCCCTAAGCGTCACCTTTGTGTCGGACTTTGTCCAATGGAGATCGGGGGAGTGCTCGTCACACTCCACATGTTTCGATTTACCCGCCGATCACATCACATGCCTTCTGGTCGAATGGTTTGCATTAGCAAGAACAATAGTCTTGGTGGCAGACGAATGGTTCTTCTTTGTGGATTATGTGGTTGTACTGTGTGAGACATAATCCATGGTGATGCTCATCATACCAGTCAGGAGGTGCGTCTGATGGATAAACGATGAATTAGATATTTATTGGTATGCTGTCCTGATGAGAATATGATATGCTGTCCTGTCCTGATGAAATAATCCCGAAATCCGGATAGGCGGCTCCGTTTCATGTTTAACTGATGTTGACCATGTAATCTTTGTCTGTTTGGTAGAGTTGCCGGACCAAGGTCTCTGAGTTGGAGGTGACCTTTTGGTGTTGGACTATGTCCAATGGGGATTGGGGGAGCGCTCGTCACACTCCACGTTTTGAATATATATATATATATATATATATATATATATATATATATGGACCTATCATGTGTTTTACATGATGGAATGTTATGCATAACAAATTTGGTTGATACATTTTCTAATTGTGTCCTAATAGGTGTTTTACATGTTTTGGATGGCAATGGCCTTGACCTTTGACTAATTTTCCAGAGATTTTATACACATATACTACACATGTGTACAAATAAGCTGTTTACATTTTAATCTGTTGTTTTTTGAAAAATGCCTGAGGTTTAGCAATAATAAAATCACAAAAACCCATTTGGTTATAATGGGGTGAAATTGTCGTGGACCATTTTCGCTTTGCCACGTGGGACTTTTTCTATTCCACGTGGGACTTTTCCCTATGCCACTAACCAAGATGAGCAGAACCTTAAAAAAAATGAAAGATATATTTAGTTAATTAGTTGTTTTTCGTGCCCTCTTAGCTTAGGATTGACTGGTTTAACAATGGGGGCCTTTTGATTATGACTGGTGAACCTCAAGTGTAATTGCAGAAGGCCCTCAGACAGAAGGTCTAATGTGATCTATAGGGTCTTTGGTGACGAAGGGTTCTAATGGGGTCTCTAGAATCTTAGGGGTATTTGTGTCTTTAAGGGTCTTCAGGGGTCTTAAACGGTCTTCAGGTTATTAATGGTCTTCAGGGTATGAGGGGTTTTAAAGGGTCTTAGGGTTCTAAAGTGTTGTTGGGGTCGAAAGGGTCTAACTAAAGGGACTTAAAAGGTTCAAAGGATGTTAAAGGTTTAAAATTGTTTAAAGGGGTCTAAAAGGTATAAGGGTTCTAAAGCATGTAAGAGCTCTAATGGTCTACATGTCTAAAACGTGTTCCAATAATGTGTAATTAATTAAGGTAATTAATAGACATACTCACAATCCAGCTCATGTTCAAACAGTACGTAATTAATAGATATACTCACAGTGGTCGACGAAGACTTCACCTTGATGAGGGTTCATTGTCTACTTGTGTTTTTCAGTTGTATTCCCAGTGTATGGCAAACATAGATATCAAGTTAATCGGTTGAAAATTGACGGTTTATATGACCTTGACCTTTGACCCTTTGACCTATTGACCTGAAAAACAATTGGCTTCCAGCTTGTTACTACCTCTACCAATTGCTTAGGTTTTGTGAAAATCAGAGTAAAAATGTGACCTGTAAGTGATTGACATACAGACAAACTGAGAGAATAACAGAACAGACCAATCAATATGCTTGCGAATACTGTATTCGATTTTGCAAGTAAACAGACAGGGGTGAAAACATAAACCTCTGTCCACCTTCAGCAGTGGAGGTAAAGAAAGGTATTTGACTTCTGAATGCCATAATTTACAATAGCTTTTCAATTAATCATTTTGAGACATTTAGAACACCTTCTGCGGTTAATTTTCAGTGTGAAAATGCTGCTTTTTTCATATTTTATCTTTATAATCCTGAAAGCTAAACTACCGCTCCAGACTGTAGAGGTTCGATAAAAAAATATACTCCTCACGTCTGTACGAAGTGGATTTTCTCCTAAGTGTATGCTTTGCTCGTCAGTTACTTTGCATTATTGAGCAGCAAGCCTGAATCACTTTAACACTTCGGACAATGTATTGACTTCTGAGCGGAGACCAAACTGAGAACACCTCAGATATAATGGGTGGTTGAAAAGCTGTTCAGCACTTGACATGGCATGCAGAACTTAAGAGCATTCGTGAATTGGAGGTGGACTAATGCAGAGCACCACCATCCATGGAGTTCAGTAAATTGCGATGGGGCACAGCAATTGCCCATTGATTTTGCTTTCTGGGAAAGAACTTCTTTATCTGCACACATCCAACATTGACACTAAGTTCTTGAAAGCAGAGAACTACAATGGTCCATATGCAGTAAAGGTTTTAACTATCTTATCCAGCACCTGAGTTAAGGCTGTTTGAATTGCACTGGAATATTTGGAACTTTTCATTTGATAAAGCATTCTTTGTTGGAAGGAACTCTAGCTAAATGTGCTTTACTCTTAATAAAAAAAAAGGTAATGGAGTCCACCTTGCCACTTTCTTGGGCTAAAACTTGCAGGGTAAAGCTAACACTATTGTCATCAAAATAGAAAATTGTAATGGTTCAAAGGTCTTGGATAAGGGTCCTGCTCTTCCCTTATGCAAATGCACACATAGTATGGCTCACAGCATTAGTCTTTTTCTCTATCTAGTAAATGCGTTTGATCAATGAGTCCAACGGGTTCTCAATACTGGCTCACAGTCCTTCTGAGATGACATTGCTGCAGTGCATGTGATTCTTCTGAATAGTTCTGAAAAGCACCATCAATCTTGCAATTTGCAACGTGATAAGTCTGTGGAACCTCCACCTGTATGCTGCACTGTTATTTGACCTTGAGAGAAGGCATCTTGCCAGAACAGATGACTTTACTTAAAAGTGCTTCCAGAGCAATGGACAGTGCTGTTGCGGTCATCACCTGATATGAGCAACAGTCCTGTCCGAAAACATTTTAGAAAAAGGATTTGTTTGCAGCCATTGAGAACCCGTGGGATGTCGTACAATTTGGATCAGAACTTCTTTTTAACAATAAGTCGCCAACTCTTCGGAAAAGACACCCTGGGATCTTTAACATCGGCAACCTAATAGTAGCAGATGAGACATCGAGCTTAACGTTCATCCGAGGGACAGCAGCCTTTACGATGCAACATTCTTCCAGAAAAACACCAATGCATTGGTTTTGGATTGTCGATTCCAGGACCATTTAATTGATCTGTAATTTCTAATAAATTGGGGGTCATATAAGAAACCTTCACCCTATCATAACTCAAATGTTACGGTTTATTTGGGCCTGTAGGTACTTAAAACCCAATTAATAGGCAATGTTTTAACCACAAAATGGAGGCACATGTTGACAGAGTTGGAGCAGATCTGAATTTCTCCTTTGAACTCCTGCCTTCAGATTGATACGAGAAAAGGAAGAACTTCTGAACGTTCAGAAATAGTTTCAATCAGTTACTTTCGATGAAAACTGAAAGATCTTTCTCATAAAGTGTCTTGCATGTGCAAAACAAATATATTGATGTGCAGTAAATGTATGATTTCATGTGCATTTGCATCTAGTTTACAGTGGCTGAGGTTATACACTTTGCACTTGTTTTTTTTATATTGTCTGCTGTGATGCCAGACCTGGCAGGATAACCTAAAGGTATGCACACTCATATTTTAGCTGTCTAACATGGGTTTGAATCTCGACCCTGCTCTTACCTGTCATCCTGGTGTTATGCTGGCAGGGCAATGCATCGGACGGATGCTAAACTGCAAGACCCGTCTACCAGCATTGGTTGTTGGTGAATGTTAAATTTGTCTTTCGTGTCTTTCGCAAAGAGTTGGTGAGTTATTACTGACTCCCCAAATAAATTGCAAATTCCTGTTCTGACTGACTGCTGAGAATGCAATGGAAAACCACCAAGCATAACCCTTGACAAGAGGCGGTTTCGACAGCACCAACGCTCTGTCGAGAGTACGGTACATTGATAATGTTGCCATACTAATTACATCAGATTCACCAAGTGTGCAGAAGTAACAAAAATGTCTTGCCTCACGTGTGCTCGTAAATACCCATGCAGTTGTCTCACTAAAAATTGCCAAAGGTGGATCAACCTGACACGATAGTTCTGGAGAATTTGGAATTTAGCCAGCGTACTCGCCCAAATGGCTACTCTCAAAAAAATTTTTTTTTTTTAAATACACACCGTCGGATCTTTAACATATACATTGCTGATGGACCATCTGACTCGGAAATCCCTCCAAGGGACAGCATTCTTCATAATTAATTTACACTGCTACTAATGGTGTCACAAATAAAAATTGAATTTGGTTTCATTTCAACTGGGAATATAACTCGGTTACTGGTCAGCTCAATGTTGACTACATTTCAAGCATGGTGATCCTGTAGACCATTAACTTGCACCAATGTTTTCAAATGGAAGTGCTGTTTGTCATCGGGTGTTTTGTTATGTTGTTGTTGTTGGTGGTGTTGTTGTTTCGTTTTTATTATCCTTATTATTTTTATATTACAGTGATCCAGGGCTCAAGGAAAGGACGTGAGACATTAATATACTTTTACATGAATCACAAGGGCAAATATGAGACGATAAATGAATGAAGTTTGTGGGATTTCAACCTTCGTCATCAGCATCATTAGCTGAGTTCTGAGGAACAACAGGCCAATCTGCTTGGTTGGTGTTCCAATCCGAGCACATTGATCTTGTTGTGTTTCTAATTGCACATGGTACTAAGTTACAGCTGCTGCGTAATGCAGGTGTTCAACACAGTCAGAATGCACTGCCCGCAAAAGCTTTGGTATTCCAGGCTTTTCTCCTGCCATTTTAGCGCTGCACGGACTGTGATTCTCCCTGACCGTAAAATGGTAGGTCTCATTAAAGGGAAAGCCATAAAATGAAGAAGGAAAGGTCACGGACTGGATTCCATTCGCTGTTCGCTATGTCTGGCCCTGTGGATCCGCATTCTTCATGACATTAACTTCCTCGATCATTGTTAACACGTTTCTTAATGATGGCCGGCCATGCTGAACACCAATGTGAAAATTAATGACTCTTATGCACATGTATCAGGCCTTTATAAAATGGGCCAGCTTTGGAGAAATGGGACACATTTGATTTTGGGAAATATGCTTGTTCACAAAAACTACTTTGCTTACGAGGATGTTTTGATACATTTTTTTTATTGATACAAAAATACTTGAGGCAAAGCTAGTACTGATAAAAGGAGTTGTAACTTCTGTGGTGAAAAGTATTACTGAAGCACAGATGGAACAAAAAGGCCACTCAGTAGAGCACAGACCTCTGCCATGCAATTCCTGATCCAGCAGAACATATCGGGTCCAATTTTTTTTTCAAATATCATGCGATATATTGTTTTTGGCCCAATCCCTCAAATGGTGAAGAATCGCTTCAAAAATAAAAAAATGATCGTATCCGAATCGGGATTCAGATCTTCACCAAAATTGAACCAATTTGTCTTTCTCATCCATGAAACTTGTCTACCAAGTTTCATTGAAATCCATTCACAACTTTTTGAGATATCGTCAGGTCAGTTCAGGTATGGGAGCAAGTGCCTGAGCAGCATGTCGCTGCATCCACTTTCCGCCGGTACTCCAAGGACCTCCGCCTGGCCTTCCCCCGGGCAGATGCCTGGCCCATCCCCATCTCCTTGAGATGTTGTTCAATCTGCTGCAACCACGTGGCACGTGGTCGGCCCATTGGCCTCCTCCACTCACGAGGCTCCCTCGCTGAGAGAATCTGGTGAGCAGGATCAGCGTCAGGAAAATGAACCACATGTCCATACAGTGCATTTGAGTTTCTCAGCAACCGCTCATTGGAGACAAAGCGAACAGCTTAACTCTGCCAATCAGCCTGTCCCTGTGACTCTGGTCAATGGTATCCAGTGTCCCTTGAGAGACAAAATTCTTCTTTGCCCTACGGTGAGTTCCAAGACATCCACCAGCAACATCAAGGATGGTGGTCTTGAAGGCACTCAACAACTCTTCAGGATCCCCCAAAGCACCCAGAGGCCTCAAATCTCCACTCAGCCTGTTCACAAACTGCTCAGCTGTCCTCTTATACTTGAGCTTGCCAACATCCAGCCTAGGCTGG
>CM068961.1:63163439-63176012 GCA_035128595.1 Eptatretus atami
GCAGCAAATACAGCATTTACATACTTCAAACAGAGAGCAAGCAAATACAGGCATATTATACATACATTTTCAACAAGGCAGCAAATACAGGCATTTTACATGACTTTCAACAAGGCAGCAAATACCAGGCATATTACATGCTTTCAACTAAGGCAGCAAATAAAAGACATTTTACATGCATTTTCAACAAGGAGCAAAATACAGGCATTTTAACATGACTTTCAACAAGGCTAACAAATAGACATTTTACATGATTTCAACAAGATAGCAAATACAGGCATTTTACATGCATTTCAACAAGTAGCAATACAGGCATTTTTACATGCATTTTAACAAGGCAGTAAATAACAGGCATTTTACATGACTTTCAACAAGGCAACAAATAGACATTTTACATGCATTTCAAACAAGATAGCAAATACAGGCATTTTACATGCATTTCAACAAGATAGCAAATACAGGCATTTTACATGCATTTCACAAGACAGCAATACAGGCATTTTACATGACTTTTCACAAGGCAACAAAATAGACATTTTACATGCATTTCAACAAGATAGCAAATACAGGCATTTTACATACATTTCAACAAGGTAGCAAATGCAGACATTTTACATGCATTTCACAAGGCAGGAAATACAAGACATTTTACATGCATTTCAACAAGATAGCAAATACAGGCATTTTACATACATTTTAAGAAGGCACAATACAGGCATTTTACATGACTTTCAACAAGGCAGCAAATACAGGCATATTACATACATTTCAACAAGGCAGCAAATACAGGCATTTTACATGACTTTTCAACAAGGCAGCAAATACAGGCATATTACATGCATTTCAAACAAGGCAGCAAATAAAGACATTTTACATGCATTTTAACAAGGCAGTAAATACAGGCATTTTACATGACTTTCAACAAGGCAACAAATAGACATTTTACATGCAATTTCAACAAGAATAGCAAATACAGGCATTTTACATGCATTTCAAAAGATAGCAAATACAGGCATTTTACATGCATTTCCACAAGACAGCAAATAACAGGCATTTTACATGACTTTCAACAAGGCAACAAATAGACATTTTACATGCATTTCAACAAGATAGCAAATACAGGCAATTTTACATACATTTCAACAAGGTAGCAAATGCAGACATTTTACATGCATTTCAACAAGGCAGCAATACAGACATTTACATGCATTTCAACAAGATAGCAAATACAGGCATTTTACATGCATTTCAACAAGATAGCAAATACAGACATTTTACATGCATTTCAACAAGATAGCAATCAGGCATTTACATCATTTCAACAAAGATACAAATACAGGCATTTTACATGCATTTCAACAAGGCAGCAAATGCAGACATTTTACATGCATTTCAACAAGATAGCAAATACAGGCATTTTACATGCATTTCAACAAGATAGCAAATACAGACATTTTACATGCATTTCAACAAGGCAGCAAATGCAGACATTTTACATACATTTCAACAAGATAGCAAATACAGACATTTTACATGCATTTCAACAAGGCAGCAAATGCAGACATTTTACATGCATTTTAACAAGATAGCAAATACAGGCATTTTACCATGCATTTCAACAAGGCAGCAAATGCAGACATTTTACATACATTTCACAAGATAGCAAATACAGGCATTTTACATGCATTTCAACAAGGCAGCAAATGCAGACATTTTACATACATTTTCAACAGATAGCAAATGCAGACATTTTACATGCATTTCAACAAGGCAGCAATGCAGACATTTTACATGCATTTCAAACAAGGCAACAAATAGACATTTTACATGCATTTCACAAGATAGCAAATACAGACATTTTACATGCATTTCAAAAAGGCAGCAAATGCAGACATTTTACATGCATTTCCACAAGACAGCAAATACAGACATTTTAATGCATTTCAACAAGATAGCAAATACAGACATTTTACATGCATTTCAAAAAGGCAGCAAATACAGAATTTTACATGCATTTAACAAGGCAACAAATAGACATTTTACATGCATTTCAACAAAGATAGCAAATACAGACATTTTACATGCATTTCAAAAAGGCAGCAAATGCAGACATTTACATGCATTTCAAAGACAGCAAATACAGACATTTTACATGCATTTCAACAAGATAGCAAATACAGACATTTTACATGCATTTCAAAAGCAGCAAATACAGACATTTTACATGCATTTCACAAGACAGCAAATACAGACATTTTACATACATTTCAACAGGTAGCAAATGCAGACATTTTACATGCATTTCAACAAGGCAGCAAATGCAGTCATTTTACATGCATTTCAACAAGGCAGCAAATGCAGACATTTTACATGCATTTCAACAGCAATTTCCAAGGCAATGTGTGACATATTCCACTGGAGACAAATGTTCCTGATACAATGCAACTTACTTGAAAACTAAATGCAGCAAAACACTTTGTAAAAAAAAGTAAAAGAGCAATCAGAGATTACAGACCCTCGCCAGGACTTGTTTTGTGTGGCGCTTGTGTAGTGTTTGTGTACTGATGTGTTTCATAATTAATAGAGAGACAAACCTTGAACTGCCACTTTGTAATGCTGGCAGTGATGACCGGGTACCAAGACGTCTGCCTTGATGCAACCCCGCTTTGATCAGACACTTGACCCTGACCCTGACCCATGAATTTTATTATATTCAACTGAATTTAGAATGGAATAAAAATAAATTAATTTTCAAATCAAAATGGAAGACCAAATAGGTACAGTCTTGCATTGGAGTCATCAGAAGGAACCCACCCAAGCAAAAAGCACATATGAAGTCATCAGGAGGAACTTGGATAGGATTCACATTTCAGCTGCTACTTCTCTACCCTCAAACCCATCCAGGCACTGCCAAGTGAGCCTTATTTTAAAAAAATAATGTCCTAAATAAAAAGTACCCAGATCAAAAAAAAGGAAAATAATTATGGCTGCTGACCATGCGTCCGATCAGGTTGAAATTTTAAATATATATTCCCATCACTACTTGATCATAACTGTGCAGTTTCACGTCAATTGATCAAGTGGTTGAAGAGAAATAATTTTAAAAAAGATTTTTGCTCAATCCAATATGGCTGCCAGACCACGTGACTTGCCAATTATTTGTAATTACCTGGTGGCTCCAAGGCTTGGGGATAATTTATGTGAAGTTTCCTTGATCTGTCCAGCCATTGTGGAGAAGTTTTTTATGTGTTTTAAGGTAAATCAAACATGGCTGCCAAACCATGTGACAATGATGTCATATGTGTGAACCTTTTGTTCCTCATGGATAGGCGGTCATGCGTGTAAAGTTTCGCCTCGATCCGTCTAGCCACTTCAGAGGAAAAAAATTTAAGTTGTTTTTTTTTTTTCCAAACAATATGGCTGCTGAATCATGTGAGCAAGACATCATCAATTTTTTACTGTGGACCATTTTATCCCTAAATGACCTCAAAAATTTTCATACTGATCAGATGTTGCATTCTACATATCATGATGTCATGACTAGGGTATCTATGATGTCATTAAAAATCACACTCATTCCCATGAGGAGTACTGCCATGTGCCAAGTTTCAATTTTTCTTTGCTGTGGTTTCAGAGATACAGAGGTCCAATTTTTTCCAATGTGGTTGCCACACACATACCTATGATGTCATAATTATGAAGAGGACACTCCAAGTGAGTATTCGCTCACTTGGTGAAAATTTGATCTCAATCCGACAAGCGGTTGAGAAAGAAAAATCTAAGTCTGTCTGGCCAAAAAACAAGAAACAGACAAATAAATAAAAATCACTCATAGAGTGACACTTGGCAAACAGCGCAAAGTCGAATAGCACTCGGTGGAGCGCATACTCTGCCAAGTGGAACAGTTCACGTTTTGTGTCCCACTGATGGCTGGATCGAACAAAATATTTGGCCTATTTTGACCTTTTGGCCTATGATCACCTCAAATTTAATAGGTGGTTGATTTATTGACCTGATAAGTAAATCCTTTTCAAATTTCACATCAATCAGATTAAAATTGAAGGATTTTTGAAAAATCTGGGCCAATTGGCCTTTCGCCTATTTTGGACCTTTTGGCCTAGTTCACCTCAAAATTAATAGGTGTTCAATTCAGTGACCTGATATGTAAATCGTTTTCAAATTTCAAGTCAATCAGATGAAAATTGAGGCTTTTAGAAAATCTGGCCTTTTGACCTATTTTGTCCTTATGGTCTAGGTTTACCTCAAAATCAATAGCTAGTTGAATTCAGTGACTTTATATGCAAATGCTCTTCAAATTTCAAGTTAATCAGAGTAAATTGTGATTTTAGAAATTGGTCTGTGTTAACCTTTTGTTTTATGTTGACCTTTTGGCCTATGGTGACCTCAATATTAATATGTGGTTGAATTCAGTGACCTGATATGCAAATGCTCTTCAAATTTCAAGTCAACCAGATGAAAATTGAGTATTTTCAAAAAGTGCCCAAATTAGCCTTTTGGCCTATTGTAACCTTTTGGCCAATGTTTCCCTCAAAATTCAACAGGTTGTTGAATTCAGTGACCTGATTTGCAAAGCTCTTCAAATTTCAAGTTAATTGGATTAAAATTGAGAATTTTAAGAAATTTGGCCTATGTTGACCTTTTGGTCTAAGTTGACTCAAAAATAATAGGTGTTTGAATTCAAGTGACTGATATGTAAAAGCTTTTCAAATTTCAAGTCAATCAAGATGAAATTTGAGGATTTAGAAAAATTTGGCTCAAATTGGCCTTTTGGCCTATGTAGACCTTTTTGGTCGACCAAAATTTTACGAATCTTCAATGCGGAACTGTCGGCAGGGGTCAGTGATATTAATCTCTGAAAATTTCAGATTGATCGGTTAAGCGGTTTGGGCTGGAAGGAGCGGACAGACAAACAAACACACAAACAATCAAACACACAAATGAAAAAATCACTCGTCGAGTGACAACTTGGCAAAACAGCAAAAATAGAATGGCACTTGGTGAAGCACATACCTCTGCCAGGTGGAACAGTTCATGTTTTGCATCCACTGATGGGCTGGATCCGAACCAAATCCAATCCGCTTGTTGTTACCTATCCTTGTCCACCTTTTTTGTCATAAACTCATCCACACTTTTTGAGATATCATGGTATGTTTAGGTTTTGGCCCGAGCTATCAATTTTTTTAAATTAGGCCTATGTTGACCTTTTGACCTAAAGTTTAATTGATAGTTGAATTCAGCGACCTGACAATGGAAATGCTCTTCAAATTTCAAGTCAATCGGATGAGAATTGAGGATTTTAGAATATTTGGCCCAAATTGGCCTTTTGGCCTATGTTGACATTTTCGCCTAGGGTGACCACAAAAATAATAGGTGGCTAAATTCATTGACCTGACATGGAAAAATGCCTTCAATTTCAAGTCAATCGATGAAAATTGAGGATTTTGAAAATTTGGCCCGAATTGGCTTATTGACCTATGTAGACTTTTTGGCCTATGCTTACCTCAAAATTAATAGGTGGTTGAATTCAGTGATCTGATATGCAAATGCTCTTCAAATTTCAAGTTCATTGGATTAAAATTGAGGACTTTAGAAATTTGGCCGATGTTGACCTTTTGGTCTATGTTGACATTTGCCTATTTTTTACTCAAATTAATAGGTGGTTGAATTTGGTGACCTGATATGCAAATGCTCTTCAAATTTCAAGTCAATCGGATGAAAATTGAGGATTTTAGAAAATTTGGCCGATGTTGACTTTTTTGGTCCATTTTGACCTCAAATTAATAGGTGTTTGAGTTCAGCTACCTCATATGCAAATGGTCTTAAAATTTCCTCTCATCAGATGAAAATTGAGGATTTTAGAAAATATGGCCCAATTTGCCTCTTGGCCTATGTTGATCTCAAAATTAATAGGTGTTTGAATTCACTGACCTGATATGCAAATGGTCTTCAATTTCAAGTCAATCGGACAATTTAAAAATTTGACCTTATGGCCTATGCTGACCTTTTGACCGATGATAAATCTCAAAAGTAATAGATGGCTGAATTCACTGACCTGAATGCAAATCCTGTTCAAATTTCAAGTCATTGCTGAAATTTGACGATTTTAGAAAATTTCGCTCAAACTGGCCTATTGGCCTATGTAGACCTTTTCAGTCGACTGAGTTTTATGAACTTCAATGCTGGAACCGTCGCAAGGGTCGGTATCATTAATCTCTGAAAATTTCAGAACGGTTGGTTGAGCGGTTTGGGCTGGAGGTGAGCGGACAGACACACAAGCACACAAACAACAATCACACAAATAAACACACACAACACACAAACAACACACAAGCAAATGGAGGTCAAATTTTATTTTATTTTGCCAAGTAACAACAAACCCAAATGCAATGTCTTTTCTTTTGGCAAGGGTAAAAAAAAAAAAACAGTCAATTAACAGTCAGCAAACTGTTCAGGTGACACATCCACAGGAATCATCCAATAGTTTTTCCAATGATCCCTTGTATCCCAAAGACTGATTAATTGGGAAAACCAAGAATATAAAAAAATAGGGGCAATACCCTGGGTGCTCATCTGGTGGAATAATGATTACTGAGGAGGAAGTAATGTGGGACCGGAATCAGCAAAATGTACCAATGAATCAATGTTGTTGGCCAATACCTATTTTGGGGTGCACACCCCCTGTAATCCCTCTTTGACGCCTATTTTTTTTAGGCTTGTGAACAAACTTTGGTACATCTGGGTGATGAAGGTTGGTCAAGTTTCATCGGAATTGTATGTGTTGTGTGGTGTAGTTTCGGAGAGAAAAGCAAATACGTATTTTTGGGGGCCTCTCCCCTTCCCCCCCCCTCCTCCGTAGACTCCCTGAGACTGAGATTCTTTTTTAAATGTCGTGAACAAGCTTTAGTACATCATGGGTGATGAAAGTTGATGGTCAAGGTTCATCGCAAGTGTGTGTGTGTGTGTGTGTGGTTTCAGAGAGAAAGCAAATGCATATTTCGGGAGGCAACCCCCCAGTAGACCCCCTGAGACCTGATTTTTTTTTTTTTTATGGTGACAACAAACTTTGGTAGATCATGGTGATCAAGGTTGTGATGAGTTTCATCGAAATTTGTGTCGCTTCAGAGAATAAGGCAGATACCTGTTTTGCGGGGTAACTGCCCATCAACATCCCCTTAGACCGTGATTTTTTTTTTTTAATGTCAATGAACAAATTTTTGATACATCGCAGGTGATGAAGGTGTAGTCAAGTTTCATCGAATTGTGTGTGCCGTTTCTGAAAGAAAGCAGATACATGTTTAGGAACCCCCCTCCCCACGCCCCATAACTCCCTCCGCGACCCCCCCCCCCACAAGCTCCGATTTATTTATTTTATTTTTTAATGCCGTGAACAAACTTTTGCTGCATCCTGGGTGATGAAGTTTGTGGTGAAGTTTCATTAGAATTGTCATGTATTTTGGAGTGTTGTAAAAAAGAAAATGCCTATTTTGGGGGCAAACTTTCGGGTCGATATATGTTTTTTAAATGCCATGCAAAAACTTTGGTACTACATACATGGTGATGAAAACGTTGTAGTAAAGTTTCATCAAAAAGCATAATGTGTAGTATCAGAAGAATTATAAAAGTATTTTTTGGATGGATGGACGGACTTACGGAGTGAAGGACTGACGGAGCGGAGGACGCGCCATTCCATAAGCTCCCGAAACTATTTTCCAGGTGAGCTAAAAATATAAAAATATAAATATATATTCAAGTGACATGGACTTTCCTTTGAAGAAAGCTCACTAATTATCTCCATGTAATATAAATAAAATGATGGTCCGTCTGTTTGTCCATTCCATTTTCTATATCTCTCTCCACGACTCCATACATTGTCATGAATTTTGTAGGCCATAATTAACTGTCTTTCCAGTTCTCCTTGCAGCAAAGTAGTTAACGTGAAACTCCGACATTTATATCGTTCTGCTCATCATAACAATAATTTTCTCAGCCTTTGCCATGTTGACACGTGTCTTGTAGGATGTGCTTCAAGGCCATACATCATGGGATTGTTTTGTTTTTTTCTTCATTTTCTTTACGGAACAAAGGCTCATGGAAGAGCAAGGTAGAGCTGACAGTGGATAAACATCTAGGGAATGAAGGAAAAGGAAAACAGAGGGAGGATAGAGAGTACCGACAATTGAATTGTTGGGTAAGGAAAGGTTATTGGGGTAACTTAAAATCTTAGGACAGGACTGAGGATGGCAAGAATATGGTGGTACACTGCTTCGCATAAAGCCCTGGAGCGAAGAGTAAGAGAGAATAGCCTCTGGAAGATGATTCCATAGACGGAAAATGTGAAGGAATGAAGAGGATGAGCTTTGCAGGCGATCTGGATTTTGGAATATTAACCAGGAGGGAGTTTTACTGGAAAAACGGATGCCTCCTGGAATAGACGGTGAGTGTCGGAAGACAGAGAGAGCAGAGGAGAAAATACTGGAGAATAGACGGTTAAAAACTGAGACTACCGACCTCCTGGGATGTGAAAGCAACAGACCTTGTGTTTCGGCTCATGCCGGGAGATTCCAATAATTTTGAGACCTTTCAAATCCACAGAATACAGGAGAGACAGTTGTGATGCTGGGATGTCTGCCCAGAGTAGAGAGCAGTATCCCATTGAGCTCTGACAAAGGCCTTGCAGACTTGAGTAGCTCTGATTTCCAAGGAAAGACTTGGATCCATGAAGGATGCCTAGTCTGAAGCTTGTTTTGGAGGTCAGTTTGCGATGTGGTTAGCCCAGGATAGGTCATGGCTGAGGTGAAGCCGAGTAGTTCAAGAGACTGAACCTCTGGCAGTGGATGGCCAAGGAAATACATACAGTGTATCGGTTTTGTTACTTACGAAATCTAAAGATTTCGTAAGTAAATTGATGACTTCCGTCATCTTTTGTGTGTGTGTTTGTGTGTGTGTGTTTGTGTGTTTGTTTGTAGGCACGATAACTCGAGAACGGAAGAAGCTACCAATGTCAAATTACACCACGTGATTCAGGAGGGTTGATGGCTAGTGGTGATTAGATTTTGGTCAAAAATCGGTCAAAGGTCAAAGGTCACAGTGAGGTCAAACATTCGATTTTTGATCGGTTGGTACAGAATCATCGTAGAAACTTCTGGTTTGCGTCGCTAACCGTTCTCTAGAGACAGCTTTTATTAGACAAGGTCAGAGGTCAAGGTTGACGATTTCGTAGTACCAGTCTATGACTGCTTGTTTGAATCATCCTTCTGGAGCGATAGGGTGAAACGATGAACATTCCATGAACAAAGGACATGTTCCATTTATCAGACCAGAGTCTAATAATTTACAGATTCAACGGAGAAAGATTCAGCTGCTTTCTGCTTCGCATGGAGATCGGGATGTGTAGTAAGACACTATGTGTAGTCATTTGCAAAAAGTAAGTGAGGGTTCCCAGAGCAGGAGAGGTCATTTATATAGAAGAGGGAACAAGACTGGTCCAAAAGACTGCTTTGGGAAACCCCAGCTCTGCTGGGAGAGGGGAGGAGAGGATTCCATCGATGACAACTCGTTGACTGTGAGAGTGGAGGCAACAGGTGGAAGCTTTGCACTGATGGCAACATCCAATAATTATTTATTATTATTATAATTAATGCCAGCTTTTATGCCACAGTCAGCTTGACAAGCAAAGCAGGATGCCAGATTGTGTTGAAATGTACGAGATTTGTCCAGTGAGAAGTTCCTAACATCATGTTTTAGATTTTTCAAGTCTCTACAATTGCTCACAGAGGGCAGAAGCATGTCCAGAATTGGCGTGAGCAGGACAAGAATTCAAACTGATTGTCAGAGAGTAGGCTGTTGGAAAACGGAAAGGGATTGACATCAGAAGCAATGATAGATTCCATTGCTTTGGCTTGTAATTACCTCCGTCAACAAAGGTGGGAGGAGGTTATGTTTCACCCCTGTGTTTCTGTCTTTCTGTTTGTCTGTTCTGTGAGTAGGATATCTCAAAAAGTTGCGGACAGATTCGGAACGAATTTGGTGGACAGGTTGGCGTGTGTGACAAGACAAAAATTATAAGATTTTTGTGAAGATCTGGATCCGGATCCGGTTACTATTAATTTTTTTAAGTGATTCTTCACCATCGAGTGATGGGGCTAAAGATACATAGCACGATATCTCAAAAACTGCTAGATGGATTTGGATGAAATTTGGTGGACAGATTGTGAGTGTGATGAGGATGAATTGATTCAATTTTGGAAGTGATTCATCACCATTGAGAGATAGGGCCAAAATCATATATAGTATGTTATTTTCATAAGTTTTGGACGAGTTATGGCAAAACTATGGTGGTGAGTTTGGTTAGGTGTGGATGATAACAAATGATTCGATTTTGCTTCATTCCAAACACAGATCTGGCCTATCAGTGGGATCCAAAATGTAAACTGTTCACCTGTCGGTGGTGTGCGCTCAACCGAGTGCCGTTCTAGTTTGCGGTCTGTTTTTTAGTAGGATCTTTAGTTGGGAGGGTCCTGTTTTTCTACCCTTCACGTGGACAAGAGTTATGTTTGCTGGCTTCTATGCAGAGGGGATGCAACTAAAGGAGCGAGAGACCGAATAGGACTGATATAAGGTAAGCAAGAACAGTGGAGCAGGATTTGTGAGAAATATGGGTTTTGATGTCATCCGGGCCATCACTGTAAGCAGGGTCACAACTGGGCAGAACTTTCTTAACTTCTCGGTGAGGCAGTGGATACAATCGGAAGTAAGATGGGGAAAGTTTTGGATGGGTTGTGTACATGGGACTTGGAGGAATAGGCAGAGTATGCTTTCAGCCTTATCTCTGGCAGAATCTGCTTCCATGCCATTTTAAGCGAGGTGTGGGATGGAGAGGGGTTATTGGAGTTGTCTCATCATTCCATTTGTTCGGGAGTGGTTGATTTATGGTCCTCCCCATCATATCAAAATCCCATACCAACCCATCAATCCATTATTGATAGGCTTATTAGTTGGATGCGAGGCACTTTCTGCAGGTACATTCCATCATGGGATTGTTGTTATGTTTCGGTCTATGGCTCTACAGTCATATAAAATCCCATACTATCCCATCACTCATCCTTGATGGGTATATCCTCTTGTATATAATAAATAGCAACATAGATAGCATGAAATGTTTATGGTAATGTAGCAGATTGCTTTTTGCAATGATTCAGAGTTTTTGCACTTTGCACTCGGTGGCTTTTAAAAGGGAAGCTAAGCACATTTGTTTATTGAATCTTGAATTGTGTTAAAATGTAAACTTAAAACATTGTTGTTATTCACGTGGTGAAAATTAAAGTTAATCAGTCATGTGCTCAATCAAACTCAAAACCTCTGGTATCTTTGTCTTGAGATAGACCTCCTGGTATATCTGGTATATTTGGTCTTGAGTTTGATTTGCTTGCATAATCACGTCCGAGGAAACAAATCTAGGAATTGATTTATGTGATTCCGAGAGAAAATTGCAAGTGGTTTTAAAGGGCGCAAATAATTAACATGTTGCAAATGTCCAGCTATTTATCAATGCTAGCTAGCTTTCTCTAACTTCATCTTTACCCTTAGAAGCTAAACTTTTGTCCACCAATACAGAAGGGTTCACAATCATATGAATGAAAGCTTCTTTTTTTTGTTTCATACACAAGTGGGGAACAACAGACGTTGATCGGGGTATTTGAATTCCTCCATGGTGAACTTGGAGAAGCTGACATTTTGAGCATGAACCCTTCATGCGGAAGGTTAACACTCAAAAATGGAAGCTTGTCTTTTTCTGTCTTTTTCTGTTTTTTGTGTACATAGTCGAGGCTCGTGCAAGAGCTAGCACAGTGAACGGATCTAGAACATAAAGGACAACAAGATGCAAAAACACGCATTCATGGGGTGGACAAAATGGATGCAGAAGAAAACTCCAAGGAGGCAAACTGGATTTACGAGGAGTAGAGATTTGGGTGCTGTTAATGAGTGCAGAAAAGATCACGGTTTAGGATTGATGACGATCTGAGATGGCGGTGAACAGCTGTCTTGAAGACCTGGAGGGAAGAATGAGATTAAGGATGATGTGGAAAGTTGTCCTTGCTTCCCACGGTGGTTAGCGTACTTCACTCACGTGGTGTTGATCCCATCCATTGGTCGACCTGTCCACTGATGCAAAACGACACGAGCCTTCACAAAGACGAGTTTTCCCATTTCATTTTTCTTATCACGTGCTTCCTCTGCAACAATCGTCCAGCTCACCCGGAGCTGCCGTTTGATGTTCCAACTGTGAAGTTAGGATCCAAAAAAGGATTGTAAAATTTGCAAAGTCCTGCTACAGGTGGGTCCATCAATGAGGATGGGTTTCCCTTTCTTTGTAGTGGTCAGGCAGTGATTGTGGAGGCCCGACAAAGATAGCAAATACAGGCATTTTACATGCATTTCAACAAGATAGCAAATACAGGCATTTTACATGCATTTCCACAAGACAGCAAATACAGGCATTTTACATGACTTTCAACAAGGCAACAAATAGACATTTTACATGCATTTCAACAA
>CM068961.1:63176681-63192646 GCA_035128595.1 Eptatretus atami
AATTGATATGTTTACCTCCTGAAAATTGTATCACACGTACGCCAAATTTTACAAAGACTAGACTGCTACTTCATTATGATTCCATCATATGTGATTTACTGCAGGAGAAAATTTGGCCCAAGTCTTTCAAGAACCAAGTGGTCCAGCCTGACACTCGACTCAAAGTAATTTGTTGGCAGGAAATTGCAATCTTTTCAAGATTCTGACGATAAGTCACTTGCTCTTAAAGAAGAGATTATTGGATAATTTACGAGCAGACAAGACACCAATATTTCAGTCAAATTGAGGGACAATGCACCTTTTGATGCAACGCGTTGCCTGCAAAAAAAAATACTAAGTCTGTAGTCAGGTCAGGATTCAAACCTGGATGAGAGAGGTCAACAGTAAGCGTGTTACTCCTGTACCATTTTGTCAGACCTTTGAAAAATAATAAAAAGAGTTTGAAACACTGAAACTTTGTTGCAATTTTCAGTGGTACAGTATAGTGAAGGTCCCAAGGATCAAGTATGCAGCTGAAATACAAGTCGGTTTCTTAACTCTCGTTTATCTACGGGTTTTCCCATGTATGTGCAGTGACTCCACACCAATGGTGTTCTGTGAATGTGTGTTACTCCATCAGCATGACGAGATTGAGCTGTTTTCCCTTGGCTCCTCTTTCTCTGCTTGATTAACGAAGAGTTGCATTAACTCATGAAGTGCATGTCCATCTGAGAATTCGGCTCACGTTACATAATTTCTCCATATAAATGGCCCTTTCAGGATTAATGTTAGCCAATATTTGAGCTTGATAATATCCGTCCATTATTTCATTCTGAATTGGCCTGTCAGTTGCTTCACTGTTATTTTTATATTTTGTCACGAAGCATCAACAGATTATTCCTTCTCCTTTCATTCATTATTCCTGGCATGAGTGAATTTACCACATTATGGTAAATTCATACTTCCATAACTGCTCATGCAGCATCTTCCACGCTTCTTGTTCCAATGAATTGCTGGTGAAGCTGAAAATATCCTTTGTTGCCATCATGGCCTTCAAATATTGAGGGGAAGCTTGTCACCCACAAGCAATTCCTTATGTGTTTCAAAACTCTACTTGCTGAACTGTTCATACATATATCATGCTGCCAAGAACTCCAGTCTCGACTCACAACTTTGATGTATCGTGCTCTTATT
This sequence comes from Eptatretus atami, assembly GCA_035128595.1. NCBI lineage: Eukaryota > Metazoa > Chordata > Myxini > Myxiniformes > Myxinidae > Eptatretus > Eptatretus atami. Next base: position 63,177,855 of record CM068961.1, read on the forward strand.
CAGCGCTAGCTCCTTATCATTTCTCAAACAGGATGACTCACTTGCACTTGACATGCATTTCAACAAGGCAGCAAATACAGACATTTTACAACTCATTTCAACAAGGCAGCAAATACAGCATATTACATGCATTTCAACAAGGCAGCAAATAAGACTTTTACATACATTTCAACAAGCAGCAATACAGGCATTTTACATGATTTCAACAAGGCAACAAATACAGGCATATTACATGCATTTCAACAAGGCAGCAAATAAAGACATTTTACATGCATTTTAACAAGGCAGCAAATACAGGCATTTTACATGACTTCAACAGAGGCAGCAATACAGGCAATTACATACATTTTCAACAAGGCAGCAAATACAGGCATTTTACATGACTTTCAACAGGCAGCAAATCAGGCATATTACATGCATTTCAACAAGCAGCAAATAAAGACATTTTACATGCATTTCAAAAGGCAGCAAATACAGGCATTTTACATGACTTCAACAAGGCAACAAATAGACATTTTACATGCATTTCAAAAGATAGCAAATACAGGCATTTTCATGCATTTCAACAAGATAGCAATACAGGCATTTAATGCATTTTTAACAAGGCAGTAAATACAGGCATTTTACATGACTTTCAACAAGGCAACAAATAGACATTTTACATGCATTTCAACAGATAGCAAATACAGGCATTTTACATGCATTTCAACAAGATAGCAAATACAGGCATTTTACATGCATTTCCACAAGACAGCAATACAGGCATTTTACATGACTTTCAACAAGGCAACAAAATAGACATTTTACATGCATTTCAACAAGATAGCAAATACAGGCATTTTACATACATTTCAACAAGTAGCAAATGCAGACATTTTACATGCATTTCAACAAGGCAGGAAATACAGACATTTTACATGCATTTCAACAAGATAGCAAATACAGGCATTTTACATACATTTTAACAAGCAGCAAATACAGGCATTTTACATGACTATTCAACAAGGCAGCAAATACAGGCATATTACATACATTTCAACAAGCAGCAAATACAGGCATTTTACATGACTTTCAACAAGGCAGCAAATACAGGCATATTACATGCATTTCAACAAGGCAGCAAATAAAGACATTTTACATGCATTTTAACAAGGCAGTAAATACAGGCATTTTACATGACATTTCAACAAGGCACAAATAGACATTTACATGCATTTCAACAAGATAGCAAATACAGGCATTTTACATGCATTTCAACAAGAAGCAAATACGGGCATTTTACATGCATTCCACAAGACAGCAAATACAAATGTACTTTCAACAAGGCAACAAATAGACATTTTACATGCATTTCAACAAGATAGCAAATACAGGCAACAACATTCAACAAGGTAGCAAATGCAGACATTTTACATGCATTTCAACAAGGCACAATACAGACATTTTACATGCATTCACAAATGCAAATACAGGCATTTTACATGCATTTCAACAAGATAGCAAATACAGAACATTTTACATGCATTCAACAAGATAGCAAATACAGGCATTTACAACATTTCAACAAAGATAGCAAATACAGGCATTTTACATGCATTTCAACAAGGCAGCAAATGCAGACATTTTACATGCATTTCAACAAGATAGCAAATACAGCATTTTACATGCATTTCAACAAGATAGCAAATACAGACATTTTACATGCATTTCAACAAGGCAGCAAATGCAGACATTTTACATACATTTCAACAAGATAGCAAATACAGACATTTTACATGCATTTCAACAAGGCAGCAAATGCAGACATTTTACATGCATTTTAACAAGATAGCAAATACAGCATTTTACATGCATTTCAACAAGGCAGCAAAGCAGACATTTTACATACATTTCAACAAGATAGCAAATACAGCATTTTACATGCATTTCAACAAGCAGCAAATGCAGACATTTTACATACATTTCAACAAGATAGCAAATGCAGACATTTTACATGCATTTCAACAAGGCAGCAAATGCAGACATATTTACATGCATTTCAACAAAGGCAACAAATAGACATTTTACATGCATTTCAACAAGATAGCAAATACAGACATTTTACATGCATTTCAAAAAGGCAGCAAATGCAGACATTTTACATGCATTTCCACAAGACAGCAAATACAGACATTTTACATGCATTTCAAACAAGATAGCAAATACATGACATTTTACATGCATTTCAAAAAGCAGCAAATACAGGACAATTTTAACATTGCATTTTAACAAGGCAACAAATAGACATTTTACATGCATTTCAACAAGATAGCAAATACAGACATTTTACATGCATTTCAAAAAGGCAGCAAATACAGACATTTTACATGCATTTCCACAAGACAGCAAATACAGACATTTTACATACATTTCAACAAGGTAGCAAATGCAGACATTTTACATGCATTTCAACAAGGCAGCAAATGCAGTCATTTTACATGCATTTCAACAAGGCAGCAAATGCAGACATTTTACATGCATTTCAACAGCAATTTCCAAGGCAATGTGTGACATATTCCACCTGGAGACAAATGTTCCTGATAACATGCAACTTACTTGAAAACTAAATGCAGCAAAACACTTTGTAAAACAAGTAAAAGAGCAATCAGAGATTACAGACCCTCGCCAGGACTTGTTTTGTGTGGCGCTTGTGTAGTGTTTGTGTACTGATGTGTTTCATAATTAATAAGAGACAAACCTTGAACTGCCACTTTGTAACTGCTGGCAGTGATGACCGGGTACCAAGACGTCCTGCCTTGATGCAACCCCGCTTTGATCAGACACTTGACCCTGACCCTGACCCATGACATTTATTATTATTCAACTGAATTTAGAATGGAATAAAAATAAATTAAATTCAAATCAAATGGAAGACCAAATAGGTACAGTCTTGCATTGGAGTCATCAGAAGGAACCCACCCAAGCAAAAAGCACATATGAAGTCATCAGGAGGAACTTGGATAGGATTCACATTTCAGCTGCTACTTCTCTACCCTCAAACCCATCCAGGCACTGCCAAGTGAGCCTTATTTTAAAAAAATAATGTCCTAAAATAAAAAAGTACCCAGATCAAAAAAAAGGAAATAATTATGGCTGCTGGACCATGCGTCCGATCAGGTTGAAATTTTAAATATATATTCCCCATCACTACTTGATCATAACTGTGCAGTTTCACGTCAATTGATCAAGTGGTTGAAGAGAAATAATTTTAAAAAAGATTTTTGCTCAATCCAATATGGCTGCCAGACCACGTGACTTGCCAATTATTTGTAATTACCCTGGTGGCTCCAAGGCTTGGGGATAATTTATGTGAAGTTTCCCCTTGATCTGTCCAGCCATTGTGGAGAAGTTTTTTATGTGTTTTAAGGTAAATCAAACATGGCTGCCAAACCATGTGACCAATGATGTCATATGTGTGAACCTTTTGTTCCTCATGGATAGGCGGTCATGCGTGTAAAGTTTCGCCTCGATCCGTCTAGCCACTTCAGAGGAAAAAAATTTAAGTTGTTTTTTTTTTTTCCAAACAATATGGCTGCTGAATCATGTGAGCAATGACATCATCAAATTTTTTACTGTGGACCATTTTATCCCTAAATGACCCTCAAAAATTTTCATACTGATCAGATGTTGCATTCTACATATGCATGATGTCATGACTAGGGTATCTATGATGTCATTAAAAAAATCACACTCATTCCCCATGAGGAGTACTTGCCATGTGCCAAGTTTCAATTTTTTCTTTGCTGTGGTTTCAGAGATACAGAGGTCCAATTTTTTTCCAATGTGGTTGCCACACCACATAACCTATGATGTCATAATTATGAAGAGGACACTCCAAGTGAGTATTCGCTCACTTTGGTGAAAATTTGATCTCAATCCGACAAGCGGTTGAGAAGAAAAAATCTGAAGTTCTGTCTGGCCAAACAAAGAAACAGACAAATAAATGAAAAATCACTCATAGAGTGACACTTGGCAAAACAGCGCAAAGTCGAATAGCACTCGGTGGAGTGCATACCTCTGCCAAGTGGAACAGTTCACGTTTTGTGTCCCACTGATGGGCTGGATCCGAAACAAAATATTTTGGCCTATTTTGACCTTTTGGCCTATGATCACCTCAAATTTAATAGGTGGTTGAATTTATTGACCTGATAAGTAAATCCTTTTCAAATTTCACATCAATCAGATTAAAATTGAGGATTTTTGAAAATCTGGGCCAAATTGGCCTTTCGCCTATTTTGACCTTTTGGCCTATTTCACCTCAAAATTAATAGGTGTTTCAATTCAGTGACCTGATATGTAAATCGTTTTCAAATTTCAAGTCAATCAGATGAAAATTGAGGCTTTTAGAAAATCTGGCCTTTTGACCTATTTTGTCCTTATGGTCTAGGTTTACCTCAAAATCAATAGCTAGTTGAATTCAGTGACTTTATATGCAAATGCTCTTCAAATTTCAAGTTAATCAGAGTAAAATTGTGGATTTTAGAAATTTGGTCTGTGTTAACCTTTTGGTTTATGTTGACCTTTTGGCCTATGGTGACCTCAATATTAATATGTGGTTGAATTCAGTGACCTGATATGCAAATGCTCTTCAAATTTCAAGTCAACCAGATGAAAATTGAGTATTTTCAAAAAGTTGGCCCAAATTAGCCTTTTGGCCTATTGTAACCTTTTGGCCAATGTTTCCCTCAAAATTCACAGGTTGTTGAATTCAGTGACCTGATTTGCAAATGCTCTTCAAATTTCAAGTTAATTGGATTAAAATTGAGAATTTTAGAAATTTGGCCTATGTTGACCTTTTGGTCTAAGTTGACCTCAAAAATAATAGGTGTTTGAATTCAAGTGACCTGATATGTAAAAGCTTTTCAAATTTCAAGTCAATCAGATGAAATTTGAGGATTTTAGAAAATTTGGCTCAAATTGGCCTTTTGGCCTATGTAGACCTTTTTGGTCGACCAAATTTTACGAATCTTCAATGCGGAACTGTCGCAGGGGTCAGTGATATTAATCTCTGAAAATTTCAGATTGATCGGTTAAGCGGTTTGGGCTGGAAGGGAGCGGACAGACAAACAAACACACAAACAATCAAACACACAAATGAAAAATCACTCGTCGAGTGACAACTTGGCAAAACAGCACAAAATAGAATGGCACTTGGTGAAGCACATACCTCTGCCAGGTGGAACAGTTCATGTTTTGCATCCCACTGATGGGCTGGATCCGAACCAAAATCCAATCCGCTTGTTGTTACCTATTCAACTTGTCCACCTTTTTTGTCATAACTCATCCACAACTTTTTGAGATATCATGGTATGTTTAGGTTTTGGCCCGAGCTATCAATTTTTTAAAATTAGGCCTATGTTGACCTTTTGACCTTAAAGTTAATTGATAGTTGAATTCAGCGACCTGACATGGAAATGCTCTTCAAATTTCAAGTCAATCGGATGAGAATTGAGGATTTTAGAATATTTGGCCCAAATTGGCCTTTTGGCCTATGTTGACATTTTCGCCTAGGGTGACCACAAAAATAATAAGTGGCTAAATTCATTGACCTGACATGAAAATGCTCTTCAAATTTCAAGTCAATCGGATGAAAATTGAGGATTTTGAAAATTTGGCCCGAATTGGCTTATTGACCTATGTAGACTTTTTGGCCTATGCTTACCTCAAAATTAATAGGTGGTTGAATTCAGTGATCTGATATGCAAATGCTCTTCAAATTTCAAGTTCATTGGATTAAAATTGAGGACTTTAGAAATTTGGCCGATGTTGACCTTTTGGTCTATGTTGACATTTGGCCTATTTTTACCTCAAAATTAATAGGTGGTTGAATTTGGTGACCTGATATGCAAATGCTCTTCAAATTTCAAGTCAATCGGATGAAAATTGAGGATTTTAGAAATTTGGCCGATGTTGACTTTTTGGTCCATTTTGACCTCAAAATTAATAGGTGTTTGAGTTCAGCTACCTCATATGCAAATGGTCTTAAAATTTCCTCTCAATCAGATGAAAATTGAGGATTTTAGAAAATATGGCCCAATTTGGCCTCTTGGCCTATGTTGATCTCAAAATTAATAGGTGTTTGAATTCACTGACCTGATATGCAAATGGTCTTCAAATTTCAAGTCAATCGGACAATTTAAAAATTTGACCTTATGGCCTATGCTGACCTTTTGACCGATGATAATCTCAAAAGTAATAGATGGCTGAATTCACTGACCTGAAATGCAAATCCTGTTCAAATTTCAAGTCAATTGGCTGAAATTTGACGATTTTAGAAAATTTCGCTCAAACTGGCCTATTGGCCTATGTAGACCTTTTCAGTCGACTGAATTTTATGAAACTTCAATGCTGGACCGTCGCAGGGTCGGTATCATTAATCTCTGAAAATTTCAGAACGGTTGGTTGAGCGGTTTGGGCTGGAGGTGAGCGGACAGACACACAAACACACAAACAAACAATCACACAAATAAACACACAAACAAACACACAAACAAACACACAAGCAAATGGAGGTCAAATTTTTATTTTTATTTTGCCAAGTAACAAACAAACCCAAATGCAATGTCTTCTTCTTTGGCAAGGGTAAAAAAAAAACAGTCAATTAACAGCTCAGCAAACTGTTCAGGTGACACATCCACAGGAATCATCCAATAGTTTTCCAATGATCCCTTGTATCCCAAAGACTGATTAAATTGGGAAACCAAGAATATAAAAAAATAGGGGCAATACCCCTGGGTGCTCATCTGGTGGAATAATGATACTGAGGAGGAAGTTAATGTGGGACGGAATCAGCAAAATGTACCAATGAATCAATGTTGTTGCCAATACCTATTTTGGGGTGCACACCCCCTGTAATCCCTCTTTGACGCCTATTTTTTTAGGCTGTGTGAACAAACTTTGGTACATCATGGGTGATGAAGGTTGTGGTCAAGTTTCATCGGAATTGTATGTGTGTGTGTGTGTAGTTTCGGAGAGAAAAGCAAATACGTATTTTGGGGGGCCTCTCCCCCCTTCCCCCCACCCCTCCTCCGTAGACTCCCTGAGACTGAGATTCTTTTTTAAATGTCGTGAACAAGCTTTAGTACATCATGGGTGATGAAAGTGATGGTCAAGGTTCATCGCAAGTGTGTGTGTGTGTGTGTGTGTGTGTGTGTGTGGTTTCAGAGAAGAAAGCAAATGCATATTTTGGGAGGCAACCCCCAGTAGACCCCCTGAGACCCTGATTTTTTTTTTTATGGTGACAACAAACTTTGGTAGATCATGGGTGATCAAGGTTGTGATGAAGTTTCATCGAAATTTTGTGTCGCTTCAGAGAATAAGGCAGATACCTGTTTTGCGGGGTAACTGCCCATCACATCCCCTTAGACCGTGATTTCTTTTTTTAATGTCATGAACAAATTTTGATACATCGCAGGTGATGAAGGTTGTAGTCAAGTTTCATCGGAATTGTGTGTGCCGTTTCTGAGAAGAAAGCAGATACATGTTTAGGAACCCCCCCTCCCCACCCCCATAAACTCCCTCCGCAGACCCCCCCCCCCCCCCACAGACTCCGATTTATTTATTTATTTTTAATGCCGTGAACAAACTTGCTACATCCTGGGTGATGAAGTTTGTGGTGAAGTTTCATTAGAATTGCATGTATATTTTGGAGTGTTTGTAAAAAAAGAAAATGCCTATTTTGGGGGGCAAACTTTCGGGTCCGATATATGTTTTTTTAAATGCCATGCAAAAACTTTGGTACTACATACATGGTGATGAACGTTGTAGTAAAGTTTCATCAAAAGCATATGTGTAGTATCAGAAGAATTATGAAAGTATTTTTTGGATGGATGGACGGACTTACGGAGTGAAGGACTGACGGACGGAGGACGCGCCATTCCATAAGCTCCCCGAAACTATTTTCCAGGTGAGCTAAAAATATAAAAATATAAATATATATTCAAGTGACATGGACTTTCCTTTGAAGAAAGCTCACTAATTATCTCCATGTATATAAATAAAATGATGGTCCGTCTGTTTGTCGCATTCCATTTTCTATATCCTCTCTCACGACTCCATACATTGTCATGAAATTTTGTAGGCATAATTAACAATGTCTTTCAGTTCTCCTTGCAGCATGTAAGTTAACGTGAAACTCCGACATTTATATCGTTCTGCCTCATCATAAACATAATTTTCTCAAAGCCTTTGCCATGTTGAAAAACGTCACAGAATTCTTGTAGGATGTGCTTCAAGGCCATACATCATGGGATTGTTTTGTTTTTTTCTTCATTTTCTTTACAGGACAAAGGCTCATGGAAGAGCAAGGAAGAGCTGACAGTGGGATAAACATCGAGGGAATGAAGGAAAAGGAAAACAGAGGGAGGATGAGAGTACCGAGCAATTTAAATTGTTGGGTAAGGAAAGGTTATTGGGGTAACTAAAATCTTAGGACAGGATTGAGGATGGCAAGATACGGTGGTACACTGCTCGCATAAAGCCCTGGAGCGAAAAGTAAGAGAGAATAGCCTCTGGAAGATGATTCCATAGACGGAAAATGTGAGGAATGAAAGGGATGAGCTTTGCAGGCGATCTGGATTTTGGAATATTAACCAGGAGGGAGTTTTACTGGAAAAACGGATGCCTCCTGGAATAGACAGTGAGTGTCGGAAGACAGAGAGAGCAGAGGGAGAAATACTGGAGAATAGACGGTTAAAAACTGAGACTACCGACCTCCTGGGATGTGAAAGCAACAGACCTTGTGTTTCGGCCTCATCACGGGAGATTCCAATAATTTTGAGACCTTTCAACTCCACAGAATACAGGAGAGACAGTTGTGATGCTGGGATGTCTGCCCAGAGTAGAGAGCAGTATTCCATTGAGCTCTGGACAAAGGCCTTGCAGACTTGAGTAGCTCTGATTTTCCAAGGAAAGACTTGGATCCATGAAGGATGCCTAGTCTGAAGCTTGTTTTGGAGGTCAGTTTGCGATGTGGTTAGCCCAGGATAGGTCATGGCTGATGGTGAAGCCGAGTAGTTCAAGAGACTGAACCTCTGGCAGTGGATGGCCAAGGAAATACATACAGTGTATCGGTTTGTTACTTACGAAATCTAAAGATTTCGTAAGTATATTGATGACTTCCGTCATCTGTTTGTGTGTGTGTGTTTGTGTGTTTGTTTGTAGGCACGATAACTCGAGAACGGAAGAAGCTACCAATGTCAAATTACACCACGTGATTCAGGAGGGTGATGGCTAGCGCTGATTAGATTTTGGTCAAAATCGGTCAAAGGTCAAGGTCACAGTGAGGTCAAACATTCGATTTTTGATGGTTTGGTACAGAATCATCGTAGAAACTTCTGGTTTGCGTCGCTACCTTCTCTAGAGACAGCTTTTATTAGACAAGGTCAGAGGTCAAGTTGACGATTTCGTAAGTACCAGTCTATGACTGCTTGTTTGATCATCCTTCTGGAGCGATAGGGTAAAACGATGAAACATTCCATGAACAAAGGACATGTTCCATTTATCAGACCAGAGTCTAATAATTTACAGATCAACGGAGAAAGATTCAGCTGCTTTCTGCTTCGCAGGGAGATCGGGATGTGTAGTAAGACACAATGTGTAGTCATTTGCAAAAAGTAAGTGAGGGTTTCCAGAGCATTGGAGAGGTCATTTATATAGAAGAGGGACAAGACTGGGTCCAAAAGACTGCTTTGGGAAACCCCAGCCTCTGCTGGGAGAGGGGAGGAGAGGATTCCATCGATGGCAACTCGTTGACTGTGAGAGTGGAGGCAACAGGTGGAAGCTTTGCACTGATGGCAACATCCAATAATTATTTATTATTATTATAATTAATGCAGCCTTTTATGCCACAGTCAGCTTGACAAGCAAAGCAGGATGCCAGATTGTGTTGAATGTACGAGATTTGTCCAGTGAGAAGTTCCTAACATCATGTTTTAGATTTTTCAAGTCTCTACAATTGCTCACAGAGGGGCAGAAGCATGTCCAGAATTGCGTGAGCAGGACAGAATTCAAACTGATTGTCAGAGAGTAGGGTGTTGGAAAACGGAAAGGGATTGACATCAGAGGCAATGATAGATTCCATTGCTTTGCTTGTAATTACCTCCGTCAACAAAGGTGGGAGGAGGTTATGTTTTCACCCCTGTGTTTCTGTCTTTCTGTTTGTCTGTCTGTGAGTAGGATATCTCAAAAAGTTGCGGACAGATTCGGACGAATTTGGTGGACAGGTTGGGTGTGTGACAAGGACAAAATTATAAGATTTTTGTGAAGATCTGGATCCGGATCCGGTTACTATTAATTTTTTAAGTGATTCTTCACCATCGAGTGATGGGGCTAAAAATGATACATATCTCAAAAACTGCTAGATGGATTTGGATGAAATTTGGTGGACAGATTGTGAGTGTGATGAGGATGAATTGATTCAATTTTGGAAGTGATTCATCACCATTGAGAGATAGGGCCAAAATCATATATAGTATGTTATTTCATAAGTTTTGGACGAGTTATGGCAAAACTATGTGGATGAGTTGGTTAGGTGATGATAACAAATGATTCGATTTTGCTTCAGTTCCAAACACAGATCTGGCCTATCAGTGGGATCCAAAATGTAAACTGTTCAGCCTGTCGGTGGTGTGCGCTCAACCGAGTGCCGTTCTAGTTTGCGGTCTGTTTTTAGTAGGATCTTTAGTTGGGAGGGTCTGTTTTTCTACCCTTCATGTGGACAAGAGTTATGTTTGCTGGCTTCTATGCAGAGGGGATGCAACTAAAGGAGGAGAGACCGAATAGGACTGATATAAGGTAAGCAAGAACAGTGGAGCAGGATTTGAGAATATGGGTTTTGATGTCATCAGGGCCCATCACTGTAGCAGGGTCACAACTGGGCAGAACTTTCTTTAACTTCTCGGTGAGGCAGTGGATACATCGGAGTAAGATGGGGAAAGTTTTGGATGGGTTGTGTACATGGGACTTGGAGGAATAGGCAGAGTATAGACTTTCAGCCTTATCTCTGGCAGAATCTGCTTCCATGCCATTTTAAGCGAGGTGTGGGATGGAGAGGGGTTATTGGAGTTGTCTCCACTCATTCCATTTGTTCGGGAGTGTTGATTTATGGTCCTCCCATCATATCAAATCCCATACCAACCCATCATCCATTATTGATAGGCTTATTAGTTGGATGCGAGGCACTTCTGCAGGTACCATTCCATCATGGGATTGTTGTTTATGTTGTCGGTCTATGGCTCTACAGTCATATAAAATCCCATACTATCCCATCACTCATCCTTGATGGGTATATCCTCTTGTATATAATAAAGCAACATAGATAGCATGAAATGTTTATGGTAATGTAGCAGATGCTTTTGCAATGATTCAGAGTTTTGCACTTTGCACTCGGTGGCTTTTAAAAGGGAAGCTAAGCACATTTGTTTATTGAATCTTGAATTGTGTTAAAATGTAACTTAAAACATTGTTGTTATTCACGTGGTGAAATTAAAGTTAATCAGTCATGTGCTCAATCAAACTCAAAACCTCTGGTATCTTTGGTCTTGAGATAGACCTCCTGGTATATCTGGTATATTTGGTCTTGAGTTTGATTTGCTTGCATAATCACGTCCGAGGAAAACAAATCTAGGAATTGATTTATGTGATTTCCGAGACGACATTGCAAGTGGTTTTAAAGGGCGCAAATAATTAACATGTTGCAAATAGTCCAGCTAATTATACAATGCTAGCTAGCTTTCTCTAACTTCATCTTCAAATACCCTGAGAAGCTAAACTTTTGTCCACAACAATACAGAAGGGATTCACAATCATATGAATGAAAGCTTCTTTTTTTTGTTTCATCACAAGTGGGGAATCAACAGAACGTTGATCGGGGTATTTGAATTCCTCCATGGTGAACTTGGAGAAGCTGACATTTTGAGCATGAACCCTTCATTGGAGGTTAACACTCAAAATGGAAGCTTGTCTTTTTCTGTCTTTTTCTGTCTTTTTTGTGTACATAGTCGAGGCTCGTGCAAGAGCTAGCACAGTGAACGGATCTAGGACATAAAGGACAACAAGATGCAAAACACGCATTCATGGGGTGGACAAAATGGATGCAGAAGAAAACTCCAAGGAGGGCAAACTGGAAAATTACGAGGAGTAGAGATTTGGGTGCTGTTAATGAGTGCAGAAAAGATCACGGTTTAGGATTGATGACAATCTGAGATGGCGGTGAACAGCTGTCTTGAAGACCTGGAGGGAAGAATGAGATTAAGGATGATGTGGAAGTTGTCCTTGCTTCCCACGGTGGTTAGCGTACTTCACTCAACGTGGTGTTGATCCCATCCATTGTTCGACCTGTCCACTGATGCAAAACGACACGAGCCTTCACAAAGACGAGTTTCCCATTTCATTTTTCTTATCACGTGCTTCCTCTGCAACAATCGTCACGCTCACCCGGAGCTGCCGTTTGATGTTCCACTGTGAAGTTAGGATCCAAAAGGATTGTAAAATTTGCAGTCCTGCTACAGGGTGGTCCATCAAATGAGGATGGTTTCCCTTTCTTTGTAGGTTGGTCAGCAGTGATTGTGGAGTGGGAGGGGATGGTGGGGCGGATTATGGGGACTTCAGTGCACTTTTGAACGTGCTCATTACTTTTTCTGGGTATTAAAATATAATCGTGCATTGCAGAAACTTAATTTGGCTCTTTATCTTGCCATGCCTCAAGAATATTTTCATTACCACGTTTGCGGAATAAAGGCCGAGGCGTAGGCACACGTGCAGGATGATGTAAGTTCCCAGAATGTGTAAGTTGTCTTTTGACTTTCTCTGTGAAAATTTTGGGGATGATGTCACTTCTCTCAAGTTTCAGATAGACACCAATGTGGAATGACATGGCCTGCTCAGAGCCCCCAACTCAATGATGTGGATATTTTCTTTGGAGACCTATGAAGAGACATTCTTCTTATTCTTATTCTTATTCCTCTTCTTCTCGTCCTCTTCCCTTATAAGGGGTTCTGCTTCTGCCCTGCCTTGACCCGATACTCCTCAAACTCTCTCTGTCCTCAGCCAACTCTCTCCACTCTCCAACCACCCACACATTACTGATATCCCTCCATTGCTTTACACAAAGGATTAGAGTGGACTGTTATGGTGCTGATGGCAAAAGTTTTGGAATTGTGCAACTCAATTAATGAAAACTTGTACCGCAGCTCTGCTTGGTTTTTCCCACCGGCCTCCTGTATCTGGTCTCTGGTGCTCACTTTAAAAGAACATGGAGGACAGCTTACAGAGGAAAGGACAGCAAACACAGGCTCACAGGGATTATTAAATCTAAATACAGACAATGGGAGGAAGACAAACCGTTTATCAATTACATACGCAGCACATATCTATTGCACAAAAAGTATGTCATGCTTATAGTAAACAATTACGACGAAATAACTAATGTTCTATGAAACATTTTTACCCACAATGGCGATTCTCCAAACACTACCCCCACCTTCCTCCTTCAGCTTCACGTGAGGCTACACGAAGAAGGTGGAGTAGCATTGTGATCTGACACCACTTACAATACAAGACTACCCTCCACACCATTCTAAACCCACACGTAGAAAAATTCAAAACAGTTCATATGTTATGGTAATGTGTTGCTTCAATAAGGCTACTCATTCACTCACTGTACATACTTAAACAACTACACTGCATGGCCAAAAGTATGTGGACACCCCTTCTAATTTGTGGATTTGGCTATTTCAGCCACACCCATTGCTGACAGGTGTATAAAATCAAGCCACACAGCCATGCAATCTCCATAGACAAACATTGGCAGTAGAATGGGCCATACTGAAGAGCTCAGTGACTTTCAACGTAGCATCGTCGTTGGAGGCGATCTTTCCAACAGGTCAGTTCATCAAATTTGTGCCCTGATAGAGCTGCCTCGGTCAACTGTAAGTGCTGTTACTGTGAAGTGGAAACGTCTAGGAGCGACGACTGCTCAGCCACGAAATGGTAGGCCACACAAGCTCACAGAATGGGATCGCTGAGTGCTGAAGCACGTAGCGCAGAAATATCGACTGTCGTCAGTTGCAACACTCACAACCGTGTTCCAAACTGACGCTGGAAGCAATGTTAGCACAAACACTGTTTGTTGAGAGCTTTATGAAATGAGTTTCCATGGCGAAGCAGCCGCACAGAAGTGTCAGATCACCATGCGCAATGCCAAGCATCAGCTGGAATGGTGTAAAGCTCACCACCAGTGGACTCTGGAGCAGTGGAAACGCATTCTCTGGAGTGACGAATCACGCTTCACCATCTGGCAGTGTGAGGGACTAATCAGGGTTTGGTGGATGCCAGGAGTAAGCTACCTCCCTGAATGCGTAGTGCCAACTGTAAAGTTAGGTGGAGGAGGAATGATAGTCTGGAGCTGTTTTTCATGGTTCGGGCTCGGTCCCTTAGTTGAAGTGAAGGGAAATCTTAACGCCACAGCATACAATGACATTCTAGACAATTCTGTGCTTCCAACTTTATGGCAACAGTTTGGGGAAGGCCCTTTCCTCTTTCACCATAACAATGCCCCTGTGCACAAAGCGAGGTCTGTGCAGATGGTTTGGTGACATCAGTGTGGAAGAACTTGACTGGCCGACACAGAACCCTGACCTCAACCCCATCAAACACCTTTGGGATGAATTGGAATGCCTACTGCAAGCCAGACCTAATTGCCAAACATCAGTGCCCGACCTCACTAATGCTCTTGTGGCTGAATGGAAGCAAAT
>CM068961.1:63205103-63215721 GCA_035128595.1 Eptatretus atami
GCCAGGGGAGAATTTTAGATTTACCCTTCACCAACCCCCTTAGGTATGACTTGCTGTGGCCCAACTGAGAGAGAACTTACTGGCTCGCGTCAGACCCTATGTACAGAAGATATTAAATTCATTCAAAAAAAGAAACCCGGGCAATTGCCGGGTGCATTCACCTAGTATTGTATATTATATATTATAGATTTAATTAATATATATGATATATATTACATACAAACACACCACACACCACACACCACACACACACACACACACACACACACACACACACACACCACAGCACACACACCACTGACAAGTAAAGAAAACCGACAAATAGTTAAAACATTGAACGTATAAGAACATGAAAACACCATCCAAAACTCAATCATCACGTCTGTTCCATCTTGTTTGACCATCAGTTCTTTTGAGATGGCAAGCGTAACAGGTAATGTGAACGACCGATGCAGACGACAGACTTCCCCGGATTTGACACAAGGATAGGGCACCCACTGGTGTTTCTTCGAAGCAAATTAGCACCAAGTATGTATCTTTGTCCACTTTGGCAGTTGCAGAAACAATGACGCCAATAAGCTAGACAAGTTATACTACATCTCGCCTTGTGAAGAATCTCTCTTCTCACTTATTTCTATCTCCGTCTTCTCACTGTATCCACGAGCTCTGCTACTTACCGTGTGGCCTTTGTCCTTGATTTCTCTGCCTTGGCTGATCAGCTTTCAAATCTTGAAAGGGGCTAGAACGACATCATTCGTGACAACATTGTGGAGTGAAGTTGGCAGCTGCTCTGAAGTGTTATTTCACTCTGCAGAGAGGCAGCACTCAGAATCGCAGAATAAATTGGGAAAAGCACGAATTTTTAATTCCCAAAAATTACAGGCTACCGGATGTAAATTACGGGAAGCTGCATGCGAGTGTTTTATATTTGATCACTACAAGTTCCATGGTTTTTAATATTTGATAATCCAGGTTCAAACTCAGTCCTTACCACAAGGCAACAGCAACTTAACAGCGGACCATGGTAACATCAGCTCTAGCCGTGGGAAATGAGAAAGGGTTGTGGTTTTTTTGGAAATATTCCAGGATGTACAAAGGCGAGATGATGGGCTGAAGAGGAACACGATCCTTAGGATAACTGAAGAGCACTGTGCCTCTACTCTGGATATTCCATCATAATTCATTTATCTCGGCAACACGTTCTCTATATATTATTTATCATATTAATTATTGAATTTTTCTAGCTCTTTTTACCTTTGTGAGGCAGCTGGAAGACGCAAAGTGTTTTATTTTAAGGCTGTACAACAAAGCGTTTACTCTCCAGACGCAGGTTACCTTCACTTACGACAATCCATTCCCACTGCAATGCCATTGGGTTCAAGAATCCAAGTTACACTTGTTGCCTTTTGTTTTTCATTAAAAATTCTTTCTTGCCTATTGATGTTCAGGGCACTGAACCTTTCAGTCGTTCATGAGTACTTAAACAATGCTTGTCCATGCTTCTTCAAACCCATGCCTTTGATGAAGGTGAACTTGTCGAAACGCCAACCACACCTCGTTTCCCACAGCAGTAAACGTTCACTGTACTTCCCACGCCGCTCAATGGGGTTGTGCGATTTATGACACGTCATTCTTCCTTGAGTTGCCATCATTCTTTGTCGAAACGATTTCCGTCTGACTCACATCATTCTGGTAAATGGAACAATGGCCTTTTTTTTATAATAACTCCTTGGCCTTGACGGTAGTGTGCCCTTCCGTACATGGTATGACTGTACAGTAGCAATGAGGCAGCTAAGTTATTACACTCAGCTTTTTAACCATGTGGTATTGCAGTGTTCCGATCAGTTTTAACCTGGGCATTCCATGCGTGCGAACAACACGGCAAGCACGCACACTTGCACCTGTTCAAGGTAACATTAACGGGTCAAGAAATGGCAGCACTTGGTTGAACGTCACATCGTTATCCTAGAAAGCAACAGTACCCAACCCCCCCCCCCCCCCACACACACACACCACACACACACACTTGGTTCCAGAATATACATGCGGAGTATAAACTTAACCGTTCACGCTCGTATTTTCCAGAGCTTCAAATCACACTCTGATCAGCACGGTATGTTTTCTAGACGAGATTCAAACTTGTAGACAAGATTTCAAAACGGAGGACTGCCACATCACCACCTACCCACCTCCTTTCGTTACAGCAGCCAATTCATTCCTTTGTTTGTCCTTTTTACCTCCCGGACACCGAAGGTGGACGGAGGTTTATGTCTTCACCCCCTTGGTGATTTATTACTGGCGAAGTTATATTTTTGTTTTCGCCACAGTATTGTTGGGTCTGAGCGCTTGTTCCTGTCCGTTTGTTCCACTTGTCCAGATTTTTGGCCACAGTTTGAAGTTAAATCGATCTGAAAATTTTTGGTATGGAGGTGACATGGACAAGGAACAGCAACGCTTAATTTTCGTGAAGATAGGAATTCGGATCTGGGATCTGACAATTACCTTTCAAGTGAATTGCATTCAGCATTGAGAGATCGGGCCAAAAATGATACATAGCACACTGTTTCAAACGTTAATGATGGTCACACGAGACTTGGTGGACAAGTTGAATAGTGTTTTTTTTTTTTTATTGACGAGTATGAATCATTCATATTTTGGTGAGAGATCCGGATCCAATATGAGAATTATTTAATTTTAGACATTCTTTCACCATTGCAGAGATGGGGCTAAACCGATATACATGCTTGTCTCAAAAAGTTGGTGAACGGGATTCGGATGAAACGTTGGTGGAACATGTATGGATGTGTGACAAGGAAACGATTCAATTTTAGTGAAGATCCGAATCCGTATTCGAGAATTTTTCAAATGATTCTCACCATTGAGAATAGGGCCAAAAAACTAGTCATGGATACTATTCAAAAAGTTGTGGATGAGTTATGAGAAATCCTTGGGGATGAAGTTGTTAGCGGACGATAACCAAAGCCGATTCGATTATTGTTCAAGTCCGGATTTAGACTTAGCCTGGTTCGCCACGTAATCTTCCGCGTTTCTGCCTGAACTTGAATCCATTATTCCACATGACATTTCAACCTCTATCAAGATATCTTTTCATTGCCCTGCTATCATCTTGGCTGCAGTACCAATTTCCTTCCACTCTCAACATTCATCCGATTATTTTCTCCTTCTCATATATCACATAGCTTGCTTGACATTGCTCGCTTTCCCATTCAGGTTTTTCCCTGATGTATGATTTCTTTTCAGATGTGAGGTTCTCCATGTCTTATTGCTATGCACTCCTCTCATTATATTATGTAAATATAATATATTTTTTTTTTACTGAACCCTCCTTTTGGTAACACAAGATAAGCTTGGTCTGTACACTGATGGGTCTGCCCACCCTCTATATTTGTATCCTCGTTTAAAAAAGGTAAATAAAGCACCAGCAATATGGCACGATTTGGTAATGCAAAACAATGGGGGCAGGGGGGGGGGGTAGGGAACAGTTTTTGTTGAGTTTTAGCGTTTTTATAATGGCTTTGAGATATATAGCAGAGAAGTTGAAGTTAAATAATTTACAAGATCTGTGTTTCAGGGTCCTCTGTTTGCAAGTGAAAGGTACCTACCGTCTGCAGTACACTAGCCAGTCGGCCATGGTAGAGTTCGGTGAATTAAGAGATTGGTGAGGTTAACCGAGGTAGCAATGCTTAACAAATCGACAAAGCTTATCGAAAAGCTACGTTCCAGACATTTGCAAAACCTCATCTCTGGTCCTTGCACCACTTGACGATGTGCTGCCTAGTCGACTCCTCAGGTCAAAAACCACCAAGCTGCTGTTTCTCTGGAGTGGCGAGAAGAAGCAAGGAATATGATGTTGGGAAAGAGCTGACACCAAATGTCGGATCATCAGCATTCAATGAAACAAGTGTAGATTCCATGATCATTTGGCTTCCAAGCAGGGGCCTGAGGAGGGGACCGGGTTTTCAAAAAATAAATAAGGAGGGACCGTTTCAAAATAAATTCAAAAATAGCTGTCAGAAGCAAAACCTCCATCTCCTAATATGTTGCTGTTATAGAAAGCAGACAAAAGCAACATGGAAACATCAGTCTCTGCCCACTTATCGATTAGGTAAATCTTGGTCGAAATTCTTAGAATCGACCAAGGAGTTGGTTCCTCTCTCGCTGAGCCTTAAAACCAATGTTTGCCGTCTGACCATTGAAAAAGAAACAATCCCCAACAAATGTATCTTAATCATTGATTTGATACGGAATACTCTGAATGAGGGTGTGCCTGAACTGTTAATTAATAACAACTGTGGAATTAAAGCAACGTGCCGATTATTTGTGGCCGAAACGCCCACCCCGTGGTGCATTGTGCATGCGTCAAAGGCCATAGCAGCTATGCACGAGAATATATAACTATTATATATAAAAAAAACACTCAGGAAGGAAAAGGCACTCTCAGAGACAAAAATGGCCTGAACTTCCTGATAGGAAGGGACCAGTTAAAGCCCTGAAGCTGCAGAGAGTCGGACCAACCTTGATTGGAGTGTTACACTGAAACAATTCATTAAACTAAGCCACTCCTGCTTCTTGCTCAGTTCTCGCATTAAAGATAAAGCATGAGGAAGAGCATAACATGTACAATATGTTTATGATTTCATGTACATATATATTATATATATATATATATATTTATATATATTACTTATAATATCATATTCTTGAAGGTCATGCATGGAAGCGAGACGTGAATAGTGATAAATTTATGAAAATATTATTCCTGCCTGGTAAGCGACACATTGGCTAAGAATGAAATATGAATAAATAATGAGAACGTGCTGTAATTAATTTACAAACCAGGTACACCCTGCTTTAATTGATAGCTAGCTGCCTCTTTATTAAATCCAATCATAAATGCTCTGGCTACAAGGTATAGATTCCTAGTCGAATCATATTGCCTAAACTTGCCGTCCAATCTGTGCTGACGAAGGACCTGCCTTCGAGGGAACAACATGATTTGGGGAGAGAACGTATAAAAATTCATATTGTCTTTCACAACGGAGTGTTTCTCCTTTGGGCAACATTTATATTGTGAATCGATGTGGAAGCGGACACATTCCATCCTTACAATCTTCTGGTCTATAAGCCGCCAAAATCAGCTCGCATGAATGGCGAACCACAGAGTGAAGATAAGATCAAGTAAATCACATTAAAGATTAATCCAGTTCGATATGTTTAATGGGGGCTTTCCAACACGACTGGCACATTCGAATAAAGGTCTACTATACCATGTGTGAATTATTTCGATGTAGCTTTGCTGCTTGGTTGCATCATTCTTGGAGCGCGGCTGTCCTGTGTGAGTGTCGCCACTATTACCAGTAAGCTGTACTCATTTTGCCGACGTCAGAACGATGACAGCTGAGTCAACCACCTGGTCGTGAACTCAACAGAAATACAAGGGCTTGAACTCAGACCTAATCTAAACCAGCCCCACCTTAACTGTGAATCAACACCAGCCTTTCCTAATTCCATGAAATCAACTTTTCATTCAAAAACAACACCTCCATACTGCTTAATGTGACAAACGGTTTGGACAGGAAAACCTTATATGGAAAACAAAAAAAAACACACTTTTGAACAGGGAAACCAACGTACCCACACTTTGGAGTTAAAAAGGTTCGTAAAACCCACACAAAGTGTGGCTTGAGACCAGAGGAGTATGGGAACGAATAAAACGGTGAAGGCAAATAAACCCGACCGAAAAGCTTTGGTTTGTCACTCAACTTTGCCAAGAACAGCATGATTGTACGATTTATAAAACTCACAGAGATAGTTATTAAAGTTTTCCAACAACCGCCAGAAATAAGAGTTTGACAAAAGACCACAACCACTCATAAATCCAGCTCCGAAGTGGCAAGATTTTGTTTCAACAAACATCGAACACCTTTGTTTTGTCAGAATACAAATGGCCAATTGTCTCCAGGATTGATCCGTGGCGTTACCACATATCATGTATTGAATTAAAAAAAGAACCGTGTATGTTTTTATAAAATTAACCAATGACCGCAGCATAAGGAATTGATTGAGGCAAGCCACACTCTTCCTTAAGTCTTATTCCATTGGTTGGCCACTATTGTAGACGATGGCTTTCGGCGCATTCATCGCGGACGTTCGTGAACGCCGTTCTGTCCGTCTGCTTCCTATTTTGTGCCGAACTCTTTTCTCAGACTCAATCTACCAAATCTACCTGAACAATTTTCTTTCCTCTCTCACTTCGCCCTGGAATCAAGCTAGCAAGTGTTATTGCTCGCGGCCAACTACCTCGATTTTCGATTTTTTTGTTCTTTTGACTGTTCCTTCTTAACGTGTCAATTTATGCGTCCACTCCTACACAGAAAGCACACCCTCATTTCCTTGTTCCTTGCTTCCTCTAATCGACTATCCTACAGCCTTGCGTGGTGAATGCCACAGATTTCATCCAAAAAAATAAACAAATTCTGAAGCAATTTTTCTGTGAGGAGTGATAGATTAATCGATCCACTGCTATTAAACATGGGATCACCAACACCAAGCAGTGGCACTGCTCCATGGAACACCAGTCTGAACAAATCGTTCCTCAACTGAGAAATAGCCTGTGTTTGGCGAAGTGTGCGGTGGCGGCTCTTGTGCATCCTAGGGTCCTGATTTCAAGCCCCCGTGGCCCTCCGCTGAATAATACACAGGAGGTTGACTCAGATCCTGTCATCCTTCCGGAGTGTCGCACAAAATGAGCACCAGTTTACTGAAGGGGACACGCATCAGCGGCATAGCCGCGTTCCCAACAATGATGCAACCCACACCACAGGCTGCACTCGATAGAGGAAGAATTGAGAAATGCTTTTTCAATTAAAAGGTAAGGCCTTTCGGCTAAAGTGTTTGCTGGACTCTTGCCCGAAGGTAAAAGAAAAATCCAAACATTAGAACAAAAGCTAAGGCACATTGCACTTCAACCCAAAGGCTAAATACACGCCTTAAGGCCAAGGCCAAAATGCATGAGTGAATGCTTAGTTTGCTGCCTTCAGCATCACTCGCAAGATGAAACGGTCAATATAAAGCCGGTGGGAAAAAAAACACCATCCAGTGATTTCACTTAGTCATAGGGACCATGAATGTAAGAGTGGCGAAAACCTAAAAACCTTTACTGGCAAAGATAGAAAGTTAGAATAAAAACAGAAATTAAGAGAAGAGTTGAGAAAACAGGATAAAGATGGCGAAATTTGAAAGGAGCGAAGCGAAATTTCCCACCGATCCTTCATTAGTGTATCAGTGGATGTAAATCGTACTCATCATCAGATCATTCCAATTTGTGGACGGGGGGTCTCGGCGTGGAGGAGAGGAGAGAAAGAGAGTTTTCATTCGGTCACATCACAGTAAACTTTCTTTGTCTCCTTTCTCTCCAGTTTAAGTGTTCTCTTCTGCTTCCTTTTGTCAGTTTTTTTGCTTCGGAAGGGTATTAAAAAAAACAGCAAAGCCAAACGACAAAGGGCAGCAGTTTGATAGACGACCAAGGGGGATGGGGAGGAGTGAAGAGAATAACACAAAAATTGGAACAATAGCCACGAGAGGACCAGGATGGGAAAGATTTCAGGGAGTGTAAGAAGGAACTGTGAGTGGGCATGGGGAACATGGTGACACCCATTTTGATCTAATGATTTCAACAACACATTTGAGACTGAATTGAGAAGACGAGACAACAGACGCGGTGAGACGATTCCATGTCGGGAGAACAAAGGACGAATGATGCAGTCCAAAGGGAACCAGCACTGAATTGGGAGGGTAGCTTTGGTAACTTGTATGAACTTTACACGCTCTCATTTGGATGTCAAGCCTGTAGACGCCTCTGTACACAGCGTAATCTCCTTCTTTCCCAAAGCAGAATACCACTTTCACACTTACGCATGCACCAGTGTGACATTTTTGCCATGAAAAATTGCGGAATATTTTCTGAATCAATTAACTGCAAATTGGAAAAATTTACATATCACATCGGCCATTGTTCATTGAATCTCTGATTTTAACGAGTTTCAAGAACCTCCTGTCAAAGCAAAAGTTTTGTATAAAACAAACAAAACGTTAAAGAACAGACAAAACCAAAAAAAAAATCACTGCAACAAATATTTTGAGATAAATATCTGTGTTTGCTGTTTCTTCCTTTCTTCCTTTGTTTCGTCTCTTCTTCATACAAATGCCAGAAGCTCGGATGCGAATGTGGCCCGAATGGTGTGGCAGCACGCCACATGGCAGGATGTTCTCATCCCAAGGGCCAAGCGCGGGGGGGAGGGCTCCCCTCCCCCGCCGCAAAAAAAACGAAAAAATGCAACACTAAATTGATTTTTCCGCCGCAGTAATCACTACACTTCCTTTGATGCCAATCTTCTAGGCACCAAAGAAAAGAGGGGCGAGTCATAGTTACAATTGTCTATTTCCGAGTTGTCTTAACGCAAGGATAAAGCAGTGGAACGCCCTATTATAGCTCAGTTTGGCAAACGAGGAGGCTCTGCGGAGACGTGGAGGGGCGTGTGTTCACACTGCGAACACAATTCCTGACAGTTCAGATATGTGTGGTTAAGTTTGACCTGATGAAAGTTGGGTGGCAATGGACTAGACTGCAGCGAGGGCCGAGGAGAGCATACAGTTTGGGTAAAACCACAGGGTAGGGGGGTGTTTAGTCCCCTACCACCCTCCCCCCTACCCCCAGCCAAATATAAATATGCCGCCCCTATCGTACGCTCTTGTTTATACTAACTCACTCCTGTTTTCCCCCCGACCCCCCACTCTCCTTCCACGCCTCCTATTTATTTAAGCGACGATGTTATCTCTCTCAGCACTACAAACCCCCCATACCAGGAGTGCCCACGCATTTGGAAATACAGTGTGTGTGAACACGCAGACTGGTGACTCTATTTCGGTTTTTTTGCACAACTTTCTCTCTTTTCTCTGAAAGATTATTAATAGCACCTCTATTAGAATAAGAAACACATGACTCATTAACTTCTAAAAAGCACAAAGGGATATGATAATCTTTATGTATCTAAACCATGTTTGGTGTTTGCCTATTCCCTTAATCTCAATGAAACCTGACACACTTAAATATCCAATTAATCGAATCCAAGCAGAAGTCAAGACAGGCAATGTGCTGCCTGAAGTGTGAATGCCAATGAAGAGAGAACACATAGTACTACTGTCATCGTGACTTACTTCGCAGATAAGTTATACCTATTCTATCTATCCATCTAACTTGTGTTTAGAAAATATTAGTATTCGTCTGCCGAGTCTGTTGACTGTCTTGATTGTCGTGTTCTGTTCTGTGAGAAAATGCAATACGCCAATTTTCTGTTCGGATTCAGGGCGAGTGCAGAAAGTTTCAAATACGTCGGCGCATGCTGCTTGCCTCACATTGTAGTTCTTAGGTCTTTATAGGCCTTGTGTACGATGCACCACAACATATTTACCATCTGCCTTTAGTGTGTGGCTCAGCGTTATGTCTAGTGACTGCATTATGGATATTGGAAGACAAGTGTGTCTGGGATTAATAAGGTAAATGAGTGCAAGGTTGGTGGGTCCAGTAAGTGTCTTTTCTGGAAGATATAAATATTTTTTTTTATGTGGTTTGAGCCTTCAGGCCATGTCGACACACACGAAAATATCACAAAGTAAAATGTCATAACTGTTTTTTTTAAAGCAGAATGATGCATTTCATTACTTGTGACATTCAGCTCTTGAGATAGAAAATCGAAGAGTACGATCATCTGTAGTCTAATTATGATTTTTCATATTCCCATGATATATAATAATATATATATATATATTTATTATATTATATATATATATATAATATAAAGAGTATGAAGGGGTATAACTGTTTTCAAACATATATTAAATAATTACTTTGAAAAAATGTTTACGTTGTAAAATTCAATATATTATATATATTGTTACGGCCTATGAAATTGACAGAACACATAAAGGTCCCTAGATCAGAGGCGATAATGAGTCGCGTGTTCCAATAGATGTTTACCTCTTACCTCGTTGTTAAAAGCAAACGTATTCATGTTACGGAGACTGGTGGAAGTCTAGCAAAATGAGGTATCATATAGTCCTAGGTTGGATGTTCCAACCATCTTACTATCCCTTATTTTGGTAGACCCCCGCTTTTACCATAACGATCCATTAACATCTTCTCAACAACCACTTCACAAACAAGACCTCTGAACCACTCCAACACACTCAAAATCGCTACTCTAACAACACCTTTTCAGCCTATAACGCCTTCCCACCACACAACCACACCTCCCAACTCCAGACGCTAATACCACGCCGTGCTCCACATCCATCTCATCAAAGGACTGTTCACTTCGCCAGCAACCGTCAACATCTCCACACCACAAACATCGCCTCACCTTCGTCTCCGAAACGACGCCTTCTTTGCGCCAGCCGCGGCGAGTCCGCATCGAGCGGCGTCGCTGCAGGCCGATGCAGGACGTTTGCTCGTCGGATCAAGCTTGGTGATCTCGCGAACGTCCGCTTTCCGCGCAGAGGTCAGAGGTCGAGGATCGGAGGCCAAACCGCGTCTCACCAG
>CM068961.1:63217662-63260769 GCA_035128595.1 Eptatretus atami
AAAAAAAACACCGGGTTGGCCTGTTCGTGTTCACATCTGATCTTGTGGCAATTAGGAATCGGGAACCCAGATTAAAATCCCATCTATGTTAAACGTGTTGTCTATTGTCTACTAATGTCCCTGTGATTTGTGTAAAAGTACTGTGATGTCTGCTCATGTCTTTGCCCTGCATGTGATTTATGGATAAAACTGGAATAAAAACCCATCAGAAATGACAGGTTGGAATTATTTTATTCAAAATATTCAAGGAGACTGGAAGATATGATGTTTCGTAGCAAGAAGCGTAATTTCAAAACACTCCATGTACAAATGTGACCCTGTTGTCTTTATTCTTTATCTTCTGGGACATTTCATTTTGATGGTACAGCCTCGTGAGCATTGCAAAGTCTGAAGCCTCGGGCTAGCATCCAGGTGTGCTTAAAAATTCTTTATTTATTTGACATCTGACAGATGTAAATGAACACTCGTTTTACTCTGAAAGTATTACCAATATGTGCAGCAAATTTCACCTCTCTGCACCTTGTATTTATTGTTATTTAAAAAAAAAAACTGCATCTATACACCTCCATTGAGGCCCGGTTTGCAAGTCACCATCTACAATTCCAATAGGAAGAGACGTAATTACTCTTTTATGAAAAATGTTTTTCAACACCGGAGTGAACACAGTCATGCTAAAAGATTGGCCTTTAAAACCCTACTTCAATTGTCCTTCTGAAGGGGGACAGAAAAATACACACCAAGTTTTAATTAGGTAGATGAGACTTAGGTCAATTTAAAAAAAATAAAAAAAATTGAAACAGGTGATATATCAACAGGAAAGCTACTGTGAAGTTGTGAATCTGCAAATGTGTATGCATTGAATTCCTTGTTTCTGAGAAATCGTTGCAAAGACCGATGAATGTGACAATTCAATTTCATTTGCCTGGTGAGGGTTATTAATAATCGGTTTATTAGTGAGTGAACTAGTGTTTTTACTATTTTTCAGCACCATTTATAATGGCTCTGATGCAGCATCTGAATTATTATGATCAAACTTTAATGGAGAGTCCATTTTGCAATTGCAGCTAGACAAGAAAGCCAAGAAACAAGTCGTGTACTTCACACACATTGCTCAACCATTGAGTAATTTGACATTTATTTATTTGACGATGACAATCCGGTATAAGTACTGTTCTTAACCATTAAAATGATTTAAGGGGCCGCAAATGTTTTAATCAAAATGTGTGGTGGATAACTGGTCTTATAATTTGATGATCAAAGGAATTGGGACAGCACATCCAACGCTTGAAATGAACCCCCCTAACCTGCTTGTCCATATTTTCCCACAATGAAAGCAACGTATGCTTTGTAAAGTTTTGCACTACTGGCTTTGATGTAATACTTTGTTGAGGGCCCTTGCCTCTACACCGGCATGATGGCATTCGTTGTTGTACTGCTGTGTCTGTTGGGAATGGATTTGAAGACATTTCATGCAAAATCTGCAGTCGACTGTGCAGATCCCAGATTTAAACTCAATGGAATAACTCCAGAAAACGTTTTGGAACATCACCCCGAGGGTCTTGATCGTCAGATCGCAATGTACCACTGAACTTGCACCTGCTTTACAGCATGAATGGTGTAATATTACTTCTGATATCTACAAATATTGTTATAAAGTGTTTGTGACAGTCACACCTTGATGAGGCAGTCACACCTGAGAGTGGAATAAACTGCTGTGAATAATGCTTCATATTTCCTTACTGTTCAAATATATTTGGCAATATATTGCACTGCTCGATCTGGCATTGGCAAATTCAACAATTTGAAGGTAACGCAGTACATTCATAGGTTGTACACAGATATCCAAGTTGAGAATGACCAAGTGTCAAAGAGTCACAGATGGACATTGCATTTATATGAAAGTCACTTTGTTATGTCCTGATAGTACAGCTCAAATGGAGTAGACTGGAGTCTGGGTTTGATTTGCAGCCTGACAATAAACTGCCATGCTGGTGCTTTGCAGGTAGGGCCTTGCATCAGTTAGCGCACCGTCCTTTGGATGTGTGTGAAACCATTCTTATCGATGACAGAGGGTAACGTAGGGCACTGCATAAGTTGTAGCACGAAATACAGAAATTATGTGAAAAAGCAGACAGGTGTTGTCTACCCAAGACTGAACGACTTGTTTGGTGATAAGCCGGTCTCGGTGAAGACTCCTTCTGTGGTGAGAGCTGAATATTAATGTAGCTGGTTTACCTATTGAGTACTTACTTTCCACATGCGGAGCAACAATGGCCATTTCACACCGACATCCTGTCTGACAGAAAATGTTAACCAAATGGATCGTTCTCCTTTTTTAGACGAAGCATGAGGATCTGGTAAGGTGCTGATGAAACGGGAATAAACCTTCCTTTTTTTAGCTCCCCTGGAACGTAATTCCGGGGAACTTATGGGATGGCACATTGTCGGTCCATCTGTCCATCCGTCCATCCGTCCACAAATACTTTCAACTTATTCTCTGAAACTACACATACGATTTCGATGAAACTTTACCACAACATTCACCACTGTGTATGTACCAAAGTTTGTTCATGCAATTAAAAAAATCTGGCCCTAAGAGGATCTACGGGGGTTGCCCCCCAAAATAGGTATTTGCTTTCTTCTCAGAAACTACACATGAAAGTTTGATGAAACTTGACCACAACCTTCATCACCCGTGATGTACCAAAGTTTGTTGATGGCATTATAAAAAAACGGGGTCTGAGGGGGTCTACGATGATGATGATGATGATGATGATGATGATATATATATGTATATCTATATATGTGCACTTCCTCTCTGGCTCTCTTCTTCCCTCGCGCGCTTCAACTCTCGCTTTCTTTCCCTCTCTCTTGCGTGCTTACACACTCGCTTCTTTCCTTGTGCGCTTACACACTCGCTTCTTTCCTTGTGCGCTTAGACCCACTTCTTGCTCGCTTCTCACACGCTTCCTCTCTCACTTACTTCTCTCTCAGAACGGACCTCCAATTCTTTTTATATCTGCGGCCCATCTCGATGGGCGCAGAGTCCCCCCATGCTCACCCTGCCCCACTTGCGCACCGTTACCATGATGACCCGTGCTCTCGAAAAAAAGGCGGGCGTCGGCACTCGCGAAAAATATGTGCATAAATGTTGCTTGATAAAAAAAAGGTGGGCCCAGTGTTCGCGAAAGAATGTGTGTAAACGTGTCTGTCGTAAAGGAAAAAAAAAAAAGCTTCCCAAAAGAGAGGGGATCCATTCTTTACCCTTCTCAAACGTCACATTTAAAATCCCATTAGAAATGGACTCTCTCCGATGGCATTCATGGCTTATTGACTTCCTTCTACTCTTGTAGCCAATGTGTGGCTCTCAATGAATACCTTTCATATCTTTCCCTGTCAAGGCTGGAGTGCCCCAAGGCAGTCAGTGTTCTGGGCCCAGTCCCATTTCTGATCTTCATAAATGATCTCTCTGACTCTCTGGAAAATCCTCATTATCTATTTCTGATGACTCCACTCTCTGTCATGACATCCCTCATCCTTTAGACAGCATGCTGCAGCCTCTACCCTCTCATCAGACTTTGACTTGAAACTGGTCAACACTTGGAATATATCTTTCAACTTGACAAATCTCAAAAATTATCATCTGGCAAACCCTCTATTGACTTTCTTAAAATCCTCTTTTGAGAAGTTCAGTCATTCAAACTCCTGGGTCTCACTATCAGCCATGATCTTTCTTGGGCAAACCACATTTCAAAGTTGACATCCAAAGCCAGTTGCCAACTCAGCATCTTCCATTTTATGAAGTCCTTCCTTGGCACACCTGAACTCCTATCCATCTGCAAGGCTTCGTCCACAGCTTGATAGAGTACTGTTCTCCCCATCTGGGCTGGTTACCCTTCCTCACATCCCGCTCATCTTGATGCTGTAGAAACCAAGGCCTTCAACATCAATGGAATCTCCCAAAATGAAGCTGAGTCTATGGGCCTATCACTTCGCCATCGCAGACAGGTTGGTGGTCTCTTTGTATTCTATCGCACCTCCTTTCCTGTCTTGCACACTCTGCACTTTCCATGCTTTGTCCCCGCATGTTGTTGCAAGGGCACACACGGTCCACCACCAACCTCCTTCAGGTGAAACTACTTAATTCCAGGATCACTGCTCATCTCCACCGATTTGTTCCTTTTTCCCCCACCTTTGGAACCAACTTCCACATTCTCTCCAATCTCATTCTCCCCTCTGGGTCTTCAAGACAGTTGTTCCCCACCATCTGAGATCATCCCCAATCCATAACCATAATCTTTTCTACCCTTGTTAACCCCCTTTCCCCATGTCACCCCACCCCAATCCCTCCTCCTTCCAAATTTCCAGTTTTCCTTCCTGAGAGTTTCCTTCTGTCTCCATATTGTCCACCACATGCATGCTCTCCTGCCCCCCATTCCTCCCCACTCCCTTTGCTTGTCCAAGTCTCCCTCTGTCTTGGCTTTCAGTTCTGCTGTTGGTGTTTCCTCCCTCTCTGTGCTGTTGCTTTTGGCTTGGTGATCCGTTCAGTGTACTGGTACTATCTCTTCCACGAGTCTCCGCAAAAGAAAATG
This sequence comes from Eptatretus atami, assembly GCA_035128595.1. Lineage (NCBI taxonomy): Eukaryota > Metazoa > Chordata > Myxini > Myxiniformes > Myxinidae > Eptatretus > Eptatretus atami. Next base: position 63,222,255 of record CM068961.1, read on the forward strand.
TGAACGTTGATTGGCAGCCTGTTATATTTTTAATGATGAAATGAATCCTTTCAAATGTTAATTCAGTTGTTCTGATGAATCAGATGTAAAACAATGGATGGTGATTAAATATTCATATATTTAACGTTAAGATTCTTACCTGTTCTCTACTCATAATTGAGATGGTGTAATTATTTGGTTTTGTTAATCAATGCTACCATCACATTTTGAGCTCAAATTGGACTGCACTCAGCTTCCGTGTCCTTGGCTCTGCCCAGAAGCAAGTGGAACTTTCGTATTTGGCAGCGTATATCTTTGCAATTCATTGCTAAATATCCAATCACATTTGTGTGAATTGTGACCATGGGCCGATCAGGCTGGGGTCAATGTTTGTTCATCATTGGAGCTTTAATCAAACAATGAAGGTTCAGATTAAATGCATGCTATTCTGTGCGATTTTTTAAAATAATCGCTGTTACGTTGAAGCTAATTCAACATTGCTATCCTTGATTGTCCTCTTACAAAATAATATCTGCTGCATTTCTCAGGAGTGTGATAGGATTTGAAGAGAATTTCAACAAATCCCATTAAAATGACTTTTGGGAAAAAAAGAGTTTCTGTTGATGCATGAACATAAAATGTACACTGTACACAGACCCTCGACTGGGCACATGTTAAGTAAAATGATAATTTATCGGATATGGCATATGTTATCTATACCAATAAAAGGCAGTGTGTGTGTGTGTGTCTCCTCCATAACTCCAAAACCATGAAACCTATCAGCCTGAAACTTTTTATGCATACTAAGGAAACTCCAAGGAAGTGCATGATTGAAAATTGGGTGTTTGGGTTAATTAAAACACCCTTTTTTGAAGATTTTATTGACGGCTTTATTTAATAATATCCTTTATCAGGCACATCCTCGGCCACCTCGCTCTTTGGGGTCTTATGGTGTCTCCTGGGTAACCTCACTGGGGTCTGAAGCCACCATGTTTTTTTGGCCTGTTCAACCACGCCTTGACTTGGAACAGACTGCAACGATTTCCTATCAAAAAATTTTTTTTGTCACTTTCCTCACTCATAGGATTAACTCCGCCACCAAAGGTGAAGACCATGATGTTTTCACCCCTTTCTGTTGGATTCGCTATATATGCTAGATATCCCTTATTGTCGGGTTTAGTCCTGTGAGTGTTGTGTGTGTGTGTGTGTGTGTGGTGTGTGTGGTGTGTGTGTGTGTGTGTCTGCAACGCAAGGCTCACAGCACGAACCAGCGAACCGATTTCGATGAAACTTTGCCAACATGTGCAGTATTTGTTGGGAATGTGTGCGTTTGAATTTCGTTGCCTAGCAACCACCCGTTGCTGTGCAGCGGCCGAAAAACCGCGTACAGTATTTTCAATACTTGTCCTTCAGTTTTGAATGTAGAGAAACGAGACTTCGGAATTAAACACTTCGAGATATTTAGAAAATTTTACTCGAGCCGATTTTTGATTGAGGTTTATTTTTCAAATGGTAGCTTACAAAATCGGGTGTCTATTTACCGTCATTTTTTATGAGGGGCTTAGGAAAGTGGGCGGAGCTTAGGGAAGTGGACGTGGTTGATGAAAAGTGGGAGTTGCGTAGAAAAGTGGGCGTGGCTTATGGAAAGTGGGCGTGGCTTATGAAAAATATTGTGTGGCTCAGGAGGTGTGGTCAAACAGAGCATTGAGAGAAGTTTATCGGGTTTTCGTGTGTGTGTGTGTGTGTGTTGTGTGTGTGTGTGTGTGTGTGTGTGTGTGTGTGTGTGTGTCTGCAACACGAGGCTCCACAGCACAAACCAGCAAACCGATTATTTTTCAAATGGTAGTCCTTCAAAAAAGTGGTGTCTATTTACCGTCATTTTTTATGAGGAGTGCCAGTTGGCAAAAATAGGAAAATCTTGCCAGGCAGAGGAAGAATTGTATGTGAACCAATACGTGTTGGCAATGAATCTTTCGTCGGTGGATCGGTCAGAATGAAAAGCATCGTATCCAGCGCTTCGATCCTAGCGAATCCCTCGTCGCCTACCGGCTTGTCTCTTTATCTGTTTGTCTGCTTGTCACCTACAGGTCACAATTTTAAAGCGATATTCACGAAACTTCATCACATGGTAGAGTTTGTCATATGGAAGAAGCCTATTGTTTTTGAGGTCGAAAGATAAAAAGGTCAACATCGGCCAAAGGTCAACAACTTGAGTGGTATTTCTAAAATCCTCAATTTTCATTCGATTGACTTGAAATTTTAAAATGATTTACACTTCATGTCAATGAATTCAGCAAGCCAATTCTTTTTGAGGTCAACATTGACCAAATACTCAACATAGGCCCAAGGTCATCAATTACGATAGTATTTCTGAAATCCTCAATTTTCATCCGATTAACTTGAAATTTGAAGAGGATTTCGATTTCGGGTCACTGAATTCAACGAGCCAATTTGTTTTGAGGTCAACATGGACCAAAAGGTCAACGTAGGGCAAAGGTCAACAACTAAGGTGGTGTTTCTAAAATCCTCAATTTTCATCCGATTGACTTGAAATTTGAAGAGAATTTATATTTCAGGTCAATTAATTCAACCAGCCAATTATTTTTGAGGTCAACATTGGCCAAAAGGACAACATAGGCCCAAGGTCAACAACTAAGGTGGTGTTTCTAAAACCCACAATTTTTATCCAATTGACTTGCAATTTGAAGATCCGATTCCAGATTTGGATACCAGAATTATTTCTTTTTTAAAGTGATTCTTCACCATTGGGAGATAGTGATAAAAAAATGATATATAGCATAATATTTCAAAAATGTATTGCACCCGATATGTTTTTGTGCATCAGGTATTGTATGGTGGAGGTATGCTCCCTACCGAGTGCCCTTCCAGTTGAATGTGTGCTCATCATAGCTACAAATCGCTGTACACATCACTTTTGCAAGTGCCCTAGTTTCCAAATTAGGAGCTTGGAGTGGTCTCATGCGTTATATGATGCTATTTTCCATGATCTATTCTCACGGACTGATTAAAGTATATCATCAAAATATTATTTTGGCTTTGAGGATTGGATATCGTGCGGACTAAATAAGTGTCGAAATCTGTTGTGAAATCTGATAATTTAAAGAAATAACGAGTCTTATAACTAAGCCTATATACCTATATACTGTACTTTAAGCAAGCAAGGCTATGTTCCCTCCCTCTTCATATGTACGCAAGAAAATGTGAAATTTCCAAAGCATTAAACTTGTCTTCTTCTACTGTTTGGAGAATGATATTGAGTGAACAAAATATTTAGAAATGTGCAAAAATTAACCAGATTCATTGGGCTATATGAATTAATGCATTCACTGCGAGACCATGCTCCCCTTCCCCCAGAGGGACTGCTTATCCATAGCATCTGCCAGATCTGTGTCTATGTTTTCAGAGGTATTGCGAGGTGCTCTGAAGGGAAACAAAGTAAATCTGGTGAAAAACGGACGTATTAAAATGAAGTTATAACGTTTGCATGAGCCGTGAAACGATGTACCACGTGCTGCGTGCACAGATGAGCAGGCAATGTGGTGGATTATCTGCAATGCTTATTTCATGGGCAATTAAACTCTGCGATGTCTCCAAGGTTGTTCTATGTTGAAGAGCAACTCTTTTATGGATAAATTATAATGTCATTATTTGAAGAAATTCATTTTATTTCATTGACTGCTGCAGGCATGGTGAAGACCAGCTCTAAAGGTAAATGGATCCTATATGGTTTGCCATAGCCTGGCCATCCGTTACTTATCAACCATTTAATTGGAGTGCTTGCTTGAGTGCTTAAGCCACTTGCCGAGGGCCCTTCAGTCGATAACGGTACTGCACCATGTCATTCTGCACAAATCGTTCACTCACTGTGGACGCTTTTGCTGCACCACGTCATTCAGAGTGAATGGGTTGTGCTCCGTCATCCTGAGCGAGTGGTCCATGCTCCATCATCCTGAGCGAGTGGTTCGTACTCCATCATCCTGAGCGAGTGTTTGTGCTCCGTCATCCTGAGCAAGTGGTTCATGCTCCGTCATCATGAGCGAGTGGTTCATGCTCTGTCATACTGAGTGAGTGCTTCATGCTCTGTCATCCTGAGCGAAGCGAGGTTTGTGCTCTGTCATTCCGAATGAAGAGTGATTCAGCTCCCATTATCCTGAGCAAAGCGAGTGGTTCGTGCTCCATCATTCTGAGTGAAGCGAGTGTTCATACTCCATCATCCTGAGTGAAGCGAGTGGTTTTCAGCTCCATTATCCTGAGCAAGCGAGTGGTTTGTGCTTCGTATCCTGAGCGAAGTGAGTGGTTCATGCTCCGTCATCCTGAGCGAAACAAGTGTTTAGTGCTCCATCATTCGAAGCAAAGTGGTTGCTTCATGCTCCGTCATCCTGAGCGAAGCGAGTGGTTCGTTCTCCGTCATCCTGAGCAAAGTGAGTGGTTCGTACTCAGTCATTTGCATGAGTGGTTCGTGCTCCATCATCCTGAGCGAGTGGTTCGTTTTCCGCTATCCTGAGCGAGTGGTTCGTTTTCCGTCATCCTGAGCGAGTGATTTGTGCTCCATCATCCTGAGCGAGTGGTTTGTGCTCCATCATCCTGAGCGAGTGATTTGTGCTCCATCATCCTGAGCGAGTGATGTGTGCTCATCATCCTGAGCGAGTGATTTGTTGCTCCATCATCCTGAGCGAGTGATTTGTGCTCCATCATCCTGAGCGAGTGGTTCGTGCTCTACCATTCTGAGCAGCTGTTGTGAAATAACACCCGATTTCCAAACCGTTTGCCATATTTACTTGTTTTTCTAATTTACCGAGCCAAATGTTTTTTTTGCCAACTGTCACACGCAGCTGTTGATAAAGTTTTAATGTTTGTGAGCATATTCCTGAAAGTATATATATATATATATATATATATATATATATATATATATATATATATATATATATATATATATATGCAAGTTGTTTTTCTGTGGAAGCGACTCAAGTTGTTGGGTTTTATACAGTATGTACTGTAGTCGGTAATCACACTCTCCAACCTGCCGACAACCGAAAAATTGTCGATATCGGGTGTGTGTGTGTGTGTGTGTGTGTGTGTGTGATATAAAGCACATATTCTCTCTGCCACTCTCCTACCCCCACCCCTCTCTCTGTCTTTGTCCTGTCCTTGCTCTACCCCCTCCAAATGCAGTGCAGCACCCTCCTCCCACTCTGTCTGTCTGTCTCTCTCTCTCTCTCTCTCTCTTCTCTCTCTCTTCTCTCTTTCTCTCTCTCTCTCTCTGTCTCTGTCTCTGTCTCTCGTCTCCACCATTTACTGTGCAGTATTCGTGTCCCCCGTTTCTCAGTGCAGTGAGGTGTTTTAAATTATAAACAGTTGGTATGTTTTTGCTTCATGCACGTAACCGGGTTTTTTGTAAAAAAAAAAAAAAATTGCCTATAGGAGCTGTCAGTTGCCCACACACCTCCGAAATAAAGGTATGCATCAGAAGAATGTGTTGCATACTTGGAACAATATCACCCATAGGGCAGGTATTCTGTGAGTGAAAGGAAAACTCTGTTAATAGTTTAATAAGTTGGACAAGTTGACCATTGGAAAGCTCACATGGAATACAAATATTCCAAAGAGTTTAACAGATAAGTAACCATAGTTAGATGAAACAGTATGTGTCCAAATGTTATTGTTCAAACATCAGTGAAGGAAAAAACAAATGAAGTTTAATGAAAAGGAGGGAATAAAACAGCTGTTTTCGGGAGCCTCTTGATGACTAATGAGACTAAGGCCAGGTCACATTTGCTCTACGGCGAGATACGGCGGCCGTACGCCCTCTGAATTGACAGAAACGTGCGGCGGCCACAGAGAAACTGAGGTGGCCTCAGGGAGGCCCTACGCCGTTTGCTATATTTTCACAGGCCGTAGGGGCGCCGTGGAATTTAGCGCGGAGTTATAACTTTTTTTCATTTCTACGTTCGCTGTAGCAATTCGACAAGCCAAGCTATGAGTAGATGTGTTCCACGTCGACCGTACGTAGGGCGTACGGTGGCTTGCGTTATCCGTGCGGCTGCCGTAAGCTCTTCTCAATGAAAAATGAATTTTCCCAACCCCAAAAAATTATGGCGGCCGCACTATTTCCACGGTCGCCGTACGGTGGCCTTGCGTTCTGTGTGACTACCTGCGGGCAACGCAGGGTCGACGCACGGTTCCCCTACGCCCGCCGTGCACCTACGTACGGCCTCCGTGGCAGTCTGCGTCGACCGTGCGTCCCACCGTGCCTACCGCTAGAGATCGGAGTATAGGTGTTTGCCTATACAGTGATGCCCCCAGAATCCAAATTTAATTCGTTCCAGGAGGCTGTTCGGATTGCAAAAATTCGGATTCCAAAAATATTTTCCCAATAAGAAATAATGGAGTGAATTAATCCGTTCGTGGACCCAAAGAAAACCCACTTTCAAGACACTTTAAACTGAAATTCCCCATGTTTAAGGTAAAATAAGATGAGTAAATGACCTTCGGTGGTGGTGTATTGTATGTAAACTGGCACAATCACCAATCCAAAGGTCCACACAGGCTCGAGCACCGGCCTGGGTTCCGATCGCTCGAGCACCCTGCGAGAGCGCTGCCCCAGGGCAGCTCATCAAACATGATGCCCGCAGAACACAATACTTTCATCAAACGCATCGGGCTGACGTAATCATGGATATTCCAAATTACAACTGGTTTTTTGCTGTGAAATCAATCCTTGCCCGACAGTCCGTCACATCACGTGATCGGATTGCTTTTTTTGTTATTAATTAAACACAAGATGATTAAAAAAACAAACATCACAAATGAAGGTGAAAACACGAGGTAAGGCCTAAGTCACATTTGGCTCGGCGGCCGGAGGGTCTACAAAATGTACGGGCACTAGCAATTATAAAGCGGCCAGTATTTCCACGGTCACACAATGTAGCAGTCACATATGTTTTTATTTTTTCGGGGAGCTGCACGGGTATTTATAAATTGTGGAGACCGACAACGTGGGGGTCCGTACGGTCTTGATTTGATGTCGCACGGTGACCTTAGGGCGTTCCTGCGGCGGCCATAGAATTTTCAAGGCAGACGCAAGGTGCCCGCAAGGCGACCACAGGGGGACCGCAGGGGACCCTAAGCCGAAGTGCGGCAGCGAACGGTAATGAATGGGTTAATTTATTATTTTTTTATTTATTTTTTTACCAGTTTTGTTTTCGGCTTGTCGAATTGCTACGGCGAACGTAGAAATGAAAAAAGTTATAACTCCGCGTTATAATTCCACGGCGATCTTACGACCTATAAATAAGCCATACGGCGTAGGGCCACCTGAGGCCACCTCAGTTTCTCTGCGGCCGCCGTACGTTTCTGTCAATTCATAGGGCGTACGGCCGCCGTATCCTCGCCGTAGAGCAAATGTGACTGAGGCCTAAAGTATCGATCGAACACGAGAGATGCTTTCACGAGGACTTCACCGACGAACTGAATGAACAAAGCGCGAAGATGCGGCTCGAACAGGTGGGGGAGCACGTGAACAAACATGAACGCTACGTTGTGTTCTGTTTTTAAAATGTATTAGGTTTTTAGGGCAAAATTTTCTCGAAAAAATTGTTCGGATTCCAATTTGTTCAAACAATGGGGCGTTCGGATTCTGGGGCACCACGGTATATTATAGTTATAGTATATTCAGTTATATATACTGTTATATTTTTATTTCAGTAAAAAAAGAAACTGGTATATACCACTCGTTACCGTCCGTCTGGCCGCACGTTCGCCTTGGGGTCCCCTGCGGTCCCCTGCGGGCACCTTGCGTCTGCCTTGAAAATTCTATGGCCCCGTATAATTGCTAGTGGCCGCAGATTTTGGAGACCCCACGGCCGCCGTGGCAAATGTGCCTAGGCCTAAGCCATCTGGGAACGTGCTTTACAGCATTACAATGCAAGTCTTCGGTGAGGAACAGAAAACTATTTTGGTGAGTGGGGAGGGGAGAAGAGGGCAGTGGATGGGATGTGGAAGCATGGGGTTATTCCACATATATATATATATAATATATATAATATATATATATATATATATACATACATACATACACATATACACACATTAGCAGGGTTACCAGGCGTTGCCCAGGGTGGGGGGGGGGGGGCATGGGTACTGAGATGTGGGAGAAGCAAGAGAGCCACAGGGCTGAGAATGGGCAGGAGAACCGATGGGGTGAGGGTGGCGGAGTGGGGGGGACTGTGAAGAGGCAGGAGAGCCAGAACACCAGTGGGCAAAGGGGTCTTAAGGCACACCAGTGGGTAAAGGGTCTTCAGAGTTTTCAAGAGTCTTGGGGTCTGAAGTGTCTTCAATGTCTTAAAGGGTCTTTGAGGTCTTAAAGATTCTTTGGGGTCTTACAGTTCTTCAGGATCTTCAAAATCTTATGGGTTTTTGGGGTCTTAAGGGTCTTTGAGGTGTTCCAGCACTATGGGGGATTTGGGGTCTTAAGGGTCTTCAAAAGATTTAAGGGTCTTAGGAGTCTTCAAAATCTTAGGGATCTTAACCGTCTTTGGGTTCCAAAGGGTCTTTGGTGTATTCGGGGTTTTAAAGTGTCGTAATTCTGTTCGAGGAATTCAATGGTCTTGAGGGTCTTATTGGTATTAGTGGGTCTTAATGGTTCTTATCTCCCAAGCATGTAGAAAGTCTTCTCTCAAGCATGTAAAAAGTCTTCTCTCAAGCATGTATTCTAATCTCTCAAGCATGAGGTTGTGGCTGAGGTCTTTCAAGGCTGAGGTTGTGGATGAAAATACACTTCGGCCAACCCCCAGGTTGGACTTGGTATGTGTGCCAAATTTGGTGGTTGTCGGCCCAGTGGTCTTAGCAAAAAACACGAACAGACAGACAGATAGACAGACATCTGATGAATCTTATTTATTTTGATTAGAATGCCTTGTCGTGGTAGAAGGACTTATTTAGCTGCTTTATTATCCTTAACATGGCATGCATTTAAAGCATGGGAATGCTAATGGATTTTTTGTTGTGTCGTCGAGTCTTCAAGGGTCTACAGGATATAAAGAATCTTCGGGGTCTTTGGGTCCTTGGGGACTTTTGGTCCTTGTGGACTTTTGGGTCCTTGGGAGCTGTTGGATCCTTGGGAACTTTTTGGGACTTTAGGTCCTCAGGGACTTTTTGAGACTTTTGGGTTCTCGGGAACTTTTGGAACTTTTGGGTCCTTGCGAACATTTTGGGACTTTTGGGTCCTCGTGAACTTTTGGGACGTTTGGGTCCCCGGGGAACGTTTTAGTTCCTCGGGAACTTTTAGGACTTTTGGGTCCTCGGAGAACTTTTTGGGGCTTTGGGTCCTCGGGAACTTTTGGGACATTTGGGTCCTCGGGAACTTTTTAGGACATTTGGGTCCTCGGGGAACTTTTTGGGACTTTTGGGTCCTCGGGAACTTTTTGGGACATTTGGGTCCTCAGGGAACTTTTTGGACTTTTTCACACACACACACACACACACACACACACACACACACACACACACAAATATGCTGCGTGCGCAGGCACGCACACACCCACATAAAGGTAAAACATACACTAGAGCACTAACAAGCCTATCAATTGAACTTATTGGACTGAAGCCGCTGTGGGCATGGCCGCCATTTTATTGGCCACAACATGACACGGAGCGTATATAGGCCTACGTGAAAAAGACTTTTTGGACTTTTGGGGACTTTTGGGTCCTTGGAACTTTTTCGGACTTTAGGTCCGAGGAAAACTTTTGTGACTTTTGGATCCTCGGGATTTTCGTGGTCTTAAGTGTCTTGGATTCTTAAAGAGATTTCAAAGTTCGAAGGGGTCTCAGCAGTCTGAAGGGTCAAAAGGCAAATTCCAATGGTGCGTAACTAATGAATAGACGTACGTAAGTAATACACAAAAAATATGCCAGCGCATATGCACACCACAACGCACGCACACACACACACACACACACACACACACACGCGCACACACACACACGCACGCACCCCCATAAAGGTAAAACATACACTAGAGTGCTAACAAGCCTGTCAATGGAGCTCATTGGACTGAAGCCGCTGTGGAGCGTGGCCGCCATTTTATTGGCCGTCAACACGACACACGAGCGTATATTGGCCTACGTGTATACAGTTTTCTGAATGTCAAAATAATGGACTTTGGAGAATATTTTCTGGCTCTTATGACTATTGTCTTCAACAATTGTGGTATATAAATAACATTGTTTGCGAGATGTACACGCACAGCCCAAACAAAGGACGCCAATTCCATTTAAATCCCATGGAGGTCACTTTTGACAGAAATGTAATAAATATATATCAATGAACACTGGTTTTTTGCATTTGGCACGATTCCATGATCAGGGGGTGCCTGTCCACCCACATCTATGTTATCCATTTAATATCAAGAACGATTTGAGAGCCACACTATTCTATTTCTATGTGAACCAATCACCAACTTGGCTGATCATGTTTGAACTTTTGGCTTCATTACCTCATTTATTATTCCAATTCGTGGGCATTCCTTTGGCTTTTCACCGAATTATACACGATTATGCTCATAAAATGCATTGCAATATATAAAGCTAAGAAAATCACAACTTTAGTGGAAATGGTGAATGCTTTTATTTAATTAAGGTGGAAATGGAACACACATGCAGTCACAATTATTTACAGAGAATAACATGAATTATTGACGACAGCATCAAAATGTTTGTCATAAATAAAGGGATATAAAATTATAAATTACGATTAGATGCAAATGTGTTGATCACGACAGAAATTAGTGTTCTACAAATACATGAAGGAACAATCAAGAATTCATAATATTGAGATATATTTAAAATGTCAACATAACCAACGTGCTTACAAGGATCCTGTAATTTTGATACATGAAAACTACCAGACTGATTCACATTTAATTCTCAGTGCTAAAATACTATAAACTAACATTATCTTTCCAAAGAGGACATTTTATGTAAAACCTTGAATAACCAGCATTGTTTGGAACAACTAAATCACCGATGCTTGAACACTGTGAGTCCAGCAGACAGATTATGAGTACTGGCTTCCGACTTGTAAATAATGTCATCAGTATAAATCTTACCCCAAAATTTTAATCTAATGGTAAAGAACATGTGTAGTATTTTATTACCCAGCTGGCCCTCATGACTTATCTCACCGACAGCCAAATAATTTGCATGTGCTACCTGAACAAAGCTGGGACTTGTATTCTCGTGAATCCACCTTTGTGTTGCAACTTTTAATTTAAGGAGAAAATTACCACTGGACATGGGCTTGTTCACAACCACTTCATGGAATATTTGTTCACAAATCTTTGCAAGTTTGAATACCTCAATTGAAGCAAAATACAAACCACCTCCATCCTTGACAGCCAACAACCTAGCAAATTCACGTGGACTCTCATTATAGCTATGCTCAGAGGATACACCAGAAGGCCCCACCAGTAGACCAACACATTCTGCACAGGACTGATTACTGACTAACCTCCCAACAATATAGCCTGCAATATAGGAGATGAAAATCATGTTGACGACTTGACGGCCGAAAACATGGCGGCGAGTGTCCAGTGCGACGTCAGGTCACGTGACCTACTTAGCGCTCCAGCTGATGTATTACCTCGATGCACACACCTCATCCATTTATAGTAAATATATCTTCAAGGGACAAGCATGGCGTGGCAATTGTGAATAGGAATGTACTGTATACCACTTACCATAGCAGATAGCTTTGGTATACCTCAGCACAAAAACGATGAATGTATTCGTTTTTTTTGTTCGGTTCCAATTGTGCGTGGAGTCAGGACAGCTGTGCAGTGAGCCAATGGGTGGAAGACACAGCTCGACTAATGAAGTGTGCTGGCCTTTGGCCCTGTTATATGTCACATGATATCTGTTAACCAATGAGATTGCATATAAAGGAAAAAGCCAGAAAAGTGATCTTTAAAGGCTCAGGTGGTGGATGAAAATACCCTTAGGACAATCCCCAGATCGGACTTGAGATGTGTGCCAAATCTGTGGTTGTCGGTCCAGCGGTCCTTGTAAAAAAACCGCCGAAAGACAGGACAGACAGACAGACATCTGATGGACTCATATATAGATATATATATAATATATTATATAAATATATATATAATGCAATGTATATAAGTAAAAGGAATGTGTGTGTGTGTGTGTGTGTGTGTGTGTGTGTGTGTGTGTGTGTGTGTGTGTGTCATTGATTGTATCTTCTATATTATATCTATATATCTCTATATCCATCTATATATATATATATATATATATATATATATATATATATATATATATATATATATATATATATTATATTGTTACGGCTGTGGAAATTCGCAGAGCACCATATAGGTCCTTAGATCGTTATGTTGATAAGTCTGTGTTCAGATAGATTTCCCCACCGATGTTTAACGGGCAATTATTCGTGTGCCGGGCTGTGATGTTTGAGTTAGCTGTTTTTCTTTTGCTGTCTTTATTTTGGAACAACCACAACCACAACGCCCACCGCCACCCATTACTACCACCACAAAGTGCCACCAACCACAACAACCTCCATCACCTCAACCACCAACCACAACAACCACGCCACCTCAGCCACACCACCATTACTACCACCACAAAGCGCCAGCCACGCCACGTTAACCACAACCTTCACAACCACACCACCGCGTTTCCACCTCAGTAACAGTTGCCAGGAGCCTGGATTCGTCAAAGAAAGCACGACGACGGCACCCCATCCCCGTCCCCCCCCCCCACGAATGACATGTCCGCCGGCAATGTGGGGATTTAACCTTCAGGGGAAGAAAGGAGACAATACAGCCGGCGCGAAGCGTCCCCGATTTGGCGGGAAAACGCTCCCTTCGAGACGTTTCTCACGCGTGCTGGAAGAAGTGGCGGGGCGAGGGGCGGGGCGAAACGGGGGCTATAAAAAGACATCTGAGGAGCGTAAAAGGTCGTTGTCGCTTTTGGCGCCGTTGTCGCCGTGGTGGAAGAGTTGTCGTCGTTGTCGCTTTTGGCGCGTGTCGCGGGTGGAAGAGTTGTCGTCGTGTCGCTTTGGCGCCGTTGTCGCCGTGGTGGAAGAGTTGTCGCTGTTGTCGCTTTGGTTGTCGAGTGGTCGCCATTCGGGCTGGGTCGTGGGTTGTGAGGAAGGTGCTCCGGATCGCGCCCTCGCTGTCGGGGTTGTCGAGTCAGGAAGACGCCAGCGGCGAAGGCTGGGACCGGAGGACGGAGCCCCGCGAACCCGACCACCCGGTCACATTTTTCTTTTCTCTTTCCTTATTTTTGGGGTGTTTGTGTGTGTGTGTTTGTGGCGCCGTCCATAATAGTAAAACCTGTATAAGTGCATAGTAATCGTAGAAAACGGCTGCAGGTCTTGGTCCTCTTTTTTTACTTTTACTCGAATCTTCTCCCCTCCCCCCCCCCTTCCCCCATTGCATCATCCCATCAATTGCATTGCTTACGTGCTTGTATAATAAATGTGCTTGTGTGAATGTTAACCCGTTCGTCGCGTCTTTTTCCTTCAAATTGAACTGCCGTATTGAGTTCGGGATATAGCTGGCTTTTTAATAGCCGATAATAGAATCGGATCCAATGGGGCTTTCGCGATAATACCCGCTCGGTTATCCCAAACGAGCGAGCTGCTTAAGCGGCTCGTTTCAAGCGGGCCCCGTTGAGGTACAGTCTCTCGGTAGTCTGCCCGCGCGATTAATTAGGTATATCGACAATTCGGCGATTGATCCTGTAGCGTGCGGGTAGAGTGTTGACTAGGCTGTGGTGTGCATTTAAAACACACCCGTAGTGGGATTCCGGCGTTTGATCCGGAAGGCTGCGACTAGATTGTCCGTTCGGTGGGCGAGAGCGGCCGCCATTGGCTAGAAGCAGTCGTCCGCACACCGGCGGTGAAATCTACAACAATATATATATATATATTATAATATTATATATATATATTATATATATATATAATGGCAATGTATTATTAGTAAAGGCAATGTGTGTGTGTGTGTGTGTGTGTCATTGATTGGTATCTTCAAATATATATTATATATATATATATATATATATATTATATATATATATATATATATATATATATATTGTTACGAATTTCGCCCGCCTGGCGTGCGATCGGCCGCGTAACTCGAATAGCAGCCGCGTCGCCCACCGGACAGACAATTCAGTCGTGACCCTCCTGGAACTACCGCCAGGAGCCAGTCACGGGTAGGGGTTTAACCTCACCACAACCCAGTCCACATTCTACCGCGCGAAATAGGGTGAATCGCCGAATGTCGATATACCTAAGTACCCGCGCGGGTAGCATACCGAGGAGTTGTACCACGCCGCAGGTCGCTCCGGACACGAACCGCTTAAGCGGCTCGTTCCGTGCTAAGGGATAACCGAGCGGAGTTATCGCCGACCTCGACGGTTCAGATTACTTGCTGGGGTGTCTAAACCCAGTACCAATCCCTTCCGTGATGCAAGATGGCACTTTCAAACGAAGGAAAGGACGCAACGAAACGGGTCACAATTTAACAAGCACTTTATATTCCACATACACACACAAGGCAAGCACGTATTCACAGCCATACAGTAAGAATGCACATATAACGGTCAAAGCAATGAAAGCAATGCAGAGCTACAACCGAATAAAGCAATGTACAAGCACTTATTCAGGTTTACTTAAAAGACTGGTGCCACACACACATTTACACAAAAAGCAAATAAAAGCCACCCTCATAGGCAAGGGGCAGACAGGTCTGTGGACCAAATGTACGTGGGACCTGGTGAGCGGCCAGGTCCACGAGACCGAAGGGGTCTTACCCGCGCCCTCGTGGCGCGATGGCGGGCTAGCCGCAATGTCAGCGTAACGTGCCTGACTCCGTGCCCCTGGCGTGGTCGGTGAGCTCCTTTAGGCGTGCGTTGCGCAGCACGTGTTGGTCGGTCGACACCACGGTTGGGGTGGTGAACGGACGGGGTTACCAGCGCTATCTCAGCACGGATGGGGGGAATTGTTGATGCTCGGGTGGAGAGAGAGAATGGCGGATGCTCCGTCCCGCTAGCGGGGCCTTGGGACCGCACCGACTCCGGCGAACTCTCGCCCCTGAGCCCTCTTCCGCGTCCCTGCTTCACTCCGTGCCTCGTCCTCGACCTCAACTCCGATCTCCGTCCCCTTCCCATCCGATCCCCACAAACACACGAATCAGCCTCCACGACTTCGACCATGACCCAACAACGACAACCTCGACGACGACCTCCGTCTTCACTCGACCAGCCCAGCCGTGAGTCGCCTTGTGCTCGCGTCTTTATAGACCGGGGGAGGAGCGTGTATGTAAATTCGCGGATCAAACGCGCTCGGAGGCGGGGCCACGCCACCCGATGTTCAGCCATTGCTCGGGCAAAAAGGGGCGTGAGCCTCTCTTGATCCGAATTTCCTCCTAAAAGGAATCCACATGCATCACGCTTGGGGGCGGGGCCACACCGCCCGACGCTCGCCAATTGGACGGAGGAAAGGGGCGTGAACCTCCCCTGATCCGATTTCCTCTCCCGTAAAGCATCCATTTGTACTCGCGGCTCGACGCGTTCGGCAACAATCACCGAACGGGCCCTGGACAGCACGACGTTCGGTGTTGACAGGTGGTGTGGTTGATGGTTGTGGAAGGAGAAAGGTGAAGGTGGTGGGGGTTTGCTGTGGTGGTTGGTTGTTTGGCGGGCGATTGGTCCAAAATCATGATAGATAAAGAAAATGGCTAACTCAAAGCGTCGCAGCCGGATGAATCACACATATTCCCTCTAAACAACGGTGTGGACTAACTACACATTAACTTATTCGATATATCTAACCTGAGGACCTTTCTGGTGTATTGCAAATTTCCACAGCCGTAACACTATATTTGAAATGCTGGATGTGTGACGGACCCAGACAAGACATAGGATGTGCATAAGGAATCCCGTTCATCCATTTCGTTTCGGGGGCAGGTATGATTGGAAGCAAGTAAGGAGATATTGAGTTGCATCCTTCTTTTTTCTTTTTTTTGTATACATTGTCATGGCTCGTGGAAGAGCAGGTACTAGTCCACTGAATGGATCAAGACACAACAGGTTAAAAGTAACAGTTGAGAGGGGGGGGGGGACACAAACAACAGATTTGAAGGCCAAAATAGAGGCAGACTTGCACAAACAATGTATGTGGGGAGGAATGAGAGGCAGAAGAGAATGCATGGGTTGGACAAGATGGATACAGAAAGAAACTAACAGGAGGGAAAACTGGAAATTTGGAAGGAGGAGGGATTGGGGTCTTTTCCCCTTCCTGAATGTTCACGAGGATAGAAAAGTTCATGCTTTTGGATTGTGGACTATCTGAGATGGTGGTGAACAGCTGTCATGAAGACTTGGAGTGTAGAATGAGATTGAAGAGAATGTGGAAGTTGGTTCCACAGGTGAGAAAAAAGAGAAAGTAATGATTGGAGGTGAGCATTGATCCTGGATTTAGGTATGGTGGACTGTGTGTGGCCTGCAGAAACCCAGGGGAGACAAAGCACGGAAATGGGCAGAGGGTGCAAGACCAGAAAGGAGGTGGTAGAAGATAGAGGGACCACCGAACTGTCTGTGATTTCAAAGTGACAGACCCATAGACCCAACCTCACCCTCACTGTCATAGATTCCAATCATCTTGAAGGCCTTAGTTTCTACGGCATCAAGCTGAGCAAGATGTGAAGCAGGGGAGCCAGGCCAGATGGGGGAACAATACTCCCTCAAGCTGTGGACGAAAGCCTTGCAGATGGATAGGAGTTCAGGTGTTCCAAGGAAGGACTTTATAAGATGGAAGATGCCCAGTTGGCAGCTGGGTTTGGATGTCAACTTTGAAATGTGGTTTGCCAAAGAAAGATCATGGCTGATAGTGAGACCCAGGAGTTTGAATGACTGAACTTCCCCAAGAGGATTGTTAAAGAAAGTCTATACGAGGGTTTGCCAGATTATACTTTCAGAGAGAGAGAGAGAGAGAGTGAAAGTGTGAGATTTGTCAGGTTGAAAGACATTTTCCAAATGTTTGACTAGATTGTGATTTTGTCAAGGTCTGAAGAAAGGGAAGAGGTTGTAGCCTGCTTGGCTGAAGGATGAGCAATGCCACAGCAGAGGGTGGAGTCATCAGCAAATAGATGAAGAGGATTTTCCAGAGGATCAGAGAGATCATTTATGAAGATCAGGAATTGGACTGGGACCAGAACACTGCCTTGGGGCACTTCAGCCTTGACAGGGAGAGGAGATGAAAGGAT
This sequence comes from Eptatretus atami, assembly GCA_035128595.1. Taxonomy (NCBI): domain Eukaryota; kingdom Metazoa; phylum Chordata; class Myxini; order Myxiniformes; family Myxinidae; genus Eptatretus; species Eptatretus atami. The sequence continues at coordinate 63,239,564 of CM068961.1, forward strand.
TCTGTTGAGAGCCACACATTGGCTCTGAGAATAGAGGATGTGTGGTGTTGGCAAGGCCAACTCCACACTAGGCAATGGTGTACAAGGCCAACTTCACACTAATCCATGGCGTAGAAGGCCTACTCCACACTAAGCCATATGTGGAGTTGGCCTTGTACACCATTGACAGAGAGTATGGAGTGTAAGGCAGGATGCCAGACTGAATCAAAATCATGAGATGTGTCCAGAGAGATGGTCCTGATATTTTGTTTGACATTGAGGGCCTCCATCCATTGTTGGGTGAGTAGAAGCAGCATGTCTTAGGTGGTGACCTCGTCTGACACCAAATTGGTGATCTGAGATGAAGTTGTGGGAGGAAAGGAAAGATTTCATGTTATCTGCTGTGATGAATTCCATGACCTTGCAGATGATTGATATTAAGCTGATAGGTGTGTTGAAAAGACGTAAGGGGATCAGTTTTTGCACCTTTTATACAATGCAGTAATGTTGGCCGATTTCCAAGCAGATGGAAGATGACCAAGGGCAAATGACAGGGTGAAACGGACCGAGAGAGGAAGTCCTTAACAGCAGAGCAGGCTTTTAGAACACGTGAGGTGATGCCATCTTGTCCAGTTGAAGAGGCAGATTTGAGGGTTTAAAGAACCTTCTCCATATTGTTCTATTAATGTGATTGCTTCCTTGTATAATCCCCTCCCTGTGTGCCATTTGTTTATGAATTACAAAACATACCCGTCCCCAGTGACGGAAAGAGCTCGCAATGAAAAAATATTTTTAAATCAAATTAAACAACTCACTTGCAGGTCCTTTGGGGTCCCCTTCGTATGCATACAAATTTTCAAGTTTCTTGATGTCATCATCATGGAGCTGTGGTGCTGAGAAACACAAATACACACACGCACAGATACATAGGCTATTTTATTAGTGTAGATACAGTATTCATGGTGTTCCAAAAAGACCTGGACAAATTTGGTCGTTAATTTATTTCGTACCACAAATAATACAATGATGCCCTTTGTTTTATATGATACAGAAACTCATTACATTTTCTTTCCTATCAGGCCTGGTGATTTATTGTAAAATAAAATGGCAGCTCCACACGAGAATGCTCAATGCGTCAAATGGTTTATCGAGACGAGATCCAACATGCAAGTTCAGTGCAATTTCCGTACAAGGTATGGAAGGAATCCGCCATTACGGACTGGTATCAGAAAGTCGTAGAAGGGGTTTAAGGAGACCGGAGGTTGTCAAACAGAAAAGTACCGGTGGACCAAGCACAAGTGCAGCAGACGTTTAACGAGTGCGTGAATCATTTCAATAAAGTCCCAGGAAATCAATCTAACACGCATCCAGAGAACTGGGACTATCAACCACCACTGTACGCAGGATTTTGTATAAAAGACTGAAGCTTTATGCCTATAAGGTGATTCTGCAGGAACTCAAACCAAATGACAGACCCAAACGCAAAGCGTTTGCCTTGGAAATGCTCAATCGCATAAAGGATGATGAAGATTACCTGAAAAAGGTCATGTTCACAGATGGAGCTTGCTTTCATGTATCGAGGAAGGTCAGCCGGTACAATGTGAGGATCTGGGGTCATTGAACACATACACGGCAGTCCAAAGGTCAAAGTGTAGTGTGGCTTTCTCCATGACCGCTTGGTGGATCTGTTTTTCTTTGCGGAGGATACAGTGACCTCAACAATTCACATGAACATGTTGGATGGATTTGCCTTCCCACAGATTGAAGATCTGCAACACGAAATCATTTTTCAATGGGATGGCGCTCCCCCTCATTGGGCCTTAGTCAATCGAGCCATCCTGAATGAAAACTTTCCAGGTCGCTGGATTGGCTGAACTACACCAACCACCTGGCCCCCATGATCACCAAACATAATCCCCCTTGATTTATTTTTCTATGTGGGAAGGTCAAAGATGTCTTCAACCCCAAGGTGGCAAGCCTGCAGGATTTTCGTTCCTGGATCACAGCTGCATGCGCACTGGTGGATGCAAACATGTTGAGCCAAACATGGCAAGAACTCGTGTACCACCTTGATGTCCTGCATGCAAGAAATGGAGCTCACATTAAAAGTGTATTGACGGTGTGCACAAACTTTATGAGATCCTGTATCATAAACGAAATGGTATCGTTGTATAATTTGTGGTTCTAAATACATGAACAACCAAAGTTGTTACGGTCTTTTTGGAACACCCTGTATAAAAACATTAATGTGTGTGTGTGTGTGTGTGTGTTTGGTGGTGTGTGTGTGTGTGTGTTGTGTCTTGTGTGTCAATGTGTGTGTGTATGTGTGTGTGTGTGTGTGGTGTGTGTGTGTGTGTGTGTGTGTTGTGTGTGCGCGGTTTGTGTGTGTGTGTCATTGTGTGTCAATGTGTGTGTCTCCTCCATTACTCCAGAACCATGAAACCGAGCAGCCTGAAACTTTGCATGCTTTATAAAAAAAAAACTCCAAGGAAGTGCAAGAGTGAAAATTGGGTATTTGGGTTCATTAAAACACCCCTTTTGAAGACGATTAAAGGCCTTATTTAATTATATCCTTTATCAGGCGCATCCTCAGCCACATCACTCTCTATAAGGTCATATCCCGGGTTACTTCTGGGGTCTGGGTCTGAAGCTGCCATGTATTTTTGGCCTGCTCAACGATACCTTAACTTGGAACAGGCTGCAATGATTTATTAAAGATCAAGTTTTTTTCTTTCGTTTTCCTCACTCGTATTTATCGAATGGCTCCTCATCATAGCTACAAATCACTAGATACATTGCAATGCTTATAAACGCCCGGAGACACCAGCATCCATGGCTTTATTTCATTTCCGCACATGCCATAACCTTGAGAATCTCTTAAACTTAGCCAAATTACAAAATTTAAGCTTCAGAATTGAACTTAGCAGCACTTCCGACTGCTAAAAAGAGTGCTTATTTGTCCAATTCGGAAATATTTGATCTCATCATATCTACAAATCGCTGGATACATTGCAATGCTTATAAACACCCGGAGACGCCAGCGTTCATGAATTTATTTCATTTCCGCACATGCCATAACCTCGAGAATCTCTTAAACTTAGCCAAATTACAAAATTTAAGCTCCAGAATTGAACTTGCCAGCAGTTCCTACTGCTAAAATAAAAGTGTTCATTTGTCCAATTCGGACTAATTTGATATTTTGGGCGTCTCCTGGAGGTGTATGTTTAATATGACGGTTTGCTTGTCAAGATTGCTAATGGCAAGCAAAGTGAGCAGTTCCTCTTGAACCATTTCTTTTGAGTGCTTAAGTCACTTGGCAAGCACTGTACATTATTCACACTGTTACTGAATACTGTATATCAGCGGAGGCATAAAAACATGACCGGGCCAATCTCCACCAGATTTTCTGCATGTGCTGGGGGTATCCAGTGTTCGGTCACGGGTGATTTTGGTCACGAGTGTGAGAGGCTACTTATACTTTTTGCCTACGCATGTGGCACAGTGCAAGTGGTTTACTGTCCCCCTGATGGAAACAGGTGGGATTATGAGCCACTGCACAAAATATATTTGCTGGCCCAATATCCCCAATCCCCACTTTGGTCTCGTATATCAAAATCACACCTCTCACCGAATACCTAACAGCACCCCTAATTGGAGGGGAAAAAACCAATCAGTTCTCTCCTATTAAATTATCCCCATTATGTACATACATACGACATATGGAACTGCATGGAATGTTACCATGGTGACATAATTGTCTCTGCCTCACTTTAAAAGCAACATTGCAAAATACCACTGACTGCTATTTGACCTTGAGTACGGTCGTGATAGCAACGCAATCTTGACTGTCAAATCACAGTCACTTCTTTGGGGACCAATATAGAGCACACTTTACACAATGGTGTCATATTATCAATATGCATGCATGAGCAGCTTCTCTTTGTATCACCTTAACCATCTGGTCTTTCATCAAGAAAATAGCATCCTCCATATGGACACATCAGTTGCAGAGATATTTCCCAAGTTGTTTTGAGAATCAGGATGGTGAGCACATTTAGAGGGGCAATGAGGAAGTAGAGCATTTTAGTTTTGTAGTTTTCTCTGATTACTGTTTACACTGATTTATAATTCTCATCCTTTGCGGGAGTGCACAGGTGCATTTGTCTTTTTCATGGTGCTTTTATTTGGCTTGGAGCATCAGAGGTGCCTCCATTTCATATTTTGTGCCTTTTGATCTCAGCGCTCACTTTAATTACATTTTAGGGCTCCATCCATCTGCTTTGGGCTCTTTTATGAAACATAGGCTGTTCTTAAACTCCTCATTAATTAGCTGTTTTGGGAAACCTGAGGCTAAAGCAGACATAAAATGGAAGTGAAACTTAGCCTTATTTTACAATCCCTATTTATACAAATCACACTTTTGGCAAATTTGATTGTTGGTTATGAAAAGCCAAACCCCATTTATCCCAAAATGTTCATTTTTCTCCAGTCCTGACCTAATCAGAGGACACTACACCCTCATGAGAATGTACCACCACCAGAATACACTACTCTGACTCTCATTAGAATGTACCACCACCAGAATACACTACACCCTCATTAGAATCTGCCACCATAAGAATATACTATAGTCTCGGCATAATACTCCACTACCAGGATAAATATCATTACCATCAGAATACACCACCCTTCATCACATTACAATGCCACGAGGTATATACAGTGCTATCACTTGATGCCACTGCACCATCTTCAGATGGAAGTCCTCAAAGCCCACATCTTTCCGGGTTTCCAGTTTTTCATTCGACTTCTTTAATTAAGAGTTTGAGGCTGTATCCATCATCTTTACCTCCTGTGTCCTCCCTTTGTTTTCGTTCTTCCCCACGTCTCTTATTTCTCCAAGTTTATCTGGGCAAACAGACCCAGCGTCGCCCATCTCCTCTTTGGGCCATGGTTGAGCAAGAATTTTGAATTTGGCCACAAGTTGCTGGCAATAAAATGCCTCTTCCTTTGCCTTCTCATTTATGAGGTGTTTTCAGTGTTCCAGATCTTCCAAGAGCCTTCACTTTGTGTACAAAAAAAACAGCCACTGCAGGGATCTTTTACATCCACCAACAACCCATGCTTACAGATGGATACCCACATTAATGTCTCAACAACTTTTGATACAATGGCCTGCTTAGGAAGGACCAGCACAACAATTTTTAGTCTGGTTGGGAATCAAACCCAGGCTAGATATCTCAAAGGCAACTGCACTACCCCTGTGGATAAAGTCTTCGTCCTACATGTAATATTAGTGCATCAGTGTAATGCGAAATATTGCTTTGCCTCAGAGCCCCTGACTGTGGAAGTTTAATAAGCTACTACTATTATTATTATTTTTTAATTCCAAATGCTATGTTTAGTAAGTACATCAGTGTAAATGCATGGCGTTGTGCAACGATGTACTTCCGTCAGCATCTGGCCAGTTTGTGACCCACAGAGCATGGATTGGACCAATGTCAGAAAAAAATTTCTGATCTTGTTTGCACGAAATGTTTGTAGCTCTGGGATCTAAGCCGTGTTATATCCGCTTATTTAAAACTGTGGCGTCGGCACATTCTGGCAGGAAAGCCGCTGGCCATTGCTGACAGGCATGCTTTGACACGGACACGTATCTTTCATAGGCACCTGTGGGATGAGCCATTCCAGAACAGTAACGGCGAACGTGCACAATTCGTCCTAGGTTTACAACAGTTACCCGTCAAGGTGCTGGACAATGGACAAGCCTGTGCCACGTGAAGTGCTGCCAATCGTGTTAGTGTCAGAAAGCAACCAGAATTTGTCAAATTTACCAGCAGCCTTATTTGTTTACAGTTGCATTTTTGTCGAGTTGTTAAAGACCTCCCAGTCAGTGGAAACCAGAGGAATAAATGAAGCCAGTACTGCCCAAAGAGGTCCTTCCTAATCTGTATCGTTGGACCTTCCTAGGTTTACTCAGATTTAATTTTTGAGCTCATCATCTGTTCTATGTCATCTATTCTTTGTTATGAACATAATCTATTCTCAATTTGCTCTCAAATGGTGTATCTTTCTCTTTGTTTGTTTTTTTGTTTGTTTACTTTTGGGGGGGTGAGAGTTAACGCCCGTTGTGGAGCTTCAATGCATGATAAGCAAGAGCGTAACGAACATTTAGTGACATTCTTTTCATCATTACTTCGGCAAATGCTGATCAATGCTGTTATGTCATAGTCAGTCAATGTCCTTGTATCAATAGCAATCATTGTCATATATATGCAACCATGATTACCTCATTTATTGTTTGTTATTACTGAAGCGAGGGGCTGACGGGATATCATAGACTCGAGAGGTATGCACTATCACCTCAATGCTCTCTAGCCTAGGTTTGAATCTAGGCCTAACCATAAACTGTCATCCCAGAGTTTTGCAGGCAGGGTGATTCATCATTGTGTGTGCCATCCCTCGGATCGACATTATATGGATGTCCCATTTGCTGGCATTAGTTCGTGGACATTAAAGATTCCACGGTGTTCTTCACGAAGAGTTGGCGAACCATTGTAGGCACCCCGGCCAAATTCCAAATTCCTGCTCTAACCTACAGAGGGCATTGCCTCAGCAGCACTGCCGCACTGTCAGCCAAGGATGCCTTGCATCAGCCTTGTGTTGCATACAAAAGAAGGTGACGAATACTGCTGCATATTGTTGAAGTGTCTGAAAGATCCACAGGACTGGGTGACAGGATGGAACATTGAAGCAGACTTCGGCGCAGCACCCCAATACAGGGAAAAACTATAACGGCACTTGGCAGAGCGCATGCCTACACCAGGCTGAACATTTTACTTTTCGTATCCCAATGATAGGCCAGATCTGCATCTGGACCTCAACCAAACTCGAATCAGCTTGTTCTTGTCACCTATCCAAATCATCCACTATGATTTGTCCAAATCCATCTGCAATATTTTGAAATATTGTGCTGTATATCATTTTTGGCCCCATCTCTCAATGGTGAAGACTCACTAAAAAAAATTATGTTATCCGGATCCGGATCTTCACCAAAATCTAATCAACTCGTCATTGTCACACGGCAAACCTGTCCACCAAGTTTTATCCGAATCCGTCCATAACTTTTTGAGATATCCTGCTGAAAGACAAACAGACAGACAGACAGACAAACAGGATTGAAAACATAACCTCCATTCACCTTCGGTGGCGGAGATAATTCGAATCACCATTTTTCACTACATGTGTCTCGGCACACAGCAGTTCCTCGAGTCTCTGTTCATAATTTGGCGCAATTAAATCAGTTGTCAAATGCAGAGAAGATGGTGGCTATCAGGTGTGACGTTACCATACACGGTGGGGATGAGCTGCCACCATGAGTGTAATTGGAGGGACGCATTAAAGAGATCTTACACACGTGAGACATTGTGCAGCATGGCCAAGACTTACGCAAACTCTCTTCTGAGCTGTCTTACCTGGGTTTGAATCCCGACCCAGCTATAAACCGTCACCCTGTCATTTCACAGGCAGGGTGATTCATCAATGTGTGTGCCATCCCTCGGATGCACGATAAACCTGGTGTCCTGTTTGCCAGCATTAGTTGGTGGACGTTAAAGATCCCACAGCGTCCTTCATGAAGAGTAGGCACGCTATCGTTGGCTCCCTGGCCAAGTTCCAAATTCCAACCCTATCTACTGCTGAGAAGGCAATGGCAAACCACCCAGTATAACTGATGCCAAGAAACTGTTTCAGCAGCACCGATGCTCCATAACAGAGTATGGTACATCAGAATCAGAACAAGCCTCTTCTCTTCCATTCCGGAGGGAGCTCTAAGTGCAATGAATGATCTGTAGTGTTCGTGGAAGCAGATTAGACGTGCACGATGGTATGTGCCATATCAACCGTCCATTTAATAGCCAGCCACATTTGGTGAAACAAAACACCCTTTGCTGGACCAATATCGGTTGGTCGTTGTTGAGTTGCGTTGTACCATGTATCAAAACAATAATTTTGTACAAACTGAAGGATTGTCACCAAGTGGATCATCATTGGAGCCATTACTTCATTCTCACCTGTTTGGTATTTGCTGAGGTTGCTTTTTCCAGCGAAAAGCCTCAAAATGGAAGATATTCCTCAAGAGAAGAGCGGTTTAGTATGAGGTGTCATGATGTGTCTGTCCCACACTTGTGATCACTCAAGCTCAGGATACAAGCCCTTGATGGTACTAAGATGTTAAAATTGCAATCGAACAATCAGTTTTCTTTCTACTTGTTGACAGGAAGCTGTGTATTTCAGCAAATGTCATGGAACTCATTCCAACTGACCGTTATTCCGACGGGTTTCTGTTTCCAATGCCGGGGAGAGAGAGGAGGGCTTTCACAAGAGATAGGTTCATTTCCCAGGCATTAAATGTGCAATCGATGTTTGAGAGAAATTCAGTGAAGCTTGTTGCTTCACAGTGAGTGAAAGATGCTATTTATATCCTTTTACATTGTCTATAAGACATTTTTTGGGGGTTTTTTGTCCAAATTGTTTATCTGTGTAGTCATGCATTACAGAGATGCATGTTGTTTAAGGTCCAGGCAGTTTTGTAAAGGGCTTTAATTACACTGAGCAGATATGTAATCGTTTTATGGGATAAATAAAACGCCATAAATTTTAAAAGATTAGGCTGACTGCCTGAATGATCAGTGTGTGCATAGTTCTGAAGGATCGTGGGCAACACCAACTCACATCAACCGTTATCCGCATGAAGTGGCAATCGCTGTACCCCGATAAGCGATAGCCAAATGCCCCTTCATTGAATTTCTAATTAAGGCAACGTAAGAACCTTAGTCACTCTAATTCCCTGAGAATCTGGGCTCACATTTTTCCCAAGGTGATGACAGAAGGCTGCCTGGTCCCTTAACGAATACCGTCTGTGCTGAAGAAGCAGAAGGCAACCGTGAGTCTCAGTGTTACTTGCTTTTCTTACTTTGCTTTGCTGTTTATGACGCAATGAATTGAGTTGGAAAATCGGATTGGTGGTGCAGTTGTTTTGTTTTTTTCCTGATGGGCAGTCTAAAAACCCGTCGACAGTTGAGGAAGGATTTGAAGACTATGAGGGGGAGAAACACCATTTGTTTATTGCGATAAGTTTTTATTTCTTCTCATATTCAGGATCAAGCAGTAGTATTTTTCATTTATTAACTGTTTTCTGCTTGCTCATCACATGTTTAAACAACAACCTACCTGCCATATTTTATAAATTCATGTGATATTTTACATTGATGACAATCGCTGGACAGATTCAGCCAAAATTTGGTGGAGAGGTTAGAGGTATGACCAGGACAAAATGATTAGATTTTGGTGAAGATCAGGACCCGGATCCGAATTACTAATGGTTCACGAAAAAATATTTTCACGAAAAAAAATAAGTGACCACTATATTCGTTATTGTTGTGTGTCTGTATGTCGGTCTGTCTGTCCCGAGCATAGCTCCGTGGGTTCTGATCCGATCCTGACAAAATTTTGGTGGGAGGTTTATATCATGATCTAGTTGTGTTTTCCTGAAAATGGTCGTGGACCTGCGCCCATTATGGCGGAACCACGCCCAAAAAACATGTGTTTTTAGGGGTAGCCGATTTCAATTTGCATCTTCTCCTAGGGGGTTTGTCGAATCTGACAGGGTTTCGGTATTTGGTTAGCCAAATAGCACCTGCATAGCCCCACGGAGCTCGATTTTTCATTTTCGTCCCAAGGTCAAGGTCACAAGGCCACGAACTTAGAAAATTGTGAATTTTGACATAAAAAATTTCTTCTCCGAGGGGTTTGTCGAATCTGGCAGGGGTTTTGGTATTTGGTTAGCCCAATGGCACCTGGATAGCCCCACAAAGCTCGATTTTTCATTTTCGGCCCAAGGTCAAGGCCACAAGGTCACGAACTTAGAAAATTGCATTTTGACATAAAAATCCATCTTCTCCGAGGGGGTTGTCGAATCTGGCAGGGGTTTCGGTATTTGGATAGCCCAATGGCACCTGCATAGCCCCACGGAGCTCGATTTTCATTTTCATCCCAAGATCAAGGTCACAAGTCACGAACTTAGAAAATTGCGATTTTGACATAAAAATCCATCTTCTCCGAGTGGTTTGTCGAATCTGGCAGTGGTTTCAGTATTTGGTTAGCCCAATGGCACCTGCATAGCCCCACGGAGCTCGATTTTTCATTTTCGTCCCAAGATCAAGGTCACAAGGTCACGAACTTAGAAAATTGCGATTTTGACATAAAAATCCATCTTCTCGAGTGGTTGTCGAATCTGGCAGTGGTTTCAGTATTTGGTTAGCCCAATGGCACCTGCATAGCCCACGGAGCTCGATTTTTCATTTTCGTCCCAAGGTCAAGTCACAAGGTCAAGGTCACAAGGTCATGAACTTAGAAAATTCGAATTTTGACATAAAAATCATACGACCGCCCAAACTTTGAGAGCTAGGATGACAATATTTTTTTATGCATAATCTTGAGGTCATTCCCCACCTAAAGTCTTGAAACCATTTTGCTCTATCTCGAACACCTTGCCCATGGCGCCCCCTTCAAGTTTGTTTTTACGCTGATTCATCAAAGTATGGGTAATCCGAGGAGTGCGAAATGCCATATAGCCTATATGACGTTATATTGTTCCTGGAATGTTCCAGAGGAAGTTTTGCACCAAATCCTTGACCTGTTGACCTTTAAAGGTCACAAAGGTCAAATTTTCAAAGTTGTGGGAATCGAACCGGGTTTTCGACCTTCTGTGATGAACTAACTCCAATAAGCTATAGCACTTAACCTGTTTCCTTATTTTAATGTCCACAACATTGTTTTGTGACCTTTAAAGGTTATGCAAAGGTCAAATTTTGAAAGTTGTTGAAGGAAACCGGGTTTTTGACATTTTGCAGCTAATAACCCGTCACTCGTACCACATCATGTTGATCATTTTTATAACTTGGTCAAACATTATCACATTGTCTCATCCTTGACTTCTGAAACAATCTACATCGTCAAATACCGCTCGTGAACCATCGTCGTCATCAGACTTGTCATTTAAAAAAATTGATTATTTACCATTTAAAGACAGGATCACAAACGATATATAGAAAGTTATCTCAAAAAGTGAAGGACGGATTTGGATGAAACTTGGTGGACAGATTGGGTGAGTGAGAAGGAAGATTTTTTTTCGATTTTGGTGAAGCTCCGAATCTGATCCGACAATTTTTTAAGTGATTATTTACCATTGAGTGAGATAATTTACCAGTGAGTGAGATAATTAAAAATAATATAGTGTATAACACGATATCTCAAATGTTATGGGCGGATTCAGACAAAACTTTGTGGACAGGCTTAGTGTGCGATAAGGACGAATCTATTCGATTTCGGTGAAGATCCGAATCCGGATCCCGATACGATAATTAATAATTTTTAAAGTGATTCTTCACCATTGAGTGATACGGCTAAAAACGATATATAATACAATATCTCAAAAGATTATTGAGGGATTTGGACGAAACTCACTGGACACGTTGGGTGTTTGGCAAGTACGAATCATTTCAATTTTGGTGAAAATTCGGAGTGGGATACGAGAATTTTTTTTTATTTTTAAAGTGATTCTTCACCATTGAGAGATGGTGCTAAATACGATATATAGCACGATATTTCAAAAAGTTATCGACGAGTTATGACAAAATGTGCTGTTTTAATTTCAACATGTGCCCCACCCCAGTTTGCTGTGCACCACACATTAGTGCTGCTTTCTCTGTACTGATAGCACAGACAGTTGAGCCATAGCCAGAGTCAGAGCAAGAGGATCGTTTTTGTAATTGCATTTTATTATGATGGTCCTTGAACGCTTTTTCTACACTCATATTAAAATTGACTTTCTGTACCAACAATATGTTTTCAGGTTCCAATATTTTGTGACTTGGGAAAAGGGAGCTTGTTAGAGACTGCATAGCATGGCATTTTTCTTGTCTCCACCCAGTTGTGATTCTCGCTTCATCAACCCAGCAATGAGTTTGCACATTTTCTAAAGAGAAAAGTCAACCTTGGCACAAAGGGAAATAAGTGACGTTGGAATCCAAGGTTGGAATTCATCACTCACACTATCCTGATGAAAAAAGTGTGACAAACTAGGTAATGCTACAGTTCATAAGGCAGCAATTTGGAATTGAAGTACCGGCACACGATGGGGTACTTCTTCTAAAATGCGCTATGGGATCTTGAATGTCCCTAATTGAGAACTGCACTATCGGAGAGTCGAGCCAATTTACAGCCAACCATGAAAGACATTACTCTCGGATGCAATGCTTTGCTTGTAGAGCATTAGGATAACAGTTTATAGTCATACCCTCCTCTGTCCAACCTGGCAATGAGTATGCCATCTCTGAACTATCCCCAAGAATCTGCCGTTGGTGTAAAAGCAGCCTGTAACTTTATTTTCCTCTAAACAGACCATGGATAACATTGTTACACTGTTACAAATTTAATATCAGCACGAGTGGGTTGGATTCAACACCAGTTAGTGTATTGTTAAGCTTCCTATATTTAAGACTGTGAGAAATCAAGCCAAGATGGAGCAATACGAGAATGTGGAAGGCAGAAGAGAAAAGAAAAATGTAGATTTTAATCTTGATTTTAAAGTGATATCTTGTGATAGATGTCGAGAATTTATGGATCGAAGCAGATATAATATTGTTCACTGTCTGCCAATTCATGTCAATAAATTATTTATTGATATTTTACCTGGGTGATCCAGTAGGCTGAGCGCTATCCTCCAAAAGAGAGTTGGCGTAGGTTTCTTGAGCTGTCGTACTTATGGTGCTTTTGGAGAAAAGTTCCTCTCATTCAACAAACTTAATTGTCGACCTCAATTCCTCAGAGAGCAGCAAAGATCATAATGAGGGGATTTCTGGGTGAGAGAGAGAGAGAGAGAGAGAGAGAGAGAGAGAGAGAGAGAGAGAGAGAGAGAGAGAGAGAGAGAGAGAGAGAGAAATTAATAGAAATTAATCCAAAAAAATAAGCCTTTAGTTGTAAAGGAGGAGATGCTTTGCTCAGACTCATCTTTCTGTGAGCAAGCTTATCTGTAATCCTTCAAAGCTTTATTTCTGCACAATTGATTCTCAATGTAATAACGCTCCAGAATCTGATTGCCAATTACGATCTTGGAAATACTTATCATGCTTTGCCATTTAATCAGGGACCACATAGAGAGCACCATGGATGAGGGAGGGGTGTCATCTTGGAGCCATTTGGAGAATATTGGGGGTGATCAGGTTCTAAAGGAATGTACTGTACATTGTGGACCATAACATAAATATTTTCAGCACATGTTGTGGCCCTTAAAAAAGGATAGCCACAAAAATGTTACCAATGCCATTTTTACCTACATGTCCCAGGTCTACAAGAGCTTGACATTGTTGTTGTTGTTGTTGTTGTTCATATCGGGGGTTGATTTTTGAAATGTGCACCCATTGGTCAGACAGACCCACATCTGTCACTTGACTCCACCAACCATAGCACCCAGCCAAAATGATATGGCCACCATCTTGGTTTTCTCATGGGCCACACAAATTCGACCTGAAGGCCTCTGCTGATTATACACTGTCCAGCTTTGGTGCGTCAGATTTCCATGGCTTTGGGTCGAGTGCTATTCACGATGAGAGACCTAGGAAAAATCTGATCATATGGCCTAAGTCACATTTGCTCTACGGCGAGGATACGGCGGCCATACCCCCCCCCCCCTGAATTGACAGAAACGTGCGGCGGCTGCAAGTTTCTGCGGTGGCCTCAGGGTGGCCCTATGCCGTTTGGCTATCTTTTACAGGCCGTAGGGGTCGCCGTGGAATTATAACGTGGAGTTATAACTTTTTTCATTTCTACGGGGCCGTAGCAATTTGACATGCCGTAGTTGTGATGTAGTTGTGTTCCACGTCGACCGTACGTAGGGCGTACGGTGGGCTTGCGTTATTCATGCGGCTGCCGTAGTCTCTTATCAATGAAAAATGAATTTTGCCCTAAAAACCGAATACATTTTTAAAAACCGAACACAACGAAGCGTTCATGTTTGTTCACGTGTCTCCCCCACCTGTTCGAGCCGCATCTTCGCGCTTTGTTCATTCAGTTCGTCGTGGAAGTCCTCGTGAAAGCATCTCTCGTGTGTCGATCGTACTTTACCTCGTGTTTTCACCTTCATTTGTGATGTTTGTTTTTTTAATCATCTTGTGTTTTAATTAATAACAAAAAAGCAATCCGATCACGTGGTTGACGGACTGTCGGCAAGGATTGAATTTCACAGAAAAACCGGTTGTAATTTTTAATATCCATGATTACCTCAGCCCGATGCGTTTGATGAAAGTGATTGTGGTTCTGGGGGCATCATGTTTGATGAGCTGCCCTGGGGCAGCGCTCACAGAGTGCGCGAGCGATCGGAACCCAGGCCGGAGCTCGACCTGTGTGGACCTTTGGATGTGTGATTGTACCAGTTTACATACAATACACCGCCACCGAAGGTCATTTACTCATCTTATTTTACCTTAAACATGGGGAATTTCAGTTGAAAGTGTCTTGAAAGTGGGTTTTCTTGGGGTCCAGGAACAGATTAATTCACTCCATTATTTCTTATTGGGAAAATAGTTTGGGAATCGAACTTTTTGCAATCCGAACAGCCTCCTGGAACGAATTCAATTCGGATTCTGGGGCACCACTACTGTATATTCCGAACTGTTATATTTTTATTTCAGTAAAAAAAACTGGTATATATACCCACTCGTTACTGTAGGTCTGGCCGCACGTTCGCCTTCGGGCCCCCTGTGGTCGCCTTGCGGGCACCTTGAGGCTTCCTTGCGTCTGCCTTGAAAATTCTATGGCCGCCGCAGGGACGCCGGCCGCCAGTATTCCACGGTCACACAATGTAGCATCACATATGTTTTTATTTTTCGGGGAGCCGCACGGCGTATTAGAATTGTGGAACGAAAACCGTGGGTCCTACGTCTTTTGATATTCGCACGGTCACCTTAGGCGTCCCTGCGCGGCCATAGAATTTCAGGCAGACGCAAGGAAGCCTCAAGGTGCCCGCAAGCGACCACAGGGCCGAAGGCGAACGTGCGGCCAGACCTACGTAACGAGTGATATATACCAGTTTTTTACTGAAATAAAAATAACAGTTCGGATATACCAGTACGTGGTCCCCCAGAATCGAATTGAATTCGTTCCAGAGGCTGTTCGGATTGCAAAATTCGATTCCCAAAACTATTCCCAATAAGAATAATGGAGTGAATTAATGTTCCTGGACCCCAAAAACCACTTTCAAGACACTTTCAACTGAATTCCCCATGTTTAAGTAAAATAAATGATAAAATGACCTTCGGTGGGGCGTGTATTGTATGTAAATGTACATCACCACATCCAAAGTCCACACAGGCTCGAGCTCCGGCCTGGGTTCGATCGCTCGCGCACTCTGTGAGCGCTGCCCCCAGGGCAGCTCATCAAACATGTGCCCCAGAACCATCAATCACTTTCATCAAACGATCGGGCTGATGAATATGGATTATTAAAATTACAACCGTTTTCTCGTGAAATCAATCCTGCCCGACAGTCCGTCACACCACGTGATCGGATTGCTTTTTATTAATAAAACCACAAGATGATTAAAAAACAAACACACAAATGAAGGTGAAAACACGAGTAATATCGATCGACACACGAGATGATGCTTTCACGAGGACATTCCACCGACGAACTGAATGAACAAAGCGGAAGATGCGCTCAACAGGTGGGAAGACACGTGAACAACATGAACGCTTCGTTGTGTTCGTTTTTAAAAATGTATCGGTTTAGGCAAAATTCATTTTCATTGATAAGAGACTAGCGCAGCCGCCATGAATAACGCAAGCCCACCGTCACCCCTACGTACGGTCGACGTGAACACAACTCATCACACTACGGCATGTCATAATTGCTACGGCCAACGTAAAATGAAAAAAGTTATAACTCCACGTTATAAATTCCACCGACCCCTACGGCCTTAAAAGAATAGCCAAACGACATAGGGCCACCCTGAGGCACCGCAGAAACTCTGCAAGCCGCCGCACGTTTCTGTCAATTCAGGGGGGGGTATGCCGCCGTATCCTCCCGTAGAGCAAATGTGACTTAGGCCATTGATCAGATTTTTCCTAGGTCTCTCTTCTGATAGCACTCGACCCAAAGCCATGAAATCTGACGCACCAAGCTGACAGTGATAATCACAGAGACCTTCAGTCGAATTGGTGTGCCCATGAGAAAACCAAGATGGTGGCCATATTTTGGCTGGGTCTATGGTTGGTGAGTCAAGTGACAGAGTGGGCTGTCTGACCAATGGTGCACATTTCAAAAATCAACCCCGATATGAACAACAACAACACAACACACAATGTCAAGCTCTTGTAGACCTGGGACATGTAGTAAAATGCATTGGAACATTTTGTGCTATCCTTTTTTAAGGGCCCAACAGTGCGAAATATTTATGTTACTGTTCCACAATGTACAGACATTCCTTGAACCTATCACCCCCAATATTCTCCAAATGCTCCAAAGATGACACCCCTCCCTCATCCATGGTGCTCTCTATTGTGTCCCTGTATTTAAATGCAAAAGCATGATATATTTCCAAGATCCGTAATGCAATCAGATTCTGAGCGTTATTACATTGAGAATCAATTGTCAGAAATAAAGCTTTGAAGGATTACAGATAAGCTTGCTCACGAAGATGAGTCTGAGCAAAGCATCTCCCCTTAAACATAAGGCTTATTTTTTGGATTAATTTCTATTAATTTCTCTCTCTCTCTCTCCTCTCTCTCCTCTCTCCTCTCTCTCTCTCTCTCTCTCTCTCTCTCTCTCTCTCCTCTCACCAGAAATCCCTCTATAGATCTTTGCGCTCTCTGAGGAATTGAGTCGACAATTAAGTTGTTGAATAGAGGAACTTTCTCCAAAAGCACCATAAGACGACAGCTCAAGCAACCTACGCCAACTCTCTTTTGGAGGATAGCGTCAGCCTACTGATCACCCAGGTAAAATGATCAATAAATAATTATTGACATGAATTGGCACGACAGTGAACATATATATCTGCTTCGATCCAAAATTCTCTACATCTATCACAAGATATCACTTAAATCAAGATTAAATCTACATTTTTTTCCTTCTGCCTTCCAATTCTCGTATTGCTCCATCTTGGCGTTATTTCTCACAGTCTTATAAATATAGAAGCTTAACAATACACTAACTGTGTTGAATCCAACCCCACTCGTGCTGATATTAAATTTGTAACAGTGTAACATGTTATCCATGTCTGTTTAGAGGAAAATAAATTACAGCGCTTTTACACAACGGCAGATTCTTGGGATAGTTCAGAGATGCATACTCGATTCCAGTTGGACAGAGAGGGTAGACTAAAACTGTTATCCTAATGCTCTACAAGCAAAGCATTGCATCGAGAGTAATGTCTTTCTTTGGTTGCTAAATTGCTCGACTCTCCGATAGTGCATTCTCAATCGAATTCAAGATCCATAGCGCATTTAGAAGAAGTACCCATCGTTGCCGTACTTCAATTCCAAATTGCTGCCTTATGAACTGTAGTATTACCTAGTTGTCACACTTTTTTCATCAGGATAGTGTGAGTGATGAATTCCAACCTGGAGATCCAACGTCACTTATTTCCCTTTTGCCAGGTGACTTTTCTCTTTAGAAAATGTGCAAAACTCATTGCTGGTGATGAGCGAGAATCACAACTGGTGGAGACAAGAAAAATGCCATGCTATGCAGTCTCTAACAAGCCCCTTTTCCAAGTCACAAAATATTGGAACCTGAAACATATTGTTGGTACAGAAATCAATTTTAATATGAGTGTAGAAAAGCTTCAAGACCATCATAAAAAATGCAATTACAAAACGTCCTCTTGCTCTCTCTGGCTATGGCTCAACTGTCTGTCATCAGTACAGAGAAAGCCAGCACTAATGTGTGGTGCACAGCAAACTGGGTGGGCACATGTTGAAATTAAAACAGCACATTTGTCATAACTCGTCGATAACTTTTTGAAATTACGTGCTATATATCGTATTTAGCACCATCTCTCAATGGTGAAGAATCACTTTAAAAAATAAAAAAAATTCTCGTATCCCACTCCGAATTTCACCAAAATTGAAATGATTCGTACTTGCAAACACCCAACGTGTCCAGTGAGTTTCGTCCCAAATCCCTCAATAATCTTTTGAGATTGTATTATTAATCGTTTTTAGCCGTATCACTCAATGGTGAAGAATCACTTAAAATTATTAATTATCGTATCGGGATCCGGATCGGATCTTCACCGAAAATCGAATAGATTCGTCCTTATCGCACACTAACCTGTCCACAAAGTTTTGTCTGATCCGCCCATAACATTTAGATATCGTGTTATACACATATTATTTTTAATTATCTCACTCACTGGTAAATTATCTCAATCAATGGTCAAAAATCACTTAAAAATTGTCGGATCAGATTCGGAGCTTCACCAATCGAAAAAAAAATCTTCCTCTCACTCACCCAATCTGTCCACCAAGTTTCATCCAAATCCGTCCTTCACTTTTTAGAGAACTTTCTATATTATCGTTGTATCCTGTCTTTAAATGGTAAATAATCAATTTTTTTAAATGACAAGTCTGATGACGACGATGGTTCACGAGCGGTATTTGCGATGTAGATTGTTTCAGAATCAAGGATGAGACAATGTGATAATGTTTGACCAAGTTATAAATGATCAACATGATGTGTACGAGTGACGGTGTATAGCTGCAAAATGTCAAAAACCCGGTTCCTTCAACAACTTTCAAAATTTGACCTTTGCATAACCTCTTAAATTCACAAAAAACATGTTGACATTAAATAAGAAACAGTTAATGCCTATAGCTTTTTGGAGTAGTTTCATCACAGAAGGTCGAAACCCGGTTCGATTCCCACAACTTTGAAAATGACCTTTGTGACCTTTAAGGTTCAAAAGTCAAGGATTTGGTGCAAACTTCCTCTGAAACATCCGAGGAACAAATAACGTCATATAGGCTATATGCATTCGCACTCCTCGGATTACCCATACTTGATCCAAATCAGCGAAAAACAAACTTGAAGGGGCGCCACGGCAAGTGTTCGAAGATAGAGCAAAATGTTTCAAGACTTAGTGGGAATGACCTCAAGATTATGCATAAAAAATATTGTCATCCTAAGCTCTCAAAGTTTGCGTCATATTATTATGTCAAAATTCGAAATTTTCTAAGTTCATGACCTTGTCACCTTGACCTTGATGACCTTGACCTTGCGGACGAAAATGAAAAATCGAGCTCCGTGGGCTATGCAGGTCCATTGGCTAACCACAATACTGAAACCACTGCCAAGATCGAACAAACACTCGGAGAAGATGATTTTTATTCAAAATCGCAATTTTCTAGTTCGTGACCTTTGACTTGATCTTGGACGCAAAATGAAAATCGAGCTCCGTGGGGCTATGCAGGTGCCATTGGCTATCCAAATACCGAACCCCTGCCAAGATTCGACAACCCCCCCCCCTCAGAAGATGGATTTTATGTCAAAATCGCAATTTCTCAGTTCTTGACCTTGTGGCCTGACCTTGGCGAAAATGAAAAATCGAGCTTGTGCTATCCAGGTGCCATTCGCAACCAAATACCGAAACCCTGCCAGATTCGACACCCCTCGGAGAAGAAATTTTTAGTCAAAATTCGCAATTTTCTAAGTTCGGCCTTGGACCTTGACCTTGGGACGAAAATGAAAATCGAGCTCCGTGGGGCTATGAGGTGCTATTTGGCTAACCAAATACCGAAACCCTCGTCATATTCGCAACCCCCTAGGAGAAGATGCAATTGAAATCGGCTACCCCCTAAAAACACATGTTTTTGGCGTGGTTCCGCCATAATGGCGCACACGACCATTTCAGGAAAACACAACTAGATCATGATATAAACCTCCCACCAAATTTTTTCAGGATCTGGATCAGAACCCACGGAGCTATGCTCGGGACAGACAGACCGACATTACGACACCACAACAAACGAATATCAGTGGCTCACTTATTTTTTTCGTGAAAAATATTTTTCTAACCATTAGTATTCGGATCCGGGTCCTGACTTACAAAATTAATCATTTTGGCCTTGCTCATACTCTAACCTCTCCACCAATTTTGCTAATCTGTCTAATTGTCATCATGTAAAAATATCACATGATTATAAAATATGCAGGTAGTGTTGTTTAAACATGAGATGAGCAAGCAGAAAACAGTTAATAAATGAAAAATTACTACTGCTTGATCGCTAATATGAAAAGAATAAAAAACTTATCGCAATAACAAAGTGTTTCTCCCCTCATAGTCTTCAAATCCTCCTCAAACTTGCTCGACGGAGTTTTTAGACTCCCATCAGGAAAAAAACAAAACAACATGCACACCAATCGAATTTTCCAACTCAATTCAATTTGCGCAGAAAACAGCAAAGCCAAAGTAAGAAAAGCAAGAACACTGGACTCACGTTGGCCTCTGCGTCTTCAGCCACTACGGTATTCCGTTAAGGGACCAGCAGCCTCTGGTCATCACCTGGGAAAAATGTTGAGCCCAGATTCTCAGGATTAGAGTACTAAGTTCTTACGTTGCCTTAATTAGAAATTCAATGAAGGCATTTGCTACGCTTATCGGGTACGCGATTGCCACTCAATCCGGAAACGGTTATGTGAGGTGGGTTGCCCACGATCCTTCAGAAACTATGCACACACTGATCATTCAGCAGTCAGTCCTAATCTTTTAAATTTATGCGTTTTATTATCCCATAAAGCGATTACATATCTGCCTCAGCTTGTAATTAGAACCCTTTACAAAACTGCTGGACCTTAAACAACATGCTCTCTGTAATGCCATGACTACACAGATAAACAATTGACAAAAACCCAACCAAAAATTCTTATAGGACAATGTAAAAGGCATATAAATAGCATCTTTCACTCACTGTGAAGCAACAAGCTTCATCTGAATTCTCGTCAAACATCGAGCACATTAATCCTGCGAATGAACCTTTCTCTTTGTGAAAGCCCTCCTCCCTCTCCCCGGCATTGAAACAAAACCGGCGAAAACGTCAGTGTGAATGTGTTGTCCATGACATTGCTGAAATACACAGCTTCCTGTCAACAAGTAGAAAGAAAACTGATTT
>CM068961.1:63260794-63263294 GCA_035128595.1 Eptatretus atami
CCGTATAATTGGTAGTGGCCGTAGATTTTGGAGACCCCACGGCCGCCGTGGCAAATGTGACCTAGGCCTATGTCAAATAAAAATTGTTAGTAAATTTTAATCAAGCCTGTACGTGCCTCCTTAGAAAACGAAGCGTAATGTAATTTTTGAATGACCCCATGTTGGGGTTAAACAATTTGTGGCCGTGTGACGAATCAGCTCGTTCTGATATAACCATTCTCGGATAACTGTTAAAATCAACTTTTTAAAGAGCACGTTTCGCAATTGGCTCGTTATCAGATTTTTAAACTTAATTCACTCATGCTTATGAATCACGAAGTTCCCGACCTCGAATGACCATGTGCAGGTTTTTATGAACAAAAGGTTTTTACCACAGAGAGACTGTGAGAGCGGGAGGGCAGAAGAGGGGAAGAGGGAGACACACACACACACACACACACACACACACATACACACACACATACACACATACACATACACACACACATACACATACACACATACACACACACACATACACACACACACATACATACACACACACATACACATAACACAACATACACACACATACACCAAACACACACCACATACACACACAAACACACACACATACACACAACACATACACATACACATACACACACATACACACATACACATACACAAACACACACACATACACATACAACACACATACACACACACACACATACACATACACACACATACACAAACAACACACACACACACACACACATACACAAACACACACACATACACACACACACACATACACACACATACACAAACACACACACAAACGACAAAACTGAGGCAACAGATATATAGTAAAAAAAATGTTCTTTTCATCTGTAAAAGTCTTTGTCTATAAAAAAAAGGTAAAGTCTTACTCATTCACATGGGAACACGGGACAGACACGGCTCTATCTAATTATACTCATTCACATGGGAACACAGGACAGACACGGCTCTATCTAATTATATTCATTCACATGGGAACACGGGACAGACACGGCTCTATCTAATTATATTCATTCACATGGGAACACGGACAGACACGGCTCTATCTAATATATTCATTCACATGGGAACACGGGACAGACACGGCTCTATCTAATTATATTCATTCACATGGGAACACGGGACAGACACGGCTCTATCTAATTATACTCATTCACAGGAACACAGGACAGACACGGCTCTATCTAATTATATTCATTCACATGGGAACACGGGACAGACACGGCTCTATCTAATTATATTCATTCACATGGAACACGGACAGACACGGCTCTATCTAATCTTATTCATTACATGGGAACACGGGACAGACACGGCTCTATCTAATTATATTCATTCACATGGGAACACGGACAGACACGGCTCTATCTAATTATACTCATTCACATGGAACACGGGACAGACACGGCTCTATCTAATTATATTCATTCACATGGGAACACGGACAGACACGGCTCTATCTAATTATACTCATTCACATGGGAACACAGGACAGACACGGCTCTATCTAATTATATTCATTCACATGGGAACACGGGACAGACACGGCTCTATCTAATTATATTCATTCACATGGGAACACGGGACAGACACGGCTCTATCTAATTATATTCATTCACATGGAACACGGGACAGACACGGCTCTATCTAATTATATTCATTTACATGGGAACACAGGACAGACACGGCTCTATCTAATTATATTCATTCACATGGGAACACGGGACAGACACGGCTCTATCTAATTATATTCATTCACATGGGAACACGGAACAGACACGGCTCTATCAAATTATATTCATTCACATGGGAACACGGGACAGACACGGCTCTATCTAATCTTATTCATTTACATGGGAACACGGGACAGACACGGCTCTATCTAATTATATTCATTCACATGGGAACACGGGACAGACACGGCTCTATCTAATCTTATTCATTTACATGGAACACGGGAAAGACACGGCTCTATCTAATCATATTCATTTACATGGGAACACGGGACAGACACGGCTCTATTTAATCTTATTCATTTACATGGGAACACGGGACAGACACGGCTCTATCTAATCATATTCATTTACATGGGAACACGGGACAGACACGGCTCTATCTAATCATATTCATTTACATGGGAACACGGGACAGACATGGCTCTATCTAATCATATTCATTTACATGGGAACACGGGACAGACACGGCTCTATCTAATCATATTCATTTACATGGGAACACGGGAAAGACACGGCTCTATCTAATCATATTCATTTACATGGGAACACGGGACAGACACGGCTCTATTTAATCTTATTCATTTACATGGGAACACGGGACAGACACAGCTCTATCTAATCATATTCATTTACATGGGAACACGGGCAGACACGGCTCTATCTAATTATACTCATTCACATGGGAACACAGGACAGACACGGCTCTATCTAATTATATT
>CM068961.1:63268294-63278566 GCA_035128595.1 Eptatretus atami
CATTGATGTCACACAACACAACTGAAATAATTTGAGGCCTTCATCAAGCAGGTCCAGCCAAAGAATGAAAAAAATCCCAAATATGTCTATTATGAACAAGTTGTCCAACAAAGATTATACAGAAAATCATCTTCTATCTTCGACATCTGTTCATGTGTTGCAGTATTATTGTATGGAATTTGGGTTTTTGAGCAAAAGCAGAACCGCTGTTAAAATGATCCGGCACAAATCATATGAATGGCAGGAATAAAAAGGCAGTGGAAATAGTCCTTCCAACTTCACACTTCTTCTGGCCTTTCTGTTTGCTGAATTGTTTATCAGCATCTGAGCTGTCCGGCGTGAGATATGTGTTGGGCTGTTGGCAGCGGGTTTCTGTTGTTCCAAGGAATCCTCCTCGACTTTGAAGTGATACTACGGCAGTTTGTTGTATTTTTTTTTTATCATCGTAAGGTTACAGTTTTTCTCGATAATCAACAACCTTATATCATGTACAACTGGGTCAGGGTTCACTTCCCTACTCACTCCTGAGCCGATGTGTGGAAACAAGAAGTTGTGGTTCATCCCTTTTCATGCTGTGAAGCTGACACCATCCATTCCTTCATCTTTGGTCCAGAAATGCCAGGATTTGCCAACTACATGTGCATTATCATCATTGTCCTTAAAAAATTTTTTTGTGTGTTGGCCTTTGAAAAAGAGCTTTGTCTAAATTTACAAGTTTTATTCAACAATCACAGCCATGTGCCTGCACGACTCAATGATTTTTAAAAAAAAAATTCTCATCTATTTACCTATCCTGATTCTCATTTGCATACAATTATGTGCATATTATTTATTTGCTTTTTCTTTGTCTCGAAATTTCCTTTTTATTTTCTAGCAGTGGTATAGGAGGCCATTGCAGCACATGCAGGTTTCTGCTGCTATTGTTTTTATATTCGGAAGTGTTCGCTTCTCATTGATTGGTGAATTTGTTCAAAGGTCACAACGGATATTTCGATAAAATCAAACGCTATGTTGAAATTAACTCTCAAATATAAAGGCAAAAGAGTTGATCAACCTGATAGACAGAAATATGAGCATTTCAAAAGCATGTAATCTGAACAAATATAACAAGCATTCTCTTATGTTTGATATCATTACAGGATGACTGATACCATGCCTTGCATGGTGGTACCAAACTACTCCAGGCTTTACTCGTTGGTGCTAATCACTCCCATTTAACTACAAATTGTTTGAATTTCCTTCATCATGTATTTACCATCGTGAACTCAGAAAGAGGGTGATTGGACCTTCGCTGTTTCCAACCGATTCATAGGTTAAAGGTGTATTTCCATGGGCCATTCGACCTTATGCTGAACAGTGACAGTCATATTCTGACGGCTCTTATATCAGGGTAAAAAGGGACACAGGTCATCAACTGAATTATGGATGAAATCAACAAGACATCAATGGAGGTATGCTAACAGCCGTGGAAAGCAAGGAGAAGCTGACGTTTGGGTACAAATCCTTTGTCTGAGTAAGACATCCTGCCGAACTCTCCAAACTCTCTGCCTATGGCATCCGAGACCAACTCCACACTTGGCTTACCGACTTCCTCTCCTCTCATAGCCAAACGTTTAGCGATCAACGGAATCTCTTCACATCCTCTCCCTGTCAAGGCTGAAGTGCCCCAAGGCATTGTCCTGGGCCCAGTCATATTCCTGATCTTCATAAATGATCTCTCTGGCTCTCTCTGGCTTTCTCTGTAAAATCCTGTTAATCTATTTGCTGATGACTCCCACCCTCTGCCATGGAATCCTTCATCCTTCATCCTTCAGGCAGTCAGGCTCTGGTCTCTTCCCTCTCTTCAGACCCTGACAAAATCACAAGCTGGTCAAACACTTGGAACATGTCTTTCAATCCTGTGAAATCTCCCACTCTCACTAACTCTCTCTGAAAGGACTATCTGGAAAACCCTCCTCTCTACTTTCTTAATCCTCTTGAGGAAGTCTTTCTGTCATCTCCTGCCTCCTTTCTGGTCTTGCACCCTCTGCTCTTGCCATGCTGTGCCGCACACACTCCCCCCTCCCCCAACCCCACAGGTTTCTGCAGGGTGCACAAGGTCCACCACCAACCCCTTCTGGTGA
This sequence comes from Eptatretus atami, assembly GCA_035128595.1. Taxonomy (NCBI): domain Eukaryota; kingdom Metazoa; phylum Chordata; class Myxini; order Myxiniformes; family Myxinidae; genus Eptatretus; species Eptatretus atami. Next base: position 63,270,418 of record CM068961.1, read on the forward strand.
AACTCCCAAAATCCAGGATCACTGCTCCCCTCCACTCATTTGTTCCTGTTTTTTTTTTTCCCACCTGTGGAATCAACTTCCATATTCTCTTCAATCTCATTTCTCCCACAATTCTGCAAGACAGCTGTTCACCACCATCTCTGATCTTGCCCCATCCATAACGATGGTCTTTCCTTCCACCATTAACATCCCCCCTCTACCCTCAAGCCCACCTCCTTCCAAATTTCCAGTTTTTCTTTCCTGAGAGTTTGCTTCTGTATCCATTTGTCCACTCCATGCATCCTCCCCTACCGCTCATTTTGTCCTTCAACCTTGCTGTTGGTGTTTCCCCCCTCTTTCTACTGTTGATTTTGTTCTGTTGAATCCTGATCTGTTCAGTGTACTAGCTCTTCCATGAGTCTTCATCTTGTGTAGAATTTTAATCAATTAATAAATAACTTTGCACCAATATAGAATTGAGATTGATGTGAGTATCGATATTTTGTTTCATTCTAATATCTTTACCTGTTTTGGAGAAAAAGAATAGGAGGCATTACTTTTCTACACACTCTCATATATGTTGACAGCATTCATGGTGATGTTGATGGTGACCAGTGGCTCTATTTAGGCTGAGTGAGCTCAGCAGGTTTAAATACTTCATTTTTCCTGAAGTTGATTGTGAATTCAAACTCAGAGCTTATCTCGGAAAACTTGTGCACAAGCCTCTGACTATTTTATTCAGTGTGTGCAACAAAGGTAACATCGTCTGCATGCAGCAGCTCATGAATGCAAGACTAGGTGGTCTTCTTGTGAGCCTTTAGCCTCTGGAGATTAAAAAGGCTACCATCTGTTCTCAGTCTTATGTACAAGTCCTCATCCACCTCTTTTGAGAAGCGCTCACACACAGCTTCAAGAAACATGGAAAACAAGGCAGAAAAGACATAAAATGTCATAGTCCCTGTGGTTTTCGTAAATTTGCTGTACGGCGTTAAAGGGCAAGCCCTTATTTACAAGATTTGCGTGTATGCGCAACTGACTTCAGTGGTCATGTGACATGGAAGATTGTATACGATTATGTTATTTGGTCATGAATATTAATGATGTGGGTCATGCAGTTATATGGTGTAAGATAGTTGGTCACATGACATGTATGATGTTTTCGATTGGGAATGCAAATTTCTCGCAGTAGGGATTCAATGTTCATATATTTTGGGGGAGACATACTGAATTACTCAAACAGTATAACATTTAATTATATTTATGTATGTATAAAATAAAGTCTGTAACTGTAGACAACAGAAAACAAGATCGGTAAATGCATGTCCGAGAAATGGTTGAAGTCGTGTTCAAGATTGGGTTTTTACAACCTATATGGCCGCCAGTCAGCCATCTTTGATCAAATCGTGAAACAAATTGATGTGCATTTGTACCCCCTTAATTTGTCATCTTTGTGCCAAGTTTGAATAAAATCGGTCCATACATGTCCGAGATATGGCTGCAGACGGACGCACGGACAAGACCCAATCCATAAGACCCAATCCATGAAACGCCTAAGTCCAACGGGGGCTAATAATATTGGAGCAAGAATACATCCCTTTTCACACCATTAGTGACTGAGAAGGGAGCAGACATAGCACCAGCAGATAACCGTGCTTGCATACCTTTTGGAACTGTCCCATTTTCCACAACTTTGGTGGACATCTGTATCTGTGCAGAACATCTCAACGACCTTGCTTTTGATGGAGTCAAAGGCCTTGAAGAAATCTGAAGATTATGTGGAGTGGCATATTTTGCTTTATGTCCTTCTTGTAGTTGATGAAGGGTAAATATCATATAAGTTGTGCAAGGGTCATCAATGACACCACACCGAGTGTCTGACGGTATGGTTTAATTTATGGTTTGCACGCTGCATAGCATCACTTTTCCCAGGATCATTCCTGCTATGGAGAGTAGTGAGATGCCTCGATAGTTGCCACAATCATGATGGTTACCTTTCTGCTTGTAGATGGCAATTATGAAAGCATCCTTAAATGGCTGTGGGAGTTCTTCCTTCTCCCAGCATTGGATGAACAGGTTGTGTTGAGAATGATATAGTGGCTTACGTAATTGCTTAAAAACTATTGCTGGATACCATCGAGGCCAGGTGCCTTTCCAAAAGCTGGAATGTTGATGCCATCTCTGAGTTATACTGGGTACTGGTTGGATAGTCTCATCTATTTTTCAAAGGATTTTGTGGAATTGATTGCAGGAGATCTTTTTGAATCCTAGATAGCTTGTTGAGTCATCTAAAGTGCTTCTGCCATCGAGAAAGTACTTTGGTGTGCTTGGTAAGAAGCGTTATTCTATCAGCTGTCAAAACGGACATAATAGGAATTATCTCAGACCATACACTTCCTTAAGAGATGAGTAGAATTCCAAGATCTGCCTTGCTTTCGTGCAAGTTGGGTGACAGATGTCACCTCTGGGTAACTCTGAGACAACAGCATATCTTTCAAGACCACGATCGTCAGTTGCCCCAGAACTCCCCGCTGGGTCCCACGCCCAATGTCGTGTTACAAAGAAGACTGGAAATGAGCGAGTACTGTGCTGATGATTACATAACTAATCTTACCTAGTTGGCCAAGTGGGACCACAAGTTACATCAGTTTCTAGCACTTACCCTGCCCGATTAATCTTCAGTCATCCTATGCCATGCCCGATTCATCTCGGCAAGCATTTACAATGGGACAAAAAACAAAAAAACAATTGGAGGCATATTCATAAATATGTACAACATGTATGCATCTCCATTATCTTCGACACGACATACCCACCCTCGGAACCATATCTGTGACTTAGCAACTTTATGATCACTGGTTCCGCAGGCATCTGGGGAAAAGAGAGGTATGGAGAGGATTGAGACTGTGAGAGAGAAATAGAAGGCTTGGGTCATGTATCGTGCCCCCTCATACTTTCTGCTGGCTCTGTTGATCTGGTGCAGCCAATGTTCCTGATGATGGTCTGGTGTTCAAACCCCTCTCACTCTGCTCTCAGTCCCTCCTCGCTGTCACCTACATGCTGCCTTCTCCATGTGTTTCAGCAGCTCGTTCACAGAATGAACTGAATGTGCGGTTTTGGCAGGAAAGTGCAGGAGGTGTATGAGGTGAAGTGGGGGGCTTATGCTCTCTTCAGGCAACACAGCTTAATGAGCAGGGCTCAACATGAAGGTGTGAAGGGACAAGAGGTGTTGTAAGTCTTCAAGAAATAAAGTGTAAGAACGAGAGAAAGTGAACAAATAAATGAAAGCAGATAGAAAGAAAGAAAGAAAGAAAGAGGAACAGAGAAAGCAGGGATGAAAGCCAATCAGATGACAATATGCACTTGGGGAATTTGCAAGAGGTTCAAAGCTGGTTCGTAACTCTTAACACTCACTCCATCCGTTATCCCGTCATCTCATTGCCGGCTTGACTATCGTCTTTTATTGGATTGTGTCTCCCCCACTTGCCCCCCCCTCAGTCCGAAGGCGAGGTTCGCCCGCCGACATATCCTTCCCTCATGTACCTGATTGGTGTTCTGGTACTCCAACCCTTGGTGACACTTTGTGATTGGCCCTTACAGTTATGGCATGATGTCTCCGTTGAGATCATTGATTGGTCCCAGGTGTTCACCAAACCGGTCTGGGGTGGCTGTGAATAGTGTGTATGTTGGGGGTTTCTGAACGGTGGGCTGGGTGAGCATTGATGCTTTAAGCTGTAAGTTGGCATCACAATTTAATAGATACTCAGAAGAATTGGGAAGTTTTGATTAAATTTTCTAGTGGATTGAAGAGACTGTTAACCACTGACATTTGTGCCTTTATGTAGAGATTTGCTCCACTTGGATGCTTTATCTAATCCTTCTTTCCATCTGCCCTTTTAAAACTTAACTACCATTCCACATGTCAAACCACAGATAAGTTCTGCTGAGAATCTCTGCAGCTCAAGGTGTGCTCATATAAGATAAAAATTTACGATGGCTTTCTGAGTGAAATAATCTTCCTGCACTGAACCCCCATTTTAATTTTCCAACCTCTAGCTTGCTATGAATTTTTTTGGGGGAAAAAAAAATGTTAAGGGAGTGAAAGCATAGCTTTAAGTGGTCTTGTGACCTTTCCTTGCAATTTCCCATGAAGACGTTGTTTTGCATTCTCAGCTGTGAACCTTCACAGTTAATGAGTGCATGCTTACAGCTTATTTACATACCTGAATATTGTACAGGAGTTGTATCAGCTTTACCCGTGTACTGTATGTAGCCTTGGAATGGAGAACATTTCCTCATCCTTGCTGATTATAATTAATGGTCAGTTAATGACTAACTTGCAGTAGCTTGGGATTCATTATGTTGGCGCCACTTTATTTCTCTGATCCATTAACACCACTTGGAGTAAGGACTAATGGATGCACTGCCGAATATTTTCCAATGCAAACTACTGGCCAACAACTGGAAAACCACTGCTGTAATTACTTATAATTATAGGGATTGGTGAAAAAAATATTATGTACTTTAGTATCCCTTCGAATAACACATGGCTTGTGTTTGTCAGTTGAGATTGGAAAATGTATGGCTTGAAGGATGACTTTCCTTGCATATTCATATAAGCAGACATCTATGTTACATTGCAAAAGTGAGATGCAGCAATCTTTGTTATTTTTGTGTTTAACTTATCCTGCTGAATAATGTATCAGTTCTGTGAGAGTTTCTCCGGATTTTGGTACTTTTTTCTTATCAGTGTGAAAATGTCAGTGTGAAAAATGATTTCAGAAATTTTTCTGTCAGGCTCACTTGGCTGAGCCTGGATGGAGTTGAGGATAGAGAAGTAGCAGCTGAAACCCCAATCCCATCCAGGTTGCTCCTGATGACTTCATCCTTGCTCTTTACTTATTTGGGTTCCTTTTGATTACTCCAATGCAGTGGTTGGTCTTCCTTTGATTGACTGTCATATTCCTTTTTGAATGTGAGTCGTATAAAATGCAAATTGTCACACATAGCAACCAGCCAGGTTGTTTCCAAGTGATGGACAATTCCACCTTACCAATAAATCGGAAATTCTCTTTACCTTTCACCCTAATCCAGAGAATCTTTGCACGCAGCCATATTGTTCCTGAGCAATGGGGGATTTTATCCACGACCAATCCATGATAAGCATTCTTTCAAAAATTATAACTGGTTTGAATCGGGTCAAAAATGTTTTAATGTTCAATTACCTTTTTAAAAGATGGAGAAGTTACTGACTCGTACAAAGTCCCTCTGTGTAGAGGAAGTGATGAATACATATCCTTGCAAGTGCTGTTTACAATTACTGCAACACTTCTTGTCATTCATTTCAAAACTGATCACAACTCTTTTCAATGTGCATGTATACCCTTTCACAGTGAGCATATCTCCTTTTGCCTTTGCATAAAAATTATGGTCGGTTAAAAAATATATTTTATTCCAGCATGTACTAAAATATGGCATCGAAAATCATCTTTTCACTCATCATTTAAACCTCCCATGATTTCTATTTAACTATCAAATGCACTAATTAAATATTATGGATTTATTACACTGTCATCCCAGATGCTGAACCATATTTCATTGAAACAAAACATACAGGAATTTGGTCTGTTGAAGATGTGATCGACAAGATTTTGACAGAGAATATTACTGACAAAGGGTATATATCTTTATGATTATATGTAAGATATTCTTAAGGAAAAAAAATGGAAAAAGTAACAAAATTTCAATATCACAGCGATGTTTTTGGTTAGCAGGTGAAATAATAAGCATACTCAATATTATTTATGATTCTTCAGAATTATAATGAAGCAATATAAATCTTTAACATCGCAAGAGATTGATATAATCATGTATTTTTGTGATTCAACTTTGTGTGTTATTTACAAATCCCAGGATATTAAATGTTTCAACATAAATTGTTGCATCAATATAATCGTGCATTATTCCCACCAAACTAAAGAAAAACTTGTATGATAACACAGGATTGTTATAAGAAAATCAAAGAAACTTCATAAACATTTTGAATAACTTATTAAGGAATATACAGTTGGGTTCCTTTAATTCCATTTAGTTCATAAATTGAGCGATTCCTTCCAATTCAGGAATACATTGTTTAGTTCAACCATCTTCAAAAAAAAAAATCCAAATTAATTCATTCGAATTTCAGGATGTGATAAGCCTTGTCTTCTTCTGAAAATGCTCCTTGCTCCGAACGTTTTTCATTGAGACTTTACTCATTATTGCATAGTCAAGTTTAAAACCTTGAAATATCAACTGGCTTCACAGTCTTTCACAGAGGCCTCAGAAAGGATGGCATTATTGGTCAATGTATACAATGATACAAGCTTATTTGGAATTTGATGGAAATACGAGTGTCAAACTCAGAAAAAATGGACCCCAAATCAATTACATGCATTCTTAGTGATGATACAAACAATACTCCACATCCTCAAAATATAGACAAATGCTTTTTATTGTGTGTCATTTTCTGTTGATTGTGTGAATGAGTAAAAACAATGGTGGATGGATTTATATTTATACCCTCAGAGAGACAACAAATTTAAACTGTGTCAATAGCAAACGTGCTTTTTTTCTTGTAAGTCGATAAGAAGTCGATCTTGTAAGTAAGTCAATCTTGTAAGTCGATAAGAAATAATTTTAGTTTAATAATTAATGTGAGCAAGTTATTTTATTTTATCCAATCATAGATGATTGTAAACCAAACATTATGGAATAAAAATTTGAAATAAATTCAAATTAGCCACGACAGGGGAACACCAGAAACTTATAGCTTACAAGCAGTGCTATGACAGGACATGTTGACATTTCTGCCATAAAGTATAAGGCAAAGGAGGCATTACCATAAACAGAGATTCCACCATTAAACATGTGCAAAGATTATTCAAACAACTCTACAGTCAGAAAATGTAATTCACCGGTATGTTAGACTTAACAAACTTAACAAATGAAACCATCCCACCAATGACTACCGATAAGAAACAGTTTGCATTTAAAAATCATTTATGGGGTAAGGCCACTTGAGAAGATAAAATTGTTAAAGATGCAATCAAAGATGCTAGTGACCTGCTTCACAGTGAATTAACAAAACTATTTACGAAGGTCCTGGACATGGACTTAAAGGATTATCATCCAATTTTGCTTTGTCCAGTGCTTGTAAATTGTCCACAAAAATGATCGATAACAAACTCAGGATTGAACTTAGGACAATAACCAAACAAGGGAGCATACAGGTTTTATTAGTGGACACTGAAAATTGATCACCTTCATACAATAAATCAGGTTTTGGAAAGCTCAAGAAAATATTAACTTCCTTTTTGTCTCACTTTCATTGATTATGAAAATGCCTTCCAAATGTCGTCATGCAAGTTCTACATCACCAAGATGTCAACTCCCAATATATCAAAATATTTAGTGAGGTATACAATGGTGAAGCACCACCTTGAAATTGTACACCAAAATAGTGCCAAGATCAAGATCAAAAGAGGTGTCATACAGGGAGACCTAATCTCACCAAAATTCTTCACTGCATGCCTAGGCGTGCTCCAACAGCTAAATTGGAGAAAATTAGGAGCATATGGAGAAATTTGAAGCCAACTTTCATTCATATATGACACATGTTTTAATTCCAAGTAATGCTGAAGAACTGAAAATCATCATGGAAGAGCTCAATTTGGAGAGTCAAATGATTGGGCTAAAATTAATGTGACAGACCAAATGAATGTTCAAGTGCTTTGCAAAAATGGAAGAGATTCAAATTGATCATTGAAAGATTAAATGAACCAGCAGTTACATTTACTTAGGACAACTCATGCAAATGGATACGGATCGATCATTTTGAAAAAGATAGCACTGCCTGCCCTGAAGCTCACCTGGATCAGGAGCAAAAGTCACTCACACCTCCCGCAGACACCTGAGACCATTTTTATTTTTGAATGCCATGATCAAACTTTGGTACATAATGGATGATAGTTGTGGTCAAGTTTCATTTAAATTCTGTGTGTAGTTTCGGAGAAGAGAGCAAATACCTATTTTGGGGGGTCAAAACTCCCCCTGCAAAGCCCCTTAATGAGTGCTGATTTTGATGCAGTTGATGCACTTTGGTACATCATGGGTGATAAATACCTATTTGGGG
>CM068961.1:63315508-63331505 GCA_035128595.1 Eptatretus atami
TGATGCGCTTGTTTCAAAAATTGAAAAGAATTCAACTAGGGTCCTTGCATTTCACGCCTGTTTTCACGATTCATTATTGTCCATCTGCCATGGAAAGGGCCAGCCAACAGAGCAGAATAGTGCAGCTGCATGTGCTGTTGGGGTCGGACCTCTTGGCGATTTTGAAGCGCTTGGGGCAGGCTTGCCATCCATCATTCCACCACAACCATGTCTGTGGCTTGCGTTACTCTCCTGGATGCTGTATTGAAGCTGACAGCACATTTTCTTTGGGAGGGGGTGGAATGGGGGGGGGGTGGAGGGAAGGTTAATTTCTGCCTGCCGGGTATATTGAATGCTTAAAATTAATGAACTTGCCCATAAATTGCTGCTGATTAAGACCGCTGTGTTTGAACTGTGCATGTAATTATAGACCAAAGCCTGATTCATTCATTAATTTACCTGTCTGCATTCATGTGGTAAATTCTCACTCAACCTGTGGTTATTTTTTTCTTCTTCTTGCTTTCAATTTCTTTGTGTTAGTAACCCTAAACTCCCTGTGAATCCCAATGCAGCATTGTCTTAACTCCGCTGACAAAGAACCAAACACGGCAATTATGAACATCTACCATCTACTATTCGAGTAAATCACATGCAGCAAGCAATAATCGAGCATACAATCCAGCACGGGCCTTGCATGATTGCACGATGAATGCTCAGGGAAGATTCATTGTTCTGGTTGAAGACTCCTTTTAGTTGGGCAACTTAGCTAACTATAGCATAACAATTGTGCATTTTGTGAGGAAAGCACCAAATTTGGCACATAGTTAGCCTATCATATTATGAACAGATTTGGATGTTGGGCCATCTCAAATTCAGCCGCTGATGGCTGTGGCAGCCATTTTCCACTGCCATCAAAAATTTTGAGATGGCCCAATATCCAAATCTGTTCATAATATGATAGGCTACTAGTGTGCCAAATTTGGTGCTTTCCTCACAAAATGCACAATTTTTATGCTATATTTAGCTAAGTTGCCCCACTATTTATTATTGAACACCATTGTGAAATCTTCTCTTTGTTGCTTCAGCAAACTGACCAGTTGATGTCTTTTGGATTATACCGGTGACCACACATGGTGGCATCGCCATATTTTCCATGATGTTTGCTATCCATCTCACACAAAGTTACGCAACAAAGGTTTTGAGGCTAGTTTTGTCTTTTTTGATGCATACAAGAGTGTTCATATTCTGGTTGAAGACGAACCGCGCAGTGATTTGTACATGCCATAAACAAACATGATGGCCTTGAAAGCAAAAGTTAAGTTGCTATGTCAAAACAACATGGCTGTCTGAAATCAATGTGAACATTGGCAATGATGCCAGTCTACAAATAATCATGGACAAGTTTACTTTGACAAAAATTGCCTTAATAGGAAGTGTGAATACCATTGACTCCAGTGCAAATTCATACATATTGTTGTCAACCAAATCAGATGATACAGCTCTTGTTCTTCCTGTTGAAACTGACGACTACTTTTCAGTTGATAAAAGTTATTTTTGTGTTCTGTTCCTCTATCTTTGACTCTGGGCATACTTGGCAACACAAACTCACCTCCGTAGGATGTCTCAAGCATGTTAAATCAGATTTAAGTCTGGAGATCGTGCAGGCCGGTCCATCCAGGTGATGTCATTGTCCTGAAGTGCACCATCGACAACACGTGCATGGTGTGGATGGGCACTGTCATTCATAAAGACGAAGTAGGCACGTTGCTGTTGGGCCTCCAAGTGGTAATGATCTCTTCTCTGGATCTGAAACCAGTCATTATTAGCACCATGGTGAATCAAAACAACACTACTTCTTCAGACAACTTAAATGTCAGCTGGTACCATCAGGCTACGTCCACCAAGCCGAGTTTGCTGCAGAATGGCACAATTAACAAATCTCTTCCCACCTCATCTCTCGACTCGTTCTTGCCCATCCTTGAAATCAAGGCAGAATCTAGGCTTGTCTGTTAAAAGAGGCCACTTTTCAGTGCATTTTGGCAACGGTACCCCCTTTGAGATGTGATGTGTTGCCCATTGGATGCGCTCCTGTCAGTAATGTTAATGTTAGAGGTATAGCAGGGGTCCTCAGGACTGCATGTCACTGGTATGAGGCATCTTCAAAACTGTCTTGCTCAAAATTCGACGGTTTATTGCTCTTTGCAGGTCATTTTGGAGAGATCATACTGTTGAAAATCACTTCCTATGGATAAAGGTGACAATATAACGATTCTGATGGGGGCTTGTATTCCTTGCTTGATATTGACAAGATTTTTCTTAAACTGTCCTGTCTGATCATACCTTGCTCATGCTCCAAAAGTGAGCCTGTGATGAATATTGCACTGGGAAGCAAAAGCAGTCTGAGTCATTCTCCTCTTGAGCCATCCTGAAGATGTGAGCCAACTCATTTTGGGAGAACAATAAGTATTTTGGGAGAATCACTTATAAACTATCTATTTGCTGATGACTCCACCCTGTGCCATTATATCCATCCTCCTTCAGACAGATAGGCTGCAGCTTCTTCCCTCTCTTCATATCTTGATAAAATCACAAGATGGTCAAACACTTGAAATATGTCTTTCAATCCTGACAATTCTCACACTCTCATGATCTATCTCAGAAAGGACATTTGGCAAACCTCCCCCCCCTCCCCACATACTTTCATACTCCTGGGTCTCACCATCAGCCATGATCTTTCTTGAGCAAACCGCATTTCAAAGTGCCCTCCAAAGTGAGCCGCCGACAGCATCAAAAGTCATACAGTCTTTCCTTGGCACATTTGAACTCCTATCCATTGACAAGGCAAGCTTGATGGGATCCTGCTTTCCCCTTTGGACTGGCTCCCCAGCCTCACGTCTTCCTCAGCTTGATGCCATGGAAGCCAAGGCCTTTATGATTAATAGAATCTCCCACAATAAAGCTGAGTCTACGGGCCTATCACTTCGCCATCACAGACAGCTCAGTTTTCTCTCTGTGTTTTTCCGCCTCCTTTCTGGAATTGCATCCTCTATTCATTTCAGTGCCTCCCTCTCAAAGGTTTCTGCAAGGCTCACATGGTACACCATCAACCGCCTTCTGGTGACACTACCTAAATCCAGGATCACTGCTCACCTCCACTCAAATTGTTCCTCTTTTTTTCCTGCCCGTTGAACCATCTTCCACAGCCTCTTCATTCTCATTCTTCCGTCCAGGTGTTCAAGACAGCTGTTCACCACCATCTCAGATTGTCCCCAATCCAAAACAAAGATGTTTTCTACCCCCGCCCTGCCCCAAACCCTCCTTCTTCCAAATTTTCAGTGTTCCCTCTTGAGAGTTTCCTTCTGTATCCATATTGTCCACCCCATGCATCATCTCCTGCCCCCTATTCCTCCCCACACTCATTGTTTGTCCAAGTCTGCCTCTATTTTTGGCCTTCAAAGTCTGTTGTTGGTGGTCCCCCCCCCCCCCCACCTTCTCAAACTGTTCCTTTTGTCCTGTTGTGTCCTGATCCATTCAATGTACTCACACTAGCTCTTCCACGAGCCTCGACTGTTTACAAAAAAAAACTACTCACAACAACATTTGACAATGACATTTAAACTGTTAAATAAATTATGGATTAACAGTTCAGAAAAGGTGAGCAAACCATGTCTATTGAGGAAACAAACCCCAATCGGGATTTTGAACGTGCAACATGTGATGTTACAATTATCAGCATCTGAGCGAAACAATCTTGGGAAAAATCACATGCAATTCATGTCTCCCATAGAATCCGCAGACGTGTCCGCACATGAACCATGTCAACGGCCTCCGCAAGTTGGCCACCCATGTGATCGGTCGGTGTAGGAATGGTGGCTATACGACAATATTTAATACCAAAATGAGTTGCCTTTCTTGAAAAATTGATCTGATGTTGCTTTGTGCCCTCCACCTTGTTTATTTACGGACAGCACTGAAGCTTAATAACAAGGCCACACTTGCAACTGCGGTACGTTTTATAATCCACACACTTGTGTCAAAACCGGAGTTATTGCCGCATGAAATTGAGGTTTATTGTTTGCTGACAAACTTCTGTTTTTTTTGGGGGGGGGGATAATGAAAGCCAATAAAACAAGATATAGACCAATAAGTACAAAATAATAAGCCATTGAAAGTGCAATGCATTATATGACACCATTTCCTTTTCTGGAAACCGAATAATGTTCACAAAATGACATCGTTTAAACTGCGTAATGCTGTGCACCAAATATTCACACCACAGCAAACTTGATGATTATGCTGAGGCTTCCACCATCTGTAGAGAATTAGAACTTGAAATTCGATTTTGCGCTGCGCAAACCAATTGCGCCTTCTGCGTAGCTCGCTCCGTTACAACTGTCATTCCGTATGACCATGTTGTAACTGTGCTGCGGGTGTGAGTGGCCATGTCTGCACTCCTCTACAGGGTTCTGCTTTGCATGGTAGGCTTTTCGCTTGTGCGATAATGCATTGTGGTGCAGGGAAACATGTTGCTCATCATGGATGTACAGTTAATGCACGCCACTGCTGGGATCACAGCACGGCCGACTTCCCCCTGACAATTATTGGAATGTGCTCCAAATGTATGAAAACCATCCCTTGATTTATAATGGCTCTTTAATTATAACTACTTGAGCAATTGCTGACAAATTTCTGATGAGTGGCTGATATATACCCTTGGTAAATGTAACTGATCAAGATTTCCCCAAGTTTGAGGCAAAAGTTTTCTTCTCAAAATGTTTAAAACCTCCGCCATTGTGTGATGATCGATATCCAAGACAAGCTCCAAATTGCTGGAGCCTTCAGTACTACTCGAAGAGTGAGTGGCAATCACCGCCGTAAAAGGTTCTCGGCGATTCAAACATTCACAACTTGGTGATTGCTGTCTCTCTGACTTTCTGGAAAGAGATTAAAAAATATTAACATAACATTACAAAAATGAGGTCAGGGTTATAATGAAGACATTAATTTGTTATTTTGTAGTCGATGTCAGAATAAGACATCTCATAATACCTTGATCAGCATCTGCCATGATCGTATGTACAGAGTGTCCTCCTTCACCATAGAAACCCTTTGTGTCCTTCCTCTTAAACCCTGTGTTGTTTAATTTCCCTTTCTTTTCCCTGTTGTGTGCTTTTTCTTTGCATTGCCGACCATGTGCTCTCTGGAAAATGGCACTTGAGGGGGCGGGATCGGTGGTGCGGGACGTCGGGTGTTCCATGCCCGGGGGGACCACATGACGAGCAGTGTGAATAATTAGAGCAATGGTGACAACAGGCACAGCATTAATTATAACCGTCGTCAAAGCGTGTCATGTCCAGTCCATTCTGAGAGTCAATGGGAGCTAAAGGGAGTCGAGTCGTGCGAAAGAGTTGAAGGCAGCAGTGAGTCCAGATGAAGGCAGCAGTGAGTCCAGATGAAGGCAGTAGTGAGTCCTGATGAAGGCAGTAGTGAGTCCTGATGAAGGCAGAGTGAGTCCAGATGAAGGCAGAGTGAGTCCAGATGAAGCAGCAGTGAGTCCTAATGAAGGCAGCAGTGAAGTCCTGAATGAAGGCAGTAGTGAGTCCGATGAAGCAGCAGTGAGTCCAGATGAAGGCAGCAGTGAGTCCAGATGAAGGCAGCAGTGAGTCCAGATGAAGGCAGTAGTGAGTCCTGATGAAGGCAGTAGTGAGTCCTGATGAAGGCAGTAGTGAGTCCTGATGAAGGCAGTAGTGAGTCCAGATGAAGGCAGCAGTGAGTCCAGATGAAGGCAGTAGTGAGTCCAGATGAAGGCAGTAGTGAGTCCTGATGAAGGCAGTAGTGACTCCTGATGAGCAGAGTGAGTCCTGATGAAGGCAGTAGTGAGTCCTGATGAAGGCAGTAGTGAGTCCAGTGAAGGCAGTAGTGTGATGTCAGATGAAGGCAGCAGTGAGTCCAGATGAGCAGCAGTGAGTCCAGATGAAGGCAGTAGTGAGTCCAGATGAAGGCAGTAGTGAGTCCTGATGAAGGCAGTAGTGAGTCCAGATGAAGGCAGTAGTGAGTCCTGATGAAGGCAGTAGTGAGTCCAGATGAAGGCAGCAGTGAGTCCAGATGAAGGCAGTAGTGAGTCCAGATGAAGGCAGTAGTGAGTCCAGATGAAGGCAGTAGTGAGTCCTGATGAAGGCAGCAGTGAGTCCAGATGAAGGCAGTAGTGAGTCCAGATGAAGCAGTTAGTGATCCTGATGAAGGCAGTAGTGAGTCCTGATGAAGGCAGTAGTGAGTCCAGATGAAGGCAGCAGTTGAGTCCAGATGAAGGCAGTAGTGAGTCCAGATGAAGGCAGGAGTGACTCCTGATGAAGCAGTAGTGAGTCCTGTTAAGGCAGTAGTGAGTCCTGATGAAGGCAGTAGTGAGTCCTGATGAAGCATAGTGAGTCCAGATGAAGGCAGCAGTGAGTCCAGATGAAGGCAGTAGTGAGTCCAGATGAAGCAGCAGTGATCGATGAGCAGTAGTGAGTCCAGATGAAGGCAGTATGAGTCCTGATGAAGCAGTAGTGAGTCCAGATGAAGGCAGTAGTGAGTCCTGATGAAGGCAGTAGTGAGTCCAGAATGAAGGCAGCAGTGAGTCCAGATGAAGGCATAGTGAGCCAGATGAGGCAGTAGTGAGTCCTGATGAAGCAGCAGTGAGTCCAATGAAAGCAGCAGTGAGTCCAGATGAAGCAGCAGTGAGTCCTAGATGAAGGCAGTAGTGAGTCCTGATTGAAGGCAGCAGTGAGTCCTAATGAAGGCAGTAGTGAGTCCTGATGAAGAGCAGCAGTGAGTCCTAATGAAGGCGCAGTGAGCCAATGAAGGCAGCAGTGAGTCCAGATGAAGGCAGCAGTGAGTCCTAATGAAGCAGCAGTGAGTCCAGATGAAGGCAGCATGAGTCCAGTTGAAGGCAGCAGTGAGTCCTGATGAAGGCAGTAGTGAGTCCAGATGAAAGGCAGCAGTGAGTCCTAATGAAGGCAGCAGTGAGTCCAGATGAAGGCAGCAGTGAGTCCTAAAAGGCAGCAGGAGTCCAGATGAAAGCAGCAGTGAGTCCAGATGAAGCAGCAGTGAGTCCTGATGAAGGCAGTAGTGAGTCCAGATGGAGGCAGCAGTGAGCCTGATGAGGCAGTAGTGAGTCCAGATGAAGGCAGCAGTGAGTCCAGATGAAGGCAGCAGTGAGTCCTGATGAAGGCAGTAGTGAGTCCAGATGAAGGCAGCAGTGAGTCCTAATGAAGGCAGCAGTGAGTCCTGATGAAGGCAGCAGTGAGTCCTGATGAAGGCAGCAGTGAGTCCCATGATGAGGCAGCAGTGAGTCCAGATGAAGGCAGCAGTGAGTCCAGATGAAGCAGTAGTGAGTCTAATGAAGAGCAGTGGAGTCCTAATGAAGGCAGCAGTGAGTCCTGATGAAGGCAGCAGTGAGTCCTGCCATCAAAGCACAAAAGTCTCATTCCAGTCCCGTGGTCATCATATTGAAAGGATGGAAAACGCGATTAATGTTTGGATTGAGGAACAAACAGAAAAATGTTTCTTTGAGTGGACCCGTGATACGGGAGAAACCATTGCATATTTACCCCTTTGAGTGGACCGGTGATACGGGAGGAATAATTGTAGATTTACCAATGTTTCCACGAGGCACCCACGGCCAAAGGCTCCAGTTCAACCATGGCAGACCATGATGCTGTGAAAAACTTCCCTCCGCAGCTCATGGAACTAATCGTGGCAAAGGAACTAATCATGGAACTAATCGTTCTCATCCAAACTCTCTCTTCCTCTTATGTGGTGACTTCAATTGTCATCACGCCAGTTGGCTAAGGTGTGGGTACCTCTCTCACCTGTCATGGACCTCAGCAAAAGCTTTCTGCGACTCATTGGGACTGACTCAATCGGTCAACTTCCCACCCGGATCTCAACCAATGGTACTCCATCTCTTCTGATCTGATTTTGACAAATTTCCCTGACAATATCTGCTGCTCTTCCTCCGCTCCAATCGGTTCTTCTGACCACGTCCTTGTCAAAGTGGACATCTCTCTGGCTGTTATCAGAGAACCACCTCACCGCCGTCGAGTCTGGCATTTCACGCAAGCTGACTGGCAGGGTCTCCAAGCAGCTATCAAACTTACAGACTGGTCTCCTATCACTACTTTCTCAAACATCAACTCTCCTGGGAATTCTTTCAAAGAAACTTGCTCTACCTCATGCACAGATTTATCCCCTCTCGTCTTCAGTTTTCCTACCCTTCCTCCCGCCCTGGTTTACTGAAGCTTGTGGCGAGGCAGTTGTCCTGAAACAACTTGCCTTTGCCTCATGGAAAGCAAACCCAACTGTGGGCAATCTCAGTTCCTTCCACAAAGCTCGGAACAAGTGTGTATCTACCCTCAGGAGAGCCAGAAAACAACATCTTTCTCATCTCAAGTCTGAACTCTCAAACCTCTCTCCCTCCTCAAAATCCTGGTGGCGTTTAATCAAATCTGTTTCTGGTGTATGTTCCCCCTCCATCCCCTCCCTTACCTCAAATGGCTGCACTGCTGATACCTCACGTGATAAAGCTGAATGTCTAAACTCGGTGTTTGCAGCTAAATCTTGTGTCCTAAACCCATCACTTTCTCAACCCACTTACCCAGTCGCACCCAACTGTCCCTGGACTCTGTGTCCTTTTCTTCTACAAGGTGGAGAGTTTGCTTTCAAACCTCGACTCAGATTCTGCAACCGGTCCAGACGGCATCAGCCCACGTGTCCTCAAAGCCTGCTCTTCTGCCCTTGCTCACCCTCTCTCTGTTCTATTCACCCTCTCATTGCTCAAGGTCATCTGCCATCTGCTTGGAAATCTGCTAACATCAGCCCTGCATAAAAAAAGGTGCAAAAACAGATCCCTGTAACTACAGACCAATCAGCCTTCTCCCAATCATCAGCAAGGTTATGGAATCCATCATCGCTTCAGACATGAAATCCTTCCTCTTCTCCAATGGCTTGATTTCCGATCATCAATTTGGTTTCAGACCAGGTCACTCTACCCTGGATATGCTGCTTCTGCTCTCCCATCAATGGATGGAGGTCCTCAATGCCAGACAGGAAATCCGAGCCGTATCCCTGGACATATCACGTGCTTTTGACACATCTGGCACCCTGCACTACTCACCAAACTCTCTTCCCATGGTATCCAAGGCCATCTCCACTCATGGCTCGCAGTCGCAGTCAACGTGTGGCCCTAAATGGAGTTCTTTCATCCCCTCTCCCTGTGCAGGCTGGAGTTCCTCAAGGTAGTAGCTTCTGGGCCCTGTTCTTTTTCTGGTTTTCATCAATGATCTCTCCGACTCTCTGGAAAATCCTCTATATCTCTTTGCCGATGACTCCACCCTCTGCCGTACCATCTGTCATCCCTCAGACGGCAAGCAGCAGCTTCTTCGCTCACTGCAGATCTGGATAAAATCACAACTGGTCCAACACATGGAACATGTCTTTCAATCCAGACAAATCTCACACTCTCACTATGTCTCTTCGAAAGGACCGTTTAGAAAACCCCCCCATCACTTTCCAACAATCCTCTGGAAGAAGTCTTTTCTTTCAAGCTTCTGGTCTCACTATCTGCCATGACCTTTCCTGGGAAAGTCACATTTCCAACCTCGCCTCAAAAGCCAGTCGCCGACTGGGAATCCTCCGTCGTGCAAAGTCCTTCCTCGGCCCTCTTGAGCTCCTGACCACTTACAAAGCTTTTGTCCGTAGCCTGATGGAGTACTGCTCTCCCCCTGGCTGGTGCCTCTGCCTCCCACCTTTCTCGGCTTCACGCTGTCGAAACCAGGGCATTTAGGATCATCGGCATCTCCCGCAATGAAGCTGAGTCTTTGGGCCTCTCACTCAATCACCGCAGGTTGGTCGGTGGTCTTTCTGTCTCTACCGACTCCTCTCCAGCCTTGCCCCCCTGCTCTCTCTGCCATTTGTCCCCACCACATTTGCACAGGCGCTCAAGGTCCGCCAACAACCCCCTTCTGGTAAAACTACCAAAATCACGAACCACTGCTCACCTTCACTCCTTCATTCCTCTTTTTTCCCGCCTTTGGAATAAACTCCCTCACTCTATTCTTTCCCATTCTTCCCTCCAGGCTTTCAAAACAGCTGTTCACCACCACCTCTTATCATCCCCCATCCAAATCCTCGATCTTTTCTACCCCCGATAATCCACCCAAGCCCACTTCCTTCAATTCCCTGCTTTCCTTCCTGAAAGTCCCTGTAATGTCCATCTTCTCTTTCCCATGTTCCCCGCCATCCCCATCCCTCTCCCTTCCACAGATCACCTAATGTGTCTGTTCCCCACTGTTTTTGTCCCTTCCACTCCCGCCCCTCTTGTCTCATGCCCCCTTGCTGTGCGTTGTGTGTTAGCTCTCATACGAGCCTCGACATGGTATACAAAAAAAAAAAAAAAAAATAAAAAAAAAGTGCGTTTTATGCCAGAGCAGGTTTTTAACGCTGAAGAGACAGGATTATTTTGGAAGAGGATGCCATATCATACCTTCCTGTCCAAGCAGAAAAGATCTGCTCCGGGTCAAGGTGGCTAAGGATCATCTTACCCTTCTTGTATGTGGCAATGTAGCAGGTGCCTTCGTCGTGCAAGTTCTACATCCACATCTTTCTAACCGCCACCCTCCCCGCTCTATCAGCATCATCATCATCCTGAGCTAACTTCAACTTTTGAAGTTGATGGACAATCTAAAGTGTCAATGTCCACTCTCTCGTTCTCATCTGGCTCATCATCTTGTCAAACTCATAGGCTTTATAGAACCATTTCCTAATGTCGGACTGCTGCATTGGTTCTTGCCTCTTCCTCATGAAATATTCTCGTATGAGGTGCATCACTTCCTGGATGCTGTGAGCTATCTGCCTTTCAGCAAACTTCACAAACTTCACAATCTTTATTAACGGCTACATACGATGGATGGAAAAAATACATTGGCTTGCTAATTCAGAAAACATGTTAATATGGCTCGGAAGTCAGGTGTTATTTCATCACAACTCGCTCAGGATAACGGAGCACGAACCACTCGCTCAAATTGATGGAGCACGAACCAATCGCTCAGGATGACGGAACATGAACCACTTGCTCAGGATGACAGAGCACGATCCACACACTCTTAATGACAGAGCACGAACCACTCGATCAGGATGAGGTCGCATGAACCACTCGCTCAGAATGAAGGAGCATGAACCACTCGCTCAGGATGAAGGATCACGAACCAATCACTCAGAATGAAGGAGCACGAACCACTCGCTCAGGATGACTGAGCACGGACCACTTGCTCAGGATGACGGAGCATGAACCACTCACTCAGAATGACAGAGCACGAACCACTCGCTCAGGATGATACAGCAAGAACCACTCGCTCAGGATGATGGAGCATGACCCACTCGCTCAGGATGACGGAGCACGAACCACTTGCTCAGGATGACGAAGCACGAACCACTCGCTCAGGATGATGGAGCACAAACCACTCACTCAGGATGATGGAGCATGAACCACTCACTCAGGATGACAGAGCACAAACCACTCACTAAGACTGATGGAGCACGAACCACTGGCTCAGGATGACGGAGCACGAATCACTCGCTCAAGATGATGGAGCACGACCCTCTCGCTTTGCATAACATGGCGCGGTAAAAGCGTCTGCAATGAGTGAATGATTCGCTCAGAATGACAGCGCAGTCCTGCTATCAACTGAAGGGCACTCAGCACTCAAGAAAGCACACCAATTAAATGGTTGATAAGGAACAGCTGGCCAAGCTGTGGCTGCATAGCATGAAGGATTGCTTTAACTTTAAAGTCGGTCTTCACGGCATCCACAGCAGTTAAAGAAATTCAATGAATTTGTTCAAATAATGACTTTATCCACAAAAGAGTTGCTGTTTAATGTAGAACAACCCTGGATATGTCAAAAAGTTTCATCGCCAATGTAATAAACATTGCAGATAAGCCTGCTCGTCTGTGCACGCATCACGTGGTACATCGGTTCGCGGTCCACACTAATGTTATAACTTTATTTTGAAATGTCCGTTTTTCACCAGATTTGCTTCCGGTTCTGGGTTTGGAGCATTGGCAGGTCTCCTTGGGGGCTCCCTGCTGACGATCTCAAAGTTTAAGTTTCCGGTCGTTATCTGTCCCGTTTTAACTGTTTATTTCTCACCTACATGTTACTGTGTGTTCCTAGTTCGGTTTTGTTTCAAAAATCGTGCTATTTTGTGAGATTTCGTCGAACTTGTCTTACTGGGTGCTTGAGGCCTATCCTTGAGGCTTGAGGCCTACCCTTTGTTCCCCTCGTGTATGATCGTGTTTATTTGTTTTCTCCCCATTATTTCAATTTCTATCTTTCCACTTTCTTAACGTCCCCCATCCCAACTAATCACTCTATTTCTTATCTTTTAAAAAAAAAAAAAAAACCGCTACCTTTATCCGATTCTTCTTCTTCTTCTTCATCTCCTCTTCTTCTTCCTCCTCTTCCTCTTCCTCCTCTTCTTCTTCCTCGATTTTTTCTACAACACTTCCATGAACTAATCTGTTGAAAACTCTCTCAAACATTAATAATAATAACAAAAAACGATCTCTTATAATGCTTCATCTTCCTCTTTCACACGTGTGGTACTTTTTACTGTATCAGAATGCACTACTCTTCTGCTATTTAAACAGACTGCTCTCAATTCGACCTTTCTTCATACCTTGCCTAAAAAATCCAACTGTTGCAGCGTTTCTTCTCTCCATTCTCTGAAATCCCTTTATTGCATCCCTCGAGAAATGTGTTAATCGCATAACTGACATAAAACTTTAAAACCCCAGTTTGCTATGAATGTTCGCTTTCCATCAACCATTCTTTTTTTTCAACTTCAGTGCCAACTCACTCCTCTCACCCCTCACTCTCAAAGCAACCATCCCACTCTTCTCCCTCCAAGCCTCCCTCTCACCTCTCTCAAAACTCCCCCTCACCTTTTCCCACCATTCATACACCCTCACTCATCCTTCCCAAAGTTCCCCCCCTCCCATCCACAAAAGCTGCCTCCTTCCACTGCCCTCTCACCTCCATCTCTTCACTCCACCTCCTCAAATCCTCAACTGCCTTCTCCCCCTCTCTTATCCCCCTCTCCCCAGCACCACAGAGCCTTTTCTCCTCCTCTTCGGCCCCTCCCTAGCTATTCTGCAATCCCCCACACTCTTTCAACAACACTCCTTAACCCCCCCTCATCCCTTGTCCTACCCTCCCCCTCCCCCCACCCCCTGCAGCCAAAGCCTCCTCCCCTACCTCTTCATTAAAAGTATGGACCTCAAATATTCGGGGCCTTCGCTCAAACCTTTCAGATCTTTCCATACAGGTTGCCACTGACAAACCAGACATATCTGCCTAACAGAAACTTTCTCCCCCAAGACGTGTCTGACTCCCAAGTATCTCTCCCTGGTTACTCCCTCCTCCGGTTTGACAGACCTGAGCCTCTCCCGGTGGAGGAGTTGCTCTCTTCATCAAAGACTCTATTCCTCACTCTCCATGCACTGCCCTCACTCCCCCACACCCCCAGGAATACCCCTGGCTACGGCTTCCCCTCAACTCCCACCTCATGTTTACATGTGTACTGTACCGTCCACCTAACAGTGATGACTCCATCTACACCTCACTATCTGAAAACATGGACCAACTTCTATCTTCTCATCCAAACCTCTCTTCCTCATATGTGGCGACTTCAATTGTCATCATGCCAGTTAGCTAGGTGTGGTACTCTCTCACCTGTCATGGCACCTCAGCAAAAGCTTTCTGCGACTCATTGGGACTGACTCAATCGGTCAACTTCCCTACCCGGATCTCAACCAATGGTTCTCCATCTCTTCTGGATCTGATTTTGACAAATTTCCCTGACAATATCTGCTGCTCTTCTTCTGCTCCAATCGGTTCTTCTGACCACGTCCTTGTCAAAGTGGACATCTCTCTGGCTATTATCAGAGAACCACCTCACCGCCGTCGAGTCTGGCAGTTCACTCAAGCCGACTGCAGGGTCTCCAAGCAGCAATCAAACTTGTAGACTGGTCTCCTATCTCTACTTTCTCCAACATCAACTCATCCTGGGAATTCTTTCAAAGAAACTTGCTCTCCCTCATGCACAGATTTATCCCCTCTCATCTTCAGTTGTCCTACCCTTCCTCCCGCCCTTGGTTCACTGAAGCTTGTGGTGAGGCAGTTGTCCTGAAACAACTTGCCTTTGCCTCATGGAAAGCAAACCCAACTGAGGGCAATCTCAGTTCCTTCCATAAAGCTCGGAACAAGTGTGTATCTACCCTCAGGAGAGCGAGAAAACAACATCTTTCTCATCTCAAGTCTGAACTCTCAAACCTCTCTCCCTCCTCAAAATCCTGGTGGTGTTTAATCAAATCTGTTTCTGGTGTATGTTCCCCCTCCATCCCCTCCCTTACCTCAAATGGCAGCACTGCTGATACCGCAGTGAAAAAGCTGAATGCCTAAACTCGGTGTTTGCAGCTAAATCTTGTGTCCAAAACCCATCACTTTCTCTACCCACCTTACCCAGTCACACCCAACTGTCCCTGGACTCTGTGTCCTTTTCTCCTGACAAGGTGGAGAGCTTGCTGTCAAACCTCAACTCAGATTCTGCAACCGGACCAGACGGCATCAGCCCACGTGTCCTCAAAGCCTGCTCTTCTGCTCTTGCTCACCCTCTCTCTGTTCTATTCACCTCTCATTTGCTCAAAGTTCATCTGCCATCTGCTTGGAAATCAGCAAACATCACTGCATTGCACAAAAAAGGTGCAAAAACAGATCCCTGCAACTACAGGACCAATCAGCCTTCTCCCAATCATCAGCAAGGTTATGGAATCCATCATCGCTTTAGACATCAAATCCTTCTCTTTCCAATGGCTTGATTTCTGATCATCAATTTGGTTTCAGACCAGGTCACTCTACCCTGGATATGCTGCTTCTGCTCTCCCAACAATGGATGGAGGTCCTCAATGCCAGACAGGAAATCCGAGCCGTATCCCTGGATATATCACGTGCTTTTGACACAGTCTGGCACCCTGCCCTGCTCACCAAACTCTCTTCCTATGGTATCCAAGGCCATCTCCACTCATGGCTCGCAGACTTCCTCTCCTGTCGCAGTCACCGTGTGGCCCGAAATGGAGTTCTTTCATCCCCCCTCCTGTCCAGGCTGGAGTTCCTCAAGTGAGTGTTCTGGGCCCTGTTCTTTTTCTGGTTTTCATCAATGATCTCTCCGACTCTCTGGAAAATCCTCTATATCTCTTTGCTGATGACTCCACCTCTGCCGTACCATTGGTCATCCCTCAGACCGGCAAGCAGCAGCTTCTTTGCTCACTGCTGATCTGGATTAAATCACAAACTGGTCCAACACGTGGAACATGTCTTTCAATCCGGACAAATCTCACACTCTCACTATGTCTCTTCGAAAGGACCGTTTAGAAACCCCCCCCATCCACTTTCTCAACAATCCTCTGGAAGAAGTCCTTTCTTTCAAGCTTCTGGGTCTCACTATCTGCCATGACCTTTCCTGGGAAAGACACATTTCAAACCTCGCCTCCAAAGCCAGTCGCCGACTGGGAATCCTCCTCGTGCAAGGTCCTTCCTCGCCCACCTGAGCTCCTGACCACTTACAAAGCTTTGTCCACAGCCTGATGGAGTACTGCTCCTGCCTCCCACCTTTCTCAGCTTCACGCTTTAGAAACCAAGGCATTTCGGATCATTGGCATCTCCCGCAATGAGGCTGAGTCTTTGGGCTCTCACTCAATCACCGCAGGTTGGTCGGTGGTCTTTCTGTCTCTTACCGTCTCCTCTCCAGCCTCGCCCCCCCTTGTTCTCTGTGTGATTTGTCCCCACCACATTTCCGCAGGGCGCTCAAGGTCCGCCAACAACCCCCTTCTGATAAAACTATCAAAATCATGAATCACTGCTCACCTTCTCTCTTTCATTCCTCTTTTTTCCCGCCTTTGGAATAAACTCCCTCACTCTAT
>CM068961.1:63331530-63359943 GCA_035128595.1 Eptatretus atami
TCAATCCCATTCTTCCCTCCAGGCCTTCAAAACAGCTGTTCACCACCACCTCTTATCATCCCCATCGGAAATCCCGATCTTTTCTACCCCGGGATAATCACCAAGCCCACCTCCTTCAAAATTCCCTGCTTTCCTTCTGAAAGTCCCTGTAATGTCCATCTTCTATTCCCCATGTTCCCCATCCCATCCCTCTCCCTTCCACAGATCTCCAAATGTCTCTGTTCCCCACTATTTGTCCTTCCCACTCCCTCCCCTCCTGTCTCATGCCCCCTTGATGTGCGTTGTTGTGTAGCTCTCATATGAGCCTCGCAAGGTATACAAAAAAAAACAAAAAAAAAACCTTCTAGAGCACCTCGCAAAACCTCTAAAATAGACGTAGATCTTGCAGACACTATGGATAAGCAGTCCCTCTGGCGGACAGGGCATGTGTCAAGCAGTTTATGCATAAAATCATTCAGCTCAATGAAGCTGGTTAATTTGGCACAATCCTAAATCATTTGTTGACTCAATAAAATTCTCTAAACAGTACAAAAAGATAAGTATAATGCTTTGTAAATTTCAATTTCTTATGTGTGTGTGGAGAAGAGAGAACATAGCCTTGCTTGTTAAAGTCAATATCTATATGGCTTAGTTATAGGAATCGATATTGGATTCACTATATATATGAGATATCCCTTATTGTTGGGTTTTCGTCTTCTGTCTGGTGTGTGTATGTGTGTCTGCAACGCGAGGCTCCACAGCACGAACCAGCGAACCGATTTCGATGAAACTTGCCACAATCTGCAGTATTTGTAGGGAATGTGCGCTTTTGAATTTTGTGCCTAGCAACCACCCGTTGCTGTGCAGCGGCCGAAAAACCGTGTACAGTATTTCAATACTTGTCCTTCAGTTTGAATGTAGGAAACGAGACTTCGGAATTAAACACTTCGAGATATTTAGAAATTTACTTGAGCCGATTTTTGATTGAGGTTATATTTTTCAAATGGTAGTCCTTCAAAAATCGGGTGCTAATTACCGTCATTTTTTATGAGGGGCTTAGGAAAGTGGGCGAGCTTAGGGGAAGTGGACGTGGTTGATGAAAAGTGGGAGTGGCGTAGAAAGTGGGCGGAGCTTAGTGAAAGTGGATGTGGTTGATGAAAAGTGGAGTGGCGTAGGAAAGTGGGCGTGGCTCATGGAAAGTGGGCGTGGCATATGAAAAATATTGTGGGCTCGGAGGTGTGGTCAAACAAGAGCATTGAGAGAAGTTCATCGGGTTTTCCGTGTGTGTGTGTGTGTGTGTGTGTGTTCTGCAATGCGAGGCTCCACAGCACAAACAGCAAACCGATTATTTTTCAAATGGTAGTCCTTCAAAAATCGGGTGTCTATTTACCGTCATTTTTTATGAGGAGTGCCAGTTGGCAAAATACGCAATAGGAAAAATCTTGCCAGGCAGAGGAACAATTGTATGTGAACCAATACGTCTTGGCAATGAATCTTCGTCGGTGGATCGGTCAGAATGAAAAGCATCGTATCCAGCGCTTCGATCCTAGCGGATCCCTCGTCGCCTACCGGCTTGTTTCTTTAATTATCAGATTTCACTCCAGATTTTGACACTTATTTAGTCCAGACGTTATCCGATCCACAAAGCCGAAATAATATTTGGATAACACTTTAATTAGTCCGTGAGAACGTAGATCATGGAAAATTGCATCATATAATGCATGAAATCGCTCAAGCTCCAAATTAGAAAACTTATAGAACTTACAAAAGTGATGTACAGTACACTGCAATTCATAGCTCTGATGAACAGGATTCAATAACATGAGTGAGGAAAGAAAAGAAAAAACCGTTGTCATTGAGAGATCGTTGTGACCGGTTCCAAGTTGAGGCATGTTTGAGCAGCCAAAAAACAAGGCGGCTCAGACACCAGCGAGGTTACTTAGGATATGACCAAGACTCCATAGGAGTGGTGACAGAGGATGCACCTGATAAAGATATTAATTAAAATAGGCTTTATATTTCAAAGAAGTGTTTTAATGAACTCAAACACCAATTTTCACTCATGCACTTCCTTTGATTTTTCTGAGTATTTATGCAAAGTTTCAGGCTGATAGATTTCATGGTTGTGGAGTTATGGAACACACTGACACACACACACCCACACACACACACACACACACACACACACACACACAAATATTTATTAGTATCGATGCATATCTGCAGTAGCATATTTTTGCTTCATGTTCGTCAGCCATGTTGTTATTAGTTTTGTTTGTGATGAAGTCAGCAATCAGGCAAATACGCTGCCCAAATAAAGGATGAGTATTTTCTTTAATATATGAAGCTGTAATACTTAATTAGCCCGAGTTCTCAAGGCTGCATGAAAGTGTGAGTTTATTGTGTAGCACTGTTCCTGGTGGTAGTTGCCATTACAAGCCATATTGTGTAATGTTGTTCATATGCAGTTTGTGGCTGCTGGTTACATCATTTTCTGAAAGTGTGGATGTTCCACTGATGCAGTGTCTCTGTTACCAGTAAACTAAGCCAATACTCATTTTGTCAACTCAAAACGATTCTAGGCTGAGTCAACCTACTTGGTGTTATTTCAGTGGCATGACAAGAGCTCGAAACCAAGACCCTAAGATCTTAAGCCAGCCAACTTAACGTTAAGCCACGACCAGGCTTATAATGTAATAAAAAAATGTTGATTCTCTGCATGAAAATCATAGACATTGGAAATTACCATGATCAATCGAGGTGTTTGTTTTTGACTTCGATGCACTCTTGCACCGCTGAACTGAATGAGCTTAAAACTGCAGCTTGTGCTCAGGGGTGAAATGGTAGAAAGGTAGTGAGACAAGGGATATAGTGGGAGTGGATGAAGGATTGAGGGAGTGTGAGTGATTGGATTCAGTTTAAGTAGGTGACGGTGGAAAGAAGGCACGTGCAAAAACGAGAATAAGTGGGAGTGATGAATTTTTGAAGGAAACGTGTGAAGGGGTAGAGCGGAATGGGAGAAGTGTTCCTGAGTAGATAAATTAAATGGAGTAGGTTTGCAGGTTTTAGTTGCAATGTGCCGTCTAGTAACCATTAAGTATGGAAAATAATGTCTGGTCGGTGTCCACCAAGAGATACTGCACACTGGTTGCTCTTAGAAAAACACTTTCCATTACAGAGGTGAAAGCTTCATGTGTATGGCATTCATTTCTGTCCTTGTATTATCTTTTAAACCTCTAATGTCTGTGGCTTGTGATATACACTCTCGCCTTCAAGTAACCCACAAAAAGAAGTCTGTGGTGAACAAATGTGGTGATCGCAGAGGCCAGTCTATGTCTCCATTACGAGAAATTACCCGAATTGGAAACAGTTCACGCAACATTGCCATTGTCGCTTTTGCTGTATGACAGGTGGCTCCATCTTGTTGATACCCCAATTCCTGTTGATTCATTTCCTGGAACGATGTCTGAGGAATTTTTGGATCATGTCACGGTATCTTTCACCATTCACTGTTGGAGTTTCACCTTCATCATCCTCGAAAAAGTACGGACAAATGTTTGTGTTTGCCATAATTCCACACCGCACAGTAACACATTTAGGGTGCAGTGCACAATCTGTGGATTTTCTGAAGCTCACACCCAACAGTTGTGTTTGTTATGAAGCCATTGAAATGAAAATGAGCTTCATCACTCATTATCAAGTGAGAAATTATACCTCATCTTCAGTAACAAGTTCCAGCAGTTTTGAAAACGACATGCGAGTATCACAAATCAGTTGGAAAGATTTTCTTGTACCAGCTGTTCTCTGTATGGTAGCATTGCAAATCTTTTTATTGGGGCAACTTAGCTAAATATAGCATAACAATTGTGCATTTTGTGAGGAAAGCACCAAATTGGCACACTAGTAGCCTATCATATTATGAACAGATTTGGATATTGGGCCATCTCAAAATTTTGATGGCAGTGGAAAATGGCTGCCCAAGCCATCAGCGGCTGAATTTGAGATGGCCCAATATCCAAATCTGTTCGTAATATGTTAGCTACTAGTGTGCCAAATTTGGTGCTTTCTTCACAAAATGCACAATTGTTATGCTAAGTTGCCCCACTATTTCTCAAAATGCAGCTTCAAGAAGTTTCAGCAATTTCAAGTTCAAATTGGTCGATTTGTTTTGGGCTTCTCAAACACTATCGTGTGCAAGCTCAATGTTTCTTGTGTTCTTTCAGATGGTAACCACGTGATCATGGTTTATCAGTTACTGTTCCATATTCCCGAATTATTGAAACGCTCCTACGGATGATGTTCAGGAGGAGCAGCATGAACAGGAAGTTCTCGATGATATGCTCTTTGAGCTGCAATGAAGAGCACTTGCTCTGAAGAAAAGTTTAACAGCAAGAGAACTCTGATGGATTATCCAGATGTTCATCATAAATATTCTAACCTGAATCTTGAATCTCAAAAAAAAGGTAAATTTATTTTCATTAATGCTTCATAAATATGACATGGTGAAATCCCTCAACTTCCTTTGGGCACATTCGATTTCTTTATTCTTTCTTTTTAAATATTCTTTTTTTCTTCTTTTTTAATATTCATTTTTGAAAAAAATTTGGATTTTTTTTTTAATCGCTCATAATAACCTAAGTCTAATATGAAATGATCACCCAATCCATTCCTTAGGTGGTGAAAGTAAGTGGTTTGCCCTACAACAAAAAATTGATTTCTTCAAAATGCCAACAGGATAGAATAGCACCGGGAAATGCTGGAAACCCCTATTAGTATTTAATAAAGAATACTGACAGCATGGGGAGGAAATGAAAGAAGCAATCAATAATCTATTCGACAAGACCAGTGCTATCCTTAATGACCGGAACTCAACCCAGAAGCGTGACCCACTGCACTCGCGGTTTCTCCTCGACTCCGGTCGCAGTGGTGCTCTCTCTCAAATGGTCGCACCACACACAACTCACCGACAATCACCACTCACTTGGGACTGCTTGTGCCTGCTTTTAAAGGCTCAAAGTCATAGACTCTTCCCGGCGAACTGCATATACCACACCCAGCATGAGGGAAACGCCGTCAGCTGATATAATAATGGAAGGGAGGGAAGTGGGAAACAAGCAACCCATGTGACAATAACCCTAATCTCCAACTGTTTTCATTATCTCTGAGAGTTCTTCTCTTACACACAAAAACTCCACAAGGACTGGACATAAAGATGTATGCCACATACTTCAAACAGAATCACGAACAAAAGGGGCGTCCAACCCCCTCTTTGCAAAATATATTATTGTCAGCAATTTGGGTAAAAAAAAAAAAAAAAAACATCCATCAATCCTTTAGCCTGTTTGATGTTCCCATTTGAATACCCTTGCTTATGATAGATAGGACATTACCATGAAACAGACTAAAAAGAAAACCACAAAGCTTTTCATTGTGCTCTGTTCAGGTGAAATTCGCACAAAGTGAATGAGGTAAGAAGAAGAACAGTCTAATAGACACCGATCAACAAGGTCAATTCCGATTGCATGTTCTCTGATATTCATGACCTCCACCGGTCCGGTGGGGAGAACCTGGCCAGTGTTCAACTCTCCAATTGGAGGTTGCAGAGTCTGAGTGGAAGCCCCGAAGGCTGTTGCAGAATCCTCTTCATCAACATCTGTGATCGTGAGACGAGTTTGTGTTCCTCTTCTTCTTTTCACAAATAAGCAAAAGCGAGTGGACAAACTCTTTTTGCCGACATAACTAACATAGGCTCCTTGTAAAAGATAAATATCACTTCTAGTATTCAGAGATGTGTTATACTTCGTACTCCACTCAATATCTTGAAAGCATCCACATTATACTGCTCAGCACAGTTTGTATTCTCAATCAAATGCTGTCAATAGCAGATACGCACGACGTTGGGATTGATGCTGGACCTTCCTTCAAGCACGTACCGGCTGTATTCACATACCAATAGTGTTTTCCTGATGGACAAAGGGACGTGCTGTTTGATTCTGTCATTCAGAGTCTGGGTAGTTCTGCCTCCATACCGAGCATCACACCGGCATTTGAAACTCGTAAATAATGTTGTTAAGTTTGAGAGCAGGCAGTACATCCTTCTTAATGGCAGGAATGAGAGGCGAGAGGTGAAAATCACTCTGGATGAACATCCAGATATGTGTTTGTGGTGCATCTTCTGATTTGTTCCTCATATCTTTGTGACATTTCCCCTTCCAAGAAATCTGATGTCGACTGGGCACTTTTCACGACTCATCTTCGTTCATTCTTTTTGACACGGATCTTGCAAACTTTTTCAAAGTGGGCTTTCTATAGATGGACAGAGTAAACATACCATGTCAATTTATCAAACAAACCACAGTAAACAGACAATATTGACATAAACATTGACATGGCTACAAGAGATGTAGAGTTTAGCTTTAATAACATTATGTTTGTCCAAATTGATGTGGTGGCCATGTGCTCTCCTTTGGGCCCAACATTAGCAAACATTTTTGTTTGGTTATCAAGAACTGCAGAAATGACCAAGTTGCAGGTATCTCAACCACCCATCTTATTCTACAGATATGTTAATGACATATTTGCCTGTTGAATCTCGTGAAGTTGTGACCACTTCTTGAATGAATTAATTCTCGTCATCTGCCCTCAAGTTCATGACAGAATTGGAAGGTTCTGGTTGCTTACCCTTTTTGGTCGTCATGGTAGAGAGATCTGCATCATCGTTTACTACGTCCATCTATAGAAAGCCCACTTCACCGGCCAGTATACTCGATGGGATTCTTTTACTTCAACGAGATACACGATTTGTTTGATATATTATTAGTGAGTCGAGCTAAGAGGATATGTTCCAATCCAAGCTTCAGACAGAGATGGACAAGATTGCCGGCATCCTCAGTGAGAATGGATATCCTGAGTATATCATCAGGAGAATTTTTGCACAAATTCCTCAATGCTATAGATGAACGGAAGATGGGTCCTGAAAAGTGCCCAGTCTCCATCAAGATTCCTTGGAAAACGAAAATGTCACAAAGATATGAGGAACAAATCAAAAGATGCGTCTCAAACATGTATCTGGCTGTTCGTCCAAGAGTGATTTCACCTCTCGACATCTCATATTCCTGCCAGTGATGAAGGATGTACTGCCTGCTTCAAAAACTTAGCATATAATTTACAAGTTCAAGTGCGGTGTGATGCTCGGTATGTAAGCGAAGTACCCAGACTCTGACTGATAAAATCAAACAGAGCGTCCCTTTGTCCATCAGAAAAACACTATTGGTACACGAGTACAGCCAGTACGTGCTTGTGGGAAGGTCCCAGCATCAATCCCAATCTGCTGTTGGACAGCATTTGATTGAGAATGCAAATTGTTCTGAACATTATAATGTGGATGCATTTCAAGATATTGAGTAGAGGACGAAGTTTAACACATCTCTGAATATTAGAAGTGACATTTATCTATTCCATGGACCTATACTATGTTTATGTCGCATAATAGAGTTTGTCCACTCGCTTTGCTTATTTGTGCAAACAAGAAGAGGAACACGAAATCGTTCACGATCACAGATGTTGATGAAGAGGATTCTGCAAAAGCTTTGTGGTTTCTTTTTAGTCTAGTTTCATGGAATGTCCTTCAAATGTTCTGTTTATGTCTATATTGAAGTTTTGTGGACCAAGCATTTTTTTAAATATAATTCATTTAATTGTACAGTTGTACACTGATCTCTTCAAATGTCCTGATATGTACAAACTTTCTCCAAGGGCCTTTGGCATTGTGTGAAAAAATATTTGCTGAGAAATCATTTTAGGAAGAAATTAACAGGAATACACTTTTAAAATGAAAATATAATTGAGGCATTCATTGTGCCTCGATTAAGTTGTGATGCTCACAGAACCATCATGCGTGAGGGTTTCTATGAAGACTCCAAAATTGATGATAGACTTTTCCACCACCAGAGTTTTGAAGTACCTAAATGGATACAGTTAGAAGATTTAAAATTTAACAAACCTTGATGTCGGGCTCTGTCATTAAAGGAACCACTATTTTTTTTTTTTAAAAAAATTGTGGGAATCTTAGCTATATTCATGGTGGTTTGCCTTCCTGGCTGAAAAGGAAGGTTTATTGAGGAGCGGATGTGAATGGTCTCTATGAACCAGAGATGAAAGATGAGGCAAGGAAACAATCGGAGATTCTCGAAAGAAAACAAATCATCGATGGCTGTGTCTGCAGCAGTAGATTTTTTTTCTTTCTTAAAACCAGTTGGTATGTTAGTGAAGGTCTTGTCAATATCATCCATGGCAATCTGGAACTTTTTCCAGACTATTTGATGCTCACGCCAATCGGAGACATTGCCCATCACTGGTCTTCAGCTATGCCTCGTACTCATTATCCGGGCCAGCAAAATTTTCATCCGATTGTGTGACGTAAAGTGTGAGAAACAGGTGGGCTTTGCTTTGTTGTAGGTTTGGAAGTAGAACTTGGCCTCAATAACTCATTACCTGGTGTGGGAGAAATGATGAGGGTAAGTGCAATTGATTGGGTATTAAATGGATGTTACAAGGGATTGCATAAATATTATTGTTACTTTATGGGGTATCAGGCAAGTAGTTAGAATTTAATGCCTTAATTGCAGTTGTGTTCATATATGCTGATACGAATTTTGAACTATGTATTAAGGACAAGTGAAAGGGTGAAGTTGGCTGATGTGGCCCAGCTGGGGGGTGATGGAAGAGCCATTTAGGTCAGCATAGTCAGGGAAGGATGTCCTGTCATATGTCCCCATGTGTGGAACTGGCAAAGAACTGGGTCAGTGGAGGGCCTGTTCAAGGCATGCCCTCTGGCCTCGGGTTAGTCTCCCGCCGGCAAGAAAGCACAAGTTCTGGCCACCAATGCTCGGAGGATGGCACCACAGCCATCATTCAGCAGGCACCGATGCAGGCATAGCTGTCATTGGCTAACGGCTGTTACAAAATTCTGGGCATGCCAGGAGGGTGGGAACTAGTGATGGCATGGGAGTATTTAACAAAAACTCACACCCTGTGCTGCATGGCTCTCTCTCTCTCTCTTCTCTCTCTCTCTCTCTCTCTCTCTCTCTCTGTCTGTCTCTTCTCTCTCTCTCTCTCTCTCTCTCTCTCTCCTCTCTCTCTCTCTCTCTCCTGCGATGTCTCCACGGGTGTTTGCTCACCCACTTCACAACCGCTCTCCTGCCACCCTTGCTTGCATTGTGTGAGCTTTGGTTTTGGACAGCCAGCATTTTACGCCCTAAAGCACACTGTCCTTTTGCCTGATTCCATGTGAATGTGTTAGTGTGTGATTTGTGCGATGGGGTTTCGTTCGTTTTATCTGTTAAATTATTGTGTTTTTGTCTGGGATTCATATAAATTCTGGATTTCCTTGACATATATAAAATTATTAATTTTTTGCAGAGGTTGCTTGTGTATCGAGTTCCCACCGTCTTTTCCACCACATGATTCAGCTTATGATTGATAACCCTTGGAGCATAAATTGGGTAATTCTTATTATAAAACGACCGTGATTTTACACTGCATTCAGAGTACGCGGCGACGTAATCGGCCAGGGTCTCCTCATCCCGGCGTGCACATGCCCATCATAATTCACTTGTGGTTTCAGGTGTGCATCAGATGCGAAGTGACTTATCATAATTGGACACTACTATTTAGGATATATATGGATTTTCGGGGAAAAAAAAATCATATTTTTTCAGACAATCATTTACCCACAATCCTTTAAAAGCCTACAATGAACGCTCTCTAATTGTCACATTTGACAGCGCAATCAGAGGGGAGATTACAAGTCGAAACATTTTTAACCCCAATGTAGCAGACGATGTTTCAGCATCAACAAATTTGCAGTCATCGTTCTCATGTTCCGAGCAGCGTTAGTCATGCTGAGGCACGTGAAACGCCTTAGGTCTTAACTGGGGCCTATCAAGCTCTGTCACTCGAAATGATGACTGCACAAGGCAAGACTCCTGGAAAGACTGTAGATTTGAAGTGACAGATTGGCGTGTGCATCTCTGCTTTTGCATTCTGGACGTCGATTTAGTAACAGCTTCATTGAAACAGACAAAAACAGTCTGCTCTTTTTGCCTTGCCTTCGTTTCAGAATCTCCATCCATCCATGTCTGCTTGAGGCAATCATGATTGAGAATGAAAGCTTCGCTGGAATAAAATCTAACAAAAATTGCAATGCTTTCTCAGGCTATCACTTTCTCCTCCACCATCAATTTGACACGTGCCATTACTGTGAGAAATCTTTGCTTGTCTTCAAAATAAGATCCAGTTATCTGTGCTTTTACCATGACCTGATATATTGTTATAAAATTGCAGGATTTACACGCTTGCTTTGCTCCCGATGTTGAGCATTGCACTCAATCATCACGGCCTGCTTGCCCTTAATACCTGAAACACTGATGCAGTTGAGCTGAACACCTGGTTGGGAATAGACAAATGGATTTCATAAATTTACCTGAAAAGTCAGAGGCATAAGTAAATGGAACATCAAAGATTTGCATCATGATATTGCAGTACAGGAGACTTGCAGTCATGTTACGTGGTGTTGCAGGGTCTAACTCAGCAGAGAGCCTGAGAATCAGATCTGACTATAAAACACTAGGAGATGCCAGCATCATGGAGCACGCCTTTCTTCAAGAACTATTTAACTGGCAGTTGCTACAACTTTTATTATTTTTGCAGGGTTTGCATTGCAACCATTTTGCTATTTTTTCCTGGTTATTAGGCATCTTCAACGAGATGACCATAAAACCAGTCTCGATGTCCGTACGTACGTACGTACGTCCCCATTTTTTTCTTCCGATTTTCTTGATATTTGTATGTGGGTAGATGTCGATGAGGATGCACACGCGGTATGACCTTTACCCGATTGAAGGTCAAGGTCAAGGTCAAGCCACTCCAAGTTGCGAAATCGTCCATTTCAAATCTATCTCCTCCGCCGTTTATGATCCGATCTTCGAAATTCTTTCGGATTCTGATAACATGGAACAATATCTAAATTTGGTCAGGCTGGTTTTTTTTTTAATTCGTCCTGGTTATCGAGTCACGTGTCTTCAAGTTGGAAAAATCGTCGATGTGATACGGTCAAAAAAATTTCGCCCAATCTTGATGAAACTTGTATGTCGGTAGGGGTCGATGAGGTGATGCACGACGGTATTGACTTTAAACTGATTGAAGGTCAATGTCAAGGTCACCGATGCTGTAAACTTGTGAAATCATCCATTGTCAAAATATCATCCGCCATTTATGACTCAGAAATGCGGTTTGATTTCTGAGGTCCGGTTTCTATCCTTTTGAAGACACATTGATCATAAATGTTCCAAATCAACCATTTCAAAATCTATCTCCGATAACTCAGAAATGTAGTTTGATTCTGAGGTTTTCTATCCTTTTTACTCCCGGGCTTTCGTCTGTACTTTAACCAAAAGACAAAACGACATCGAAGCCATTCTAAGCCGATCAGAGATCCACATCTACAGAGCTTCAGAGATGACCATCACCCCAACCGGGGTAATTTTTTTTATTTATTTACTTTAAAGAGCTATTGGACAAATCACACAGTCACACATATAACGGACACATTATACAATGAAGGATTGACTAAAGACAAGCACAGCCGATGACCTTGGGTAGGTGACCTAATATCTCAGAGCACTTCTGGTGCCGGTGCACCCTCTTATGGGTGTGGCTTTTTCCCTCCGCAATCAGTTGTGTAATTTAAGAAGGAATATCCCTCTCAGTCACGTCATTACCTATCCATTGGATTATTGTGCTCTATCCTCTAAATGCTGAGTGTCAAGCGAGCAAGCAGCATGTACCATTTTATAAGTCTTAATGGACCCGACCAGGCTCAATCTGAAACACCAACCGCCTGGACTCAGATGGAACACATAAGTGTAATGCCACTTAGTCTGGTGCCATAATTTTTGTGGGTATTTGCTGTTCTGTTTTCATAGTGGTCACAGTGTACAGCTATAGGTAGAGCGTTTGTAACGAATCAAAGGCTATGACTGTTAAACCGTTAGAGGTTTGAAGGATGGCTTCAGTATGCACAGAATGCTTTTCCTCAAACATACAGTATTCCACGTGAAGACTTTAATAAGCAAACTTTGGTCAATGTTGTTAGAAGATGTTTTTAGATGGAATAGATAAGTAACATCCAGTCAACACTTACTGATTAATGTCTGAGTAATATCACAACTGTTCTTTCATTCTTCGATTATTAACCTCACCGAAGGAGAGGGTATTGTGTTTGGTCCGTTTGTTTGTCTGTCTGTTTGTCTGTCTGTTTGCTTGTTTGTCGGCACAGAACTTTCACGTTTTTCGCTGCAACCGCTTGTCAGATTGAGACTAAATTTTCACCATTGGTGCGACAACTCATGTAGAATGTTGTAATCAAATTATGATGTCGTAGTCACGGTGGTGTGCACCATGTTGGTAAAAAATGGGAAACGTTGCACCTCTATATCTGTGAAACCGCACCAAGGAAAAAAAATGAACTTGGCACACGGCAAGTACTCCTCATGGATAAGTGTGATTTTTAATGACATCATAGGTGCCTTTATTATGACATTATAAATGCATATATAGAACGCTACATCTGATCAGGATGAAAAATTTGTGGGTCAACTCGGAATAAAATGGTCCACAGACAAAATTTGATGATGTCATCGGCCACGTGATTGGCAGCCATATTGGGGTTTTTTGTTTTTTTTAACCTTCAAAAATTTTCTCTGAAGTGGCTGAACAGATGAGGCGAAATTTTACACATATACCTCTATCCATGAGGAACAAAAGTTCACACATGTGATGTCATAGGTCACATTGTTTGGCAGTCATATTGAATTTACCATATAAACATAAAAATCCAGAACAGCTCGACAGATTGAGGGGAACTTCACACAATGTTCCCCAAGGCACGTGTGCACAAGCTTGTTAAGGAATAATTGATGTCACATGGTTTGGCAGCCATCATGGATTGAAGAAAAATATTAAATAATGTTTTCTCTGGAACTGCTTAATCATCGAAATGAAACTTCAGATTTATGATAGTAGTGATGGGAGATACAAGTTTTGAAAATGTTCAAACTTGATCGGATGTTTGGTCTGGCAGCCAGAATATTTAATTGTTTTTGATATGGCTTCTTCTTTTTTTATGGCTCACTTGCCTGTGCTTGGATGGTTTGAGGGTGGAGGAGTAGAGCAGCTGAAATGAATCCTATTAGGTTCCTCCTGATGACTTCATTTTTGCTTTTTGCTGTTCAAGTTCCTTCCTGATGACTCCATGGAGGATTGTACCTATTTGTCTTTCAATTTGCTTTTGAATTTAATTATTGTAATCCTATTCTAAATTCAATTGAATAATAATAATAAATAAAAAACATCATGGGTCAGGGTCAGGTGTCCGATTTAAGTGGGTTGCATCAAAGTGTGAAAATGGTTTGGTTTGAAGGCAATAATTGTTCCATATTGTTACAAGTCGGGAAACTCGATTTATTTTCAACAATCTGACACTTCCAAATATTTCAACGATGATATATCATGAGGGGCTGTCATGCCAATATAGCTCATATCTTTAGAAAGCCCTAGAAGACTTTAGTAAGCCCTAAGAAGATTCTGCGCCATTGTCCCATAAGGTATTTGCTCTTACATGAGCCTTGACTTGTATACCAAAAACCCTGATTTTCCATTGTGGGGATGTTATCATGCAGGTCAGGATTTATTGTATACAAAAATATTCCCCAGGAATTTATAAGGATTTCTTAAATTGCCGAGCTTAGTGTTTCATGTTTAGTGAGAAATGTGTTTACGCTATAAAAAAAGCTGGTGTTTATTTCTTCTTTTTCCCCAATTAACATGTCATGTTGATGTGCCTTTGTCTCCACATAATTGCATCATGTCATCCTTTATACCTTCACTTCTCTACAAACAAGCTCATCATGTTGACCTTATAAGGCATCTAACTGCACAGCCAGCTAACAATGCCAGATTGAGTCTGGCTAATTGTCGATACAGCTGGCAGTGTATCGGCAGAGTCGGTCTGATATTATGGTTGCTGGGAATGTTTTGTTAGCATTTCGATGTAAACCAAATCGTGTGAAGGGAAATGTGGAATGAGTGCAATTTAATCTGCATCATAATGCAATTACCATTGAACTCAGTACTCAGCATCTCAGCTAAAGTGATATCTATTCAAAACTAAGGGTCTGCTGAGAAGCTGCACACTTTCTGGAAAAAATATTAGTCCACTAATGGAATGCTTTAGAGTCTAATTGTTGCAGTGTGGATAGAGAAGGGAGCAAAATGGTGCAAGAACTTAGTCTACAGTCTATACTGAACTCAGTAGTGTTCAAACTAATGGTATTTCACTCTATTAATGAGGAATTGCTGAAGCCACTTGGATTATATCTTTCCAGTGAATGAAGATGCAAGCGAAATTCAGTTACTGGATCTTTTTGCTGTTATATATTCAGGAGCATAGATCGGAGTTCGTGATGCAGTGCCACCTTTAATGGGCAGGAATTAGAATTATTTCAGGATACTGGTAAACGATGACTGATTCTTTCCAAAGCTATTCATGGTTAAACCTCCTTGACTTGACTGGCAGATTTCCTGGCTATTTACAAGCAGTAATTGCTTTTGGGAGCGAGTTCTCTCCCATACACGACTTCGAGCCATTGTCCCATAAGATCGTCTTCTTGAACCAATCCCATTCTTATAATATGCATTATGACATCTCTTAATGATTGGAAAACACCTGCTGAATTAAAGGAGGATTAAGAAATATATGTTTTGTTAATGACTCCATTGTGCAGAATCGTTACTCACTCCTCCTCCAGGCGGCTTGCGCGCAACATACATTTCTGTTTGATCTTGAGAAAGCAAGCAGCGTGGCTGTGTACCCAGAATAGGCTTAATGCAAGAAAAAGGAAAGAATAACTCGATGTTGCTGCTTTCCCCTTCCCTCCCCCTCCGAGGCTGTGTAATCTCAGGCTGTCTGTGTTATTACATTTCATGATGAGAGGCTATCTCTTGAACTGCTTATTACTCACTGAAGGTGGGTTTGTGGTGTTTGCATTTTTTACTGGCTTTATTCTGCCTTTCTTCTCCTGCCGCTCACCTCTCCACCCAGCTGATAGCTCCCCTAACCCCAACCACCGATTCCCCAGGTCATGTGCTTTTATTTTGGTTTTACCAGAAACCCTTTCCTTATTAACCTCCACAAGTCTAAACTGAGCAATCACATCCAATCATTTATCCTTGTTCTCTCCCGTCTGTGAACTGTCTGTCTCTCCAAGTCTGCTGTTTTGAATGCTTCCTTCAAGGATTTCAACTTTCTTCCAACTGCCACCCATGCTCTCTCCTATTCTACCTCTGAATTTTACTGCACACACTGATACCCCGTTCCTAATCTTCACTAAAATTCCTCCACTTGTCCTGTAATGTATCCATTTGTTCTTCTTTTCCCTTTCTGTCCTGCCACAATGTATGTTTACCCATTTCACTTTGTGATTTCAACTGCTCTTACATGAGCCTCAATAACTCAAATCTTTTGAAAGGTGCATTCAGTCTCTAATAACTATGACTACTACAAATCCGCATGCCAACTAGGGTTGTAGCGACCCCATAACTGGCAGTCTTCTGCCTTCTGCCAACATTCACGTGGAGAAAACCAAACTCATTGGTGCACTGGCATAACCAAGAGAGTTTGGGCATCCTTGGGATGGCCCCAGGTTTGATCAGGTTTGGACCTTGGTAAAGATTTGTGGCAAATTCCAGAGAGATAATGGGCAGTACATGTTCACTTTAGCAGCGGATATGTCCAAACAAGGAATAGCGTCTCCTTGCAAATCAAGTATGATCGGCCAGTCTAGTGATCTCACAGATGGTCCGTTTGAGACTCAGTCATACCATAGACCCCAAGGATGCGGCATTGACATCGCATAGGAAAAGCTAGTAGGGTGTCTTGACCCTTTTTTATAGTGTTCCAGGTTCACAACCAGAAAGGAGAACATGTTGGACAACAATGTTCTGTAAATGCGGAGCTTTGATGGTAAACTAGAAGGTGCTGTTGCCAGACAGTGTCTAGTTGCCCACGATGAGCCAGCCATGCTGATTCGTTTGGTGGAGACCAAATGGAAAAGGAGACAGGGCGAGGAAGTTGTAGGAGGATACAAGCCGTTGCATGCAGTGAGGATGGAAGGAGGAATGACGTGGAGAATATAGTATCAGAAAAGACCAGCAAGCAGATGTCAGAGTGGAAAGATGGAAGAGACGGATGTTATGCCACGGTTGGTGATAGAGGCAAATGGTTTCTGTTATGTTGGTATGTGGGCCATAAACAGGAAGGACTGGGTGGAAGAAGCAGGAATACAGGACACACTGGAGAGGATGGTGGAATGGTTGAGCTGGAAGTGATGCTGTGCATCGCAGGGGAATTTAATGCGCATGTGGAGAAGCGTAGCCGAGGGAAGAGTGTTTGGAAAATATGGTTGGAGAACGAGGTCTAGAGGTGTCTAGAGCTGGTGGAGCTGGTGGCAAAGGAATGGGATGGCCAGAGCTGGTTCATTCTTTCAAAAGAGGGAAAGGCACACGATTACCTATAGAGTGGGACAATATAGAACAGAATTGGATTTAGATGGTGTAAGGAGTACAGTTGTGGAGGTTAAGGATTGGAAGGCCATGCGGGGAGAGCATGCTTCCACGCAGCACAAGCTTGTGGTGTTTGTGATATGGATGAGAAAAGGAGGGGTTAAGAGCAGTGTTGAAGATTATAGGTGTGGAAGTGTAGGGAAATGTCGAATATAAGGAGAGGTGAGGGCTAGGTATGAGCAACTTAGTGAAGAAGCAGTAAGGTTGGAGGAGTGAAGAAGTACGGAGAGCATTTAGGCGAATTGCAGAGTTTTGTGTGGAAGGATGTCTGAAAAGGGTTGCATCTTCAAGGATAGAAACCAGGTATGGTGGACAGGGGAGGAAGCGAAGGCAGTTGTGTGAAAAGAAGGAGTTTGGAGAGGATAGAGAAGATCAAGGTAGGGGAGCAGGTGATGCGGGGTTGCTGCACAGTATGGGCAGAAGAAGAAAGCAAGCAGGAGAGTTGTGGGATAAGGTGAGGAATGATGTTGAAGAGGAGATGTGCAAAAGTTGGAAGATGGTGGGAAGATGATTATATTAAATTGCTCATGACAGGGATGAGGGATGGTAAGGACATTGAAAAGGCGGTCAGTGATTAGATGGTGGCGCGGAAGTTAGTGACGAGAAGGGGACAGTATTGAAGGTTTGGGAAGGATATTCAAAGAGCTTTTGAACCGTGAAGGAAGCGACTGCGAGTTGGAGCAACTGCGAACCATTGAATGTAGGAGGAAAGGAGTTGTTTGGAATCACAGAGAGGAAGTGTGATGATATTGGAAAAGTATGACGAAGAAGAGGCCAACCAGGCGATTTGATGAGGGTGTGTACAGAGATAATATTTTTGCAGCGGATAGTCAGAGTCAGTTGACGAATAGGCGGTTGCAATATATGTGTGAGGGAGGGTTCAATTCCAGAGATTGGAAGATCTTCCTTAAAAAAAACAAAAAAAAAACCTTCTAGAGCACCTCGCAAAACCTCTAAAAATAGACGTAGATCTTGCAGACACTATGGATAAGCAGTCCCTCTGGCGGACAGGGCATGTTGTCAAGCAGTTTATGCATAAAATCATTCAGCTCAATGAAGCTGGTTAATTTTGGCACAATCCTAAATCATTTGTTGACTCAATAAAATTCTCTAAACAGTACAAAAAGATAAGTATAATGCTTTGTAAATTTCACATTTTCTTATGTGTGTGTGGAGAAAGAGAGAACATAGCCTTGCTTGCTTAAAGTCAATATCTATATAGGCTTAGTTATAGGAATCGGATATGGATTCACTATATTATGAGATATCCCTTATTGTTGGGTTTTCCGTCTGTCTGTCTGTGTGTGTATGTGTGTCTGCAACGCGAGGCTCCACAGCACGAACCAGCGAACCGATTTCGATGAAACTTTGCCAACATCTGCAGTATTTGTAGGGAATGTGCGCTTTTGAATTTGTTTGCCTAGCAACCACCCGTTGCTGTGCAGCGGCCGAAAAACCGTGTACAGTATTTCAATACTTGTCCTTCAGTTTTGAATGTAGAGAAACGAGACTTCGGAATTAAACACTTCGAGATATTTAGAAAATTTTACTTGAGCCGATTTTTGATTGAGGTTATTATTTTTCAAATGGTAGTCCTTCAAAATCGGGTTTCTAATTACCGTCATTTTTTATGAGGGGCTTAGGAAAGGGCGGAGCTTAGGGGATGGACGTGGTTGATGAAAAGTGGGAGTGGCGTAGGAAAGTGGGCGGGGCTTAGTGAAAGATTGTGGTTGATGAAAAGTGGGAGTGGCGTAGGAAAGTGGGCGTGGCTCATGGAAAGTGGGCGTGGCATATGAAAAATATTGTGTGGCTCAGGAGGTGTGGGTCAAACAAGAGCATTGAGAGAAGTTCATCGGGTTTTCCGTTGTGTGTGTGTGTGTGTGTGTGTTGTGTCTGCAATGCGAGGCTCCACAGCACAAACAGCAAACCGATTATTTTTCAAATGGTAGTCCTTCAAAAATCGGGTGTCTATTTACCGTCATTTTTTATGAGGAGTGCCAGTTTTGCAAAATACGCAATAGGAAAAATCTTGCCAGGCAGAGGAACAATTGTATGTGAACCAATACGTCTTGGCAATGAATCTTCGTCGGTGGTCGCGGTCAGAATGAAAAGCATCGTATCCAGCGCTTCGATCCTAGCGGATCCCTCGTCGCCTACCGGCTTGTTTCTTTAATTATCAGATTTCACTCCAGATTTTGACACTTATTTAGTCCAGACGTTATCCGATCCACAAAGCCGAAATAATATTTGGATGATACACTTTAATTAGTCCGTGAGAACGTAGATCATGGAAAATTGCATCATATAATGCATGAAATCGCTCCAAGCTCCAAATTAGAAAACTTATAGAACTTACAAAAGTGATGTACAGTACACTGCAATTCATAGCTCTGATGAACAGGCATTCAGTAATATGAGTGAGGAAAGTAAAAAGAAAAACCGTTGTCATTGAGAGATCGTTGTGACCTGTTCCAAGTTGAGGCATGTTTGAGCAGGCCAAAAAACAAGGCGGCTTCAGACACCAGCGAGGTTACTTAGGATATGACCAAAGACTCCATAGAGAGTGGTGAC
Source organism: Eptatretus atami (assembly GCA_035128595.1). Lineage (NCBI taxonomy): Eukaryota > Metazoa > Chordata > Myxini > Myxiniformes > Myxinidae > Eptatretus > Eptatretus atami. The sequence continues at coordinate 63,350,761 of CM068961.1, forward strand.
AGAGGATGCACCTGATAAAGATATAATTAAATTAGGCCATTAATTATCTTCAAAAGAAGTGTTTTAATGAACTCAAACACCCAATTTTCACTCATGCACTTCCTTTGATTTTTCTGAGTATTTATGCAAAGTTTCAGGCTGATAGATTTCATGGTTGTGGAGTTATGGAGACACACTGACACACACACACACACACACACACACACACACACAAATATTTATTAGTATCGATGCATATCTGCAGTAAGCATATTTTTGCTTCATGTTCGTCAGCCATGTTGTTATAGTTTTGTTTGTGATGAAGTCAGCAATCAGGCAAATACGCTGCCCAAATAAAGGGATGAGTATTTTCTTTAATATATGAAGCTGTAATACTTAATTAGCCCGAGTTCTCAAGGCTGCATGAAAGTGTGAGTTTATTGTGTAGCACTGTTCCTGGTGGTAGTTGCCATTACAAGCCATATTGTGTAATGTTGTTTCATATGCAGTTTGTGGCTGCTGGTTACATCATTTTCTGAAAGTGTGGATGTTCCACTGATGCAGTGTCTCTGTTACCAGTAAACTAAGCCAATACTCATTTTGTCAACCTCAAAACGATTCTAGGCTGAGTCAACCTACTTGGTGTTATTTCAGTGGCATGACAAGAGCTCGAACCCAAGACCCTAAGATCTTAAGCCAGCCAACTTAACCGTTAAGCCACCACCAGGCTTATAATGTAATAAAAAAAATGTTGATTCTCTGCATGAAAATCATAGACATTGGAAATTATCATGATCAATCGAGGTGTTTGTTTGTTTGACTTCGATGCACTCTTGCACCGCTGAACTGAATGAGCTTAAAACTGCAGCTTGTGCTCAGGGGTGAAATGGTAGAAAGGTAGTGAGACAAGGGATATAAGTGGGAGTGGATGAAGGGATTGAGGGAAGTGAGTGATTGGATTCAGTTTAAGTAGGTGAAGGTGGAAAGAAGGCAGTGCAAAAACGAGAATAAGTGGGAGTGGATGAATTATTTGAAGGAAACGTGTGAAGGGGTAGAGCGGAATGGGAGAAGGTGTTCCTGAGTAGATAAATTAAATGGAGTAGGTTTGCAGGTTTTAGTTGCAATGTGCCGTCTAGTAACCATTAAGTATGGAAAATAATGTCTGGTCGGTGTCCACCAAGAGATACTGCACACTGGTGTGCTCTTAGAAAAACACTTTCCATTACAGAGGTGAAAGCTTCATGTGTTATGGCATTCATTTCTGTCCTTGTATTATCTTTTAAATCCTCTAATGTCTGTGGCTTGTTGATATACACTCTCGCCTTCAAGTAACCCCACAAAAAGAAGTCTGTGGTGAACAAATGTGGTGATCGCAGAGGCCAGTCTATGTCTCCATTACGAGAAATTACCCGAATTGGAAACAGTTCACGCAACATTGCCATTGTCGCTTTTGCTGTATGACAGGTGGCTCCATCTTGTTGATACCCCAATTCCTGTTGATTCATTTCCTGGAACGATGGTCTGAGGAATTTTTGGATCATGTCACGGTATCTTTCACCATTCACTGTTGGAGTTTCACCTTCATCATCCTCGAAAAAGTACGGACAAATGTTTGTGTTTGCCATAATTCCACACCGCACAGTAACACATTTAGGGTGCAGTGCACAATCTGTGGATTTTTCTGAAGCTCACACCCAACAGTTGTGTTTGTTAGTGAAGCCATTGAAATGAAAATGAGCTTCATCACTCATTATCAAGTGAGAAATTATACCTCCATCTTCAGTAACAAGTTCCAGCAGTTTTGTGAAAACGACATGCGAGTATCACAATCAGTTGGAAAGATTTCTTGTACCAGCTGTTCTCTGTATGGATAGCATTGCAAATCTTTTTATTGGGGCAACTTAGCTAAATATAGCATAACAATTGTGCATTTTGTGAGGAAAGCACCAAATTTGCCACACTAGTAGCCTATCATATTATGAACAGATTTGGATATTGGGCCATCTCAAAATTTTTGATGGCGTGGAAAATGGCTGCCACAGCCATCAGCGGCTGAATTTGAGATGGCCCAATATCCAAATCTGTTCGTAATATGTTAGGCTACTAGTGTGGCAAATTTGGTGCTTTCTCACAAAATGCACAATTGTTATGCTAAGTTGCCCACTATTTCTCAAAATGCAGCTTCAAGAAGTTTCAGCAATTCAAGTTTCCAAATGGTCGATTTGTTTTGGGCTTCTCAAAACACTATCGTGTGCAAGCTCAATGTTTCCTTGTGTTCTTTCAGATGGTAACCACGTGATCATGGTTTATCAGTTACTGTTCCATATTCCCGAATTATTGAAACGCTCCTACGGATGATGTGTTCAGGAGGAGCAGCATGAACAGGAAGTTCTCGATGATATGCTCTTTGAGCTGCAATGATAGAGCACTTGCTCTTGAAGAAAAGTTTAACAGCAAGAGAACTCTGATGGATTATCCAGATGTTCATCATAAATATTCTAACCTGAATCTTGAATCTCAAAAAAAAAGGTAAATTTATTTTCATTAATGCTTCATAAATATGACATGGTGAAATCCCTCAACTTCCTTTGGTGCACATTCGATTTTCTTTATTTCTTTCTTTTTAAATATTCTTTTTTTTCTTCTTTTTTAATATTCATTTTTTGAAAAAAATTTGATTTTTTTTTTTAATCGCTCTAATACCTAAGTCTAATATGAAATGATCACCAATCCCATTCCTTAGTGGGTGAAAGTAAGTGTTTTGCCCTACAACAAAAAAATTGATTTCTCAAAATGCCAAAGGATAGAATAGCACCGGGAAATGCTGGAAACCCCTATTAGTATTTAATAAAGGAATACTGACAGCATGGGGAGGAAATGAAAGAAGCAATCAATAATCTATTCGACAAGACCAGTGCTATCCTTTAATGACCGGAACTCAACCCAGAAGCGTGACCCACTGCACCTCGCGGTTTCTCCTCGACTCCGGTCGCAGTGGTGCTCTCTCTCAAATGGTCGCACCACACACAACTCACCGGACAATCACCACTCACTTGGGACTGCTTGTGCCCTGCCTTTTAAAGGCTCAAAGTCATAGTACTCTTCCCGGCGAACTGCATAGTACCACACCACAGCACGAGGGAAACGCCGTCAGATGATATAATAATGGAAGGGAGGGGAAGTGGGGAAACAAGCAACCCATGTGACACGTAACCCTCTAATCTCCAACTGTTTTCATTATCTCTGAGAGTTCTTCTCTTACACACAAAAAAGTCCACAAGGACTGGACATAAAAGATGTATGCCACATACTTCAAACAGAAATCACGAACAAAAGGGGCGTTCCAACCCCCTCTTTGCAAAAATATATTATTGTCAGCAATTTGGTAAAAAAAAAAAAAAAACATCCATCAATCCTTTTAGCCTGTTTGATGTTCCCATTTGAATACCCTTGCTTATGATAGATAGGACATTACCATGAAACAGACTAAAAAGAAAACCACAAAGCTTTTCATTGTGCTCTGTTCAGGTGAAATTCGCACAAAGTGAATGAGGTAAGGAAGAAGAACAATCTAATAGACACCGATCAACAAGGTCAATTCCGATTGCATGTTCTCTGATATGTCATGACCTCCCACCGGTCTCGGTGGGAGGAGCCTGGCCAGTGTTCAACTCTCCAATTGGAGGTTGCAGAGTCTGAGGTGGAGCCCCGAAGGCTGTTGCAGAATCCTCTTCATCAACATCTGTGATCGTGAGACGAGTTTGTGTTCCTCTTCTTCTTTTCACAAATAAGCAAAGCGAGTGGACAAACTCTTTTTGCCGACATAACTAACATAGGCTCCTTGTAATAGATAAATATCACTTCTAGTATTCAGAGATGTGTTATACTTCATACTCCACTCAATATCTTGAAAGCATCCACATTATACTGCTCAGCACAGTTTGTATTCTCAATCAAATGCTGTTCAATAGCAGATACGCACGACGTTGGGATTGATGCTGGGACCTTCCTTCAAGCACGTACCGGCTGTATTCACATACCAATAGTGTTTTTCCTGATGGACAAAGGGACGTGCTGTTTGATTCTGTCATTCAGAGTCTGGGTAGTTCTGCCTCCATACCGAGCATCACACTGGCATTTGAACTCGTAAATAATGTTGTTAAGTTTTGAGGCAGGCAGTACATCCTTCTTAATGGTAGGAATGAGATGGCGAGAGGTGAAAATCACTCTTGGATGAACATCCAGATATGTGTTTGTGGTGCATCTTCTGATTTGTTCCTCATATCTTTGTGACATTTCCCCTTTCCAAGAAATCTTGATGTCGACTGGGCACTTTTCACGACTCATCTTCTGTTCATCTTTTGACACGGATCTTGCAAATCTTTTTCAAAGTGGGCTTTCTATAGATGGACAGAGTAAACATACCATGTCAATTTATCAAACAAACCACAGTAAACAGACAATATTGACATAAACATTGACATGGCTACAAGAGATGTAGAGTTTAGCTTTAATAACATTATGTTTGTCCAAATTGATGTGGTGGCCATGTGCTCTCCTTTGGGCCCAACATTAGCAAACATTTTTGTTGGTTATCAAGAACTGCAGAAATTGACCAAGTTGCAGGTATCTCAACCACCCATCTTATTCTACAGATATGTTAATGACATATTTTGCCTGTTTGAATCTCGTGAAGTCTGTGACCACTTCTTGAATGAATTAAATTCTCGTCATCCTGCCCTCAAGTTCATGACAGAATTGGAAGGTTCTGGTTGCTTACCCTTTTTGGTCGTCATGGTAGAGAGATCTGCATCATCGTTTACTACGTCCATCTATAGAAAGCCCACTTTCACCGGCCAGTATACTCGATGGGATTCTTTTACTTCAACGAGATACACGATTTGTTTGATCAATGTATTAGTGAGTCGAGCTAAGAGGATATGTTCCAACTCCAAGCTTCAGACAGAGATGGACAAGATTGCCGGCATCCTCAGTGAGAATGGATATCCTGAGTATATCATCAGGAGATTTTTGCACAAATTCCTCAATGCTATAGATGAACGGAAGATGGGTCCTGAAAAGTGCCCAGTCTCCATCAAGATTCCTTGGAAAACGAAAATGTCACAAAGATATGAGGAACAAATCAAAAGATGCGTCTCAAACATGTATCTGGCTGTTCGTCCAAGAGTGATTTTCACCTCTCGACATCTCATATTCCTGCAGTGATGAAGGATGTACTGCCTGCCTCAAAACTTAGCAATATAATTTACAAGTTCAAGTGCCGGTGTGATGCTCGGTATGTAAGCAGAAGTACCCAGACTCTGACTGATAAAATCAAACAGCACGTCCCTTTGTCCATCAGAAAAAACACTATTGGTACACGAGTACAGCCAGTACGTGCTTGTGGGAAGGTCCCAGCATCAATCCCAATCTGCTGTTGGACAGCATTTGATTGAGAATGCAAATTGTTCTGAACATTATAATGTGGATGCATTCAAGATATTGAGTAGAGGACGAAGTTTAACACATCTCTGAATATTAGAAGTGACATTTATCTATTCCATGGAACCTATACTATGTTATGTCGGCATAATAGAGTTTGTCCACTCGCTTTGCTTATTTGTGCAAACAAGAAGAGGAACACGAAATCGTTTCACGATCACAGATGTTGATGAAGAGGATTCTGCAAAAGCTTTGTGGTTTTCTTTTTAGTCTGTTTCATGGAAATGTCCTTCAAATGTCTCTGTTTATGTCTATATTGAAGTTTTGTGGGACCAAGCATTTTTTTAAATATAATTCATTTAATTGTACAGTTGTACACTGATCTCTTCAAATGTCCTTGATATGTACAAACTTTCTCCAAGGGCCTTTGGCATTGTGTGAAAAAATATCTGCTGAGAAATCATGTTAGGAAGAAATTAACAGGAAATACACTTTTAAAATGAAAATATAATTGAGGCATTCATTGTGCCTCGATTAAGTTGTGATGCTCACAGAACCATCATGCGTGAGGGTTTCTATGAAGAACTCAAATTGATGATAGACTTTTCCACCACCAGAGTTTTGAAGTACCTAAATGGAATACAGTTAGAAGATTTAAAATTTAACAAACCTTGATGTCGGGGCTCTGTCATTAAAAGGAACACCTATTTTTTTTTAAAAAAAAATTGTGAGGAATCTTAGCTATATTCATGGTGGTTTGCCTTCCTGGCTGAAAAGGAAGGTTTATTGGGAGCGATGTGATGGTCTCTATGAACCAGAGATGAAAGATGAGGGCAAGGAAACAATCGGAGATTCTCGAAAGAAAACAAATCATCGATGGCTGTGTCTGCAGCAGTAGATTTTTTTTCTTCTTAAAACCAGTTGGTATTTAGTGAAAGGTCTTGTCATATATCATCCATGGCAATCTGGAACTTTTTCCAGACTATTTGATGCTTTCACGCCAATCGGAGACATTGCCCATCACGTGGTCTTCAGCTATGCCTCGTACTCATTACTCCGGGCCAGCAAAATTTTCATCCCATTGTGTGACGTAAAGTGTGAGAACAGGTGGGCTTTGCTTTGTTGTAGGTTTGGAAGTAGAACTGTGGCCTCAATAACTCATTACCTGGTGTGGGAGAAATGATGAGGGTAAGTGACAATTGATTGGGTATTAAATGGATGTTACAATGGGATTGCATAAATATATTGTTACTTTTATGGGGTATCAGGCAGTAGTTAGAATTTAATGCCTTAATTGCAGTTGTGTTCATATATTGCTGATACGAATTTTGAACTATGTATTAAGGACAAGTGAAAGGGTGAAGTTGGCTGATGTGGCCCAGCTGGGTGGGATGGGAAGAGCCATTTTAGAGTCAGCATAGTCAGGGAAAGGATGTCCTGTCATATGTCCCCCATGTGTGGAACTGGCAAAGAACTGGGTCAGTGGAGGGCCTGTTCAAGGCATGCCCTCTGGCCTCGGGTTAGTCTCCCGCCGGCAAGAAAGCACAAGTTCTGGCCACCAATGCTCGGAGATGGCACCACAGCCATCATTCAGCAGGGCACCGATGCAGGCATTAGCTGTCATTGGCTAACGGCTGTTACAAAATTTCTGGGCATGCCAGGAGGGTGGGAACTAGTGATGGCATGGGAGTATTTAACAAAAACTCACACCCTGTGCTGCATGGCTCTCTCTCTCTCTCTCTCTCTCTCTCTCTCTCTCTCTCTCTCTCTCTCTCTCTCTCTCTCTCTCTCTCTCTCTCTCTCTCTCTCTCTCTCTCTCCTGCGATGTCCTCACGGGTGTCTTGCTCACCCACTTCACAACCGCTCTCCTGCCACCCTTGCTTGCATTGTGTGAGCTTTGGTTTTGGACAGCCCAGCATTTTACGGCCCTAAAGCACACTGTCCTTTTGCCTGATTCCATGTGAATGTGTTAGTGTGTGATTTGTGCGATGGGGTTTCGTTCGTTTATCTGTTAAATTATTGTGTTTTGTGTCTGGGATTTCATATTAAATTCTGGGATTGTCCTGTGACAATATAATAAAATTATTAATTTTTTGCAGAGGTTGCTTGTGTATCGAGTTCCCACCGTCTTTTCCACACATGATTCAGCTTATTGATTGATAACCCTTGGAGGCATAAATTGGGTAATTTCTTATTATAAACGACGTGATTTTACACTGCATTCAGAGTACGAGGCGACGTAATCGGCCCAGGGTCTCCTCATCCCGGCGTGCACAGTGCCCATCATAATTCACTTGTGGTTTCAGGTGGGGGTCATCCACACAGCGATATGTTTTGATATATTCAGGATTTGGGGAAAAAAATAAAAATCATATTTTTTTCAGAGCAATCATTTTTACCCACAATCCTTTAAAAGCCTACATGAACGCTCTCTAATTGTCACATTTGACAGCGCAATCAGAGGGGAGATTACAAGTTCGAAACATTTTTAACCCCAATGTAGCAGACGATGTTTCAGCATCAACAAATTTGCAGTCATCGTTCTCATGTTCCAGCAGCGTTAGTCATGCTGAGCACGTGAAACGCCTTAGGTCTTAACTGGGGCCTATCAAGCTCTGTCACCTCGAAATGATGACTGCACAAGGCAAGACTCCTGGGAAAGACTGTAGATTTGAAGTGACAGATTGGCGTGTGCATCTCTGCTTTTGCATTCTGGACGTCGATTTAGTAACAGCTCATTGAAACAGACAAAAACAGTCTGCTCTTTTTGCCTTGGCCTTCTGTTCAGAATCTCCATCCATCCATGTCTGCTTTGAGGCAATCATGATTGAGAATGAAAGCTTCGCTGGAATAAAAATCTAACAAAAATTGCAATGCTTTCTCAGGCTATCACTTTCTCCTCCACCATCAATTTTGACACGTGCCATTACTGTGAGAAATCTTTGCTTGTCTTCAAAATAAGATCCAGTTATCTGTGCTTTTACCATGACCTGATATATTGTTATAAAATTGCAGGATTTACACGCTTGCTTTGCTCCCGATGTTGAGCATTGACTCAATCATCACGGCCTGTGTGCCCTTAATACCTTGAAACACTGATGCAGTTGAGCTGAACACCTGGTTGTGAATAGACAAATGGTATTTCATAAATTTACCTGAAAAGTCAGAGGCATAAGTAAATGGAACATCAAAGATTTGCATCATGATATTGCATGTACAGGAGACTTGCAGTCATGTTACGTGGTGTTGCAGGGTCTAACTCAGCAGAGAGCCTGGAATCAGATCTGACTATAAAACACTAGGAGATGCAGCATCATGGAGCACGCCTTTCTTCAGAGAACTATTAAACTGGCAGTTGCTACAACTTTTATTATTTTTGCAGGTGTTTGCATTGCAACCATTTTGCTATTGTTTCCTGGTTATTAGGTCATCTCCAACGAGATGACCTAATAAAACCAGTCTCGATGTCCGTACGTACGTACGTACGTCCCCATTTTTTTTCTTCCGATTTTCTTGATATTTTGTATGTGGGTAGATGTCGATGAGGGATGCACGACGGTATGACCTTTGACCCGATTGAAGGTCAAGGTCAAGGTCAAGGCCACTCCAAGTTGCGAAATCGTCCATTTTCAAAATCTATCTCCTCCGCCGTTTATGATCCGATCTTCGAAATTCTTTCGGATTCTGATAACATGGAACAATATCTAAATTTGGTCAGGCTGGTTTTTTTTTAATTCGTCCTGGTTATCGAGTCACGTGTCT
>CM068961.1:63359953-63381722 GCA_035128595.1 Eptatretus atami
AAAAATCGTCGATGTGATACGGTCAAAAAAATTTCGCCCAATCTTGATGAAACTTGGTATGTCGGTAGGGGTCGATGAGTGATGCACGACGGTATGACTTTAAACCTGATTGAAGGTCAATGTCAAGGTCACCGATGCTGTAAACTTGTGAAACATCCATTGTCAAAATATCATCCGCCATTTATGACTCAGAAATGCGGTTTGATTTCTGAGGTCCGGTTTCTATCCTTTTGAAGACACATTGATCATAAATGTTCCAAATCAACCATTTCAAAATCTATCTCCGGATAACTCAGAAATGTAGTTTGATTTCTGAGGTTTTCTATCCTTTTTACTCCCGGGCTTTCGTCTGTACTTTGAACCAAAAGACAAGACGACATCGAAGCCATTCTAAGCCGATCAGAGATCCACATCTACAGAGCTTCAGAGATGACCATCACCCCCAACCGGGGGTAATTTTTTTATTTATTTACTTTTAAAGAGCTATTGGACAAATCACACAGTCACACATATAGTACGGACACATTATACAATGAAGGATTGACTAAAGACAAGCACAGCCGATGACCTTGGGTAGGTGACCTAATATCTCAGAGCACTCTGGGTGCCGGTGGCACCCTCTTATGGTGTGGCTTTTCCCTCCGCAATCAGTTGTGTAATTAAGAAGGAATATCCCTCTCAGTCACGTCATACCCTATCCCATTGGGATTATCTGTGCTCTATCCTCTAAATGCTGAGTGTCAAGCGAGCAAGCAGCATGTACCATTTTATAAGTCTTTAATGGGACCCGACCAGGCTCAATCTGAAACCACCAACCGCCTGGACTCAGATGGAACACCATAAGTGTAATGCCACTTAGTCTGGTGCCATAATTTTGTGGGTATTTGCTGTTCTGTTTTCATAGTGGTCACAGTGTACAGCTATAGGTAGAGCGTTGTAACGAATCAAAGGCTATGACTGTAAACCGTTAGAGGTTTGAAGGATGGCTTCAGTATGCACAGAATGCTTTTCCTCAAACATACAGTAATTCCACGTGAAGACTTTAATAAGCAAACTTTGGTCAATGTTGTTAGAAGATGTTTTTAGATGGAAATAGATAAGGTAACATCCAGTCAACACTTACTGATTAATGTCTTGAGTAATATCACAACTGTTCTTTCATTCTTCGATTATTAACCTCACCGAAGGAGAGGGTATTGTGTTTGGGTCCGTTTGTTTGTCTGTCTGTTTGTCTGTCTGTTTGCTTGTTTGTCGGCACAGAACTTTCACGTTTTTCGCTGCAACCGCTTGTCAGATTGAGACTAAATTTTCACCATTGGTGCGACAACTCATGTAGAATGTTGTAATCATAATTATGATGTCGTAGGTCACGTGGTGTGGCAGCCATGTTGGTAAAAATGGAAAAACGTTGCACCTCTATATCTGTGAAACCGCACCAAGGAAAAAAATTGAACCTTGGCACACGGCAAGTACTCCTCATGGGGAATAAGTGTGATTTTTAATGACATCATAGGTGCCTTTATTATGACATTATAAATGCATATATAGAACGCTACATCTGATCAGGATGAAAAATTTTGAGGGTCAACTCGGAATAAAATGGTCCACAGACAAAAATTTGATGATGTCATCGGCCACGTGATTTGGCAGCCATATTGGGGTTTTTTTTGTTTTTTTTAACCTTCAAAAATTTTCTCTGAAGTGGCTGAACAGATTGAGGCGAAATTTTACACATATGACCTCCTATCCATGAGGAACAAAAGGTTCACACATGTGATGTCATAGGTCACATTGTTTGGCAGTCATATTGAATTTACCATAAAACATAAAAATCCAGAACAGCTCGACAGATTGAGGGGGAACTTCACACAAATGTTCCCCAAGGCACGTGTGCACAAGCTTGTTAAGGAATAATTGATGTCACATGGTTTGGCAGCCATCATGGATTGAAGAAAAATATTAAATAATGTTTTCTCTGGAACTGCTTAATCAATCGAAATGAAACTTCAGATTTATGATCTAGTAGTGATGGGGAATACAAGTTTGAAATGTCAACTTGATCGGATGCTTGGTCTGGCAGCCAGAATTATTTAATTGTTTTTGATATGGCTTCTTCTTTTTTTATGGCTCACTTGCCTGTGCTTGGATGGGTTTGAGGGTGGAGGAGTAGCAGCTGAAATGTGAATCCTATCCAGGTTCCTCCTGATGACTTCATTTTTGCTTTTTGCTTGTTCAAGTTCCTTCTGATGACTCCAATGGAGGATTGTACCTATTTGGTCTTCAATTTGCTTTGAATTTAATTTATTGTAATCCTATTCTAAATTCAATTGAATAATAATAATAAATAAAAAACATCATGGGTCAGGGTCAGGTGTCCGATTTAAGTGGGGTTGCATCAAAGTGTGAAAATGGTTTGGTTTGAAGGCAATAATTGTTCCATATTGTTACAAGTCGGAAACTCGATTTTATTTTCAACAATCTGACACTTTTCCAAAATATTTCAATCAGGATGATATCATGAGGGGGCTGTCATGCCAATATAAGCTCATAAGCTCTTTCCTTTAGAAAGCCCTAAGAAGACTTTAGTAAGCCCTAAGAAGATTCTGCGCCATTGTCCCATAAGGTATTTTGCTCTTACATGAGCCTTGACTTGGTATACCAAAAAACCCTGATTTTCCATTGTGGGGATGTTATCATGCAGGTCAGGATTTATTGTATACAAAAATATTCCCCAGGAATTTATAAGGATTTCTTAAATTGCCGAGCTTAGTGTTTCATGTTTAGTGAGGAAATGTGTTTACTGCTATAAAACAAAGCTGGTGTTTATTTCTTCTTTTTCCCCAATTAACATGTCATGTTGATGTGCCTTTGTCTCCACATTAATTGCATCATGTCATTCCTTTATACCTTCACTCTTCTACAAACAAGCTCATCATGTTGACCTTATAAGGCATCTAACTGCACAGCCAGCTAACAATGCCAGATTGAGTCTGGCTAATTGTCGATACAGCTGGCAGTGTATCGGCAGAGTCGGTCTGATATTATGGGTTGCTTGAGAATGGTTTTGTTAGCATTTCGATGTAAACCAAATCGTGTTGAAGGGAAATGTGGAATGAGTGCAATTTATCTGCATCATAATGCAATTACCATTGAACTCAGTACTCAGCATCTCAGCTAAAGTGATATCTATTCAAAAACTAAGGGTCTGCTGAGAAGCTGCACACTTTCTGGAAAAAATATTAGTCCACTAATGGAATGCTTTAGAGTCTAATTGTTGCAGTGTGGATAGAGAAGGGAGCAAAATGGTGCAAGAACTTAGTCTACAGTCTATACTGAACTCAGTAGTGTTCAAACTAATGGTATTTCACTCTATTAATGAGGAATTGCTGAAGGACCACTGGATTATATCTTTCCAGTGAATGAAGATGCAAGCGAAATTCAGTTACTGGATCTTTTTGCTGATTATATAATTTCAGGAGCATAGATGCGGAGTTCGTGATGCAGTGCCACCTTTAATGGGGCAGGAATTTAGAATTATTTCAGGATACTGGTAAACGATGACTGATTCTTTCCAAAGCTATTCATGGTTAACCTCCTTGACTTGACTGGCAGATTTCCTGGCTATTTACAAGCATTAATTTGCTTTTGGGAGGGAGTTCTCTCCCATACACGACTTCGAGCCATTGTCCCATAAGATCGTCTTCTTGAACCAATCCCATTCTTTATAATATGCATTATGACATCTCTTAATGATTGGAAAACACCTGCTGAATTAAAAGGAGGATTAAGAAATATATGTTTTTGTTAATGACTCCATTGTGCAGAATCGTTACTCACTCCTCCTCCAGGCAGGCTTGCCGCAACATACATTTCTGTTGATCTTGAGAAAGCAAGCAGCTGGCTGTGTACCCAGAATAGGCTTTTAATGCAAGAAAAAGGAAAGAAATAACTCGATGTTGCTGCTTTCCCCTTCCCTCCCCCCTCACGAGGCTGTGTAATCTCAGGCTGTCTGTGTTATTGACATTTCATGATGAGAGGCTATCTCTTGAACTGCTTATTACTCACTGAAGGTGGGTTTGTGGTGTTGCATTTTTTTACTGGCTTTATTCTTGCCTTTCTTCTCCTGCCTGCTCACCTCTCCACCCAGCTGATAGCTCCCCTAACCCCAACCCACCGATTCCCCAGGTCATGTGCTTTTATTTTTGTTTTTACCAGAAACCCTTTCCTTATTAACCTCACCAAGTCTAAACTGAGCAATCACATCCAATCATTTATCCTTGTTCTCTCCCGTCTGTGGAACTGTCTGTCTCTCCAAGTCTGCTGTTTTGAATGCTTCCTTCAAGGATTTCAACTTTGCTTCCAACTGCCACCTCATGCTCTCTCCTATTTCTACCTCTGAATTTTACTGCACACACTGATACCCCGTTCCTAATCTTCACTTAAAATTCCTCCACTTGTCCTGTAATGTATCCATTTGTTCTTCTTTTCCCTTTCTTGTTCCTTTGCCACAATTTGTATGTTTACCCATTTCACTTTGTGATTCAACTGCTCTTACATGAGCCTCAATAACTCAAATCTTTTGAAAGGTGGCATTCAGTCTCTAATACTATGACTACTACAAATCCGCATGCCCAACTAGGGGTTGTAGCGACCCCATAACTGGCAGTCTTCTGCCTTCTGCCAACATTCACGTGGGAGAAAACCAAACTCATTGGTGCACTGGCATAACCAAGAGAGTTTTGGGCATCCTTGGGGATGGCCCCAGGTTTGATCAGGTTGGTGACCTTGGTAAAGATTTGTGGCAAATTCCAGAGAGATAATGGGCCAGTACATGTTCACTTTAGCAGCGGATATGTCCAAACAAGGAATAGCGTCTCCTTGCAATATCAAGTATGATCGGGCCAGGTCTAGTGATCTCACAGATGGTCCTGTTTGAGACTCAGTCATACCATAGACCCCAAGGATGCGGCATTGACATCGCATAGGAAAAGCTAGTAGGGTGTCTTGACCCTTTTTTAATAGTGTCCAGGTCTCACAACCAGAGAGGAGAACATGTTGGACACATGTTCTGTAAATGCGGAGCTTTGATGGTAAACTAAGAAGGTGCTGTTGCCAGACAGTGTCTAGTTGCCCCACGATGGAGCCAGCCATGCTGATTCGTTTGGCTGGAGACCAAATGGAAAGGAGACAGGGCGAGGAAGTTGGTAGGAGGATACAAGCCGTTGCATGCAGGTGAGGATGGAAGGAGGAATGACGTGGAGAATAATAGTATCAGAAAAGACCAGCAAGCAGATGGTCAGAGTGGAAAGATGGAAGAGACGGATAGTTATGGCACGGTTGGTGATAGAGGCAAATGGTTTCTGTTATGTTGGTATGTGGGCCATAAACAGGAAGGACTGGGGTGAAGAAGCAGGAATACAGGGACACACTGGAGAGGATGGTGGGAATGGTTGAGCTGGAAGTGATGCTGTGCATCGCAGGGGAATTTAATGCGCATGTGGGAGAAGCGTAGCCGAGGGAAGAGTGTGTTGGGAAATATGGTTGGAGAACGAGGTCTAGAGGTGGTCTAGAGCTGGTGGAGCTGGTGGCAAGGAATGGGATGGCCAGAGCTGGTTCATTCTTTCAAAAGAGGGAAAGCCACACGATTACCTATAGGAGTGGACAATATAGAACAGAATTGGATTTAGTGGTGGTAAGGAAGTGACAGTTGTGGAGGGTTAAGGATTGGAAGGCCATGGCGGGAGAGCATGCTTCCACGCAGCACAAGCTTGTGGTGTTTGTGATATGGATGAAGAAAAGGAGGGAGGTTAAGAGCAGTGGTTGGAAGATTATTAGGTGTGGGAAGTGTAGGGGAAATGTCGAATATAAGGAGAGGTTGAGGGCTAGGTATGAGCAACTTAGTGAAGAAGCAGAAGGTTTGGAGGAGTGGAAGAAGTACGGAGAGGCATTTAGGCGAATTGCAGAAGTTTTGTGTGGAAGGATGTCTGAAAAGGGTGCATCTTCAAGGGATAGAAACCAGGTATGGTGGACAGGGGAGGAAGCGAAGGCAGTTGGTGAAAAGAAGGAGGTTTGGAAGAGGATAGAGAAGATCAAGGGTAGGGGGAAGCAGGTGGATGCGGGGTTTTGCTGCACATGTATGGGCAGAAGAAGAAAGCAGCAAGGAGAGTTGTGGATAAGGTGAGGAATGATGTTGAAGAGGAGATGTGCAATAAGTTGGAAGATGGTGGGAGGAAGATGATATATAAATTGGCTCATGACAGGGATGAGGATGGTAAGGACATGAAGAAGGGGTCAGTGATTAAGGATGGTGGCGGGAAGTTAGTGACAGAGAAGGGGGACAGTATTGAAGGTTTGGGAAGGATATTTCAAAGAGCTTTTGAACCGTGAAGGAAGCGACTGCGAGTTGGAGCAACTGCGACCGTGTAATGTAGGGAGAAAGTGGAGTTGTTGGGAATCACAGAGAAGGAAGTGTGGATGATATTGAAAAGTATGACGAAGGGAAGAGCACCAGGCATTGATGAGGTGTGTACAGAGATAATATTTGCAGCGGAAGAAGTCAGAGTCAGTTGGACGAATAGGCGGTTGAATATATGTGTGAGGGAGGGTTCAATTCCAGAGGATTGGAAGATGGGGTTAATTGTGCAGATATAGAAGGGGAAGGGCAATGTTCAAAATCCAGGGAAGTACAGGGGCATTACACTCTTAAGTCATGTAAGGAAGGTGCTGGAGAGGATTCTGGATGGGAGGATAAGGAAGAGTGTGGAGATGTGGATTGTAAAAGAGCAGCAGGGGGTTAGAAAGGTTAGGGAGACGACAGATGAGATGTTTATGCTGAGACAGCGAGTGGAGAAGAGGTTGGAGGTGCAAGGTGAGATGGCATTGGGAGTTGTGCACCTGGAGAAGACCTAAGACCCTGTCCCAAAAGAGATGGTGATGGCAACACTGAGCTGGATGGAAGTGCCGGAAGCAGAAGTCAGGTTGGTGGAAGGGATGTACAAGGGAACAAAGGGAAGCATCCTTGGATGTCTAAGGAGTTCAGCATGAACAACAGTTTGAGGCAGAGAAGCTCTCTGAGCCACTCATGTTTAACATGGTGATGAAGCTGGTAAGCAAGAAGGTGAGCTTGAGGTGTAGTATGGGGAGGATGGTGATGTGGGGATGATCTGGCTGTTGTTGGGGAGAGTGGGCAGGATATGGAGGAAGTACTGGGGGAGTGTAAGGAGGCATTTTGGAAACATGGGCTGAAGATACTGTAAGTATGTAGAAGACTGAGGTGATGTGGGTTGGGCAGCAGAGAAAATAATTGAATATCAGGTTAGAGGGGAAGGGGATAAGACAGGGAAATAGGTTGGAGTATCTGGGAAGAACAATAACTGGGGATGGTAAGTCCAAGGCAGAGGTACATAGGAGGATGCGGGTGGATGTGAATGCTTGGAGGAGGGTGGAGGACAAAGAGAGGTGGAGGAGTATTGTGGTCAAAGCAGGGCAGAAGTGAGGTTCCATCACCCCTTATAAGGGGAAGCGGAGGAGCAGAAGAGAACAACCAAACAGACTTGTTCCATGCAGACCCCAGTGTTAATTGGTTAGGCCTAGGTCACATTTGCTCTACGGCGAGGATACGGCGGCCGTACGCCCCCTGAATTGACAGAAACGTGCGGCGGCCGCAGAGAAACTGAGGTGGCCTCAGGGAGCCCTACGCCGTTTGGCTATATTTCACAGGCCCGTCGGTGCGCCGTGGAATTATGCGCGAAGTTATAACTTTTTTTCATTTCTACGTTCGCCGTAGCAATTCGACAAGCCAAGCTATGACGTAGATGTGTTCCATGTGACACGTGACGTGGGCGTACGGGGGGGGCTGCCGTAAGCTCTTCTCACGTGGGGCGTACGGGGCTGCCGTAAGCTCTATTCGTGCGGCCTGCCGTAAGCCTCTCTCAATGAAAAATGAATTTTCCCAACCCCCAAAAATTATGGCGGCCGCACTATTTCCACGGTCACCGTACGGTGGCCTTGCGGTCTGTGTGACTACCTGCGGGCAACGCAGGGTCGACGCACGGTTCCCCTACGCCCGCCGCTGCACCTACGTACGGCCTCCGTGGCAGTCTGCATCGACCGTGCATCCACCGTGCGCTACCGCACGCTAGAGATCGGAGTATAGGTGTTTGCCTATACCGTGGTGCCCCCAGCACTCCATTTCAATTCGTTCCAGGAGGCTGTTCGGATTGCAAAAAGTTTGGATTCCATATTTTCCCAATAAGAAATAATGGAGTGAATTAATCCGTTCGTGGACCCAAAGAAAACCCACTTTCAAGAGACACTTTAAACTGAAATTCCCCATGTTTAAGGTAAATAAGATGAGTAAATGACCTTCGGTGGCGGTGTATTGTATGTAAACTGGTACAATCACCACATCCAAAGGTCCACACAGGCTCGAGCTCCGGCCTGAGTTCCGATCGCTACCGCACTCTGCGAGAGCGCTGCCCCCAGGGCAGCTCATCAACACATGATGCCCGCAGAACCACAATCACTTTCATCAAACGCATCGGGCGGACGTAATCATGGATATTTCCAAATTACAATGGTTTTGCTGTGAAATTCAATCCTTGCCCGACAGTCCGTCACACCACGTGATCGGATTGCTTTTTTGTTATTAATTAAAACACAAGATGATTAAAAAAACAAACATCATAAATGAAGGTGAAAACACGAGGTAAGGCCTGTCACATTTAGCTCGGCGGCGGAGGGCCTACAAATGTACGGCACTAGCAATTATAACGGCGGCCGCAGTATTTCCACGGTCACACAATGTAGCAGTCACCATGTTTTTAGCAGCGTCTCGCATAGGGAACGCTGCTCATAGAGAGCTCGGCGTTGTTCTTCTTGTTCTTCTTGTTCTTGTTTTTTCTTCTTCTTCTTCTTCTTCTTGTGAAGACAAAACCTTAATCTCTCGGACTCAGCGCTCTTGTATATACAAGATCCGGATCGCCTTAAATACTGAGCACATGTACACATCCTCACATAGACGGTGCCTTTTGAGAGCGTCTATCATGAACTTTTAAATATATTCGGACATTTTGCTTTAAAGTTTCAAAAAGTTGACGTTGCTATTTAAAGATTATTCCATTTATCGTATTGTAATTTCGTAAATACATTATATTTCGTAATCACGATATATCGTAAGTACGTAAATACATTATGACGGGTTTCGCTATTGGCTTAATGAAGGCACGTGACGAAATATCGGAAGTTGTTGTTGTTTGTTTTTTTAAAAAAAAATTGTAATTTTTTTTAGCAGACAAAACCTTTAGGTTTTGGACGCTGCTCTTGGACACATTTGTCCTTGTTATTTTTCGGGTAGCGCGACCGCGTATTTAATAATTGTGGAGACCGAAACATGGGTGTGCCGTACGGTCTTTGATTTGATGTCGCACGGTGACCTTAGGGCGTTCCTGCGGCGGCCATAGAATTTTGAAGGCAGACGCAAGGTGCCCGCAGGGGACCGCAGGGGACCCTAAGCCGAACGTGCGGCCAGACGGACGGTACGAATGGGTTAATTTTTTTTTTTATTTTTTTTTAACCAGTTCTTTTGTTTCGGCTTGTCGAATTTCTACGGCGAACGTAGAAATGAAAAAAGTTATAACTCGCGCTTATAATTCCACGGCGATCTTACGACCTGTAAATATATAGCCATACGGCGTAGGGCCACCCTGAGGCCACCTCAGTTTCTCTGCGGCCGCCGCACGTTTCTGTCAATTCAGAGGGCGTACGGCCGCCGTATCCTCGCCGTAGAGCAAATGTGACTGAGGCCTAAAGTATCGATCGACACACGAGAGATGCTTTCACGAGATCCACCGACGAACTGAATGAACAAAGCGCGAAGATGTGGCTCGAACAGGTGGGGAGACACAGTGAACAAACATGAACGCCACGTTGTGTTCGGTTTTTTAAAATGTATTAGGTTTTTAGGGCAAAATTTTCTCGAAAAAATTGTTCGGATTCCAATTTGTTCAAAAAATGGGGCGTTCGGTTCTGGGCACCACGGTATATTATAGTTATAGTATATTCAGTTATATGTACTGGTATATTTTTTATTTCAGTAAAAAAAGAACTGGTATATATACCACTCGTTACCGTCCGTCTGGCCGCACGGTCGCCTTAGGCCCCCCTGCGGTCGCCTTGCGGGCACCTGTGGGCACCTTGCGAGCACCTTGCGTCTGCCTTAAATTCTATGGCCGCCGCAGCGACGCCCTAAGGTCACCGTGCGACATCAATTCAAAGACCGTACGGCACCCCCGTTTTCGGTCTCCACAATTTATAAATACGCCGTGCGGCTCCCCGAAAAATGAAAAACATATGTGACTGCTCAATTGTGTGACCATGGAAAACTGCGGCCCGACCATAATATGTGCATGTGGCCCGCAGATTTTGGAGACCCCACGGCCGCCGTGGCAAATGTGACCTAGGCCTTAACCTCATGGAATAGCTTCATTATCACTTCAGCTCTTCCTCCACTTTCAGCATAACTAATCAATTACTTAATTCCATATCTACAGTTCAATCCCCATTGATACATGCCATAACTAGAGGGGGAGCACTTGGTAGAGTGCAAAACCTCCGCCGCCAATACTGCTGGGTCACTTAAGTGAACCTGATATCCTATTCATTGGAGGTCAAAACGGATCAGACTCTACTGAACCACGATTGAATAAACTAAACTAGATCGACGCGCATGTAGAAATGCCAAAAAAAAGGTGCAAAATTTCTGGGTTTGTTTCTCTAACAAAATTTTGGGGGGGGAGGGGGGTTGGAAATCACTTAAAACATGTAGAAATGCAAAAAAATATATTCAAATATTTTCAATAAATCGAATAATTTTTTTTTTTTTAAGTTGCAAAATTTTCTGTTTTTTTTTTTTGGTTGGAAATCACTTAAAACATGTCGAAATGAAAAAACAAAATTCTAATATTTTTTCAAAATGGCCGCCATATCGGCCATATTGGACTTTAGACCAAGTCCAAAATCTAATGGCATGATCCTTGGACCATACCTAATCCCCCACCAAGTTTCGGCGAAATCCGTCCAGGAGTTTTTCCGTAATACTGTTCAACAAACAAACAAACAAACAAACAAACAGACAGGGGTGAAAACAGTAACCTCCGTCCATCTTCGATGGCGGAGGTTAACAATTCCCACTTTCAAGAAACCTTCCCTGAACACAAATGATCTTCAAAATAACAGCACTATTTCTCTTTTACCTTTCATTTCTTAGATTGTAGAACTTGCTATTGAAAATAATCTCCTGGAATACTTACACTACCATTCTCTCTTGGATCGCTTTCCAGTTTGGATTTAAACTGTTATGTCATGCTGAGACTGCCCTCTTAAAGGTCACAAATGACACAACCAAACTCTGTGGCATAATAGTTTGAGTGTTCCTTCTGAGTCTGGAAGGTCGGTGGTTTGAACCCCAGCTGAGTCATGCCAACAAGCTGATTCCTTGCTTGATGATCACCATTTTAAAAGGATAGAGCGAGGATAAACAACAATGGGTTGGAAACCATTGCATAGGCTTGATGTGCCCAACGGACTCCTCCTCCGTTGAAGTTCCTTGTAAGGGAACTCATGTTATTATTATAAACCAAATCAAGGACCAGCTTCATTCTTTATACTTCCGAACCTCACAGCTGCTTTTTACACAATTGACGATATTAATGTACGAGCAATTACTCCATAAAATGAAACTTGGGCATCTTCATTCCTGTTTTAGTCTTTCTGGACCTGCAGTTGAATGGTTTAAAACATTTTTTTGCAGATCCAACATATACTGTAAACATTGATGTCTATTCATCAGACCCATTTCATATATCTGTTTGGTCTTTCACAGGGATCTGTTCTCAATCCACTTTTGTTTTCTCTTTATTTGAATCCACTTGTTACAACCTTACGGAATTTCAATATCACCTCTCATTATGATGCCAACGACACCTAAATCTCCCCGTCGAACCACTATTCTACAACTCTGAATTCCTGTCTTTCTGAAAGGTAAAAATGGATGCATCCATGAACTTTCTCAATCCCAACAGTGCTTAGAGTGATGTGCTGGTCATTAGCCATCTCATCTGTTCTTAACGACCTTCAAACCCAGAGAATGAAACTTGGGGATCACCACCTGATCTCTATTTCCATGGTTTCAAATATAGTTGTCACAATGGAACCAACACTCTCTTGCACGTATTCCACATGTTGCCGAAATTTGGAAATACATTTTCTTCTATCCGCATGACATTACTCAAACCTGCTCATGCTTAAATCATAGGATTACTGCAACTTTGGTTCATGCTCTCATGAGTCATAACATCACGCTTGGATTATTGCAACTCATTGTTCGCAAGCTTCCCTGCCTCTTCTCTCAAGCCCTTACAACTCATTCAACATATTTCAATTAGGCTCAAAGTTCAAGTTGGTAAATTTTTTCACATCATTCCAATTGTGGAGGTACTTCACTGGCTCCCAGTATACCAATGGGGGGATTTTTTTTTATATATATATTACTGATAACCCCTAAAGCCAAAAATAAATTGCTCCCAGCCAACATTTCAAAAATAATCACACCTTACATCCCTGCAATAACACTGCGTATGGCCGAATAATAATGGGAATCTTCCAGAACAAGTAGGTGCTTGCATTGGGATGAAGACTTTTGGGGATCGAGCATTCTCCAGGTAAGCTTCTGGATTGTGGACCTCTCTTCCCTTTGAAATTTATACAGCCACATCAATTATGGATTGCAAATCTGACATAAAATCTCATCTATTTAGAAACGCTTTTTCTTAATTTTTACATTCCGTTAACTCTTTCTTCATGCAAAGTGTTTTTAGGTTTTACTTCCGAATGAAAAGCACTATTATGCATGAGAAATTAATAGATTATAGTCAAGTCGGAAATCAAACCCTGACGAGGCAGCTGCAGAGGTGAGTAGGCTACTTCTGAGCTACCTCTGAGCTGTTCTGTAATCCCACTCGTGGCATAACGCACGGTCGATGTTGCAATTTGTTTTCCGTTTTGGGATTTTGAAAACGGGAAAAAGAGAAAATTGCTGAGAAAAGAGACCTGAAAAGTCTCAGTTGTATCCGTTTCTTGTAACACTGTTCAATACATTTGATTTGGAAATTATCCAAATAATTATTCACACCTGTAGGACGGCAATGTGAGTACGAGGTAAGAGTGTAAGGGTTTTTTTTATTTTATTTGACAAGATACTTCTTCTTGTTGGTCTTCTTCTTCTACCACTGCTACTACTACTTTAAAATCTCCAATTATTCCCAACTTCTTGTGGGATTGGCTGGGAAACTTTTCTGGCCCAAGCCTTTCACAAATCAGCTGACCTGATGTTGGCAGGAATTTGTCATTTGTTTTTGGTGCCGGTGATAACTCAACAACACTTTGCAAAAGACATACCATTGATCTTTAAATTCCAACCCAATCAGTGCTGGTGGACAGATCCTCAAGCTTAGTAACCTCCCTGCAGATGGGACACACATTTATGAATCGCCCTGCTTATGAAACAGCAGGATGACAGTTTATAACTGGGTTGAGATTCGAACCCCAAGCGAGACAGCTCAGAGGTGAGTGTGTCTACCACCAAGCTATCCTACCAGCCCATATGATTTCCTATTTACTGTATATACTGTACATGTAATATTTACTGACTTGGAAAATTGCTGGCTTTTGCATGCATGCTGTGAAGATTTGGGCTTGCACTCCATCCATGTTGGTTGTGCAACTCATTTGCATGTTTTTGGCTGCCCAATCAAAGATTCAGGCACTGTGACATCATTGGGCTCCAGGGATGAGCACTTATGTTTAATGATTCCTAAATTTCCATTAGAGAACAATCAACTTCAAAATATTAAAACCAGGCATTCAAATAAAATCATAAAGGGTAATCAAAAACAGCATGCAGCCCTGATTCAAAATATGCTTCCTTTCCTTCCAGTCCCACCATTTATTGGGATATCTGAAGTTTCAATAAATTTTAGTAAACCTAGTTCTCATTAAGAGATTATATCAACTGAAGGTTGAGAATAGTAAGTTTGCTGTAGTGGCCAATGAGGTGTGGCTGACTTCTCGGACATTTGCCTTTCTTGTGAGCAAAGACGATGGAAGGGCTGTGCCTCAAAATGTCAGCCTGTGGGATACAAATTGAAATTTAAATTGAATTTTTTTTTTCATTAATTATTTCATTAATGAAATTTTTCATTAATCAAACGAAAAAACCAAGAAGGAACCCGAAGAAGTAAAGAGCAAAAATGGAGTCACCAGGAGGAACCTGGATAGGATTCGGGTTTCAGCCGCTACTCCACAATCTTAAAACCCATCCAGGTGTAGCCAAGTGAGGCTTACAGAAAAAATTCTGCAAGAATTCACTTCTCCTTAAACAGATAGATAAATAAAGAGAGAAAGAGAAAGTAAAAGAGATGAAAGAGGAGAAAAAGCAAGAATTAGATGTCAACTATGTCAGTGAACATAGCATTTTTTTACTAAAATGCATCGTTTATCGAATCTACCAATGCAGACCGACACACACATCCACAGCTAACAGTATCCCACTCTAGTTGTAATCAGTCACCTGTGCTTATTTCCTTCTACATCCTTGAGTATCCAATACAAACAAAACTTAGTTCACCATGTACGAGTGGCATCTCGATCCTTTTACTTCACCGATGCTTTAAAAACATATATTGTGTGCTGTTGTAGTGTCACATAATCTCACCGACATGACAACTAATGTTGACACTGATCAGTACATTTTATTTTGGAAAAAAATAACATGGGATTAATCACATCAATATGTCTGTAGATGGGACAATCAACCAATGGCTCCTCTTAATGATTTATGTTCTCCATAATCAGTAACAACTTTATATACACATTCAGCTCCACTAGAAAAATAACAACCTAAAGGCAAACAGTTCATAGATGAGTATGCAGTTTCTCAGCATTATTTTTTTCATGGAATGATGATGGTGATGATGGTGATGAAGAAGAATCGATTTTATTTTGTCCACATCAGACTGGACCTTGTTCATGTTGGGGTTGCCAAGATGGCTCCACTGCTATTCTTGTCTGATTATGGGTGGCGGGGGGGGGGGGGGCTGCGTTGGAGGGCAATGAATGTGCCGACTTGCAAAAAGCTTTCATTGTCTGGTCATTCCTTATCAAATCCGCCGATTCCGAGACAGCTTTTGTTTTCCTTCGCCGTCATCAATTTTCATGAACCTTGCCACAGTTTTTGATAGCAATCTCAAAACTAATGCATACAAAATTCCAATCCCCTCAAACAGATCCCAAGATATGGATCATGATAGTTATGACCGACATCAGTTGGAATGGATTCCATTCACTTTGACGCATCATAATTTTGGTTGTGAAATTGCTGGTGTTCACTTTAAACACAGAGATGGTTATTATACCATTATCTACCTCATTTGAAACAGTGCTTGGTGGTAGTTTTTTTGCCAAGGTTTTCCCGATGTGATGTCTTTCATCACCCATTCGATAACCTTTGACCGCTATACGTATGGCAAACAGAGTTGCATCGCAATGTAATCATATGGCAAAGCTATTTCTGCTTGCATATATATCCTGAGGTTTGTTGTAAGATGTGTGAAGACTTCAAGTTGATTTAAGTTAATGAAGATCGTTCATCAAATTCCCCAACCATATTATCTCATGGGCAACAACTTATCTCTGTAAGTTTAGTCTCTGGAACTTATTGGCCTCAACATTAGCCATGACTTACCTGGAGAAAATTTCAAGGTTGACCTCACCGTGCTGCCACCCTCATAGAATCTGGTCGTTGCTCTGTGCTCAGCTCCTCACAACATCCAAGGTGCTTGTGAGAAGCTTGATGTAGTTTGATTTACCACTTTGTCCTGGAACCCTTTATCACTTCTGGCCATAATGTTTTTACCTCCGCCACCGATAGTGGATGTTTTCACCCCTGTCTGTTTGTTTGTGTGACTGTGAGCAGGGTATCACAAAAAGTTATGGACGGATTTGGACGAAAGTTGGTTGACAGGTTGTGTGTCTGCCTCTAACGAATGTGTTCTATTTTGGTGAATCCAAATTATAGGTGACTGTATGGCAAGATATTTCAACTTGTGGGTCGATGATGACAAAACTTGATAGATGATTTGGTGAGGTGACAAGAACAAGCTGATTGAAGTTTGTTTGAGTTTCGGATCCAGATCTGGCTTATCAGTGGGATACAAAACGTAAACTGTTCAGTACGCGCTCTAACGAGTGCCATTCTAGTTTTTGTCCTTTATTAATTTCAGGTGGCAACTCATCATGATGTTACATCAATTATTTTGTTTACTTCTCAACTTCCTAATGCAATTCTTATGTTTGACAACATGATTGGTAAGGTCAGGCAGCAAAATATAATTACAGGAAGGGAAAAGTTTAAAGTACTCTATCCCTCTGCTGAGAGTTACAATCTTCTTCTTGTTGTTGTTCATCTTCGTCAGCACAAGACTTCAGGGTAGCATCATTGGCTGAGCATGCAGCTGTGCCACTGATGCAATTCCCTCTGCTGATTAGGGCAGGAATTTGGAATTTGTTCACGGTACTGGCGATAGCTCACCAACTCTTTGCGAAGGATACCATGTGATCTTCAACGTGCACCAGTGGTTGCTGGCAGACGGGACACCCGGCTAACGTCCATCTGGGGAACGGCACACACATTGGTGAATCACCTTGCCTGTGAAACACCGGAATGACAGTTTATAGCTGGGTCGGGATTCCAACCCAGGCCAGCTACAAGACAGCTTTGAGATGAGTGTGCGTACCTCTAAACCATCCCATCAACTCAGGAGTTTAAATAATAAGGCAGAAGAGCTTGAAGCTCACCTGATAGCGAGATGTATGAAATAGTTGCAGTTGCAGTAAATGAGAGTTGGTTTAAGGAGGTGAGTAATTGGAGGACAGTACTAAAAGGTTACAAGATGTATAGGTGTGATTGGAGATTGAAAATAGTCGGTGGTGTAGCAATCTGGGTAAAAGACAATATTGTATCGAGAGAAAAGGGAGGTAATTAATGTAAAGGATTTTGTATTCATAGACATTAGAGATTGTAAGGATAGTAAGATACTGGAAGGATACTTTCATTGAGCTCATGGTGTGAGGGAAGAGGATGAAAGAAGGGTGATCATAATGAATTCAGAAGGGCATATGATTAGGGAAAGAGTATTGATGAGAAAGGATTTAAAATTGGCAGGGATAGATTGCATCCAAGAACAAAGAAAGGGCAGAACAGATGATCCATCCATTTTGATCATACTCTGTACGGAGCATCAGTGCTGCCGAAGCAGTCTCCTGGGCTATTGGGCATAATGCTGGCTGGGTCACCACTCTGACATAGGATACTCGAATGGCTCAATCATCCCAGCCAGCTGGTACTCATTTTGCCAACTTCAGAAGGACGACAGGCTGAGTCACCCCACCTGGTATTAATTCAACAGTTAAGCAGGATTTGAACTCAGGACGCTGAGATCCCAAGCCCACCATACTAACCATTAAGCCAACACCAGGCATCGAACAGATCATGATTTTATAGATTGAGTCCAGGATTGCTTTATAAACCATTGTGTCAGTAAGACCATGAGGGGAAACGCAGTGTTCAACCTCTTTTTATGTAATGATCCCAATATGATGGAGGAGGTGGAGGTAAGAGAGTATTCAGGGACAAGTGGCCGTAGCATTGTATGTGCAAGGATTCGGTGAAAAGCTTGAGTAAGACTATTTGATTTCAAGAAGGAAAACTCTGAGGGTAAGAAGAGGGAGTTGGGTGCTCGAGATTTGGACAAGCTAACATGAGGTCAGTCTGCATCAGAGAATGTGCAACCTTCAATGAGCAAATGTGCAGTGCACGGAGTAAGTAAATTCCATTGAGGTGCATATTTAGATGTCAAAAGAGACCAGGGTAGTTTGGGCAGGGAGGTAAAGAGCATGATAAAGATAAGCAGAAAGTTGTTATTAGGTACAAAATATAACTGGAGTCTGACCGTATCAGTAGCATGACAGTCTTAGTACCCTCACCCAAGGAGAGGGTGTTGCATTTGGGTCCGTTTGTTAATTTGCGAAAAAAAATTTCACCAAGTATGTTGTCTGTGTTTGTTTGTCATACGATTTTTGGCCACAGTTTTCAAGCAATCGTTCTGAAAGTTTTGTGTGTGTCGGTGACAAGCCAAGGACAGCAATGCTTAATTTTGATGTAGATCCGAATCCGGATCCGGATCTGAGAATTTTTAAGGTGATTCTTCACCTGACGCAAATCCATGCTGACAAAACAGAGAAAACTATCGCATTTGCATCTCGATCACTGACTGAATCGGAAAGAAAATATTCCATGTGGTAAAGGTTGGATTGGAAGACACATGGATGCGTGCGGGCAACAGAGAAGTGGAGGACTTATCTCTGGGGTAGACATTTCACTTTACGCACTGACCACAGTCCTCTCACCACACTGATTTCCACAAAACGATTGGGAAGAGCTGGAATGTGCGTGTCCAGATGGTCTGCACGGCTTCGGCCATTTAATTATGACATTCAGTACAAGCTTGGCCCTGAAAACGTTACAGCTGATTGCTTGTCTCGCCTTCCACTACCTACTTCAGAGCCCAGTCTGGAGGAATGATGTTGAGGTTGTCACGCTCACGTCGACCCTCACTGCGACGACTGCTGAGGAATTCAAAACTGCCTGTATTTCCTGCCCCATTCAAACAAAATTGCATGAATTGCTTACAAAGCGCTGGCCAAAAACGTCAAAAGGCCTGGATCCTGATCTCCTTCCTTACTTCAGATTGCAAACTGAACTTTCACTACAAGAGGACTCACCGCCTGATTAGAGGTACTCACCGCCTTCTTGTTGCAGAGGCGTTGCAGCCACATTTCATCAAATTAGTGCATGATACGCACCAGGGCATAGTGAGGACAAAGTAGCAGTTAAGAGATCTGTATTGGTGGCCGGGAATGAATGCGCATGTCGAGTCTGTAATCAAGGTTTGCATTACTTGCCAGAAGCATGACAAGACAGCTGTGACACACGCATCACCACCACAGCCGGTTCCTTATCCCAATGCCGCTTGGGAGAAATTGGCAATCGACATAGTGGGGCTCTACGATTCTGCACCACTGGATTGTCGTTTCGCTATCACTCTCATTGATTACTTTAGCAAATGGCCAGAAATGGCCTTCACCTCCCAGGTCACTTCCACTACAGTGATCAAGTTCCTGTCAACTGTCTTTCGCAGAGAAGGCAACCCAAAAGAGTTGATATCTGACAGTGGTTCACAATTCACATCTCAGGAATTTGAAAACTTTCTGAAAGACAGAGACATTACCCACAGGAAGTCAGCGGTGTACAACCCGCAAGGAAATGGGGAAATTGAGCGATTCAATCGAAGCTTAAAGGAAAGCTTGCTCACTGCTAACATTGAAGGGAAAGACTGGAAAATATTTACAACGGACTTTCTTCAAACATACCGGGCAACTCGACATGCCGCCACACAGCGATCACCTGCTTAACCGCTTAATGGGAGAGAGATGCACACCAAGCTACATGTATCTGGTTTTCAGATGCCAAAGCCCAAACATCGTCACACAAAGACACGGTGCTCAGTGTACAAGAGAAGCAGAACATGCAAAAGGTGTACATTGATATACGCCATGGAGCAAAGGATGTAAACTTTAAATGTGGTTCCTTTGTTCGAGTGAGGAAACCTGGGATCCTCCGAAAAGGACAGCCCAAATTTTCAGCACCTCTCCAAGTTATGGAGCAAAGAGGATCTCACAAGTACAAACTGTCCAATGGATGGATCTGGAATGCGTCTCATTTAGCATCTTCCTGTCAAAGGAATGCAAGAGATGATGCCGAGCTACCACTCCTTCCTGACATCACCGCACCACCAGCGCGAGACGACACAGAATCTGTGCCGGTCGGCCGGGATGCCAGAATTCGCAGACCTCCAGTCTGGACTCAAGATTATGTGATGATGTAATGTAAAGTCCCTTGAGAATAACAAAAGGAAACTAATTTAAACTGTTGCCGTGTTTATTACTACTTGTTTTATGGTTAATCCACGCTGTGGCAATTACTACATTTCAAGTTGTAGTTAATTGATATTATTGTTGTGCACTGAGATACGGTATGCATGTGGTTAAAGAAAGGGGGACATGTGGTGTTGTGCATAGACTGGAGGCAAGAGGGGGCGATGAGGGGAGAAGGAGTTCCGGGTGAGCGGTCAGGCGGTGTGTAGTGCAAGAGCTTGTTACGTTCCGACATTGGGTTAAATACGACCGTTGGAGAATATTTAATTCCTCATTCTTGGAGTACTTTATGATACAACAACTATCTGACACTTTGCCAATGCATTCAATCACATTCAATCCACCACACAAGGGGAAGGGATGACTTTGAACTTATACTGTGGAAATAACTAAACTGAGGGACCTGTATGTTGTGTGCATTTGCCTTCGGGGCCGGTTCCTAGAACCGCAACACTGGATCGTTGTAATCACTTCAGCCTTTGTTGTGCTCAGCTGGTGAAAACAGCGAAGAAGAAGAAGAAGAATAAGTACAATTTGGCGTTTTTAAAGATCTCCGATTTATAGTTTAGCGCTCGATTGTGGCGTCTTTATTCGCCTTGGTTGTTGTGAAAACACTTGAGAACGAGAATAATCGCTACTTTGTAAAAGATTATGAATATTCACTACAGCAGACTTTTCAAACTATAATTTGTACACATTCACCTCTGAAGTGTAGATAAATGTAATTACAAATTTGCCGCCAGAAGAGTTGGTTCGCACCAAGTCCTTCTCAATACTGTGCAGGGCAGGTATTCTAAGAACACCATGTATTTTAATCAAGGATCCAGTGAGGAATTTGGGAACTTTCAACCTATTTGTTTAACTTCAGTTGTAGGGAAGGTGTTGAAGATGTTAATTAAGGAACGGGTCGGGAACCCATTTAGATAATTTCAAATAATAACTAGAAGGGCACTCGGTAGAGTGCATACATTCACACTCTACATACATGTATGTATGTTTGTATATATATATATATATATAATGGACAAACATACATACATACATACATATGCACACATAAAAAACACACATATTCACAGACAGACAGACATGGCCATTACAATAGTCTCGCAACTCCTTTTGGGCGAGATTGACAAGAGACTTGGTGGTGTTTTGGTTAGAGCATCCACTCTGAATCTGGAACTCGGTGGTTCGAACCCCAATCGAGTTATAACACAGATTTTAAAAATGGTATTTGCTGCTTCCTTACTTGACATTCAGCATTTAAAAAGGACAAAAGCATGGATAAACAACCATAGGTTGGAAACCATTTCACAGGCTTCATGGGCCATATACAGTAGACTCTTCCTCTGTTCAGGGTACAATAAATAAAATCACATGAATGACACTCCCTCTCCCTACTAAACAACAAACTTCTCTTGTAGATTCAAAAATAAACGTTAGATTCTCAAGGACTTTGACGAAAAAAGTTTCAGAATTTTTTTTTTAAACAATGATTGGGGGTTCCATTTCCAACTAGAAGGCCATTCGGTAGAGCGCATACCTCCGCCCCGTAATGCCTGATCCACGAGAACATACCTGGCACAATACATTTTTGAAATATGCTATATATCGTTTTTGAGCTCCATCTCTCAATGGTGAAGAATCGCTTAAAAAATTA
>CM068961.1:63399509-63426491 GCA_035128595.1 Eptatretus atami
TTTGATTTGAAAGCATCATGAAATAAGCTCAGGTGGCATGAAAATGGTAAACTCAAGTTTGGACTTCACCTGCCTGCTGGTTTTGATCGATCAAGTGAAGAACCTTGGGGTTTTGTGTCACTCTGTTCTGGATGCAGGTAAGTTTCCCAAATGCTGTTGCTCCCATTCATATGAATATTTCATCACACTCCTGCACTGCACCTTGTATATCTCTTCTTTTTCTTCTTCTTCTGCTTCTTCTTCTCCTTTTTCTTCATCTTCTTCCTCTTAAGTCGACTCTCAGGCCGAGCTCAGATGACATAGATCCTCAGTCTCAGATGGTGGAAATCTCTTGAAGAGTCAAAAATTGAGTCTATCACCATAGAGTCCCCAGCTGCAGGTACTGCTCTCATCACCACGATGCGTAGTGTGTGTGTGTGTGTGTGTGTGGTGTGTGTGTGTGTTGTGTGTGTGTGGTGTGTGTTGTGTGTGTGTGTGGGTGTGGTGTGTGTGAAATCCTGTTTGTTTGTTTGCTTGCTTGTTTTCTTGGTTGGCTGAACTGGTCAAGTACATTGAAAGACGATGGCAGAACCATCATATATGATCATATTATTGTATATATCAGTAGGTTACCAGTTCATTGGTGCACTGGGAGTGCCGGCGGGGCCAATACTTGAATGTCCCCTGGCCGGCATGAGTTATATGGCTGGGTAGAGCAGGAACTTCGAATTTGGCCAGGATGTTGGCACACAATGGCCTCCTCTTGTGAAACACTGCGGCATAATTAATGTCCAACAACAAATCCCGAAAGATTGGACCCCAGCTTAAAGTCTGTTCATTGATGCAATGCCTTCCCTGTGACAGTTTACCAGGGTGACAGTTTATAGTCAGGTTAGAAATCTGTGACTATGCAACCTCTGAACTCTCTGTAAGCCCTCTGTGTTGATGTGTCTGGCACAGTTGAGCTTTTTGGATAATTGTGATCTTCAGTATATTAACACTGCTGCTGGAATCTGGATTCTAATTCATGTTATTTTATCAGAAAAACAAAGGAATGTAGATAGGTAAAGGGAATTCTGTCCACCATACTTGTTCTGTCTCCACGTTGATGTAATGTGTTTAATTACATTACTCACACAGGCGTTGGTGCCCATGATATTCGTCCAAAAAGCTTTTTTCTGCAATGGATTCATTTATGTTCACCTGATTGCAGATAACAGCCGTATTTAATGGGAACAAGTCTTCCATAAATGATGAATAATGACAATGATGTTTCAAATGAATAGATTTGACATTTCTGAAACAAATATAAGTCTCTTTATTCAGCATCTTGAGCATGTTGATTGTCCAATATTACCTATTTATCTGCGTTTTCAGTGCATGGCGTCACATTATCGTCCAGAAACACAGATATTTTGCTTTTTTAATGATCATGGTGGGATTGATATTGGATAACTTAGAACTATTTTCTTCGTAAATTAGGAGACTAAACAGATGACAAATTAGGTCTTGAACCACAACGTACACATGACATACCTTACAATTTATAGGGTAGTGCAGCTCCACAATGTAGCCCCACCCCCTGCTATCACTGCAATAATTTAAATGTCAGATTTGTTTCCAGCAGAGTTGAAACCTTGAACCACAAGAGCATATGAGTAGTTTGATTAATTTGTGTTTGGAAATTCAGTTTTTAATGTTGAATTTTTAAAATCTTACGATCAGTTTTGTCATACTAAAGTTTGGCCATTCTATGGATTTGTACGTATGTACAGTATGTATGTATGTATGTATGTATTAGGTATGTATTATGCAGAGATGCAACAGCGTTGGGAGTCGGGGGGGGGGGGGTGAGGAGAAACTGTCTTATTACGCAAACACTCGCAAAGGTCTGATGACATTGCTGAACTAACAGAGAGTGTAAGAACGTTTCTAAAATGCATCATATCCTT
Organism: Eptatretus atami; assembly: GCA_035128595.1. Taxonomy (NCBI): domain Eukaryota; kingdom Metazoa; phylum Chordata; class Myxini; order Myxiniformes; family Myxinidae; genus Eptatretus; species Eptatretus atami. Next base: position 63,401,441 of record CM068961.1, read on the forward strand.
TGACTGCCTGTCAAAGCAATTCTTTCGGAGCCTTCAGGAGGCAGACCTCGAAATTTCATCAAAAGGATTTGCTGATTACACCAGGTGTTGGCTTAATGGTTAGGGTGCTGGGGTTAGAATCCCTATGTCCTGAGTTCAAATCATGCTTGACTGTTGAATTAATACCAGGTGGGTTTGACTCAACCTGTCATCCTTCTGAGTTTGGCAAAATGAGTACCAGCTGGCTAGGATGATTGAGTCATGTTCGAGTGGTGGCCTGTCCATGATTGTGCCCAATAGCCTAGGAGACTGCTTTTGCAGCACTGATGTACAGAATATGGTCCCGATGGATGGATGGATTGGCTGATTCCAAATTGTCCTGTATTTCTTCAATTTCCACTGCAATAATACACCACATGTATCCTGGCAGTGAATGACACGACCTGACAACATCACAGCTGCCATAGAGTTGTGTTTGATAGCAATTGTGCTTTGCAGTACACCACCACTAATTGATATGATTGATAATTCTCAGTATCACAATTTATTAAAATATTCTTTCTGCACATGGGTGTGATCACTCTTTGGGACTTTTTGGTGTGTGTGTGTGTGTGTGTGTGTGTGTGTGTGTGTGTGTGTGTGTGTGTGTGTGTGTGTGTGTGGTATTTGTTGTTGGTTATTATCTCCATTTGTAGGTTTGAGGAAATGGAACGAAGTCCTCCTAGGACTCAGTATCCACCTCAGCTTTGGTAAGTGATCACGGTTCACAGCACTATTAGTGTGTACTGCAGATGCATGAAGAAATGAGTGACAGCCGGGGAGGGATCATTGCGTGTAAGGTTTGTGGGTAGATAAGTGGTGCGTGTCCACAGGTGGATCTGGCTCTCAAGGAGAGTGAGGAATGTGGAGCTCTGCCATGCCCTGCCCGCAGTAGCCCAGCAAGTGACTCAGAATGGGAAACCCACTGGGAGGATGGGAGGATAGGCCGGCCACAGGGCGGAGGACCCTTGGCGACCATGGAAGACCAATGGGTGCCATTTGGGTGACCCCCTTCAGCGGGTTGTGCAGCGAAGGGAGCTGTTCTGTTGCTGTGGGGCAAGATGGATGGGGAGTTTGGGATTTGCCTCAAGATGGGACTTTGTTGTTGTGCTGTGGGCACCACATACTGATACACCCCCACCACCACCACATTTAGGACCTCCCAGTTGCCGAGTTGAAGCCACACCTGCAGGTAATTGTGATGCCACACCTGCAGGTAAAACCAATCTTCAGGAAACTTCACCACATGTTAGAGTTCGTCATAAGCAAATGCCTATTGTTTTTGAGGTCAAAAGGTCAAAAGGTCAACATTGGCCAAAAGTTCAACACAGGCTAAATTTCTAAAATTGTTGATTTTCATCCGATTGACTTGAAATTTGAAGAGGAGTTTCATATTTGGTCAATGAATTCAACCACCAATTATTTTTGAGTTCAATGTAGGCCAAAGGTCCACACAGGCCAAAGGTCATCAACTTAAATGAGATATTAGAAATCCTCAATTTTCATCCAATTGACTTGAAATTTGAAGATGATTTACATTTCGTCATTGAATTCAATGAACAAGTGTTTTTGAGGTCAACATAGGTCAAAAGGTCAACCTATGCCAAAAAGTCGACATAGGCCAAATTTCTAAAATTGTCAATTTTCATCTGATTGACTTGAAATTTGGAGAGGACTTTCATATTTGGTCAATGAATTCAACCACCAATGATTTTAAAGGTCAAATTTGTGTAATGCATTTCACAAGTATCATGACATCTTTCTTGTTTTAATTATTGTCTCATCATAAAAAATCCAATTGAATGAAAAGCAGACATTGCATATAATGAAACAAATGACATAATGATCAAAGCAAATCAATATCTCTGACATATTAAACAAGGTTTTACCTGGAAGTGACCTTTGATCAAAATTATGGTTTTTCCATCAGCTGAACATTTGCCTTCATCATCTGGACTATGTAAATCACTCAAAGCAAAGCTTTCTTCTCCAACACATTTAATGCCTATTGTATACACTGGAGAATTTCCCACACTCAAAAAGCATTTTCTTGAGTCTTGAAAACACAGACTGTGTCAAATTCAAGCAGAATGATATTGGGACTGGCTTATCTGATACTTGGGATACCATTCCACTTCTTGGTTCATGGATGGTTAGGAGAAAAGAAGCATCTCCAATGACAAATTATTATGGTAATTCGTTAATCATAAAGTATCCACCATGGAAACAAACTGAATGGTACAAATCAGTTCCATGTTGAGTGCTGCGATCAATATCAGCAGTGGTCTGAGGAATATTGGGAGATCCCACATTCTGAGACCACATCTTCAGTTACATACACCTCAATACATATGGAAAAATTGATCACTTTTGATGGAAGGGGAAGGGATTTAGGGGCGCACTGGGTGTGCCAGGTCAGGTCAGGTATGGGAGCAGCGCATCACTGCTACTTTCCGCTGGTACTCCAGGGGCCACTGTCTGGCCATCCGCCAGGCAGATGTCTGGCCCATCCCCATCTCCTTGAGATGCTGATTAAACTGCTGCAACCATGAGGCACATGGCCGGTCCATTGGTCTCCTCCACTCACGAGGCTCCCTCGCTGAGATAATCTGGTGAGCAGGATCTGCGTCAGGATAATGAGCCACATGTCCATCCATACAGCCGCAGCTGATGCTCATGGACTATACAAGTAACAAATCTCACCTGAGACTCTCTCAGCAACTGTTTGTTGGACATGATGCCTGATCAGTGATAGCCAAGGATTCTCCGAAGATGCCTGGTACCAAAGGAATTAAGTCGCCATCTCAGATGCTTGGTCAGCATCCAAGTCTCAGATTCGTGGGGCAAGACTGGAATGACCAAGGACTTAAATATTCAAACTTTCGTCCTCCCACACAGGTACCGGCAGCAATACACCCCATGATCCAGGGAATCCATGACTATGCATGTCTGACCCAGATGTTTATTGACCTCTGAGTCACAGCCAGCAGAGACATGAATATCACTGCTAAAGCCGCTGTCACACCTTGACGATTTAGCCAGCTATGCGACGACGTATGAAAAATTTGTCTAAAACGCTGGCACACGTCGAATACGTTATGGGTAAGTTTTGTATACGTTAAGAGCACGCTGAAGCACGCTGGCATACGTCGTAGTAGCCGAGCTCGTCGAGAAATTTTACCATGCTCAAAAATTTTCGACGTATGCCAGCGTATGACTCACACGTTCCGCATACGCTGGCCATAAGTTGTAGGCACGTGCGCGATCGTTGACACACGTCGACACACGTTACTTGTAAGTTACTCATAAGTCGAAACACGTCGAGGTAATGTTTAGCGTCAGTATTCCAGACTCCATGTTTTTTTTTAATTCTTATTCGGCATGACGGTGATGTTGACAGTTCGATTTCTAGTGCGGTTATAATATAATATAATATAATTAAAAGGCTGCCGCTCAACGATTTAAATCATAGCCGCACTAGAAATCGAAGTGTCAACATCAGCGTCATGCCGAAGAAAAAACAACAACAACAAAAAAAAAAAAAACCATGGAGTCTGGAACACTGAAGGGTTCCTCCTGTGTGAACCCATTTTTATATACCAATTCCCCTAAACGGTGCCAATACGCCATTATGCGGTAGCTTAAGTTAGTAACACGTTCAGTAAGTTATGTGGTCATCCGGAAGACGTCAAATACGTCTACATACGTCAATATGCGTTGGAGATACGTTACACATAGGTTCAAAGCACGTTACTCATAGGTTCAAAGCACGTTACTCGTAGGTTAGAAATAAGTTTCGGGTACGCTAAACATTACCTCGACATGTTTCGACTTATGAGTAACTACAAGTAACGCGTGTCGACGTGTGTCAACATCGCGTAACGTGCCTACAACTTATGGCCAGCGTATGCGGAACGTGTGAGTCATACGCTGGCATATGTCAAAAAATTCAAGCATGTTAAAATTTGTCGACAGCTCGGCGTACTACGACGTATGCCAGCGTACTACGACGTATACCAAACTTACCCATAATGTATTCGACGTGTGCCAGTTGTTTTAGACAAATTTTTCATACGTCGGCATACGCTGGCTAAATCGTGAAGGTGTGACAGGGCCTTCAGTTGGAGCACATACAGAGACCAGGGAAATGACAACCAAGGAGTGACAAATCCTTCGTCTCATAATACACTCATTGACGGGTGTTACCTCAATCATCATTGGAGTCAGCTTATTGGATACAGCTACAGCAACTCTCACTAACTATGGACCAGGTTACAGCTGGTAACCATCAGAGTGACCAGCGCAATAGTAGGTGTAACCACCCACCATGATCTCACTCCAATCCGGTCTGCGAACCTCAGAGTGCTGCAATAGCGATGTCCAAATGCTTGAGCTCAGATGATAACAGAGACACGTGGTCATCCTTTCTTATGGATATGACATTCCAGACATCCACTTGAAGAGACCGCCTCAGGTTAACACAACGAGACCACCATCTGGTGGACGGTACCTCAGCACCACCTCAGAGTGCTGCAATAGCGATGTCCAAACGCTTGAGCTCAGATGATAACAGAGACACGTGGTCATCCTTTCTTATGGATATGACATTCCAGACATCCACTTGAAGAGACCGCCTCAGGTTAACACAACGAGACCACCATCTGGTGGACGGCACCTCAGCACCACCCCGACACACACTACCGCAATCTGACCCGGGAAGGTTAGCCCATGCTTTTTCTCCTTTCATCAAAGAGTGGGGGTCCCGAAGGCTTTGTCCCAATCACGTCATCCGGTGAGTTGCACTGCGGAGGGCAGCTGCACTGGAGGTACTCCCATGGAGTGGGTTTTCAGATTTATTTTTGCTTTTAGTATGTTTTGCGGTGTGCCCCCTCCCCCGGATTCAGACCTGGTCCATAGTTAGACTGTGGTCACTGTAAAATGGGCCATGCGGACATTGAAAATTTCTTCCACATCACCTCAAGCAAAACAATTCCCATTTATCAGGGACCTGTCAGAGTAAGTCATCTTGTTACATGTGATGCTTCGGAGGCAGCGTATGTGATATATCGACAGGTATTCAGGATATGATTGTATGTTTAAACACCTCTTGTAAGTGGATGGGGTCATTGAGGCCTTCCGGCTTTAAGAGGACATAAATACAAACAGTCGGCACATGTGTACAAACCATGGTAGCATAGTGTGCTGTAAAGCCCTGGTAGAAGGGATAGACTTTTTTATTGGGGCTGTCCCTTTCGCAAGATGGCCCAGAGGTTGTCACCTCCTATGAGTAGAGGGCAGCCAATCACAGGGTCCACGGTAGAAAAAGGCGGACCCAGGATCCAGAAGGCGGGCCAGAGAACATTGTGTGAAGAAGCTGTGGAAACGTACAAAGAGAGTCACGATGGCTGTTTCTGGACACACACATACAGAGTGTGACCTTGAACAAAGAACATCATGCTCTGTTTAGTTTTTCCTCGTCTTTGACTCACTTTCGCTGGCTCACTTCATCGCCGACTCACTTCATTGCTGGCTCACTTGGTAGCTTTCCCGCCTGGTAGCTGGCTTTCTTCGCCTCCCCTGCATCCTGAAAGAGTTTCACCATTGCCTTGCACATCACGCCAAAGGGAAGTCATCAATCAATTACTTCATTGTTTGTGAAACTGCAGTCTGTGGCACCTCGCCTAGTTAGGAATTGTTGTTTCTTTCATCAACAGGCAGAAGTTGCATTTTCCCTTTTCTAGGTTTGTGGCTGTTGCCGCGCTTGGGCTGTTTCAAACTGCACGTCTTATGCACCTTTCTCCCCATATTTATTCATTTTACATGAATCCCTTAAAAAGTTAAGAAATGTGTTCCATCTATCTGCCTCCTGTGTGTGTTGCCATGAATTTTGGTTCATTTGGCAACCTTGGGGAATGGTAAAGTTGTAGATAATTAAAGTGAACACAGTAGTTGGAAATCGTTCAGCCAGTCATGGGACAAAATATCCCAGCACGGAGGCATGTTGTGTTTGTGAGCCTCTGACACGAAAGTACGTATATATGCTTGTATGTATGTATGTATGTATGTATGTTTGCTGCTTGCTTGCATGTATGTATGTTTGCATGTGTGTATATGTATGTATGAATGAACCTTATAGAATCGAAGCTGTATACTGGAACTTGAACTCTACATTGTGCCAACTCAAGTCCAATCTTTTTTTTATTATTATTGCAGCACACGATCTATTTCTACAACAGATACTGGGAGGCTATTCCACAAACTTATAATCCTCAATGTAAAGAAGTTCTTCCATCCATTATTTTTGGTCTCAGCTTTTGTAGATTGAAAGAGTGTCCTCTGGTCATGGAAGCATTTTGCTGTGGATAAGGCATAATTTTGTTGTCATATTCATTGAGCATCTTAAAGGTCTCGGTCATGTCTCTGTGTGCACTCCGATATACTAGATTTGGAATATTCCGTTTTCTAAGTCTTTCCTCATTAGTGAAGTCTTTCAGGGATGAGACAAATCTGGTAGCTCTCCTTTGTATATTTTCCAAGGCATCAATATCTTTTAACTTGTATGAATTCCATACAGAGTGAACATATTCCAAACAAGACCATACGAAGTCTTTGTTGTTGTTTTATTAAATCTTGTTTTTTTTTTTAAAACAAACAATAAGCCAAGTCAGTTTTCCCCATTTATTTTGTATACAACATGTGTGGACAATGCACACAAAACTGAAATAACTTTCTACAGATTGTCACTCTGCATTCATTTAACCCAAAAAGCATTACAGGGATAGGTTCTTGACTCCCAAATGAAAGTTCTGAATCATCAACTGTTCTCCTTCCTCACTGCATGAAACATGAAACTTTACAAGATATTCAGCACAAGGCTCTTGGCTAAACCTTCCACAAAGACAATCATAGCTGTTAAGGAGGTGAGTTATGATGTCTCGTCTGTAGATTAAGGAGAGCTCACTCGGCAGTCGGAGCATGCATTTGATGATAAGCTGATGATAAGTGGAATCTTTGAGGAATGCATATGGAAATGGATTTGCATTCCAAAATTAATGGGAATTGCCCGTTATCTTTCCAAACCCTTTAACTCTCTTATTCATTTGCGTTGAATCATATCCCCTCAGCATTGGCGACAGTAATTTGCTGAACACTTGACATTTATCTGGAGAAGAGAAAGGAATGGTCATCAATCTAAACAGTCGTTCATTCCACATAAACTCTGTCTTTCACCAAGTTAATAAATATTTCAAATTTTGTTCCTCTTGAGTCAGTTATTTTAGTGCATTTTGAAATATTATTTCCTTGAATCTATTGACCTCTATCTTATTTAACATCTGACAAGTCTTCTGCACCTGCTGCATATTGTTCATCCATGCAAGTTAAAAATTCTTGTGTTTGGTTTAGAAGCATTTACTTCGTTTTTTTATTTTTGGTGGGGGGGGGGGGGGGGGGGGGAGTTACGATGGGTGCAACGCCTGCTTCTCTCTCTCTCTCTCTCTCTCTTCTCTTCTCTCTTCTTCTTCTCTCTCTCTCTCTCTCTCTCTCTCTCTCTTCATCCTGGGCCCCTTCACTGGGCTGGCCATTTCTAGCAGTGAGTTATCTGGAGAGTGGTGTAGTTGGGACAGAAAGTTGTAATTTGGTCAGTGTGACTACGATAGCTCGTCCACTCTTTATTGAACACAGTGTTAATAGTCATGAGCTAATGCTAACAAAATGAGTCCCAAGCTGAATGTCCATCTGAGGAACTGCACATTGATTGATGCATCACCCTGTCCACAAAACAACAGGCTGACAGTTTATGGTCGAGTTGAGAATCAAATCCAGACGAGAAGGCTCAAAGTCGAGTGCACTCCATCTGAATACCAGCCCCTATTTCTTCAACATCACCCCTCGGATTATTTGTTTTTATTGGCATGGTGGAACAACTCTGGTCCATTGTGCCACCAGTGAGCTGCCACATCCATATTTCGATTTCCTATGGAGTTGGTTCGCACAAAAAACTACCACTTGGGTGTCATTCCAGCAATGGCCAATGTTCTATGAAGTACATTGTCCATCAGAGACAATGATAAGCCATGCATTTCCATCTGCAGTGTGTGTGGACCTTGTTGATCCCATATCGTATTTCACAAGTATTGGTGTTTCGGCGAGTACTGTGGATACTTTTGAAATTTATTGCATGGGTCAATTATAGGATTTACCAGCTTGCCTTATTACCTTCGCAAACTTTGTTGCGAAGGTTATGTTTTGATCGCTGTGTATTTATTTATTTATTTTGTGAATATGTGTGTTTGTTTGTTTGTTTGTTATTCGCAAACTCCAAAAGTATTGAACTGAATCGCAGCAAATTTGGTGGGATGATTGGTTATTATCCGAGGACCATTTGATTAGATTTTGGGAGCGATCGGGTCAAAGGTCAAGGTCAAGGTCATGAAAAGGTCAAAATCGTCTTTTTACCATAGCGCGGTCAATTTGTATCCAATTTGCATGCAACTAATGCCAAAATGTTCAGAATTCAATGCCCCATCTTGTGATATGTGACATGACACAATGACGTAATAACCCTTATTAGCGCTTGGGAGTCAAAGGTCAGGGGGGTCACGACATTGCAAAATGTGCGGTTTTAGTCATAACACGGTCAATTCTTATCCGATTTGCATGAAACCAACACCAAAATGTTGACTGTCTGTTCCCCACACTCTAATACTAATTACAAAATTAAGAGTACAAAGGTCAAGGTCGAGGTCATGAAAAGGTCAAAATCGTCATTTTGCCATAGTGCGGTCGATTTTTATCCAATTTGCATGCAACCAATGCCAAAATGTTGTGAATTCAATGCCCAATCTTGTGATATACGATATGACACAATGAGCGTCATTACCTTTGTTAGCGGTTTGGGTCAAAGGTCAGGGGGGTCAACGACCTTTATTATCATAACGCGGTCAATTCTTATACAATTTGCATGTAAGTAGATTCAAAATGTTTAGAATTCAATTCCCTATCCTGTGATGTGTAATATTTGATTTCTTATAATGTGACCAGTTGTCATCAGATTGACTTGACACCGACACCCAAAAAGGTCAGGGAGTTCATACAGAAATTGTACAATGGACGTGAATCAGTGTCAAACAGCAGGAAATTTAATGTTTTTAAGCCATCATAACACATATGAGATGGCAGATGTGGTATGGATTAAATACCCTCACAATCAACGGTTTCTGGGTGGGGGAGGGCAAAATGTAGCGTTGGCGAAGGTATGCGCTCTACTGAGTGCCCGTTCTAGTTTAATTTAGCAACAGCTCACAGGATAACAGGATTGAGGAAAAGCCTTTGGGACCCCCACTCTTTCATGATAGGAGGAAAACCACCTATTTCATCAGATTGCAGAAGTGTGTGTCGGGGTGGTGATGAGGTGTTGTCCATTAGACGGCGGTCTCCTTGGGTCAACCCTTCGGGTGGGTGCCTGGAATGTCCAATCCCAAAGAGAGGATGATCACCTGTCTCTGCTATCATCTGAGCTCAAGCGTTTGGACATCGGTATTTCAGCACTCTCTAAGGTTTGGAGACCAGATTGCGGCGAGATCATGGTGGGTGGTTACACCTACTATTGGTCTACTTGCTATGATGCTTACCATGCCCAAGGAGTTGCTGTAGCTGTGTCCAATAAGCTGACTAATGATAATTGAGGTAACACCAGTCAACGAGTGTATTATGAGACAAAGGATTCGTCACTCCTTGGGTGTGGTTTCCCTTGTCTCTGTGTATGTACCGACTGAGGCAAGTGATCTCACCATGAAGGACGCATTCTAAGCCACGCTCGAGTCTGTGGTTGATCAGTGCCCCAGGCGAGATACTCTTCTCGTCTTGGGGGATTTCATTGCATCGACTGGAACTGATAGGGATGGCTATGAGACATGTATTGGTCCCCATGGGTCTGGAACTGTGAACCGGAAGAGCACTAAGTTCCTAGACTTTGCAAGAAGTCATGGACTTAGGGTGGCTGGATCATGGTTTCAGCACCCAAAGGCTCATCGCTGGACTTAGTATTCCAACGCTGGTGGTGTGGCAAAGGAGATTGACCATGTGCTATTTGATGGTCGGGGAGGATGATCCAGAATTGCAGGGTCTACCGGAGTGCTCATTTTCTCAATACAGACCACAGGCTTGTGGTAGCAAGTCTGAAGTTGCAGCATAAATCTGGGAGAATGCATCCCAGCCTCATATCCTCAGCTGGATGTTGGCAAGCTCAAGGATGAGAGGGTAGCTGAGGAGTTTGTGAACAGGCTGAGTGGGGATTTGGGGGTCTGGATGCTTTGAGGAATCCTGAAGAGTTGTGGAGTGCCTTCAAGACCACCGTCCTTGATGTGCCGGTGGATATCTTGGAAATCACCACAGGGCAAAGAATAATTTTGTCTCTCAAGGGACACTGGATACCATTAACCAGAGTCACAGGGCCAGGCTTAATGGCAGAGCTGAGCTGTTCAGGAAGTTGAGGCATAAAACTGGATGTGCGCTGAGGGTGGACAAGGAGGCCTATGTGCGAGGAATCTGTGAGAGGGTAGAGCATCACCTGTTGTCAAGTGATTCTCATCCTGCTTACAGGGGAATTTGTGCATTACGTTCATCCAAGCCCATCCGTCGGTGTACTGCAGTTAGAGCAGAGGGTGGTAGGTTCTCGACAGAGGAGTCCGGAGTGAAGGTCTGCTGGGCCGATTATTTAGAGCAGTTGTACCAAACTGATCCACCAACTGTTATTTGGATGTCATGGGTGTTATTATCCCCATTGCTGACCCACCAATCAACTGTGATCCACCTTTCTTTGTGGAAACACAGGCTGCGGTGAACCGGTTTAATGGGGTAAAGCTCCTGGGATCTGTGGCATCCACGATGAACATCTCAAGGCTGGTGGAAATGCTGTAGTCATGTTGTTGCATGCAGTTCTGTGCTCTGCCTGGAATACAGGCATCATCCCAACTGACTACAAGAGGGACCTTGTTGTCTCTCTCTGGAAAGAGATGGGTGATCGCCAGGACTGCAACATCTACCGAGGGGTGATGTTGCTCTCATTGCCGGGCAAGGACTATGCTTGGAAAATTATTGAAAGGGTTTGCCACCATCTGCTTGAACAGCAGCGCCCAAAGCAGTCAGGTCTTGCACCAAAGAGGTCAACGATTGACCATATCCTTGCCCTTCCGGTCCTCCCCAAATGCAGACGAGAGGTTCGGCACAGGCTGCTTGCAGCCGATGTTGATCTTTGCAAAGTGTTTGATTCAGTAAATTGGGATGCCTTCTTGAGGATTCTTGGTCTTCATGGGGTGCCACCAAAACTGATCAATCTGGCATCTGAACTATACTCTGGCACCGAGAGTGCTGTGAGATCTGTGATACCATCTCCAACTTACTTCCAGTTGTTCCTGGAGTTCTTCAGGGGTGAATACTATCCCCCGCACTTTTCAGCGCTTTTATAGGCTCGATTCTGGGGAGGATGTTGGAGTGATCATGCTGCGGTGCATCTTTTGGGAATGTCAAGATCTCTGACCTTGATTTCGCAGATCATGCAGCCATCTTTGCCGAGACATTGGATATCCTTTCTGGGGCACTCGAGTTGCTGATTGAGGAATCGGAGCTGCTGGGATTACAGGTTTCCTGGGTCTAAACTATGATCCAGGCTCTCAGTAACATCTTGGATGCTGCTTTCTTGTCGATACCTGTTTGTGGTGAGGATGTTGAGGTCACAGAAAGATTCACTTACCTTGGCAGTGATATTCATGTCTCTGCTGGCTGTGAGCCAGAGGACCATAGATATCTGGGTCGGGCCTGGGGAGTCATGGATTCAATGGATCATGGGGTGTGACGCTGTCAGCACCTGTGCAGGAGGACGAAAGTCCGAGTCTTCAGGTACTTGGTGCTTCCAGTCTTGCTCTACAGATGTGAGACTTGGACTCTGACCAGGGATCTGAGATGGAGACTTAATTCCTTTGGTAGCAGATCTCTTCGGAGAATCCTTGGCTATTGCTGTTCGGACTTTGTGTCCAACAAGCGGTTGCTAAGATGAGATTTGTTACCTGCATAGTCCATGAGTGTCAACTGCGGCTGTATGGACATGTGGCTCGTTTTCCTGACACTGATCCCGCTCACCATATTCTCTCAGTAAGGGAGCCTCGTGAGTGGAGGAGGCCAATGGGCCAACCACATGCCTCGTAGTTGCAGCAGGTTGATCGGCATCTCAAGGAGATGGGAATGGGCCATGCATCTGCCTGGGGGATTGTCAGATGGAGGACCCTGGATTACCGGCGGAAAGAGGATGCAGCGACACACTGCTCTGGCGCATGCTCCCATACCTGACCTGACCTTATTTAAATGCCTCCCACACTATACCTGCCTTGGCAGCCATATGAGGCTTGTGGTGCTGCTACAATTAAAAGATGGTATAAAATGACGATAAATACCAGTCTTGGTAAAGATTAGTGATGGACTGCATCAGTCGAGAAAGTCACAATGGATTTTCCCAAACAGGACTTGTGAAAACCCAAGTTTACCACTGTGGAAAACAATGTGAAGCTCACACTTCAGGCCTTATCCTTCATCGAGGCAAAAGTTCATGCTTGTTGGTCGCTGAAGCCACATTCGACTTTAATAGTCACTGCCTTAAGTCATAAATTATTCCAAAAGGTTTTTGTTCCACTTTTCATCCTTCAATGTTGTGTGACTGCTGTGACTTATCTTAGCGAGGTCAATTAGGCCCATATGAGTTTTTCTCAGTCTCATGAGATCTACCATTGGGGGCTGAGACTTCCAAACATAATCAATCAGACCATTGGATTCTCAGCTGCCGCATCAATCTTGGAAGGAACTTCCCAGGCATTCCAGTTGCCTAAATCTGCCTTAAGATTCAGGAAATTAACTCAAAGCTTTTGCAAAATTTCCTGGAAAACAAGGCTCTGAATCTTATCAGCTCACCGTTTCTTGCCTTGTGAGGTGAACCAACCACATGAACCTCACAACACAGTTGTAACTACTACTGATAATTTACCTTTTTCAAAAGCAGTGAAATCTGTTCTCTGCAAAGGATTAAATTTGTTCCTGTCTAAAAACATAAATGAGTTGAATTCACTGGGCTTGCAAGATGGCCTCAAGGTAAGCACATTTACCACTGAGCCATCTTGCCTGGGTTTGAATCTCAGCCCAACTACAAACTGTCACACTGGTGTTTCACAGGCAGGGTGAGGCATCAATGAGTGTGCCATCCTTCAAATGGACGTTAAACTTGGCGTCCCATCTGCCAAAATTAGTTGGTGGACATTAAAGATGCCACTGTGTCCTTCTCGAAGAGTAAGTGAACTATTACAGGTACCATGGCCAAATTCCAAATTCCTGCCTTAACTGACAGAAGGATTTGCATCAGCAGCACAGCTGCACTCCCAGGAGTGATGCTACTTGCAGTCATGTGCTCATAAACAAAGAAGAATAAGTTGAATTCACTGTTTTAGAAAACACCAAAAATGCTTCTCCGCCATGTTCAACTCGAGGCATTTTTTTCACAGCAGTGAAGATCACAAGATCACAACAAATAAAAACGATGAATTTGAATCTCTCAACACTCGGAAATCAATTTGGATCCCTCCAGATGGACAGTTTTCCTCTGTAGTAAACATTTTTGTCTATTAACCCAGCCACATAAACATGGAGGACTTACAGATAGCCCAGTTAGCATATTCACCAATTCTGGACCTGACTACAAACTGTTACCCTGGTACTTCACCAATAAGGAGACTTTAAGCCAGGGTGCAATCTTCCAGCATTTGCTGTTGGACGTTAAAGATCCCACCAATTATTTCTCAAGAGGAGACCATTTTTGTGCCAGCATCCTGGTCAAATTTGAAAAGCTTAACTTCAATCACAGCACCGGTTTTTCTAAAGTTTTGAAGGAGGAATGGAGCATACCTAAAACTCTCTGCAATGATAAAGATATTGTGATCAAACCGACTGACAAATAATGGCTCTATCGTTGTTTGGCACAGACCTGTACAAACAGGAAGCTTTTCAGTAACTTGTCTGCACTGGGTTTTTATTTTAGAATGAACATAGACCTTACACCAGCTAACCAAAAACTGGCAAGGAAACTTTTACTGACATGCTTCAGAAACAAGAACTTCTTACCACTGATTACAACTCCAAGAACACCAAACATTTATTCTCTTCTGAAGATTCACAAGGCAATAAACTTTGGCTGCCCCATCGTGTCTACCTATAGTTGTCCCACCAAGCTCATCTTCAGTTACTTTCATTGGAAGACAGCTTCTCTCGTTCAGTCGCTCCCTTCTATTATTATGCACACGAACCATGCACTTAAAGTTTTCGATCAGTTGAGGTTTTTCTCCAGCAACAACCTTTTATTCATAATTGATATTAAATCTTTGTACACCATCATTCCCAACGACGAGGGTCCTCGGGTGCTCAGACTTTCATGAAAAGGTTTTGCTCCCACGAAAGGTAATGTCCAAAACGTTAGAATCACCTTGTTTCACACGGCAATGAACTTTCCGTTCCTTAACTACTGCATGGGAGAATCCACGATGGAATGGATTTAATTTGATGTCTTTTCGATCCGTTATTTATTAACTTCTTCGAACAAGGTCATTCATTTACACCAATGGATTAAATCAACAGGAAATTGATTGAGTTACGCTGACCCTGATGTGAAGCAAGGAGAAGCTGACGTGTCAGGTGTTAACCCTGTGTCGGAGAAAAAGTGCTGACCCATCATTGCTCTTTTGCTCTGATGAAGGGCTAACTCCCAAAACATCAGCTTCTATTTTCTTCCCATTTCCATTTTGCACACCACAATCAACGTCCTGCTGATTTCACCCATTGTTTTCTACCTGTCCACCAAAGCAAATCGACCCGAGCCTTCATGCAAAAGACAAGTTCTTCATTTTACATTAATTTGCACCCATTGCTGCCATTTCGCACACCACCTTCCATGCTGTGTACTAAATCACAGAATATTTGTTAAACCCATTTGTGAGCCTTATCCATAATGGAGCAAAGATAAAGTGATTGGTGGAGTGTTGAAATGCTTTACTGATTGGTTATACACAGCTAGTATTACCTTTTTTAACCATAAAGTTGAGCGAAGAGAACAATAAATGTTGTGAAGCGAATGCCATTGTTTTGTAATTTGTGTGTGACGAAGGCTTTGTCGTTGCTTTATTCGGGCAGATTCATCGATTCCAAGTGACTTGAGCAGCACTGCATCTTCCCCTCTGTTTGACAGTGGATTGCATCTGAATAACAACTCCACAAACACAGTAAGGCCCACATGACAATCCCACAACACCCATGAACTGAGCCAGGTTTCCAATGCCATCAATGGCTCCTCAGCACCAGGCCCACACAAATAACGGGTACATAACAAGAAAAATTGTTTTTTTAAGTGTACATGTCACTGTACATTTCAATAAAGAATATATATATGTGTATATATATATATATATATATATGTACAGTGTATACATATACATACATATATATACATACATATAAATATATATATATATATTATGTTTTTGTTTTTTTTAGTGCTACATCATCATTTTGTCGTGTTATTGCAATTTACATTTTATTTCCGCACTGCAGTCATTTATTGGCATGTGGAGTCACTGCACTGTCAACGATGGAGTCCACAAATGGTTACTCTGTCCCTCCCGTGAGATGTCGTTAGGAAAACGCAGACTGTTTTGCCCAAATATGGCTGGATATTTTAAGCATAGTCAAGGCTCCTGTACGATAGAAAACTAAACCTTTGGCCATCAAGAGTAATCGTGATTGCTGGGTGAAATAAAATGCTTGTGTGGCTAACATTGGCAAATCTGTCATTTGTATGTGAATGGCTGAATGTTTAATTAAATTGACTTTTGACTAATTTTATTGATCATGTAAAAACACGAAATTCATCTTTCCAGTCATTTTGTGCAATAAATAAATAAACAATGAGCAATAAATCCACTCCATGTGGTAATTGAATACTTTCATTAAAGCAATCACATCCAATTCCACGACCCATTCAAGGAATCCTTCACAAAATGATTGTCACATAATATAATGTTCAACATTAAAAAATAATCATAAAAACAATATAACATATACAGTATATTAATTGTAAATACCAAATGAATAATTCAAACACGGCAGATCTCTAACAGCAACACCTTCATTAAACTCATCTCGAGAAGGAGTCATTGTATTGCCTCAAAGCACAAAGCAAAAATGGATTTCTAAATCAACTGGTTTTAACCCGTGGAAGTCAAATTCTTCCTGACCGATGAAAAAAAAACTAAACAAAGATGGAGAGGGTGATTTACATCATCAATAATAATCTGAGATTTCCGATCTAACACACCCACCAAAAATTTGGTTGGTTAAATTTGAAAATAACCTTTATGCCTTTGTTTTTAAACAATGTTTTAATTTACCCACAGCTTGTCACATCCATGGTAAATAAATAAATAAATAAATAAACAGACCAACAAACAGACGGTCCATTGAGAAACAACCACAGCATATCACACTTTCCACATGCCCATGGTAAAAACTCAAAAGCTCTGTCATTCTCTCACAAGGCAAGCCTCCATGTTTGATTTTGTTGACGGGACGATTCAAAGTACGAACTAGAAAGCATCTTAAAATACAAAGCCCGTCCACATCCACTTTATACTCAAATTAAACTTATTGTGTTATACCTGTCTTAAGTTTGGAGTGATTTCAGTCTCAAGGAAAGAGAATAAAAGTTTGATTTCTCTTAACTGTTCATCAGTGTCGTTTATTACAATGTCATCAAAAGAAATTTTTTACAAGTTGCAACCTCATATGAACATTTACCACAACGAATATGTAATTGATAAGAAAGAGGGAGTGAGAGAAGAGAGAGATACAGGTGCAGAGATTTTCAGAGGCAAAAAGTTGACAGCGGATGGTCCACAACACTCACACCGGGAATGCAACATCATCAGTTCGGACTGTAGAGCTAATCCCAATCCGCCACCACACTCAATGGATTGATCACCCAGTGAAAATAGCTGCTAAATTATTCCTGAGTTAATCCCCTCTGATGTTCTGTTCTGTCTGCCCATAATTATATGTTAATGGCCTCCCACCTCAAGTGTTTATCCATTCAGATGAAACTATATCTATTCAGGCCTTCTTTATATTTTGATCTTGAAATTGTGAACCTATTTGGTGAAATCAAGAAATGAAGTTGTTTTTCCCCTTTTATGTATTGAAACGAATGAAACTCGGACTCTGAGGTTTGATGTGGGGTCCTTGGTGTTACCGTACAGTGAACAAGTGTAATAAACGATGCCGACGAACAGTGAAGTCATAAGGCACAGTTGGAATCAATGAACAGTTGAGAGATAAGGCAGAATCGGAATCGACTCCTGAGGATTAGAACCGCAACAGGCGGGTAATCGACTTTGCAGAATTTGGGATTCAATTCCAGGTTTCAATCAAGGGAACTGTGTATGTATATTATATATATATATATAATTATATATATTATATTATATATTATAATATATATATATAATATCTTCTTCTTTCGGCTGCTCCCATTCGGGGTCGCCACAGCGGATCATCCGTATGATCCGCATAGTGATTTGGCACATGTTTTATGCCGGATGCCCTTCCTGACGCAACCCTGGTCGCCTCTTACGACACAGGGATATGGTACACCTATTTTAACTGGGTATACACCGGCCCAGTACACTGGTACTCACTTTGCCGACCTCGGAAGGATGTCAGGCTGAGTCAACCCCCTGGTGTATTAATTCAGTGGCCCAACGGGGCTTGAACTCAGGACCTTTTGGAACCCAAGCCGCTGCCCTAACCATATATATATATATATATATATATATATATATATATATATATATATATATATATATATATATATATATATATATATTTATGCATATATATCCATCCACAACCATTTGCAACTTCTCTGAAACTACACACACGATTTCAATGAATCTTTACCACAACCTTCATCACTCAGTATGAACCAAAGTTTGTTTGTGGCCCATTAAAAAAACATCATCCCCTAAGGGGGCCTATGAGGGGTGGGGGGTGGTGTTTGCACCCAGGATAAGTATTTGCTTTCTTCTCAGAAACTACACACACAATACCAATGAAACTTGACCTCAACCTTCATCACCCATGATGGACTAGAGTTTGGTCACGACATTAAAAATAATCTGCGTCGAAAGGGGTCTACAGAGGGGTGGGTTTGCCCCAAAAATATGTATTTACATTATTCTCAGAAACTACACATACAATTTCGATGAAACTTGACCACAACCTTCGTCACCTGTGATGTACCAAAGTTTGTTCACAGCATTCAAAAAATTGAGGTCTACCGGTGGGGTTGCCCCTCAAAATATGTGTTTGCTTTCTTCTCACAAATTACACACATGATTTTGATGAAACTTGACCGTAACCTTCATCACCCATGAAGTACCAAACTTTGTTCACACCATTAACAAAAAAATTGTGGTCTAAGGAGGTCTATGGAAGTTTGGGGTAGGGTTGTCCCCCAAAATATGTATGTGCTTTCTTTCTTCTCAGAAACTACACACACAATTTCGATTAAACTTGACCACAACCTTCGTCACCTGTGATGTACCAAAGTTTGTTCATGACATTAAAAAAAAAATTGAGGTCTAATGAGGGGGGTGGGGATGGGTGAGGATGGGCTCATTAGTTCTGCCATTGGAATAAAATGAGTACGGTTTATGTGTTTGAGGATTAATGCAACGGCCTGCCTCTATGGACTGTCGAGGCAGTTATAGATGTGGAAGGCAATTGTTTTACTTGTTTTTAAACATAGCACATGATCATAGATTAGCTAAAATATGTTCCACGCCACAGGTATACATGTGTTATTCCACACCGCAATGACTTTGCAGCACTGCACCTCAGAAACTACAGATGTTGCACTTCACCCTGCGCATGCGAAGAAAAAAGCAGGGTCAAGCAATTGGTTCACTTCTGTTTGTCTGTCTGTCCAGGTCTGTCTACGAACATCAGTTTATGATGAAGGAGCAACTTGATTTCAATTGAACGTCATAGTTTGTGCACAAATCAGGACCTTGATTGGAAAACTAACCCGTAATTTTGCATTATTTTGCCTCTCAATTTGTCTGACTCACACATGTGTATATTGGAGTGATATTTTATTTTTAGTCCGTCTGCCTGCCTGGCAGTCAAACAAAATTGAAAATCATTCCAAACAGGAAACTTACCATTTGTAAGGACATCATAAAGGACACAAACAACAGGCATGAAGAACTTATGTAACGTGTTAAATAAGGTGATGTTAAAGAAGCTGCCTCAACGGCGGTAAAACTCCAATTTTTTTTTGTTCTATAACCTTTAAAATCTTTATTTTATTTACATTGAATTATAAACTTAAACACTGTTGAACACAAATCGCAGTACTTGGAGAAAATATTACAGTATTTTTGATCATCTCAACCATCATTTTAGATCCTCAAATGTAGCACTCGCAAACCCTGCCTATGTCCTTGTTTCTCATGACTGTGTGGGTTAAGGTGTTCTATGAACTCTCTACTTTGTTCATGGTGCGTGTGATATCTCGCCGACTCGCCATGAAGGACACCACACAGTGAGATCTTTAACATCCATCAACTAATGCTGGCTGATGGGACCTGCATTTAACGTCCATCCGAAGGATGACACACATTGATGAATTTCCTTACCTGTGAAGCACCAGTTTATAGTTTATGGTTTACGTCAGTTTATAGCTGGGTCAGGATTCAAACCCAGGCAAGACAGCTTATAGACGCTCCAGTAGATTTAGGCCATCCTGTCAGTCCTGAGACAACTGTTGATTGAGAAGGAAACGTTATACATGAAAGGAATTGTGTGAAATTGTTTAGAGTGAAATCTCCTCTGATTGCTCATGGTGTGCGAGAGTCTCGTCATGCTCGGAAATGTTCCTCCTGATGCTGAAACTTCACACTCCACAAAATACACTTGTATTGAGAGAGAGAGAGATCATGCTGGGTAAGTTCTTCAGGTCATAAAAATCTCCTTGAATCATTAATGTGACACAGATGTACGTACGGTAGTCGAAACACGAACGTTTTATTATTTTTCAAAATTTGAATATAAACACATTAGTGCACATTGAACATTTTGATTAACCCCTTTTCTTTCCTCATTTCCCCCTTTTCTTTATTTCCTCCTACCCTTTTTCTCAGTGGATACACATCCTTTAAATGACAAATTTTATAATGTTAAATCTTGTCTCACTCTCATTCCCAAATGTTCTTATCCCATACTGCTTACTCTTTGGTTTTCTGTTTAACTTTTGGAGAGCAAGAAAACCCATGCCCGATCTCCCATCACGTTTATACACAGTTCTCTTACTGACTGCTTCATTCTCGTTACCTTCACCAGAGGAGAGAGTATTGCATTTGGGTCCATTTGTCTGTCTGTCTGTTTGTTTGTTTGTCCGCACACAACGTGAGTATGGTTTTTCTCCGCAACCACTTGGTGGATTAACACAAACTTTTCAACATCAGAGCACCTACTCATGTAGACGTTTAAATGATAATTATGATGACACAGGTCACGTGGTGTGGCAGCCATATTGGAAAAAAGGAAAAAACTTTGATCCTCTTTATCTCTGAAACCATACATTGGAAAAATTGAAACTTGGCACATTGCAAGTACTCCATTTGGGTTTTGAAAGTGTCTTAATTGGGTTTGGGGATTGGGTCTTATGGGTCTTTGGGTCTTCGGGGTCTTAAGGGATCTTATCGTCCAGGCATGTCATGTCTTCTCTCAAGCATCTATTTTAATGTCTCAAACATGTATAAAAAAAGGTCTTATGGTTCTTCGGGGTCTTTAAAAGCTGAGGTTGTTGTTCTTCTTTCGGCTGCTCCCGTTAGGGGTCGCCACAGCGGATCATCCGTTAGGATCCGCATACTGATTTGGCACAGGTTTTACGCCGGATGCCCTTCCTGACGCAACCCTGGTCGCCTCTTACGACACAGGGATAAGGATTGGGTTTCGCCATGATTCCGGCTACCCTACACCCTCTCATAGCGCAGCCCAGCACAGAGCTCCCGTCCTCAAGCGATCCTCCAACCCAAGCCTCCGCGTAGCCAGATTACAGGCGCACGCCACTACACCCGGTTCTTTAAAAGCTGAGGTTGTGGATGAAAAATACACTTGTGAGAACCCCCGGGTCAGACTTGGTCTGTGTGCCAAATTTAGTGGTTGTCAGTCCAGTGATCTTTGCAAAAAACACGAACAGACAGACAGACAGACAAACATCTGATGAATATTATTTATGAGATATACATCTTCAAGGGACGGGCATGGCATGGCAATTGTGAATTGGAACGTACCCTACACCACGTACCTTCGCAGATAGCTTTGGCTAAACCGCAGCACGAAAACGGTGAACGCATTATTTATTTAGTTGGGTTCTAATTGTGTGTGGAGTCAGGCCAGCTGTGCAGTGAGCCAATGGGTGGAAGACATAGCTCGACTAATGAGGTGTGCTGGCCTTTGGCCGTGTTATATGTCACATGATATCTGTTAACCAATGAGATTGCATATAAATGAAAAAGCCAGAAAAGTGATATTTAAAGGCAAGCTGGTGGATGAAAATACCTTTAGGACAATCCCTGGATCGGACATGGGCTGTGTGCCAAATTTGGTGGTCATCAGTGTCCAGCGCTCCTTGCAAAAAACGTGAACAAACAGACAGATATCCGATTAATCTTATTTATTATATTACGTAACACATAGTGCACCAACACCACACAAAACAAGTCCTGGCAAGGGTCTGCAATCTCTGATTGCTCTTTTTCTTCTTTAATTTTGTAATTCACTCTCACCAATTAGAAATCCTGCCAAATTTATATTTTGAAATTTGAAGAGGGTGTTCTGTGGAACCCTTACATCATTTGAAATGAATCGTTTCAAATGTACCCAGATATCTTTTTAACATTAGAGCTTTTTCCTTCCATAATGGAGCATAACAGTCACTTATTTTTACCATATGTCATTCGGCTGTATGAACATGAAGAGTCACGCCCATTTGTTCAGTTCTACTATACTGTATTGGACATCTGCTCCACCCAAAGCTTCCTGGAACATATAGCAATACACACAAGGAAGGAGGGAATACATAAGGGAACAAGAAAAAGAGCACTCAGAGATTGCAGACTCTCGCCAGGACTTGTTTTGTGTAGTGTATTTTGTGTGGTGTTTGTGTACTGGTGTATTACATAATTAATAAGAGACATAATTAGAAATGCCACTTTATAAATGCTGGCAGTGATGACTGGTTCAGCCATTTCAGAGAAGAAGATTTTTGAAAAGTAAAAAAAAAAATAAAAAACGAAAATGGCTGCCAAATCACGTGACTGATGATGCCATCAAAAACATTTTTGTGGACCATTTTATCCCTAGTAGACCCTCAAAAATGTTCATACTGATCAGATGTAGCATTCTACATATGCAATTATGACGTCATAATGAAGGCACCTATGATGTCATTGAAAAAATCGTACTCATTCCCCAAGAAGAGTACTTGCTTTGTGCCAAGTTTCAATATTTTCTTGATGCGGTTTCAGAGATACAGAGGTCCCAAGTTTTTTTTCCGTTTTTCCAATATGGCTGCCACACCACGTCACCAATGACCTCATAATTACTAAAAACATTCTACAATAGTCGCATCAATGGTGAAAATTTCATCTCAATCTGACAAGCGGTTGCGGAGAAAACCACGAAAGGGTGTATTAGATATTGGCACGGTTGCACAGGCTTGATGGGTCAAATGGCCTCCTCATGCATTGAAGTTCCTTGTGATTTTTTGTATTACCTTGTAAATGCCTCCCTTTGTGCCATCCACAGACACCATCATCCCCTTCGTCCCCCGTCACGGCTGTGCCTCGCTGGGAAAAGCGTTGGATGGACTCTCACTCGCTGCATTTGCTCCTCGCTCGCATTTCTTCCTACATCCCCAGCACTGACCAACTCAGGTGGGTTGTGCGGACCTCAGTGCAGGTCAATCCGACTGCATTGCTTTCAGATACACATTTGTGTACTTAGCGCAAAATTTCTTGGAGGTAGCTTTTGAAAGGAAGTGATAGTTTTTCTCCTTTTGTTTAATTATGAAAGTTGTCATTAGAAAAGAGTTAAGCTTTCAATGGTATGGGGTTGGGGGGAGGGAGGGGTAGTTTGCATTTCACAAGTTAAATTATATAGCACAACTATTCATTATTAAAGGCCAGGTGGCACCCTTCTGTACGTTTACACCCGTTGCATGACTAATGAGAATGCTTCCTTTAAGATGTGCTTTTAAATAAAAGGACAAGGTAATTGTACATCATCTCCTTCCTCTTCAGAATTTCCTCCTTCATTAAGCTTTTCATCACATCTAGTGTGCAATACCAAACGTTAATTGATTGTGTAATTTCACATACTTCGGCTTTTACCCACTTAATTACTACAATTCCCCACAGGGATACTCTCTCTCATAACCACAAGTATTTAATTTTGGCATGAAGCTGTACTTGTGATTATTATTGGCATACCCCTTGTCACCCCATTCATAATTAACTGTAAGTCCCCATTGACTTAACGTGTCAGTATCACATATCATGCTAATTCCTCTCACTGATTTGCTCAATTTTATATTTACATTCATTTCTTACTAAAAAAATATTCATCTTTGTGCGTGTTTTAATTTTTTTTAATATAAATGTTTTAGGTCATGGCTTGGCTGTTTAATATGTACTCTGTTACGAGATATATACTGTCCCGCTCAATGAGGGGTAAAATGTTTTTTTATTGATGTGTTCAGCTTATTTATGAAAAAGATGTATTGATCTCATCTTTTCTCAAAGTTACGTCATTTGGAACCATTTGTGGAACAAATATAATCGAGTTAATGTTTTAGTAAACCACTAGCCATGCCTACCTGGTGCTTCTCTGATGGGTTGAATTAAAAGGCAGCATGTTGCACTTCACAAATATATTGCATATTTATCTGTGATTCTCAATGAGGACGTAAAATTACGTGAAACACACAAATAATAATCTTTTATAAAACGTTGTTGTTTTGCTGTTACTGTATCTCATTGCTGTGGTTGTAGTTTGTGTGCTCCTTCCATGCACTGTGTGTGTGTGTGTGTGTGTGTGTGTGTGTGTGTGGTGGTCCTGTGTGTATGTATGTATGTACATGTATATATACATATATATATATATATATACTCGTATATATATGTATATATGTATATAATAAATATATGTATATATGTTTATATATATATATATATATATATATATATATATATAATTTTATTAATTTATTTGTTAAAGAAAAAGTCTTTTACAACCAAAAGTACAAACTAAATCTACTCCGCTAATTTGAGCAAAAAGTGAGAGCAGACCCGGTCTCAGGTGACATTTCACCAGCTTCACCATTTCATTTAATTTCATGACATTTCACCACCAGCCAGCTTCCTCAGGCACAATAGACCGCGAGCCTCTGCACATGGCCAGTTTTTATTTCGATATGACCGCTCATTTCCGGTCACGTGCTGGAGCCCAAAGTCAAATGGAGGAGTGCTTTTTTTTATTTTATTATTATTTTATTTTGCAAAAGCAAAATAAACGTCAAATCACATCATCGTTTGGGTGCTCTGCTCTTTTTTGTTTTTACTTCCACGTGATCTGGTGTTGTATGTGTGTGGCTGACCGTATGTGTGTGCTTCTTGTTGTTTTTGTGTTTATGGAACAGGAACACGGCTGGTTTCATGTCCGGGTTGGGCATGTTGAGGAGTTGTTTGTGTGAGTGTTGGCGTTCTCGTTGGGTGTTGTGTGCATGCGGATGTGGTGTTTGGAATTTAGTGATTGTTGCTCACCTTGTCCAGCTGTTTGCACCATCCTGTTTTTGCCATTTGCATCAGAGGTGTGTATTGTGTGG
>CM068961.1:63430215-63451227 GCA_035128595.1 Eptatretus atami
GTCCCCAAAAATATGTATTTGCTTTCTTTTCTGAAAACATATACACAATTTTGATGAATCATGGCCACAAACTTTATCACCTGTGATGTACCAAGGTATATTCATGGCATTAATAAAAAGCATCCAAAGGTATTTACTTTCTTCGCAATTATTTATTTTGTGGGTCATCCACGCCTACCAGTGGTTGCCTGGTTATCTTATCCAGCCTCTACCAGGTGAGCGCCCAGGGGTACTGCCCCTGTGTTTAATATCTCTGTGATGTTCTTTGTTATCATTTCTGTAGGTCCAGCTATCACTGGTACAATTTTCGCATTCTTTAGCTTCCAGGATTTTCTCACTCCATTCTTGAGATCTTGGTGTTTGGTCATTTTCTTGATTTCTGCATTGTTTAGTCCAAAATCATTGGTATTACCACTTCAATTAGCAATGCCTTCTTCTCTTTTTTTTGTATCAAAGTATGATATCTGGTCGCAAAGCTTTCTTTTCGATGTTTTAGCTTGATGGGATCATGAGGTCAGACGTGAGCTGTAGGTACTTCCATGTTTTCCGTGATTACTTTTGGTTCATGTTCCCACAAATTTTCTGGAACTGGGACATCAAAGTTTTTGCAGATGTGCAGCGGATTACATTATAAACTCTGTTGTGTTATTGTGTGTACAGCTGTTCTGACATGAGCTTGTTTTTGTGTGTGTGTGTGTGTGTGTTCAGTCATTAAGCATAACATATTATTCTCTTTACTAACCACCTCCATCTCTCTCTCTCTCTCTCTCTCTCTCTCTCTCTCTCTCTCTCTCTCTCTCTCCTCTCTCTCTCTCTCTCTCTCTTCCTCTCTCTTCTCTCTCTCTTCTCCCCCCTCCCTCTCTCCTCTCTTCTCTCTCCCTACCCTCTCCCCTCTCTCAACACCCCTCCTTAATACCCCCCCATCAGCGAAACGATGGTTTGTATTTGCTTGTATGTATATAAAGCTACCTTAAGGCACTTGCGCTCCTGCTTCTTTCTTTCTTCTTCTTCTTCTTCTTCTTCTTCTTCTTCTTCTTCTTCTTCTTCTTCTTCTTCTTCTTCTACTTCTTGCATCCTGGAAAGAGGGACTTTTAAAACAGTCATTTTTATGATTAAACAGATACAAATTTTTGTTCCAAGAAAATCGATTATTAACTTTCCAACCAAGTAATTGGATTAATTAGCTTTAGTTTTCCAACAGTATTTTTTTTGTTACTCTTTGACAGCAGGAACGCTTTGGAATATAATGAACGTTTCTCCTTTTGGTAAAAGAACATCAGCATTGGTTTGTTACATACAAAGCAACAACGTAATGCTCAATCAGTTAGTCATGTTTATTACCATTTTGCTGTGAATCATTATTCGATCGATGGTACATTCTCACAAACATTCTTATGAGCTGAGTTTTCGCGACTTTCAGTTACTTGTCAGAATGGACAAAGTTGGCAAGACCCCTTACGTGGCCCCAAAAGACCAGTGACCGTACCACCCAATGCTGTCATAGATTTATGGTGCCGGAATTCCGTTTATCCATCAAAATTAGACTTTTGTTGAAGATTTGCTTTCTGTTCATGGCTATCATGAAATCTTGTGTACCACAAAATTGCTCTCATATTGTTGTATTTTTAATATTTGTATTATTTTGACAACTGAAGTTTGTATCACCAGCACTTAAATATAACAATAGATTTTATAGAAGTATTTTGGTTTATATCAGTCTTTTCTCTTTTGGGAAATTGGGGGAGGGGTGAGGGGTGGAGGGAGTATGTTCTTTTTTGCGTTTTTATCCTTCTTTCTTTCCAAAAGCAATCACACACGATTCCTTCATGTTTGAGCCGATCCTATTCAAATTTGACATGGAGCCTTTTTATTTTTGGACCAACACATCCAGATTCCTTTCTTTTATTTTTTTTATTTAAAGCCCCATTCCAATTAGAAGGGGTCAAAGTTGAAACCCTAAAATCACATATTTTCCTTACCATTCCCTTGTATTTGAGTTGGTGGAGATGAAATTTACCACAAAGGTCATTTCAAGCAGCCTTTATAGAGATAGTTGAAACATTTCTGCAGTAAAGTAATTTTGAGATTATGCATGGGTCAAAGGTCAAAATTGGTCTCAAAACTAAAAGTTTTGTCTTCAAAGCATTTATATTCAAACCAGTGCAAACACGATCTGGCACAAAAACCTCACCATAGCTCCGACAGATGAAAGCAGGTAGACATTGTTCTCGTGTCTTAATTTGGCAAATGTTTATGTGTTTACATATAGGCCATGATGCACCTTGTTGTCACAGAGGTCTTTTGGAAAACTAGGTCATGCTGGCCTATGTATGGCCTGATCTGACCTTTGACCTATTTCTGCTAATGAGTAAACCCTAATTATGTGGCCATCTGTAATGTGTGGCCAAAATCCTCAGCATTCAAGTTTGTTTGGAACAATATTTGAAATGTTCAATAAAATTGATGATGTGGCCACCTGTTTTACATATACACAGTTGACATTGACCAAAATTTTGTAATGTCTGTTTTATTGTATATTTTTCACTGTGGATTTATGAGGTTTTCAAAAGGCCAGTCAAAGGTCAAAATCTGTTTCAACATAGGAATGAGAATTTTTTGCAGCTTGAACACAGATTTTACACCCTCTTATTTTCTCGTTATATTTGTGGTTGAGGAGTGCAAATTAGGGGAGACATTGCATTTGCTTGTATGTGTCTGCGATACGAGTTAGCCCATTCCACATGCAGCTCCCACGTACCGCGGAAGATGGGGTTTTGCAAACGCTTCTCTGTGTCTGTGTGTCTGTCCAGGCCATAACGTTTTTACCAATTGAGCTTTTGTCATCAAATCTTCAAAAAAAACCTTTATTATGATATTGTGGAGAACCCAAATTAATAAAATGTATAATTTTTTTTTAAACTGTCGTTTTCATCAAGTTTAGTTCAAATACAAAGCGGATGTGGATGGGCTTTGCATTTTGAGATGCTTTGTCGTTTATATTCATTTTGTTTTTGTTCTGTGTATAAGGCTCAAGCAAGAGCTTGTACTCATATGTACATCACTTTCAGGGCAGGAACATATCATCATACTTTTTAATTAATAGCAAGGACATTGCAAGACTAACTAGAATGTAGAACGCAAACCTCCGCCAGGCTGAACAGTTTACGTTTTGTATCCCAGTGATAGGCCGGATCTGCATCCGGACCTGAACCAAAATCTAATCGGCTTGTT
Organism: Eptatretus atami; assembly: GCA_035128595.1. Lineage (NCBI taxonomy): Eukaryota > Metazoa > Chordata > Myxini > Myxiniformes > Myxinidae > Eptatretus > Eptatretus atami. The sequence continues at coordinate 63,433,447 of CM068961.1, forward strand.
CTTGTCACCCAACCAACTCCTCCACATATAATTTCAGGAAGTACATGTTTTTCCAGTAACTCCTTCCTGGTTAAACTTCTAAAATTTAAGCTGAGTACACATCTCAACCATTTTATTCCTTGCATTTCATTTTATTATCCAACCCAGTTATTACCTCCTACCCAGTTATTCCTTCATTTCATTTTAATCTCTTGTTTATGGAACAATCTTTCAGAGGTGTTTTGTCTCATTCTTCCCTCCAGGGCTTCAAGCAAACAGTGCGCCACCATTTCTTGTCACTGTCAATTCTGTCGCATGATATTTATTACCCCTTAATTTTTCCTAACTCAGCCATCTTACCTGATCATTTCAGTGTTTCCTCCCCTCTCCTCTTTTTCTTTTCCTACAATTCCCTTTATATATGTCGCACTATCAGCTCCCCCTTGCTCTTAAATGAGCCTCGCTCCTGTAAAAAAATTTTTTTTTAATTATTTCTGCAGTGTTTACAACATGTTATCTTTATTTATGCCTAATCATGTCTCTTCTTGAAATTTCTCCAGCTGCATGTGTTGTGTGTAATGTAATTTCAAAACATGCCTTACAAATGTGTCACCAACAATAAGTGGCCACTCAAAGTAGCTGATTGTCAAAACTTTATACTATTCCTGCAGAATGAAGTTGAAACAATTAGTGGATGAAAACAACATTGCCTGTGTGTGTCTTGTCAAAGTCACGATGAAACACATTATCATGCAATAGCCCCCATCTTTGTTTGTAATTTCCTTTCAAAGTGCCATGGTTCAACATATGAGATGAATACAGAAGTTGACCTTTCACAAGAACAAACAAATAGCTATATCACTCACCTTTCCAGGCCCAATGCATTTGAGGTGGTTGCCATGGACGGTGTAAGCTCGGGAGTGCTGCAGTGCTGTTCCATGCACGAGTGCGGAGAATGGTTGGAGGCCGTTTCACAGGTCATCACTGAACTGGTCATTCAACACGTATGTTTGTTTTCAAAGTGAAAGGCCATCAGCGATGCCTCCGTTGTCCTTGAACTTGGTGCTGTTATAATCATAATGTTGTTCTATGAAGGTTTACATTTGTTTCTCATGCCAGTTGGAAGAAAAGAGCCATTGAGACGCTGCGCCTGAGTAATCAAATTCTTTCTTGCTCTGATGTATACAATGTACTACTGAGTTTGATTCCCACATCCCATCTTTTATACAGTGGTCTGAAAAAGTATTCACCCCCCCCCCCCAAATAATGCCACATTTAGATGAATTACAAATTATGTAGAAACAGTTTTTCCAAATGAACTGTTTTATTCATAACCGAAGAGATCAAACTAAACACTGTTATAGTTGAAGGAGGTTATATGTCAGGAATACCTGAAAAAAACATGTACAAATCAAAATTCACTGCTGGTAAAAGTATTCAGCCCCTTAGGTCAGTACTTGGTGGAAGCACCTTTTACAGCAATGACTGCTATGATTCTTTTTTGGGTAGGTCTCTCCCAGCTTTGCACAGTGAGATGGTGAAATATTTGCCCAGTCTTCATGTGAAAATTTCTCTAGTTCTGCCAAGTTTGATGGGAATTATCGATAGACTGCAATCTTCAAGTCTCAACATAAATGTTCCATTGGGTTTGTGTCAGGACTTTGACTGGGCCACTCAAGACCATTTATTTTTCTTCTTATTCAGCCACTCCAGTGTGGCTTTACCTTTGTGCTTCAGATCATTGTCCTGCTGAAATGTAAATCTCCTTCCCAGTTTCAGATTCATAGCTGACTCAAACAGGTTTTCATCAAGGCTTCTCCTGTACTTTGCACCGTCCATTGTCCCTTTTATCCTAACAAGCTTGCTAGTCCCTGCTTATGAAAAGCAGCTCCACAACATGATGCTGCCACCACCATGCTTGACAGTGGGGGTGGTGTTGACTCGGTGATGTGCAGTGTTAGGTTTGTTCCAGATGTAACGCTTTGAATTTCCATCCAAAAGTTGTTTTCGTCTCGTCTGACCACAAAACGTTTCTCCACATCCCTGCAGTATCATTCAGATGCTTTTTCACAAACTCCATATGAGCTTTTGGATGTGTATTTTTCAGTGATGGCTTCTTTCTTGACACCTGTCTGTCGAGGCCAGTTTTGTGAAGGGAATGGGATATTGTTGATTGATGAACACTGACCCCTATCTCAGACAGAGGGCCTTGCATATCTTTCAAAGTCATTGTTGGATTTACAGTAACATCCCGAAACAGTTTCCTGCTTACCCAGCTGCTGAGTTTGGATGGGCGACCTGATCTGGGTAGAGTCTGGGTGGTATGATACGTCTTCTACTTCTTAATGATGGATTTCACTGTACTTGGGAGTATAGTCACTTTGTAATTTTTAAAAAGGGATAATGAGTCACTTTGAAATCTTCTTATAACCCTTTCATGAACGGTGCTTCTCCACCACATTATGTCTGACTTGTTTGGAAACCTCTTTGGTCTTCATATTTGCCTTGTTCGTTGACCAAGTGAGTTGCATCTTAAAACACCTACATAAGTGGAGGAAGGAGGTTAATTTTTAAGTTAAACCACTGATTTCTGACAGTGAAACCTATTACACTTATTTTATAAACTTTCAAACAAATAATTTGCTCCTGAAGTGATTTGTGGTTAATTAGGCAAAGGGTTTGAATACTTACTGTATGTAACTGAGCATCATATGATTATCTCTGCTAATCTAACTTCATCACATTTTATCTGCATTTTTTAGCTTTACCACTTTGGAGTAGTTTATAAAGACTCTCTATATTAAGTTTGATTTGAAAGCATCATGAAATAAGCTCAGTTGGCATCAAAATGTAAAAACTTTGGAAAAAGTGGGGGGGGGGGCGAACACTTTTGAAGGCCACTGCATGTAATGTTTCAAATGACTGTACTGTACTGATATATCTTTAAACTTGCTTCCTTTCATTTCTACTACTTCTATTCATGCTCCCATTGGATAAGGCCAAACATATTGCATCCTGATCACGTGATACACACTCACATGTGACAAATGGTACAACTGATTGTGACTTGGTGTGCATGTAGTGCATTTTTAGGATGGTGTGGTAAAACAAATATTTTGGAGGAGTATGCTGGAAAACAAATATTTAATATTTCTGCCAATGATTATGACAAATTGGTGTTTAAAGCTGCACCAATCACAACATAATTGGCTGCAGCTGCTCAGACCTCCTTTAGTGAATGGTCATGAAATGCAACATCCCCACCTTACACCGACTTGCATGATAGAGATACTGATTGATCATAACTGTCCAGACTAAGAGCTGAGCGAACAGAATCATTAACACACGAAATTTATTGACACATTCCCAAGATATTACCATCTTACCGAAACACATGATGCCATCAAACATACTTTCATGTATCTCCATTTGCAAATGAGTAAAATGTGGGCTTTACTTAATCTAAACGTACCTACAGGCAAAAAAAAAATCACAAATCCACAAAAAGACATTCACATTTTTTGTCAGACCAAGAATATTTTACATATGTCACACGTAGAGCCAGAAAAAATTGGGTTGAGCTGAGAAAACACATCTACGTACGATGGAAACAAGGTGCATCGTGCAATAAATTTGTCACTTGGACAAGGGCCATCGTGTCAAGCACGAAGAGTTCTTCAACGGGGACATTGCATGACATATTTGCGAGGGTAAGCGAAAGACAGAGGTGAGTGATGGAAGCTAAGAAAATGGAGAGAGTGGATGGGGGTAAGGAGCAATGCATCAGTGGGCTTGGAGTCGGGTGCTTATCGCTAAGGCACTTGGCTGCAAAAGGCTACGAGACTGCAATCTCTTTTCCAACATCATCACGGCTCCTGTTTCTTGCACAGTCCCAGTTGAAGACTAGTCTGGATAAAAACGTCAGACCTGAGCCTTTGACCACACAACAATTTATATTGGTTTGATGTGGCTTTGTCATCATGTACCATGGCATATGCAGAGTATTGGTGCTGCCGGAGGAGTTGCTTGGCCACAATCCTGGTCTGGCCGCCACTCCAACACAGGAAGTCAGGGCAGGAATTTGTAATTTGGCCATGGTGCCGGCGATAGCTCACCTGCACCGTAACATCTTTAACGTCCATCAACTAATGCCGGCAGATGGGACACCCAGTTTAACGTCCGTCCGAGGGACGGCACACACATTGATGAATCGCTCTGCCTGTGAAACACCGAGATGACAACTTATAGCTGGGTCAGAATAGAAACCCAGACAAGACAACTTCATGGCGAATGTCGATGTGCCTTGTAGTTCCTTAAATGACGACAAACCATTTTGGGATTTTTGCAGTATTACAGAGTCAAGGATTTATTGCATTATGTCGTGACAAATAACTTCAAAAAGCACCTCATACATCGATAAAGAGCGGAAAACAGTTCATTGTCAGCAGTTGTTTATTTACACCGAATCTTCAGAAGTACTCGGCTATCATCGATGCCTGATATCATAAATGACCAGCACAGGAGAAAGCTGCCATTACTATGAATAAGAAGTGTTTTAAATATCGGATAATCCAGTGGCAAAATGGTATGAGTGCAATAACAGAGGGAACATGACTGAGCATTTTGTGAACAATGCATAGCCTCGCCGGGGTATATAGAAATTGCAGTATGTCTGAGAATGAGCGATCGATATCAAAGAATATCTCTGAGTGGACACACACACACTTACACAGACCAATTACAACAGCCTCTCACGTCGATTTGGTAACAGGTGAGACGAGATAGGATTCAGGTATGAGCTCGGTCCATGATTAGAGAGTGTTGGGTGCAGATTAAACAGGAGACTTTGACTCTAAGGAAACACAGCAGAGTATGTTCCACACATTTTAACTGTGATTGCTACACGAGAGGCATATTAAAGATCTGGCAAGAAAAGGCTGCCACAGATGGATACATCGGCTGAACACAGATGCCATCCGAACAATATTCAGCATATATGGTAAATCGAACCCTAAACATCGGGAGGAATACGATGTGGAAGAACATAGAATTGCTGAGGAGGTCAGACATTTAAGGTCGCTGCCCAGCCACAGCCTCCAAGGGCATACCAACAAGGACGATGCCGTAGTCTCCCTCTAGTTTGGGTGCAATAACATCTGTGGTCTTCGGTATGGATTTTCTAGCGTCCATCCAAGGACAGCTCACTCATCTAGTCCCTTTGTTCACTTGAAATAAGGCAAGCCTACTACTTGCCATGAATGATCAAACACAGTAGTGCGAACTTGTATCTGAGTTGCCTAGTCTCATGGGTTTAATTCTCCAGCAGACTATAAACAGTCAGATTGGTGCTTCGCATTAAGAGCATTGCTTTGGCTGAGCATTGGTGGTGTTCGTCAAAGATCCCTGTGTCTTTCAAAGAAGAGTAGGTGAGTTACCTCCGATACTCTGAACCAATTTCTGCAATAACTTCGCCTGGAGAGAAGTTGAGCACCGTTGAGTCTACGTGCCAATAGAAACACCAACATGGTGCACGCAATGATCTGCTAGTTTGTGGGCCAGATGATGATTATGAGATAATGGTGTACATGGATAAGTCCCAAATAAATTATGCTGTACATGACGTGCTTCGTAGACAGTACTCAACTGAGCAGTCAGTGTTACTCGAACATCAATCATCTGTAGATATCTGTGTATTAAGGCTGATCATGGAAAAAGCAAGGGAATATCAAAGGAACGTGTATCTCTGTTTTATAGATTAAAGCAACTCTTTCGATTTTGTTTTTCATGAATTGATGTGAACTATGCTGAGAGAAATGTGGATGAGAGAGCACCTGATATGTGTGATAAGAAGCCCGTACACAAAACAAGAAGCCACAGTAAGAACAGAGTATGGAGAGACAAAAGGGTTTGGAATTTGGAAAAGGGGTCAGAAAGGGATACATTCTCTCCTCTTACTTGTTCAACCTATATCGTGAGTATATCATGAAGAAATCAAACTTGGTTGACCTGGAGGGTGGAATCAGGATTGGAGGAAGATGTATCAATAATCTAAGGTATGCTGACGATACGGCTCTGGGCAGAAGGAAAGGCGGCTTGATGAAACTGCTGCAGACAGTGAAGAAGGAAAGTGAAAAGGCTGGTCTTTATTTCAACCAAAAAAACCCCTAAAATCTTGTCAAATGAGAAGATCGATGTGTTCCGATTGGGAGACGATCATATAATAACACTGGAAAGTTTCATCTCACTGGGTTCTAAGATGGAGGATATGGAGGAGAAATTGATAGACGGTTAGTATTAGGGAGAACAGCAATGTCAGGATTGACAAAGGTCTGGAAAGATAAAGATGTTACAAAACAAACCAAGAGGAAGCTGGTGAATGATCTGTTATTTCCAGTGGATGTGAGTGGCAATGTATGGATGTGAGTCATGGACAGTGAAAAAGAAAGAAAGGAAGAAGATTCACAGCTTTGAAATGTGGTGTTGGAGAAAATCTAATCGACTTGTTCCTGTCACCTAACTAAACTCATCCACCAGGTTTTGTCATTGACTTTTTGAGATATATTGCTACACTGTACTGTATATCGTTGTTTGCCTGATCTCGCAATTGTGAAGAATGACTTTTTCAAATTCTCAAATCCAGATCTTCACCAAAGTCGAATAAATTCGTCTTTGTCACACACCCAACCTGTGCACCAAGAATCGTCCTAATCCGTCCATAATATTTTGACGCATCCTGCTCAAAGACAGACAGACAAACTGGGATAAATACATAACCTCCGTCCACCTTCGGTGATGGAGGTAACATACAAAGTTCTTAAACTCTTTTAAAACACAGGTTTTATTGTGCAGCACTTACAATAACTATGGAGTTCATAGAACACCTTACCCCACACTGTTTTGACAAACAAGGACATGGACGGGGTCTATGAGCACCACTGAATTTGTCACCAAGTCCTCTTAGACATCTTGTGTATCATTTGTAGAGTCACCTGTGCGAAAGAGGCCATGACTGCTGTGCGCAATTTTTAAATCGTCCTGTACCGGTTTGGCGACACGTTCTCCTTGATGAAGCCCCACAAAGAGTTGTCTTAAGTCGTTAGATCTGGACCACATGGTGGCCACGGTAGAAGAGCTCGTGATGTTGGTGATCCGCATCCAATCCTTCATTGAGAAAATGTTTCATTGAGATAGTCCCGAACATGCAATGCAAAATGCGTGGATGCGTCATGTTGTTGAAACCAGACACTTTCAGCTATTCCTGCAGTAACGTCATGGTACCAGTCAGTTTCTTAACATATGCTCGTAAGCTCCGCCGTTTACCGGTCCATCAAAAAAGGAGAAGAGAGGGAGGGGGTGTTCGAAATTTAGTCGGGGTAAAGCGACTTCCAGGCCACCCTGTACATTAGAAGGAGAGGATGAGATTGGGACCATACTCTGTGCAGAGCGTAGGTGCTGCTTAAGTAGTCTCCTTGGCTATTGGGCACAATCCAGGATGGGTCGCCACTCCGACACAGTATACCAGCATGCTGGCACTCATTTTGCCGACCTCGGAAGGATGACAGGCCGAGTCAACCCCACCTGGTATTAATTCAACAGCTGAGTGGGATTTGAACTTAGGACCCTAGGATCCAAAGCCCACCACCATAGCTGTTAAGCCAACACCAGGTATACATTAGAAGGGCTGATATTAAAACAGAAACTGTCATACTTTGGACACATCATGTGTGCAGAAAACGAGTCTGCAGAAATCAACCTTGCTGGGTATTGTTGAGGGAAGAAGAGGAAGAGTCAGACTTTGTATGTGCTGAATGAATGAGGTAAATGCTGCAACCAAGTTTTCTTTGCCAGAACTTCAGGAAGTAGTGCAGGGTAGAGATGTTTGGATAAATCTGACCATGAATGTCACCAGAAGTCGGACACGACTTGACAGAACTATATGTACTAGATAAGGCTGATCACAGTGTGGGATAAATTTATCAATCGTAACTGCAGGGCTGAACTGCTCAACCATTTCTGTGAGAGGATCACAGTGAGATGGTCATTCGGATCACATTGGCAATCACTGTCTCACAAAAGTTTACTACAAATATTCAGTTTCTGAATAATTTTTGGAACCTTCACTTTGTGATCCTTCAGCAGAAACTCCGTCTGGGGTCTAAATTTAAATAACACTTTATAACAAGTTCAAATTCTCTGGATTTTCAAATTGCATCGCAACCTTTGTACACACTACGAGATTGATTATAATGGGAGCTGGAGCCATGGCTTTGTTGCCAGGAACCATGCCAAGTCGCATGATGCGCCATCTTACTTACACCCGGCCGAGGTAAAGAATTCTTGCAGTCTTCGTGCAACTTTAAACTTTTGAAAATTTTGATGTACATTTGATAGAAACAGATTATAAATGGTGCATGAAAGTACAATTCATAACGTTTTTACTCATTGCAGTTCAAATTGTTAGGCTTCAACAACAGTTTTACATAGTTCCATAAAAAATGTAGTCCAATGGGAACAGGTTAGGCAAACAAGGGGGCGAAGCAATTGATCCACATCTCCGGATCCACTCGTCTGCGATGATTTCACGGAAGAACCGTCACATTCAAAGCAGGCAGAGCAGCAGGGAGCCTAGTCTTGCTGGTACAAGATGATATGTGAAAGATTTAATCGTCGTAGTTTGGGAGCCAAATGCAGTCATTGTGGTGGTTGACTTCACTACTGATGTCGAAGTTGCCACATCAGAAAATATCTTCAAGAAACCCAGAGCAATAATTGTGGATTTGACAACATTAATAACAACATTAGCATTAACAAAACTGGATAAATTATGCTTCCATGCCCCATTTATAGTTTGTTTCTATCATGTGAACACCAAATGTTATTAAAGTTAAACGTTGCACAAAGGCTTTATAGTGGGGCAACTTAGCTAAATATAGCATAACAATTGTGCATTTTGTGAGGAAAGCACCAAATTTGGCACACTAGTAGCCTATCATATATGAACAGATTTGGATATTGGGCCATCTCAAATTCAGCCGCTGATGGCTGTGGCAGCCATTTTCCACTGCCATCAAAAATTTTGAGATGGCCCAATATCCAAATCTGTTCATAATATGATAGGCTACTAGTGTGCCAAATTTGGTGCTTTCCTCACAAAATGCACAATTGTTATTCTAAGTTGCCCCACTATTATGGACACCCTGGATTTTGAAAACTTTTTGTGGCTGCTGGTATAATACACCTTTAAACTCTCCATTCCCACAAAAAAAATCCCAAAATAGTTCAAATATCCTTCAGTAGATGTGCAGGATATTTACATGAGAAGACATTTACACATATTACTCATACAAGGGCATTTGAATAGAAAATGTTTTTGTGCTTGTCCACTTACTGTAGATTGCATTTGCTTTTTGGTGAACAGGAATATTTAACATTCACTCTGACCGTGGGAGCGTTTAATTGGTGCTTGTGGGATGTTTTGTGTTACTCCATGTTTGTTTACTCTCTTACAGGTCAGAATGAGCAACAAGAACCTGTCACTCTGTGAGCAGGTAAAAGCTGTTAGTGCATCTTGTAAGTTCCAAAGAGTTGCAATTAAGTCTCCCATAATGCTCAAGGATTGTTTGAGGATATGAACCATGATTAAGATTGCAAGCCTCATGATAAATGACTCAGACCTGTATTTGGGGTTAATCTCTGAATCTTAAGCGACGTATGCACCTTTGTGCTCCCATTAAATGTAATGACAACACAATATACTCTCCATTTGTTTACTCTCAATGCAAGTGTTAATAATGCCTTGTTAATGTCAGATCCTGAAAGAAACTATTCCCATGAATAAATTATTATATTCCAAAATTCAGGGAAACTTTGTGCACTGTGATTTGCATTCTTCCACCCTGTGATATCAGAGGTGATGCTGTGTTTGGCTCCTCGTGCTCTGAGCCGTAACGAGATTCCCTCATTAATGTGCTTCCGACTTGCCATACCAATGATGCCTTTCGCTCAAGGTCATGGCCAGACACCTGTCGGACCGATACAACCAATGAGATTGGCTCGAAAGATGATTTACAATGCAAATATAGAGGTTGCTTGAGCAAATGATGCATATATTTAAAAGGCTCTTGAATTAGATGATGATGGAACATAGTGGGATAATTTGGTTTGGGGGAGGGTAAACAGCTGAGACAGAGGGAGTTGGATGGAGGTTTCTTCTCTCTCCTCTCTCTCTCTCTCTCTCTCTCCTCTCTCTCTCTCTCTCTCTCTCTCTCTCTGTGAGCAGCTAGGTCCTGATCTCTGTTCTTGTACCTCTGGAATATGTGACAGATTGTGCACATGGGATGGGTCGAAGAGCGGCTTCCAGATCCTGACCTCGGCCAATGTTATCAGCCTCGTTTCCTCGCTCTCAAGGGCCCAATGTGTACATTTTTCACAGTCCTCCAGTAAGGATCCCATCACCTCTCAACCATGATAGCTCAGCATCCCCTCCCATTCCCCCCCCTGTAACCCTCATTCCCTGAAAACACCCTTGTTCCCCCATAAGTACGCATGTTAGATGTGTCCATCCCACACCAATTCAATCAATTCATCTTTTACCTGCTTGGGAGGAGGTGAGCAACAGTCAAATGCATTCAAGAAAATGCTGCTTTGGACAAATGTGTTTGTCGGCAGAGAGAATCGTTATTCTGTGTATCAAGGTTTCAACATCCTGTGATATAAATAATCTGGTGGCTGTGTTGGTGGTGATAAATGATAGAGCATTCTTTTGATATCGCACTTTTTCGTTGGGGTCAAAGGAACATGATTGATTTTGAAGAACTCACAAGCAAATACCTTCCTTTGAAGTGCTGCAGTGTAAATAGCTCCTGAAATTTCCCTCCTGTTGCTCCTGGGACACTGGTTATTGACGTCTCGCTGTTTCATTCCCACAGCTAAGCCTCCATGATTGGTCCCGAGGAGAGAGAACATATGATTTGTGTGAGACATTCCTAAAAGTACACAAGGTAAGGTCACCTTCAGGGTCCCCCCCCCCCTTGAACCACACAAACAACAACGGTTGTGGATTCACAAAATGACAACAGGATGGTGGGAATAGCCAGATCAACAATGTTAGAATGTATTGATAAATGAATACATAGAAGATGGAATACATATGTGTGAGATTTATACCAATTAGCTTTTCACCTCAAAATTGGTTGACTCACAGATGAAATGACAACTTAATTTTTCTTTTGCTGATTCCACAGACATAATAACTGAGACTACATATGTGTGGTTTATTTTGAATGATCATTTAAAATTGTTTCACTACTTATTTGTTTTCGTCTCTCTCTCTCTCTTCTCTCTCTCTCTCTCCTCTCTCTCTCTCTCTCTCTCTCTCCTCTCCTCTCTCTCTCTCTCTCTCTCATGGAGTCGGCGGCACGGGGCTCATGAGGGGGTGACTCGGACTCGCTTGCCAACCTCCGACCCTGAAGCCGAAGAGCCACGGATAAAACCGTGACCATACGGGTTGTTAGACAACCACGGATTCCGTCAAGAACAACTAAATCTGGGAGGGTTCCTGTGCTCAATTATCATGTTACCTTTCTGGTGATTTCGTTATCCCAGATGGGGAACCGTGCTTTCGACTTCCCACTTTTATTTACAAATTACGTACACCCAAGTGAAACCGTAGGTGGGTCATCAGCTAATCTAGCGGAGCGAATCAACAGGGTACAGCCTCCCTTCTATTTATTACACGCTATGTCTAACCAACGGTGGAAACAGATAATCGAGCAGGTTTGAAAAGTTTACATTCCGATTAACCAATGGCACATATTTACAAGCAACTATTTACAAGAAGCAGTGTCACAAAGAAACAGTCCCACCCATAGCACATAAAAGAACTCCTGAAACCTCTAATATTTAAAAAAAAAAAAGACACAACACAGGTGCACCTTATTCAACTGGAAGAATGAGACAAGGGAGATAGAGAGAGGAAGAAAATGCTTTCGACCTCATGCTCACCTGCGTGCGATTTGGCAGGCCCACGTGGGTCCTACATGGTTGGGTATGGGGGAGAGAAGGGGAGGAAATGGAGGGTGATTTGCTGCAGCAGGTTGGTGGAGGGGAGATGTATGCAAATGTATGTGAATGCTTGCAGATTGGAAACTGTGAAGGGCACGTCAGTAATCCCACCCGGACAGCTCAAGGGGCAATTGTTGATGCTCCGTGTATGCTGAGGAGTCGCAAGCAAACATCGAACTTGTGTGTGTTGTGTGTGTGTGTTGTGTGTGTGTGTGTGTGGTGTGTGTGTGTGTGTGTGTGTGTGTGAGTGCAGGTGGTGTTTGTCTCCTGATGATGATGATGATGATGATGGTTGTCCATCGGTGTCGACGATGACTGTCAAAATGTTTCGGTGAGGTATTGGCCTCTGTGCACACGTTCATGTGAGTGAAGTCCTACCCTTGATGTACATACTCTCTGGCACACCTGGCAGATCCATGTAGCATTTGTTTCATTTGTTGCTATTTGCACTGGTTCCTTCCTTTGAGCACACTTCTCCCTCAAGTTATTCACAAGATTGGTTTCAGCTGTTCGCACACCACCCTGTACTGCTGCTCTCCATTTTGCTCTGTCACGGGCGATATCCTCCGAAGACTTATAGTCGATGTTGCTCGTTTTCAGATGTTCTTTCATCACATCCTTGAATATATGCTTTGGACCACCTTGATGTCATTTTTTTTTATCTTTGATCTGTCCATCAAACATTTTCTTTGGCAGACGAGTATCTGGCATACGAAAAACATGTCCAATCCAGCATAACTGTGCATTCATCAGCATTGCCTCTATATGAGACAACCTGGCTCGCCACAGCACTTCATAGTTGCATACACGCTGCTGCCATGAGATGTGCATGATCGAGTGCAGACACCGCTGATGGAAAGCCTCTAACTGCTTTATGTGGTGTCGGTATGTTGGCCAGATCTCTGACCCATAAAGCAGTGTGGTGAGGACAACTGCCTGGGACACTTGGATTTTAGTGTAAAGATAGATGCCTCTAACTCTCCACATTCTGATACTCAGCAGACCAAAGGCTTTTGAGGCTTTGTAAATGCAGTTGGCTGTGTCTGAACACAGGCTAACATCATCTTGGAGAACACTGCTGAGGTAGGTGAACTGACTGACTTGCTTAAGTTCAATACCCTCAATCGTTATTCTTGGAACTGGTGGTGTTTGCTCAGGTGCTGCTTGCATCATGACTGCAGTTTTCCTGACACTGATAGTCAATCCAAATTTAGTAGCAGCAGCAGCAAATTTGTCTCTGATATTTTGCAGGCTCTCGGCTGAATGCGCCAAAAAGGCACAGTCATCTGCGAACAGGATTTCCAGAAGTGTCTCTGAGCTGACCTTGGGTGGTGCATTGAACCTTCGCAGATTAAACAGCCAGCCACTGGTTCTGCACTGTATGTGGATTCCATCTGCAAGTTCTTTTATGGCGTTGGCTAAAACAGCTGCAAAGAAGATGCTGAAAAGTGTGGGTGCAAGCATACAGCCTTGCTTCACACAATTTCCCACTGTGAATGGTTCAGATGTGTCTCCATTGTTACACACAGTGGCTTGCATATCATCATGAAAGCTGTGGATAATTCTCACGAAGTGTGGTGGACAGCCACACTTCCCAAGAATCCTCCAGAGTGCTTCCCTGTTAGCGGTATCAAATGCTTTGGAAAGGTCAAAAAACATGGCATACAGGTTCCTGTGCTGCTCCCTACATTTCTCTTGGGCTTGTCGGGCTACAAAACAAAAGGCTTGGCCTCGCCAACAGCACTCTCTTGGCTCCACACACTGAATACCAATGGCAGGACATGGCCAAGATGACTGGTTAATGTGAAGAGATGCAGCCCATGTCCATCATCACAGCTATTGAAGGACATCACAGCCGGTCCCCATCCGCCAGGTCTGCCGTTTGCGGGTCTTGGTTGCTATTTCACCCATAGCTGGAGCACCATTGAGACAGGCAGCATGATATAGCCACACACCAGTAGGTCATGCTGCATATCTTATCGGGCAGGTGCTGCTCCAGAGGTTTCTGTCAGGGACCCCACCCTTAGCCTTTGGCTCAAAAGCCGAGTCCACAAGGCAGCAGGGAGACCAGATAGTTTGTTTAGCGCAGTCACCCGCCACAGCCAGAGCCCCGTCTGTGAAACAGCTTATGCCAACAAGAAGGTAGGGTTGACTTGCTTGGGAGAAGGCTCTGCATTGCGCTATACCTGACCTTATATGCCATCATCATCATCATCATCATCATCATCATCAATCAGTGTGTGTGTGTGTGTGGTGTGTGTGTGTGTGTGTGTGTGTGTTGTGTTCATAAAGAATAACATATTCTCTATGCTAACTCCACTACCCCCACCCATCCTCTCTTTGTCCCATCCTTGCTCTACCCCCTCCAAATATAGTGCAGCACCATACTCCCACACCTCTCTCACTCTCCCCTCCCCCCCTCTCTCTCTCTCTCTGGACAGATCTGGAGCGGTGGTTATGTCTGGACTGTGCTTGTCTCTGGATGGCATTTTTCTCCAGACGTGCCTTGATGGTAATTATCTCCGGACGTGTCTAGATGGGAGATTGTCTTCAGATGTATCCGAGCAGTGTTTTTCTCTGGGCATCTTGGCTCCGAATGCGTTTGGCGGTGTTTGTCTCATACGTGTCCGGCGGTGTTTCTGTCCGGATGGGAGTTTGTCTCTTGACTGTCTGGCGGTGTTTGTCTCTGATGCGTCCAGGTGTCTTTGTCTCTGGACAGCTTGGCTCCACATATCGAGGCAGTCTTGGCAGGAGTTTGCTCTGATGTGTCTTGTGGTGTTTGTCTCTGGATGCGTCCAGGTGGTCTTTGTCTCTGGACAGCTTGGCTCCAACATATCGAGGCAGTATTTATATCTTGGCAGGATTGTCTCTGGATGTGTCTTGGCGGTGTTTGTCTCTGATGCGTCCAGGTGGTCTTTGTCTCTGGACAGCTTGGCTCCAGACATATCGAGGCAGTATTTATATCTTGGCAGGAGTTTGTCTCCAGACAGGAGTTTGTCTCCAGACAGGAGTTTGTCCCGGACGTGTCGGATGTAGTTTGTCTTCGGATGTGTCCGAGCAGTGTTTGTCTCCGGGCCGTATTTATAGTATGACCGTATAAAAATGGATTCAGACATTATTTTGTTCCATCTTCACTGTTATTTGATGCAGAATCATTTTAGTGAGACGTATGAATCGTTATTAATCGCTCCACAGACGTCTGCTTTCCCTTCCTCTCACCTCACACGGTCTTCCATTCCCCACCCCTCCTCGCTCCTTTCCCCTCCCCTCTTCACTCTCCCCCCCTCTCTTTCTCTCCCCACTTTTTCTCCCCCTCCCCTCCCCTTTAGTATTCCATCAGCAAAGTGGCGGGTGGTATTTGCTAGTACGTACAGTGTTGTGTGTGTGTGTGATGTGTGTGTGTGTGTTGTGTGTGTGTGTGTGTGTGTGTGTGTGTGTTGTGTGGTATATATATAGATGTGGAGGACTTATTATCCCAAATGGGCAATGCAAGATCGCAGAGTTGGACCCCGAAAATGCTGAGAAGAATTGCTGCACCATGACGATTCTGCGATGCAGTGTGTAGGATTTATTAATTCATCCATGCAGCAGTTTCAGGATATGTGAATGGTTTTACAGGGGAATGTTGTTATGCTGGCAGGCATTCCATTGCTCAAAATGCACAGAGATACACTGTAAGAGCAATAGGTTTATTAAATACAGAGGACAGGGGCACGGTGCAATTGTGTCACACGGTGCACGGTGTATGGTGCAATTGTGTCATCTTCCCTGTCACGATACAATAGGAGTCGTGAAGCAGGCTGGTCACACAGGTTGGCAGCAATGACGCTTTGCAGCACCCCACCCTTCTCCATTTTCAGACCCTTCTCCACTGGTTTGGCATCTCGCTTCTCGCATGTCTCATTTGGGGTGCCTGGCATCTCTTCATGGTCTCTCTCTCTCTCTCTCTCTCTCTCTCTCTCTCTCTCTCTCTCTCTCTCTCTCTCTCTCTCTCTCTCTCTCTCTCTTTTGCATCCCTCCCTGGCATCCTCTATATGCTTGTGAGTGCCACTGCCTTTTATAGCCAAACCCATCAACCCCCTGTGGTGCTTTCTCCACCCTCCCCATGAGTGTTGCACACATGATCCCGCAACACTGAAGTAGCACATGTGGATGCTCCATCTAATCAGAGTGTGTATGAGGGTTGCACCGAGCAGCTGTGGATGTGCCATGTTAAAATTGCAGTTTTATAGTGTGAAATGACAATGGGGGTGATTTAAGAGATAAACACAGAGGAAAAAGGACAAGAGTCAAACGAGTGGATCAGGTGACAAGGAGCTGCCGAGACATCAACTCTCAGTTATTGGTAATTGGAATTATAAACACTTATCATAACATTCACTGTGAGATAACTGATTAGTAACCTCTAAGTCATTTTGGATGAGGATCTTATGGTCCTGAGTTCAAACCCCAGCCATGCCACAATACCACCAAGTGGGTTGACTCAGCCTGTCATCCTTTTGAGGTTGACAAAGTCAGTACCATTTTGCTGGGAGTGAGCTGGTGTATCCTAGTGTATATGGTGTTGGAGTGCCGACCTGTCCTGGATTGTGCACCCCAGCCAATGAAACCGCTTTGGCAGCCTTATTCTCCAAAATATTTGTGGACATGATGTGGTGATGTGCCCTACTTTTGACTTTGAGGCATTGGAGAAGCCTGTAACTAGGTATAGGTACTTCAGCAATCTGTTTTCACATGTTATTAATGCCCCTTAAACTCGACTCATTTCAGCTATCCACGTTGGAATGCGGAAAACCTTGTCTTTCGTCACACTGCTTTCAAATTTCTCGTACACCATAAGAGTGCCAAAAAAGGACTTGCAGAAAATTTGCAGTTACCACCGGCCTCGAATGCCACTTTCCCAAGGAGAGAGTGCGATAATTGATGCCACATCTACCAATGTGCCAGGAGGAGCTTATTTGTGTATAGCCCTTCGGGACAGGATCAACTATTTTTCTATCCAATTATAAAATCGTAGTCCCAGTTGGGAGTAATTGATTAGGTGAGAGATAATTAATTACTCGTACCAATAATGGGAGAGAAACGTACTTGGGCCTTTATGATTCACAATGTACAAGGCTGCCCTACTCCTCGTATCGCACGAGGTATATTGTTTGCATCTTTGAAGATGTGGGATTTGTTCGACACTACCGCTGATGATTTGCCATCAAGAAATGAACCCAATACGATGGTCGAATGGTTGCATAGTTTTGAAATTGCTTACGATTATGCCTCATGTGAATACTTTGCTATAAAGCAACTGTGGCATTGGGGGAAATGGAATATGAGCTTGTTTGTCTGTGTGCAGCTCTTTAGTGTGAGATAGATAACTTTTGGTTTTGATCATAAAATCACAGTCGCAGCTCGATCTATAATTGATTGGCTGAGAAATAAGTTATTGCTCTTGCCAACTGCAGGTGAGACCTAATTGGTGCGTGTGTGTGTGTGTGTATGTGTATGTGTGCGTGCGTGCGTGTGTGTGTGTGTTGTTGGTTGTTGTCTACATTTGTGGGTTTGATGAGATGGAACGAAGTCCTCCCAGGACTCAAAGTATCCACCTCAGCTTTGGTAAGATATCACAGTCCATGGACCAAGCTATTCAACTTTGTTCTCAGAGTTTTGTCCCGAGGACTCTTTTCAGGATCGTCACTGAATCCTGGACTGCCTCCAATTGCAGTTTGTGGTAATATTCCCGGGGAA
>CM068961.1:63512395-63527667 GCA_035128595.1 Eptatretus atami
AAATTGAGAAGGCGTGAAACACCACAATGGCAGTTTATAGCTGTGTCAGGATTCGAGCCCAGGCTATACAGCTAAGAGGAGAGTGTGCCTACTTCCAGGCCATCCTGCCAGCCCACTGAGACTATGTGTTGCATGTATCTCAAGAGCTCAGCAAAAATTATTCCAGCCACTGTTGGTATTGCAGACAGTGATTGACAAATGGGAATTAAAATTTTATGATAGATTGTAATATTAAGATTGCAATTAAATGGAAATCCTGACCAAGAAACATTGAATATCCTGCAACAATCTATAGTTCAGCTTTCTATTCCTCTTCACCTTAAAACTAGCAAGTAGGCCTCTCGCAGGTTTTAATCCTCGTTTCAAGTTAGTCTGGGAGGTGTAAGGCTGAAATGAAGCAAACATTTATACAATCATAAAATAGAACATGTGAAATAAAGTTGCAAAATTAAAATCAAAATGCAGACTGTGCATCAAAATCAAAATACGCGCAAGGAATTGAAACTGTGCTCTTAGAAACCAGGAAGAACTAGTGATGAGATAACAATTTATAACCTCATATTTACTGTAATATTGCATACATTTGTACAAAAAAGCGAAGAGGAGTCTTACTGTATTAGTTATGACGGCAGTAAGCTCACAAGATAGTTCAGAGGTCACAATGAAATAGTCATGTAATTGGAAGGCCAAACCAAGGTTGTGTATTCTGGTTGTGTATTCTGTAATCGGTTGACAGTTTCGCTCTCTATTTCTCACCTTGAGGTTAGCTTGTCTGATTTTGATTGTCTGACTGTAAACTGCGAACCTGGTGCATTGGAGGCACGACATTGCAGCACCGAGAATGCAATCCTTTACAGGTGATATTAAGGAACGAGTCTGCCATCCTTAAAACATGTAAAGCGACATGTCCTCTCTGGTAGTATTCAATGGTGCATGTTAAAGATCCCATGGTAACTTGAAAAAAAATCCTGCCCTGTCTGTAAGACTACATTGGAAAGACCCTGCAGTGAAAATTGTTATCGGTATTATCCTGTCCAAGGTAAATTTCCAGCTCAGGAAATGTTAATGACCGTGGAGTGTGCTGTCTCTCATCCGTCGTCGTGCACACAATCAAAACCAACTTTGTAATCCTGTCGCTTGGGGTTATGAATTTGCTTTCGAGGAAAATCTGGCACTTTTGTGGGAAATGTTTTCCCCCATTTTGCACTGAAATTGTTTTGTGATGATTACGCAGCATGTTACCACACTGCCTCTGATGTACCTGCATCGAGTTGTTCGAATCAAAGAAACACGAGGAAAATGGCTGTGGTCTGTGAGATTGGAAGAAACAAAATTTTGTTCCAAAATCAATGCTCAGGCTTTCCTCACTGCCAAGCAGGCATGAATCATTAGGCTCGTTGTATATCTGTGCTGCAGTCATGACAGCATGGAATCTGCCTTTGAAATATTTCACAAACACATCGCTTGCTGCCGGAAATACAAAGTGAGAACAGCGCTGTGCTGCCGTAGAGAGCAATTCCCCAAGCAAACAAAATCGAGCATTTCAGCAAAAATGGTGACATTGAGTGATTTGTCATCTCGAGGAAACTCATATCGTGCTCATCGAGAGGCAACGTAAATAAAACCAACCAGACTCGGTGGCATTATGGTTAGAGTCTGGGAAGTTGTGGGTTCCATTCCGAACGTCGCACCCTTGCCGAGCCGAGTCGTGCCGAAGATTTTAAGAATGGTACGTGTTGCTTCCTCGCTTGACATTTAGCATTTAGAGTATGGACCACGGACTAATTCCATGGATTGGCATCCCTGGGAGGTATGGGGATATCTCTTCTCAATTGCCATGCTGACTGCGGAGAAAACAGAAGTGAAATCACAGGATGCTATCGACAGCACCCCGAGTGCTCCAGGGAAGTTATATCACTTGTCCAAAGGTCACTGCTGTGTTTGTCTAATGTTTAAAAAACAACAAAATGCCAAGTCCAGTGTTGTATAATGTCTCTGTCTCTGACATGTGTGTGTTTGTTTGTATGTTTGGGTGTGTGTTTTGTGAGTGTTGTGTGTGATGTGTGTGTATTTGTTTGTTTTGTTTGTGAGTGCATGTGTGTGTGTATTTGTTTGGTTTTTGTTGGTGTTGGGTGTGTAAATTTTGTTTTTTTGTTTGGGTGTGTGGTTTTTGTGAGTGTTTGTTGTGGTATGTGTGTGTATTTGTTTTTTTTATTTTGGTGTTGGTGTGTCGTTTGTTTTTGCTTGGGTGTGTGTTTTGTATGTGTGTGTATTTGTTGCTTTTTGTTTGTGTGGGTGTGTAGTTTGTTTTTTGTTTTGGGTGTGTGTTTTGTGAGTGTTTGTGTGTGTGTTGTGTATGTGTGTGTATTTGTTCTGCTTTTTGTTTGTGTGGGTGTGTAGGGATGAGAAAAGGATTAGGAAAAAAGCAGGAGGGAAGGAACAGAGGGGGGAAGGGGAAAAGATTGGGAAGGGGGGGAGCAGAATGGAGGGGGAGGGGGGATGGGGGGGGAGGGAAAGTTTGATTGGGGGGAAGGAGGGGGAGGGGGAGGGAGGTAGATCATGGGGAGGGGAAAAGGATTGAGGGACAAAGGGGAAGAGGGGGGAAGGGGGAGGAGGGGGGGGGAGAAAAAGGGAGAGCGGGGGGGGGGGGGAGGGCAAAAGGGAGGGGGGGGGAGGGGGGGGGAAGGGGGGAAAAAGGATTAGATAGGAAGGGGGGAAAGGAAAAGGGGGATTTTGGGGAGGGGGAAGGATGGAGAGGGAAGGAGGGGGGGGAGGAAGGGGGAATGGGGGGATGGGGAGGGGAAGGGGGAGGAGGGAGGGGGGGGGATTGGGGGAAGGAGGGAGAAGGGGGTAGGAGAGAGGGGGGATTCGGATATAGAGGGGAGATAGAAGAAGGGGGGAAGGGGGGGAAAGGGGGGGAGGGAGGATTAATTGGAGGGGGGGGATGAGAAAGGCAGGGGATGGAAGGGGGGGGGGATAAAGGGGGAAGATAGGAAGAGAGGGGAGGGGAGAGGATGGGGGAAAGAGGGGGGAGGGAGGGGGAGGGGGGGGTAGGTAAAAGAGAGGGAGGGGAAAAAAAAGGAGGGACAGAAAGGGAGAGAGGGCAGGAGGAGGGAGAGGGGGGAGGTAAAAAAAAGGGGTGAAAGGAATTTTTTGGAGGGCAAGAAAGGGGGAGGAGGTGGTGGAGGAGGAGGGGAGGGAAGGGGAGAGGGAGGGGATAAGGGGGAGGAGGGGGAGGGGAAGGGGCGGGATAAAAAAAGGGGGCGGGGTTATAGGGATGAAGAGAAGGAGAGGGAAAAAGGGGGGGGGGCGAAGGGGGGGATGGGGGGGAGAGGGAAGGGGGGATGGGGAGAGGGGGGGGAAAGGGGAGGGGGGAGAGGATGAGGAAGGAAAAGGAGGGGGATGGGGAAAGGGGGGAGGATGAGAGAGGGAATGGAGAGAGATGAGGGGGAGATTTGGAAAAGAAAAGGGGGGGAAAAGAAGGATTGAAAGATAAGGGGAGGGAGCAGAGAAAGAAAGAAGGGATTAAAGGGAAGAGAGAGGGGAGGGAGGAGGAAAGGAGGATAGGGAGGGGGAGAGGAAGGGGAGGAAGGAGGCAAGGCAAGGAGGGGAGGAGGGAGGGGTAGGGAGGGTAGGGAAGGGAGAGAGGGGGGAGAAGGGGAGAGGGGAGGGAGAAAGGAAGGGAGGGAGGGGGAATTGAGGGGAGGATGAGGGGATGGGGGGAGGGGGGGAGGAAAAGGAAGGGATGGGAGGGGGGGGGAGGAGGGATGAGGAGGAAGAGGGTGGATGGGAAGAGAGATGGGGGGGGGGGAAAAAGAGGGGGATGGAAAGGGGAAGAGGATGGGAGAGGGGGAGAGGGGGAGGAGGGGAGGGGGGGAGGGGGGGGGAAGGAGGAAGAAAAAGATGTGACGGAGGAAAAAGGGGGGGGGGAAAAGGAGAGGGGGAAAGGGGGGGAGGGAAAAGGGGGAGGGGGGAGGAGGATGATTGAGAAAGAAAGAGGGGAGAACAGGAGGAAACAGAAGATGGAGAAGAAGGAGATGGGAGGGGAGGAGAAAGGAAAGGGAGGGGGAGAGGGAGGCGAAGCGGGAAGGGAGGGAGATTGAAAGGAGATCGAGGGAGGGGGGATTGGAGGGAGGGGAAGAGGGGAGGGGAGGGAGGGGGGGAGGAGGAAAAAGGGGGGGGGGGGGGGGAGGAGGGAGAGGGGAGGGAAGGGGAAGAAGGGGGAAAAAAGGGGGAAAGGGAGGGGGGGAAGGGGAAGAGGGGAAAGGGGGGAGGATGGGGGGAGGGAGGGGGGGGGGAGGGGAAAGAGGGAAAAAGGGAAGGGGGGGCCTGAGGGAGGAAGAGGAGGGGAAGGGGAAGGGGAAAAAGGGGAGAGGGGGGCGGAAAAGGGGATGAGGGGGGGGAGGGGGAGAGAAGGAGGAGGAAAAAAGGGGATGAGAAAGGGAGATGGAAGAGGGATGGGGGGAGGGATGAGGACAAGGAGGAGGAAGATGGAGGGAGAGGGGGGAGGGAGGACAGGGAGGGGAGAGAGGAGGAGAGATAAGGGAAGGGGAAGAAGGAACAGGGGGAGGGAAGATGAGAGGAGATAGAGGAAGGGGAGATGGGAGGGGGGGGGAGAGAGAGGGGGAGGGATAGAGAGAGGTAGGGGGATGAAGAGGGGGGGGAGGGGAAGGTAAGAGGATGGGGGGGGGCAGAGTAGGGAGGGGGGAGGGATTTGGGGGGAAAGGGGAGAGCAGGGAGGGGAAGGGGGAAGGAGAAGGAAAGGAAGGAGGGGAAAAGGAGGAGGCGGAGGGGGGGAAGGGGGGGAAAAAAGAAAGGGGGATGGGGAGGATAGGGGGAGGGAGGGGGGAGGGAGAAAAGGAGGGGGATAAGGAGATGGGGAGGAGGAAGGGGAGGGGGGGGGTAAGAAGAACAGGAGGGATGGGAGGGGGTGGAAAGAGGGGGAAAGAGGGGTAAGGGGAAAAGGGGATGGGGGAGGGAAGGAGGGAGAAGGAGGGTAAAGGGGATAGGGAGGGGGGGAAGGAGTAGAAAGGATTAAAAAGGAAAAGGGGGGGAGATAAAGAAGATTTTGGGAAGGGATGGAAGGGGGATTAGAGGGAGAGGAGGGGGGGGAGAGGGGGACGGAGAGAGGGAGGGGGGGGGAGATGGGGAAGGGGAGGGGAGGGGGGAAGGGGAGGAGGGAGAGGGGATGGAGAAGGGAAGAAAGAGGAAGGAGGGGAAGGGGAGGGAGGGATGAATGGGAAAAGAGACGGAAGAAGGAGGGGGGGGGGGAAGGGGGAGTAAAGGGATAGGAAGGGGGGGGGAAGGAGAGGGGGGGGAGATGGAAAGAATGGGTAGGTATAAGGGAGAAAGAGGGGAGGAAACAGGGGGAGAGGGGGGGGGAGGGGGGAAAGGGGATAGAGGGGGAAAGGGAAGGGAGGGGGAAGGGAAGGGGGGAAGGAAGGGTAGGAAGAAGGGGGGGGGGAAGGAGGGGTAAAAGGATGGGGAGGGGGGGGGGATAGAGAAAAGAGGGAGGAGATGATGTGGAAAGGGGGCAGGGAAGGGGGAGAGGGGGGAGGAGGCAGAAGAAGAGGGAGGGGATTTGAAAAAGGAGGGGGGAGGGAGGAAAGAGGGACAAGGGGAGGGGGAGGGGGAGAAAAGAGTTGAAAAGAGGGGGGATTGGAAGGAGGGGATGAGGGGGGAAAGGAGGAGGGGAGGGGGGAGGAGGGAGGAGGGGGAAGGAGGGGGGGCTGAGGAGGGGAGAGAGGAGATGGGGGGGAGGAGAAGGGGAAAGGAGGAAAGGAAAGGGGGGAGGAAGGAGGAGGGGGGGGGGGGAGGGGGAGAAGTGATTGGAGGGTGAAAGTGGGGGAGCGAGAAGGATGGGGAAAGGGGGGGGGGGAAAGAAGGGGAGAGAGGGAGTGAAGAGAGAAGGACGGGAGAGAGGGATTGGGAAGAAGGGGAGGAGGGGGAGGGGGGGGAGGGGAAAAAGGAGGAAAAAGGGGGGGGGGGAGAGTGGAGGGGGGGGAGTAAAGAGGGGAAAAGAGAGGGGGGGAGGAAGATGGAAGGGGAGGCGAGGAAAGGAGGGGAGCGATTGGGGGGGAAGTAGGGAAGGGGGGGGAGGGGAGGGGGGGGATTGGGGAGGGGGATTGGGAGGAAAAGGGGAGGGAGGAAGGGAGGGAGGGGAGGGAGAAGAGGGGGAGGAAAGGAGAGAGGGGGAGGAAGGAGGGAGGGGAGAGGATGGAGAGGAGAGAGGGGGGAGGGCAAAAGAAAGGAGGGAGGGGGGGTGGGGAAGGGGGGGAAAGGGGGTAGGGAGAGGGGGGGGAATATAAGGGGGGCAGGGGGGGAGGAGAAGGAGGGGAAAAAGGGGAGGGGGATGGGGAAAAAGAGGAAGGAGAGAGGGGGAGGGAGGAGAAGGGGATTGAGAGAAAAGGGAGAGAAAAGGGAGGAGAGGGGGAGAGGGGAAGGAGAGGAAAGGGGGGGGAAAGAAAGGGTGAAGGGGGGAAGGAGGAAGGGGGGGAAAGGGAAAGAGGGGGGGAGGGAGGGGGGGGGGGATAAGGGGGGGGGAAAGGGGGAAGGGAGGGAATTCGGGGGGCCACGGAGGAATGAGGAGGAAGGGGGGGAAGGGGGGGGGGAGGGGGAGAAGAGGAAAAGAAGAGAGGGGGGATGGGAGGGGAGGGGAAGGGGGGAAGGGAGAAAAGGGGAGGGGATTTGAAGTAGAAAAGGGGGATGAAACAGAGATGGGCAAAGGGGGGAGAGAGTAGGAGGGGGAAAAGAGAGAGGGAGGAAGGAGGTGAAGGAGGATGGAGGGGGATTTGAAGGAAGGATTTAGAAAAGGGATGGGGAGGGATGAGAGGAAAAAAGGGATTTGGGGGGATGGAGGAGAGGGGGAGGGAAGGGAGGGGGGAGACTGGATTAGGGGAGATGGGAGAAGGAAAGAGGGAGGAAAGGGAGGGGAAGAAAAGGGGGCGATAATAAGGGGGAGGAAAAAGGGGAGAGAAGAAGAAAGAGAGAGGAGAAGGAGGGGAAAAAAGGGGAGGCAGACGGGAAAGGGAAGGGGGGGGGAAGAAAGAGGGGTAAAGGGGGGGGGGGGGAGTGGAGAGGGGAGGGGGGGGAAAGGGACGGGGCAGAAAGGGGGGGGGGGAAAAAGAAGAAGAGGGCGAGAAGAGGGGTAGAGGGGGAGGGGAGAAGGAAAAGGGGGGGGGGGGGGGGATGAGGGAGGGGGGAAGGGGATGAAGGGGGAGGGGGAGGATTGAGGATGGGGGGGGGAAAAGAGAGAGAGAGGGGGGGGAGCAAGGGGGGAGATTTTTGAGGGAGGAAAAGGCGGGCGGAGGGACGGAAAAGGAAGGGGGGGGAGATGGGAGGGAGAGATTGGGGGGAAGGAAGGGGGAAAGGCAGGAGGGAGAGGGAAAGGGTAAAGGAAAGCGGAGATGACGAGGATTTGAGAGGAAGAAGGGAGAAGGGAGGGGAAGCCCGGGGGGGGAAGGGGGAAAGAAGGAGGGGAGGGGAAAGAGGGAGAAGAGGAGGAGAGGAGGGATTGGAGGGCAAAGAGAGGGGAAGGGAAGCAGAGAGGGGGAAGAGGAAAGGAGGATGGGAGATAAGGGAAGAAAGGGGAGAGCGAGGGGGCAGATGGGGAGGGGGAGGAGGGGAGGAGGGGGGGGAGGGATAGGGATTGTTTTTTGTTTGGTGTGTGTTTTTGTGAGTGTTTGTGTGTGTATGTGTGTGTATTTGTTTGTTTTTGTTTGTGTGGGTGTGTAAGTTTGTGTTTTGTTTGGGTGTGTGTTTTTGTGAGTGTTTTTTTTGGGTTTGTGTGTGTATTTGTTTGTTTTTGTTTTTGTTTGTGTGGGTGTGTCGGTTTGTTTTTTTGTTGGGTGTGTGTTTGTGTGTGTATTTGTTTGTTTTTGTTTGTGTGGGTGTGTAAGTTGTGTTTTGTTTGGGTGTGTGTTTTTGTGGTGTTTGTGTGGGTTTGTGTGTGTATTTGTTTGTTTTTGTTTTGTTTGTGTGGGTGTGTCGGTTTGTTTTTTGTTTGGGTGTGTTTTGTGTGTGTATTTTGTTGTTTTTGTTTGTGTGGGTGTGTCAGTTTGTTTTTTGTTTTGGTGTGTGTTTGTGAGTGTTTGTTGATTTGTTTGTTTTTGTTTGTGTGGGTGTGTCGGTTTGTTTTTTGCTTGGGTGTGTGTTTTTGTGAGTGTTTGTGTGTGTATTGTTTTTGTTTGTGTGTGTATTTGTTTTTGTTTGTGTGTGGTTTTTTGGGTTTTTTTATTATTTTTTTGTGTGTGTGTTTTGTGTGTTTGTTTTTGTGTGTGTGATGGAATTGTTAGGAACATTGGAACAGTTTTGTGTGGAAAAACGAGATGTGTGTGTGTGTGTGTGTGTGTGTGTGTGTGTGTGTGTGTGTGTGTGTGTGTGTGTGGGTGTGTGTGTTAACAACTCCTTCATGATCCCTGCACCTTGTAAAAAACAAAACAAATAATTCAGCCGAGGTGTGAGATCTACAGTGTCTGCAGGACCAACTTCCCTCTGCTCCATCCTCCCCCCCCTCTACCCCCACCAAACAGTTCCTCAGAACCACCCCTTTTAGTTTCTCACCTTTCCCTGGTGTACAAGATAGCGATCAATTGTCGATGGATAAAAAAAAAGCACCCAATTTGCAGCTTTCACCGACCGATCGATACAGCATGGCATTGTGACGACACCACAACTGGCTGGTGATTGTATGTTTTTCCAGGGTATTTTCCCCTCTCCTGCTTTTGGCAGGAATGGAACAAAGGCCAGAACTGGATCTCTATTGAAACTCACCCAAAGACTCCTGGGTTTCAAAGGTCAGGCAATGTGAACCTGACTTTGACAAATACTAATATAAAGCCTTTTTTGTTTTCGATGTGTGTGCTGAATATAAACTACCCATATTAAGACAATTTGTGAAACAGAGCCTTGAGGATAGCACCTGTTTTGTGTGAGTGAAGGGGTCAGCATCAAGATGCCAGGTGGAAGTGATCACCTCTTACCAAACTAATGAGATATTTTGGTCCGATGTTTCAACCGCCGACTCTCCTTCATCTCAGATAAATCAAAACAAGTGCCAAGAATCCCAGAGGAACAATGGACGCTGGAAAATGTATCCTTGTAGGCTGTGGGGTCAAATGCAGTCGAAGTCAACAGTATTAAGGATTTGGATTCTAAGCTTCAGGAACTGAGTTAATTTCAGGGGATCTGACACACGACAATTGGATTGTTCGTAGAAACCAAGCTGTCTCATTGATGACCTTCAGGAGACGATAATCTGCCTGTCCCTCCTGGTCTGATCTACATGTGATGCTAAAGTGCACTCATTGTGATTAACTATCATTACCTTCCCTTGTTACAGGTAATTCTGAATGACTGTGTTCGAAGCTTCCTCTCTACTTTGAACATAAAAGAAATACTGCAGAGCCCATAGAAAATGATACCCCGCACAGTTTTCAGGTATACATGTCAAAATTTCAATAAAATGATCTCAAAGATCTCTTTTTTTTTAATCCGGAAGTTTAGCGCTACTAAAGCAGTCTTATACGTCACCTTTATACACTGTAATAAGACGACGAGCCGTAGCTTAGGAGATGGAGGCTTTATTGATCACCGCAGAAGGAAGCATCAATCAGCATCGACAAAGCCATATTGGCGGACTCTTCTTCACCCTCTCACATGGCACGCCCTCTCATCCTATATATTGATGTATAGCATGGTTCTGCGAAGTATTATGAAGGCGATTTGTGTTCTACAGTGTTCGAGTATATAATTCAATTTAAATTAAGGTTTAAAGGTGTATAAATAAATTAATTCCGAGTTTTACCGCCATTTTACCGAGCAGCGTTTGCATCACCCCATCTAACACGTTACATTAGTAAGTTCTTCCTGCCTGTTGTACGTATGTGTCCTTTATAACGTCCTTAATAGTAAGTTTCCTGTTTGGAATTATTTTCAATTTTTTTTCACTGCCAGACAGGCAGGCAGAGTAAAAATATTCTCACTCCTGTCTACGCAAGTGCGATCCAGAGCCAAAGTCAGAGCCAGAGCAGAGCCAGAGCCAACAAATCCAGAGCCAAAGTACTGTAAAACGAGAAACTTGTCTTCCTTCCTATTCATGTTCCAATTTGTGTTCAAAATATAACATTCGATTTAAATTAGTTGTTCTTCAATCAAAAACTGACGATCATAAACTGTTGAGATGTATAGACGGACGGATAGACGGACATGAACCAATTGCTTAGCCGTGCGTGGGGTAAAATTGCCTTTCTGGAAAATGAAGGCATGGAGGGGTGAAATGAGGAAGGAATGGAGGGGTGAAATGAGGAAGGAAGGGAAGGTTGAAATGGAGAAAAATTTGAGGAATGGAGGCGTGAAATGGTGAAAAATAAAATGGGAAGGAAAGAAGGACACTAAGAAGGGAAGGAGTGAAGATACGAGTCATATGTGCTTTGCGAACATGCTCAGTGATAAGCAAACCTCCACTTCCACCTTCGACCTTCAACCTCACCCTCCTCTCCACCCTAACAAATCCTTCTCAAAAGGTATATAAAAGCCTCATGTATGAGTCTTGCCTAATCCCAATCGTTGGTCAACTTGGAATCAAACTTGGTCCTTACACAAAACCTGCAGTTTGGTTGTGCTTCTGTGGTTTTCGGCAAAGCACACACACACACACACACACACACACACACACACACACACACACACACTGAATGAAATTTTCAACATTTGCACAATTGGAATGCAGTGACCATAACATCTCTCAGAATTTAGCTTTTGTAAAGTTTGTTTGCCAAAAATGTGACAATATGCACTTGTCAAGGAAAGCTTTGAAGATCTGTCTTGAAAGTCTGTCTAAAAAGATCTGTCTAAAAAGTGAAAGTCATAGAGCTAAGGCAAATGGGATTTGACTACAAAAGGCTGTCCGCCATGGGAAACGTTGCAGTATGGAGAACAATTCACCCGGAGGAAATGTTAACCCGGCTGCTTGAGCGTGCCTGTGCAAGTATAATGGGTCTGCAAGAGAACAAGAGCCAATACTTTGGCCAAATATAATTCTACAACCCGCTTTATAATGGACCTGCAAGGAAAAGCACAAGTCTGTGACATCATGTGTGTTTTTCAGCAAACCGTGAACAAGACATGATGGCATCCTTCCACAGAAATCACTGGGAAATCTGCTGAAGTTGCATTCGTTGCCTGGTCGTGCATTTGCTCACAAAACCTGCAACAATCAGATCTAGTAATTGTCAGTTTGTTGAAATTTAATTTTGATTTCACTTTTGTTTCCTCTTTTTTGTTTTGTTTTTAAAGCTTGGCATTTTATTTTATTTTTTTGCTGTGTATTCTTACACAATTGTTTTCATCCAATCACTCACCTTGCTTTGGAGAGACGAGATGTTCATTTTCACTTCGCGTGTAAATTTCTCAAAAGTCTTAATGGCAGTTCCATCTTGCCTGAAACCCATGGCCACAGGGTGGCCTCCCTTACCATCGTCCTTCTGCCTGCTCACACATGCAAGACAGGACAAAACAAGCAGAGTTTCAGTGAAGCATAAACAGCTTGGTGAATGTTAGAAAGACTTGGTGTCTCAGATTGGGTCCACTAGCCGGCCGAGGGAATAGATCTGTAAATACCTCAACTTGATGCCATTCATTTCCGATTGCACTTCCTTGGGCTTGTCTTCAGGGAAACTGAAATCAGTGGAGCGTCTCGTCCTGAAACGCCTCGATAAAACGTTGAACTGCCCTCTGGTGTGACAATCTGTGGAACACGTGCACCACTACTTCCAAGAATGCACAATGACAGCCCATAGGCCAGGGACTCATAGCGTGGGAACAAGGGAAAGTTTGGCTCTGGTAAATGTCATGAAGGGCAGAGATGTACAAAAAAAGGCAACTGGTGGAAAATAAATAAATAAAGGAGCTATGTCTCATTTCACGGCACATTTGCAATAGTCAAATTTAATTGGACACTCAGGCTCTAGCAGCTGCTGAGAGACGTAAAACATCTGGTGCGAAGAGTTTAAGGCGATATTCACAGCGGCAGCCCGATCCAAATGACCTTGTTAAGTCAGACTGGGCACATTTAACATGCCTGTTGCCTCTGATCCACTGACCTTGTGTTAATTCGGTGTGCTAATGAATGAGTACAATTAATTGTAAACAAAAAGGCTATGAGTGAAAAAGGTCAATTATATTTGTAAACAGATATCCAGGCTCAATATATAAATGACAAGGGGAAACCGGTTCACAGACTGACGGAGGATGAAAGGGGGACAGAGAGACAAGGACATCACATATATGATTGAAAACTTTGGTTTTGCTTCTTTTTATACCTCCACTGACGAAGTCGCCGGAGGCATTATGTTTTCCGGTTGTCCGTTTGTCCGTCCGTCCGTACATACTAATTTTCAATTTTCTCTGAAACTGCTTATTATATCCGATTGACAAAATTTTCACCAAAGGTGTGACTCCTCATGTACGAGTATGTTTTAATGATAATCATGACGTCATAGATCACCTGGTGTGGCAGCCATGTTGGTAAAAAAGAAAAACTTTGGACCTCCAGCTGTATCTCAAAACTGCTCCATGGAAAAAATTTAAACTTGGCACATGTCAAAGGGCTCCCCATGGGAAATAAGTGTGATGTTTTTGGATGATGTCATAGGTGGCTTTGCTACGACGTCATATTTGTATAGGTCGAATGCTTTATCTGATCAGTATGAAAATTTTGAGGGTCATCTCGGGCTAAATTGTATGGGAGAAAAATTGATGGCGTCATCAGTGACGTGGTTCGGCAAGCATTTTTTTATTGTTATTTTTCCATATTTTATTAATAAGGGTTTATTGAAGATTTGATGACAAAAGCTCAGTTGGTAAAAATGTTATGGCCTGGACATGCACACTGAATCTCACTGATAAATAAATATATAAAATGGGCGTGTTGCCCTTGATGCACTGTGGCGGGCTAATAAGGGACACATAGTCACAATGACTTAACCATTTCACACTTTAACTCATTTTTTATTGTTATTTTTCCATATTTTATTAATAAGGGTTTATTGAAGATTTGATGACAAAAGCTCAGTTTGGTAAAAATGTTATGGCCTGGACATGCACACTGAATCTCACTGATAAATAAATATATAAAATGGGCGTGTTGCCCTTGATGCACTGTGGCGGCTAATAAAGGGACCACATAGTCACAATGACTTAACCATTTCACATTTTAACTCATTTTTTTATTGTTATTTTCCATATTTATTAATAAAGGTTTATTGAAAATTTGATGACAAAAATTCAAATGGTAAAAACAAAAAGTTATGGCTTGGATAGACGGACAGATGGACACACCAACACACACACACACACACACACACACACACACACACACCACAAAATGGTGGCGAGCCTGGTGTCACGCCGTTCGACATGTGTTTGCGACAATTGCCTCGCCTGCATATACAGCAGCTACGGCAGCTTTGATGAGGCTGAAGGCCGAGCAAGTGACGCCCGGTATCATGTTGATTGACATGCGCTCGGGACATGACCTGGCTGCGCAGCCTGAAGGACTTTATCGACCATCCCGCCAACGATGACTGGTACCGGGCTTTGGTGGGATTGAAAACCCTGCTGAATATAACAACTTTCGGTGAGGCCGAGGCATTTGGGATGTGGCCTAGCCGTGTTGTTTGTTGTGCTTTGTCAACTCCATCCCACTGAGGATGACTCCCTTTTGCCGACTCCCTCTTGCAGTGCGATATAATCACATGCATAAAGCTTACTATCTCCGCAACCGAGAGAAGATGGACATGATGTTTTCACTCTCGTCTGTCTGTCTGTGTTTGCATGTCTGTGAGCAGCATATCTCAAAACGATGAGGACGGATTCTGACGAAACTTGGTGGGCAGGTTGGGTGTGTGACAAGGACAAATTGATTCGATTTTGGTGAAGATCCGGATTCAGACACAATCATTTTTAAGTGATTCTTCACCATTGAGATATAGGGCCAAAAACAATATTTAGCACAACATTTAAAAACGTTGTGGACAGATTATGACAAAAAAATGAGTTGGGTAGGTGACAAGAACAAGCTGATTAGATTTTGGTTTCGGTCCGGACGCAGATCCAGCCCATCAGTGGGATAAAAATATAAACTGTTCAGTCTGGCGGAGGTATGCGCTCTACCTTATGCCATTCTAGTCTTCATTATGTCTGTACGTATGATGCACACGTGTCGTTGCTTGCAGTGTGCAATCATGCCCCACCAGTATCTCCTACAACATATATATATATATATACATATTATATGTACATATACATATATAGATTATGGTCAACATCAGTTAAACATCAAACAGAGCCACCTATCCATATTTTGGGCTTATTTTCCCACATCAGGACGGCATCCCGATAAATATCAAACCAATGAGGACCACATTTGTCGTTTATACATCAGATACGTGTGTCTGTGTGTGTTGAGTGTGTGTGTGTGTGTGTGTGTGTGTGTGTGTGTGTGTGTGGTGTGTGTGTGGGTGTGTGCACGCCTATGCGAATGAATGGGTTGTTCATCTGGGTGCCCCATAAACAATGCAATAGTGGCCAGTGGGGCCCCGTGAGCCTGTCAATCTGTCTCAATCTGTCATCACATCTGTCATCACCCTTGAGCCCGTGAGCCCTGTGTGATGGAAAACAAACACCCAATCACATCTCTCACATGTGAAGGGAGGGAATAACCAGTTAGCTCTCACCTTCTCAATTACCCCAGGTGGCTAGGATTATCGATTAAAACATGCTCTTCTGGCCGAAAAGTTGCATTAATCAACCATGAAAAGTTACCCAAAGATAAGCCCTTTGGCATTTCAAACTCTACCCAAGTTCCTCAACAGCTGTAAACACATTCACACATAGTACACACATGAGAATCACAATGCTACACACCCCCTCAGCTGCCAGACCAGTTTTATCACTTATTGGTGAATCATCAGTGACAGTGCAAATTTCAGCACACGCGATTGAGGCTCCCAAGCATGTACCACATACAAATGTCAAAAGCAATCAACATGTAGATGAAACGAAAGACCCAATTACATCTCCCACCTGTGACTGGAGGGAATAAGCAATTATGAAAACAAAGACCCAGTCACTGGGTCAAAGACCCAGTTTTATGTCAGATGCAAGGTTCATTTAAGGTGCTCATTAATAAGAGTACCTATGTGTTTACTACATTTTGCTCTGGTTTGCTGTGCAGAAATCTCAGCAAGTACGAGCTAGTGATTGGTCCATTC
>CM068961.1:63527677-63560578 GCA_035128595.1 Eptatretus atami
GCAGCATGCAATGCATTATGACTTTGTGCAAAACAGTTGAAAACTCACACAACTTCAGAGCATGTCTCATAAATCACCTGGTCCCTAATTTGCTTGAAAATAAACACTGCTGGCTGGGGATTCTCTGCACTGTGGTTATTTTAATCACAAGGCAAATTGCTCATTATTGCAAAGGCTATTTCCCAGGAAGAATGGCTGGATATCTCACCATCTATTGTGACTGTGCTAAATTGTAAACCTGGGACATCCACCTCACTAACCATTCAAGGTTTTGGAGGAAGTTTTTTTGTCTCCCAGGAGCTGAGCACAGGCTTTGGTACCAAAGGAATTGCTACCCTACATTTACCTTGCTGTAATTATGCAGGTCAACGGCAAACAACAAAAGTTATATTTAATTTGTGACATTAATAATTGCAGGATTCCTCCAGGATACAGGACATCGGTGGATGGAGTGTCGGATAAAAAGTTGGTAATTTTCGAAGGAAGCTGGAGAGATAAGGGCTGCTGCTGTTGCTACCCCTACTTCTTTGAAGTGCAACTTGCCTCAAACCCTCACCTGCTCACCTTCCCAACGTTCAGGCTGGATCCCCACTTATTCTCCCGATTGTGGAAACATCTCCCTGTGTGTGCTGTTTCATCCTACTCCCAACAGCCTCAAATATATTTCCCATCACGACCTCATGCGCTCACTCATGCACATCCATAACCTCTTCAGATTCTTTGCCATTCCCATTTTGTTTCTCTCTGGGCAATTGTTATTCATTTTTGTTATTTCCCCATTACTCTTTGTCGATCTATCCCTCCACCCCCACCCCAATACCCTTTGAGAGTCTGTAAACCCAATGGCATTTGTTATTTAGGTACTGCTTGAACCTAAATTCTTATATGAACAAAATCCCACCTTCTTTCTTGTGGGATCGGCCACAGGGAGGTTTTGGCCAAAGTCTTTCACAAACCGCTGAATATGCCTGACGTTCAACTGGAGCCAGTTTGGCCAATAATTTTGAACTTGCCCATGCATGGTGCCAGCCATAACTCACCTACTTTTTATGAATGACACATCATTAACATCTACTAACTAATGTTAGCAGACAGGACACCCAACTTAACATCCCACCAAGGGACAACGTACTTTGTGATGCAATGCAACGCCATGCCTGTGAAACACAAATCCAACAATTTATAGTCAGGTCGGGAATTGAACCCAGGTTAGACAATCAACAGCTTCTGCACTAGCCTGTCAAACAATCATTAAACTTCCACTGTTCTCCAAAACAACAATCATATAGTTGTGGGAATGCTCATTGGGGGTTAATAAAACTGTTGAGTCGAATGATAGTTATTTCTTAGCATTTGCTTCGATAAGTGTGACGTACTATTTGTGCAATTGACATGTGGTA
This sequence comes from Eptatretus atami, assembly GCA_035128595.1. NCBI lineage: Eukaryota > Metazoa > Chordata > Myxini > Myxiniformes > Myxinidae > Eptatretus > Eptatretus atami. The sequence continues at coordinate 63,529,078 of CM068961.1, forward strand.
TGTAGATACGGTGAGGTGTTTGTTTTCCCTACCCTACTATTGTATTTCCCTCTTCGAATCTCTGGCTATGTGTTTTTATGTTATTTTCCTCTCTTTAAATGTCCTTAAAAAGTGCATACAAGAACTTTAAAGCCAGCAATTATCCTCACCACAGGAGCTGATTGTCGGGGCTAAACACCATTGAGGAAGTCCACAATTGGCTTCACCACGGGAGCTCATGCAGCATAGCACAAGATGTTTTTTGGGGTTATCTCATATGCGGTTAACAATTGGCAACTGCACTCAGAGAGAAAGACAGTTTGCTGCTACACTCAGAGAGAGACAGTTTGTCGCCCTTTGCACTCAGAGAGAAAGACAGTTTGTCGCCCGTTGCACTCGGAAAGAAACGTTTACAGCTGCAATCAGAGACAGACCTTTACGAGTGAGAGTGACAGATATGTCGAATTCTGCTCCAGGACTCCTGAACAGCTTTCCTCCAGGTTTGAAAGTGACCTCTCGGCATCGTTGTTTGTGTATTCCCTGTACTGTATAGTGGGGCAGATAACAGCAATTTTTGAGAGTAATCGTGCAAATGATGATACAATCATCAAATTTGGCACATTTGTTCCCCAGGGGATTCTAATCAAATCTGCCTGATTGGCCATTTGAAAATCCCAAATTTTGAAAAATTTGAAGAAGAAAAAAAAACTTCAAAAAGTCAGGATCACGAATCAATGTTGGATGCTGGCTGAGATTGGTGAATGTTTCAGAAACATCATCAAAGACGTTTCAAGTCTGCCATGCAGTTTTCTTCCCTTTACCGCGGAAGGCAGACACGACGTCACATCCAGTGAACGCATGGAAGTATGGGATCCCTCTTGCTTTCTCAGGCCCTATTGCAGAAACTACCTCATGGACTGGAATCCATCGCGCCTTGGCTCCTTGGCCAAAGGTAATCCACATGTTCTCAAGACCTAGTTCCTGTAAGGATGGCAGTACAGATATTGCTATGACTAGTACGTCCGTGTCATTAGCCTTAATGATAATGGACTTGCTACCATCCGTCGTTGCATCCCTGGGGGTACAATATTCGAGTGTCAGCTTCTTCATGACAACATGGAGACACAGCATCCAGTGACTTCCTTGTGTTGCTAATGGCATCTTCTCCTTTTGTGACAATGACTTGTGCTTGTCGTCTGTGCTTCACACATCTTTTCCGCAAGGAAGTGAAACAGCTCAGTCTTGTTGCTGTCATCCCGAAGAAAGCTTCTCCAGTTACTTGGGGTCTTACTGGTTCCTGTCACTCTTCTTCTGATTCCTTGCCCCCTTTTCGACCTTGCCTCGACTTCCGACTTGACTTCTTGTACACATCAAACACTACGTCACCCTCTCGTATCTGGCACCATAGGATTCCACCTTTGGGATGATGTCTTCTTTAGCATAGTCATCAAATATCTTTGAAGTGCTGGAGGTAGGGCATTGATAAGTGCTGAGCCATCAATGATGACTGCATCTCCCTTGGTTCTCTGTCTGGGATGTTCACTTGCGCTTCAAGAATTTCAGCCAGCTTAGCTGTGACTTCAATTTTTTTGGAAGTTCTTTTTTTTTTTCAAAATTTTCAAAATTTGGATTTTCAAATGGCCAATCAGGCAGATTTGATCAGAAAGCCCTGCAGGAACAGAAATGCCAAATTTGATGCTTGTATCATAATTTGCACGATTTTTCTACTATCTACTACACTAGTATTCTTGTCGAGTGATTGAACTCGACTGCACTAGTATTCTAAGATAAGAATCTTAAAGAAATCTGTGACGTTTGGTTTGTTCGAGGGCGGTAAGGGTTAAACGGGTTTATCGACTGATTAATTTGCATTTTTTATTACATGGTGGCTGTTATTGCTTCATGTAATCCTTCTCCCATGCCAATGACTTATTAACAAAATATACTGGTATCTGGGTTGGATTCTGCTCGTTGTGGTGATCTCATTTGGTGATTTCGGTGTTGTTTGACCACTCGGCTGATCCGGCCCAGGCTGCGCTCACGATGCCTATGGTTATTCAGCCAGATTTGGAAGGTCATGAGACATGGTCCCAACGAGTATTGTAATGTGAAACCGGTCCAGGAACTTGCTCAGGACTGTGGACTTAGCTGGTGGTTGCAGTCGTTTTGACACGACCTGGGTAACCAGAACTCGAACTGGGTAACCAGAACGGGCCGGGGCCATTGGAGTGTCAATCATAAACATACAGGTAGATAGATATGCGTTGTGTATCAATATTATTTTGAAACACTGTATGCACTTTTGTGAATAAATGAAAAAGCTGAATTTTTTTTGCAAAAATCTGGTTGTAGTTAAAAAAGACAAATAACTTTTGAATAAGAAGTAATTACCATATTTTCTGGTGTACAAACCCGGCGAAGAAGAATTTTGTTTCTCAAAGGACACGGGATACCAGTGACAAGAATTGCAGGGCCAGGCTTAATGGCAGAGCCAAGCTGTTGAGGAAATTGAGGTGTAAAACTGTACGTGCGATGAAGGGTGACAAGGAGGCCTATGTGCGAGGAATCTGTGAGGGGGTAGAGCATCACTTGCAGTCAAGCGATTCTCGTCATGCTTACAGGGGAATTTGCGCATTGCGTTCATCCAAGCCCATCCCTCGGTGTACTGGAGTTAGAGCGGAGGGTGGTAGGCTCTTGACAGAGAAGTCCGAAGTGAAGGCCCGCTGGGCCAGTTACTTTGAGTGGCTGTACCATGTTTATCCACCATCTGTTGAGTTGGATGTCAGTGGTGTTACTATCCTGATTGCTGTCCCTTCAATCAACCGTGATCCACCTTTGTTTGTGGAAACACAGGCTGCGGTGAACCAGTTGAAATGCGGTCAAGCTCCTGGGATCTGTGGCATCCATGCTGAACTTCTCAAGGCTGGTGGAAATGCTGCACTCATGTCATTGCATAGAGTTCTTTGCTCTGCCTGGAACACAGGCTTCATCCCAACTGACTGGAAGAGGGGCCTTGTTGTCCCTCTCTGGAAATGGAAGGGTGATCGCCAGGACTGCAGCAACTACCAAGGGGTGACGCTGCTCTCAGAGCCGGGCAAGGTCTTTGCTAGGATAATTCTTGATCGGGTTCAGCACCATCTGCTTGAGCACCAGCATCCAAAGTAGTCAGGCTTAACACCACAGAGGTCAAAGATTGACCGTATCCTTGCTCTTCGGGTCCTCACCGAACGCAAACGAGAGTTTCGGCAGGGGCAGCTTGCAGCCGATGTTGATCTCGCAAAGCGTCGATTCAGTGAATCGAGATTCCCTCTGGAGGATTCTTGGTCTTCATGGGGTCCCACCAAAACTGATCAATCTGATGTCTGAACTATACTCTGGTACTGAGAGCGCTGTCAGATATGTTGATACCATCACTGACTTATTTCCAGTTGTTAGTGGAGTTCATCAGGGGTGTGTACTTGCCCGCACACTTTTCAGCCCTTGTATGGACTGGATTCTGGGGAGCATGTTGGAGAGGTCAAGCTGCGGTGAATCATTTGGGAATGTCAAAATCTCTGACCTTGATTTCGTAGATGATGCAGTCATATTTGTGGAGACTGGATATCCTTTTGGGGCCTTCGCGGTGCTAAATGAGGAGTTGGAGCAACTGGGATTATGGGTTTCCTGGGTCAAAATGAAGATCCAGGCTTTCATTGACACCTTGTCTGCACCTGTTTGTGGTGACGATGTTGAGGTCATGGAGAGATTCACTTACCTTGGCAGTGATATTCATGTCTCTGCTGGCTGTGAGTCAGAGGTCAATAGATGTCTGGGTTGGGCCTGGGGAGTCATATATTCACTGGATCATGGGGTGTGATGCTGTCATTATCTGTGCAGGAGGACGAAAGTCGGAGTCTTCAGTCCTTGGTGCCTCCAGTCTTGCTCTGAGGATGTGAGACTTGGACTCTGGCCAGGGATCTGAGATGGAGACTTAATTCCTTTGGTACCAGGTCTCTTCGGAGAATCCTTGGCTATCGCTGGTCGGACTTTGTGTCAAACGATTTGTTAACTCAAATGAGATTTGTTACCTGCATAGTCCGTGAGCGGCAGCTGCGGCTGTATGGACATGTGGCTTGTTTTCCTGCCGCTGATCCTGCTCACCATATTCTCTCAGCGAGGGAGCCTCGTGATTGGAGGAGGCCAATCGGCCGACCACATACCTCGTGGTTGCAGGAGATTGATCAGCATCTCAAGGAGATGGGGATGGGCCAGGCATCTGCTTGGGGGATGGCCGGACGTAGGCCCCTGGAGTACCCGCGGGGAGTGGGCGCAGCGATGCACTGCTCCAGCGCATACTCCCATACCTGATACTCCCACACTTGACCTGACTGTTATTTCAAACATTAAATGTACAAAACTAAGTTTGAAATGATAACATTATAATTTATAAGTTATATTATAACTTGCAAGATTAAAAAAAAAAAAAAGATCTAAGGAGAACACGTGAGCAAAGAGGAAGAAGAGGAGGTTAGGGAGCATCCAGAATGGAAAAAGAGCGGCTTGTGGGTGTCTGGTCTTGAGCGGACGGTCTGAGAGAGCATTTACAGAGGAGGGAGATGCATTCCAAGCTGAGATGAGCTTTGAAAGTCGGAGTGGCGCTTGGGAAAGCAGACGAGTGCACTCGAAGCTGACATTTTTTTTTTCGTGAGAACCAAACCATTTCTGCTGGTACTCATTCGAGAACCAAGTCAAAAAAATTGTGTGAACCTCTGGCTACTGTGAATAATTCTTCTTTTGATGTGAGACCCGGTGTTCTTTTGCGTTTAATGGCGTTTTCAGAGCCGTGAAGCTCTGTATACCACACACACATAAATAAACTGATTTTTTTTCTATACCTGTGTATTAACCGCAACCACAACTTTTACCTTTTTCCGATAAAAAAGGTGCGGGTTTATACACCGGAAAATATGGTATGTAAAGGGATAGACTCAGTGAGTTAAAGCGATTAATTTTGTTTTTAATACGAGTAGCTTACCTATCTTGTGTATTTTTCACAACCTTTCAGCCTTAAAAAGGCCTCGACCTGCACCGGTTCTAATGATGCTCCAATAAAAGGTAAATGGTGGGCCAGTTGACTTGCAATGCATCTTTGTGGTTACTGTGGGTGTGCTGGAACCTTCTGCAGTCTTGTTGACATTGTATAAAACTACCTCCAGTGGCAAGTCCTCAAGTAGAGCTTTGGCTTTGCTCCCAACTGGAAAGGAATCTCTTAAAGAATAAAGATATGTGTGAGAGAGAGAGAGAGAGAGAGAGAGAGAGAGAGAGAGAGAGAGAGAGAGAGGAGAGAGAGAGAGAGAGAGAGAGAGAGAGAGAGAGAGAGAGAGAAGAAAAGTTATAAATAAATAAATAGATCATTGCGAGAAAAAGAGAAATAAATAAATGTATACCGGTCGGTATATGTGATAGATTTTGCATGAGGTGGGAGATATGATATTTTACTTGTGCGATGAAGAAGTGGAGCAGGTACTCGTGGATGTTTGAAACTGTGGAAAAGTGGGAGAATGAAGTTGTGAGTTGAAAAATGAAGTAATATTTACCAGGCAGGACTGCCAAATTAACTCTTTTAATGATCACATATAGATATAGCAAGATACTGCTTTTTTAGTGAAACACCTTTGCTTAGGTCGAGTCACTGTTGACGGATAAACCAAGGCCACCATCTGATTGACTGTTTGAGTAATAAATTTGGCAGTGTTTTGTGTTTTGCTCACTTTGCCAGACAGACTTTTAAATTTGGCATTAGGTTGACAAACGATACACTTTTGTGAACTAATCATTCCCGAAATCATGCCGAATGCCAGTCCGAAGTACTTGGATAAAATATTACAGCATTTTCCGTCATCATGAACAATAAAGTTTGCCGCTCGCAGACCCAGCCCGTGTCCTTGTTTATCAAGGGTGCGTGGGGTAAGGTGTTCGAATAACTCTTGTATTTCCAAAGTTTTCTTTTGATTTTCAAACTATTTTTTCCTGCATGAACGAAAGCAAATTCCACAAAAATGGGGCCTGTTCAAAGGGTAGACAGAGTGAGGAAATCAGAAAATACCACAAACAAAAAGGCAAAGTTGAGTTTGGCTTGATCCAACAATACGTGGAGCTTCATACCAAAAAAAACATGCTTGTGAAATAGTTTTCCAAAATGTGGACAACATTCTGAAACTAAAAATATTGCTTCACAATTATATGCTTATCTGATAATATCAGTCATTCCAATGCCTGGTGTTGGTTTAGTGGTTAGGGTGGTGGCTTGGGATCCCAGGGTCCTGAGTTCCAGCCCTGTTGGCTGCTGAATTAATACACACCAGGAGGTTGACTCAGCCTGTCATCCTTCCGATGTCAGCAAAATGAGTACCAGTGTACTGGTAAGGGGGACACTGCATCAGCGGCATAGCCGCGTCCCAACCAATGATGCAACCAGCAGCCACAGGCTGCACTAGATAGAGAGAGAGAGAGTCGTTCCAATTCAATAAAAAAAATGTTTTCTCATGACTAAAGAAACCCACACTTCACTGACTCAAACAACTCTAATCTGAATCACCGCAAGCCCTTTCCACTGAAGTAAAGACAGACTTTTACACAATGCACTGTAGACAGAACTCATGCCGAGTTATCATATAATTCATAACTCCTGGAGTTTTTAACTCTGCCACCGAAGGTGAAAACGGACAGAGGTTATGTTTTCACCTGTCTGTTTGTTTGTTGTCTGTGAGCAAGATATCTCAAAAAGTTATGGACAGATTTGGACGAAAGGACGAAACTATCTCAAAAAGTGCACGTGTTGGGTGTGTCTCAAGGACTAATTGATTTGATTTTGGTGAAGATCCGGATGCAATAATTTTTAAGTGAATCTTCACCATTGAGAGATCGGGCCAAAAACTAGATATATCATGATATCTCAAAAAGTTATGGACGGATTCGGGCAAAACTTGGTGGATGAGTTAGGGTAGGTGATGAGAACAAGCTGATTAGATGTTGGTGAAGGTTCCGATGCAGATCCAGCTCTCAGTGGAATAAAAAACGTAAAAACTGTTCAGCCTGGCAGAGGTATGTGCTCCACCATGTGCCGTTCTAGTTTGTTTTTTCACACTTGTATTCATAGTACATAGGTAGCACACTTACCTTTCAGCTGTCTTGTCCAGGCTTGATTCCCAACCCGGCTATGAAATGCCGGATCAGTACTTCACAGGCAGGGAATTGCATCACAAAGTGCATCATATTTTGCATGGACATTAAGCTGGGTATTCCCATCTGCTAGCAACTACATTGTGGATGTTAAAGTTCCTGCGGTGTCTCTGAAGAGTATGTGACCAACTCCAGCACACTAAACCAATTACGAATATCTGCCGGAAGTGGCTCCAGTCGAAAGTCATGCATGGCCAGATGGTTTGTGAAAGACTTGGGCCAAAATAACAACAATTATTTCCGCTGCCGACCACACATGTTGGGAAAGAAAATGGGGCCACTAATGAAGTAATAGTTGCTACACTTTTAGTCCCTGAACTTTAGGACATATATACATCATACACATAACGAAAAGTGTGATATGACTCGGGGCCAAAGTGTTGGAAAGAAGCAGAGGAGAATTAGGATGTAAGAAAGGCAGCAGTTGTCAAATAGCTTCCGAGAAGCATTCGGGATGGAGGAGCACATGGGTATTGGTAGGACTTGTAGGTAGCTTGTGTTTGGATGTTGGATCCTCTTGTCTCCCCTCCCTGTCAAAGCTGGAGTGCCCCGAGGCAGCATTCTGAGCCCACTCCTATTCCCAATCTTCATCAATGATCTATTTGACTCTGGAAAATCCTCTTCATCTCTTTACTGATGACTTCACACCCTGACGTGACATCCCTCATACTTCAGATAGGCAGCGAGCAGCCTCTTCCCTCTCTACAGATCTTGATTGAATCACGAGCTGGTCATACACTTAGAATACGTTTTTTTAACCTGAAGAATATAAATACTCTCATTATGTCACTCCAAGAGGACCGTCTGGTTAGACCCTCTCATCTATGTGCTTCAAAATCATCCTGAATAAGTTGAGTCACTCGAACGTTTGAGCCTCATGATCAGCTATGATTTTTCTTGGGCAAACCACACTTCCAAGTTGGCCTCCAAAGCCAAGTTGGCCTGACCGCTGAAGGGAAAAATGGCACACCTGCTGGATTATGCTGCGACCAATCAATGAGTGAAGGGAAAAATGGGCATACTCGATTGGTCAGTGCTGCGACCAATCGATGAGTGAATACTGCTGACATAGCTACAGCCACACAAGCTTTATTTATTATAGTAGATTGCAATGAAGTAGTCATATAGCAGCATGGCCAGCTCACTTGGAGGGGAAGGGGGGTGGGCATCTGCTGTATCCTTATGATTGCTAACCAGCCAGAAACACATGCTCACAGATGAAACTCCCCCTGGGCAAGCTAGCCTGTAAAATAGAGAATGCAACGCTCTCATACATATAATACTACAGCTTGCAGTAGAAGCTATCCTATCGGGAACTATATTGAGGAGCAGGATCTGTCAACATAGCCTAAAGCCCTTATGCTCTTTAAAATTTACTTCTTTGTCATCAATCACAAATGCAGTACAGTATACCATCCTTTCATCCAATATCAGAGTGTTGCTTCCATAAGCCGAGTGGATGTTTTCAAATGTATCATGAGCCTTTGAAAATGCACAGAAAACGTTCTTGCAACTGCCCTAATAATTCCTGTTCTATTTTGTGGTCAATAAAACTTCCAAAGTCATCAACTTTCTTCTGTATTGGGTGCTGCTGGAATATGCACATCAGAAGTCAAAACTTCATGATTTACACAAATGGTTTCCTGTACTTATGGAAAAATGCTGAAGAGCATAAACTCCTCCAGTTACAACATCCTCTTCTGATGCAAGTCAAAACTTTCCCACATTTTACCTGCAAACTCCCAAGCAGTCAATCATCACCTTATTAATAGTAAGAGCAAGACTTGTATGACGGCAAGTGTCAATGGGATGGATATCAATAATTGTTATAAAGACAAGAAATATGTGTGAAAAAGCAACATGTGAATTAAACAGCAAAATGCTTACAAATATGAGAGTAAAACTGAATTAGAAAATATAATTTGATGTGAATGTGTCGATGGTTATGCCTCTGCCTGCGTTAGATGTCAATGCACTGTTGTGTTTGATCTCAATTAAGAGAGAGAGAAAATAGCTAATTAGATGAAAGTTAACACGAGATGCTCCTAACTCAAGTCATGGTCTGCAAAATGATTTTCAAAGGTCATGTGACCTTTGGAAACAAAATTGAATCAGTTCATCTTTGTATTACGGTCCATACCTACGTCATGTTTGGTTGCAACCCCTGTAGTGGTTCACAAGTTATTGTGGTGACAAAAAAAGAACAGACTGACGGATGCAGCGACGGACAACCCGAAAACATAATGCCTCCGGCCTTCGGTTGCGGAGGCATAAAAGGTGTATATTTTGAAAGTCACAAGTGGACATTTACTCTCAAACTGTAAAACAATACCTCACAGCACAACAAAGTACACTGATGCATCCCATAGCACCCACCATCACAGCAATCCTGCCAGAGGCGCAGATCAACCTTGGGCAGATTGCTGCACGATTCCAGTGCATTAGGCGGCTCGGGTAAGGCGAATACGTCGGGCTGCACTCGATCAAGGTCATCTCCATTGTCACAGAGCACACGTGCAAGCGAGGACTGGCGGATCTCCGTGAGCTGTGCAGGTGTGAATATGCCCGGGTTCTCGTACCAAAACCTGTGGTGAGCCGGGGGTGCACAGCACCAGGTTTATGATGCAGTTGTGGACATCAAGTGCATCTCGTGGCAAATACACTGGAATGATAAAGTGTATTGAAGGGGAATCAAGGATGAGCACAAGTGGCCAGGATTACAACATACAAATAGGCAAATTATTCTCCACAAATTATAATTTAATAATATGTGTTCCCTTTCAAGGAACTTCAACACAGGAGGAGACCATTGGGGCCATCAAAGCCTGCACTCGTGTTGCCAACCTATGGTTGTTTGTCTGTGCTCTATCCTTTTTAAATGCTTAGCATCAATCCAGGAAGCCGCACGTAACATTTTTAAAATGTTTCGTATGACTCGGTCGAAGTTCGAACCACCAACCTCAAGTTTTCATTTTGACCTTATGCAGATAATACCATGGTCTTAAAAATGCACACCACCTTACCATAAATACAAAGGCAACTGCAGACACTTTTTTCTTTCAAAGTGGCTTGTGAAAGGTGAGTTTTATATGAAAGTGTGTTGAGTTATTGAATATTATAACAACAGGGGAGGGGAGGGTCAACAGACATGAAAGCACAAAGGTAGGAATTGTGGTTAAAGAGTGGGAACAGGGTCCCAGTAAAAGCTCAGAGGGCACAATAGGAGAGACTGTTAAGTGACAGTGGGCATCAGACTTAAATAACTGGAGGGATAACATCATGACAACAGTCTCAGGAATTCTTCAGGCAAGAGAAAAGGGGGGTTAATGTGTGGAGCTGACCGTTGAGTGTACTTGTGAAGGATAACAAAGAAAAGGTTTCTGGAAGAGCGTGTGTCACCTGAAAGGACAGGGCTTAGGCAGAGAGGTGATGGGGCAGGAGGAGCAAGACAACAATCGAGGCAGTAAAACGCTGCAAATACAGATGGTGGAACGTGGAAGTAACTGTAAGATTTTGGTAAAAGCGGCCAGAGGAGGGTTTGTAGTAGTTTGAGGAAACGTAATGCAGAGTAACACAATTACCTGTTTAATTTAGGCTGAAGAAAGACTTCACTGACAAACAAACAAATGCTACAAACCTGTCGCCTGCATTCCAGGCATCATTTAATCCACAGATTGTCTTCTTTTGTGTAGAGCGCATGGCTGCAAGTACCATTTGCTGGGGGTATAGCTGTGCTGCTGATGCAGTGCCCTCCTGGTGGTTTGGGGAGGAATTTGGGTTTGTCCATGGTGCTACTCATAACTCGCCTACTATTCGTGAAGGATGCTGTGGAATCTTTAATGTACTAACTAATACCGGCAGACATGACACCCAGTTTTGCGTCCATCCGAGGGACGGCACACACGTTGATGTATTAGTATTACCCTACCTGTGAAACATTAAGAAGACAGTTTATAGCTTCACCAAGATTTAAACTCAGGATAGACAGCTCAAAGGTGAGTGTGTGTACCTCTCGGCCATCCTGCCAGCACATCCACAGATGTTAGCCTTCAATTTCCATGTCGCCATTCCAGGAAACTCAACTTTTTCTCAAAATTCAAAAACCCTTTTAAAAACATTTTCACATCTTTGTTTCCAAAACATTTTATACTGCACTCGTTTTCATTGACATTTCTAAAGGAGTTCAAAACAAAATTACAGTATAACCCTAACTCCTCTCAAGATGTAATGTCCACTGAAAACTACTGTCCCTCTCAAGCAAACTTCAAAATGACGTCGTTCAAACATGAGAGAAAAGCCGTAGTGTTAGGTGGAATTTACCTTCGAAGGGATTGGATTTGTACTCGAATGACCGGTTTATACATTTCCGTTCACGCGTGCATCGTGCCCCTGTGCAATGAACACTTCCGTGAGTGTAAATGTAAGTGCGGAATGTGCAATCGGACTCGTGGAAGTAGAGAACAAAGCTGATAAAGAGTAGAGACAGTCAAGCTATATCGCACTAGGATTAATGCAAATGCAGCGAAGACTCCCGGGACTGAAGTGTTGCCTGACAAACATGTAGAAATCAAAGTTTTGGATGGTGATACTTCATGTGAAAAATTAAATCAAGACTCCATGTTTCCGTCAAAGCCATGTTCAATTATCTGTATATAAGGCATGCAATTGGCACTGATGATAGCAGTAGTGGTCAAGGTATAAATAAAAGAATGCTCCAAAGATGATGTCAGGTATTACAGGTTGTTCTTTAGATTTTACATAGTGGTCAAGTGTTTGCAGAGGTAGCGCACTTGCCTTTGAGCTGTCTCATCTGGGGTCGATTCTTGGCCTGACTATAAATTGCAGGACCGGTGCTTCACAGACCGGGCGCTGCATCGCCAAGTGCATCCTTTGTTAGATGTAACATTGAGCCGGGGGCTCGGAAGCCAGCAGTGATTGCTCATGAACATTATCAAGACCCCACAATGTATTTTGTGAAGAGAAAGTGATTGTCGTCAGCATCCTGCCCAAATTGCAAATTCCTGCCCTAACTACATCGGCAAAATCCAACCTCCCAGGTGGGTCTTCGGCGCACCATCGTACACTATGGATCAATGGTCTGTAGCAGAGCCTGGCCTATGGCCAGGATAAGTAACAACAAAAAATATTTGAGTCGAGCTCTTGCCAACGACGGTTTTAAATATGGTACAGGTGTGAATATTACCTTGAGAACAGTGAGATACACTTTATCCCGACGTGGTGTCTATAGATGTGTAGCTGTTCCAAAACCACTGCAAAGCTAACCAAATAAAAAGGTTGAAAGGGGAAATAGACCACCAAAAGTGCAATTAACAAAGCTGGAGACTGCTTTTTACAGACTTATACAACGTTGCATTGTTCTGCTCTCATTGACAGGTTGAGGTTGGTAGGTGCTCTCTTCCAATGCCTCTCCTTCTGGTCTTGTTCCATCTACATTTTCAGTCTTTCACCCCTTTAATATTTACACATTCTTCTGATAATCCCCTCCTTGTCAATCCTCCTAAATCTAAGCTTTATGCTCACCACCACTCCTTTGTTCCTCATTTCTCCTATTTGTGGAACCTCCTTTCTGAGTCAGTTCAATCCCACTCTTCCCTCAACATTTCAAGTCACGTACACCAACATCTCATGTCATCTTCTGTCTCTATTTACACATTTTTTTCTACCCCCTATAGCCATTCCTTAACCCACCCCCATTACTGTTGTGTCAACATGATGCCCCACTGTCAATGTGTGGCTCTTTTATCCTTCGTTACCTCATTCTTCCACGAGCCAAAATTTTGTATCCAAAATAATTGAAAACAATCAATGACAGCTTGTTCACCGGTGAAAGAGAATGCCATAGTCATTGTACAACATCTACCATGAAGCTTGGTAGACAGTGCCAATTTGAAGTTACATCCCAGTCAATAGTGATAGTCTTTTCAAAGTTGTTGGCACCCTGACTACTGATAAATACAGGCCCACTCTGATCCAAAAGGCTGTAGTGTCCCTCATGAACACAACTTATCGGTAATTTTCCAGCAAGATAGAAATTGCAAACAAAAATCAAAATGATATATTGACAGTGGAGCGATCAGAGACATTCACAATAATGGCTTTGCCAGCAAAAAGTTTAAATATGAGCATCATTGAGGCTTTTGCACAGAAACGGAGGTCATTGAGTGAACAAGAAAATTGGTCGAATTTTAAGGAGTAACAGCCATATCCAGAGTAGATCAGGAATGACATTCCTCCATCAAACATTGTTAAACTGTCTGGCAACTTATAAACAAGGTTGTGATGCCGTGAGTAAAGGAAAGGGGTCACGTACAAAAATACCAGTGCATTGTATCACTGATTCACTTTTCTCCCACACCGAGAATGGAATTGCAATTTGTGACTCCTGCATACAGATCACTTGTTTTTTTTTGTTGGTTTTCACGAAATAGAGTCTGGTTTAAGAGCAAAGTGAGAGAGGGGAAAAGGTGGTGCACTGAACAGTGGGGTAGCAGGGCAACAATCAGGGGGAATGAACTAACAGGAAAAATGGAAGGTGAAGAAACAAAGCAACAGGTCCGAAAGGTTGAAAGTGGCCCACAAAAGCATGCAGCAGAGATAGGACAACACAAACACAGCATAAAAGTACAAGTGGAGGTACTGGATGAGATACACAAATACATTATATCAGAGAGAACAGCACTCGGTAGAGCGCATACCTCTGCCAGGTTGAACATTTTACGTTTTGCAGCCCACAAATAGGCCGGATTCATCCACATCATTTTCAAATATTGTGCTATATATCGTTTTGGGCCCTATCTCTCAATGGTGAAGAATCACTTAGAAATTAAAAATTTCTCCTATCCGGATCTGTATCCTGATCTTCACCAACAACCAATTTGTCCTTGTCACATTCTCAACCTGTCCATCAAGTTTCGTTTGAATCCGTCAATAACTTTTTGAGATATCATGTTATATATTGTTTTTGGCCCTATCTCTCATTGGTGAAGAATCACTTAAAACATTATAGTAGCCGGATCCAAATCCGGATCTTCACAAAAATCTGAACAATTTGTCCTTGTCACACACCGAACTTGTCCACAAAGTTTCGTCTGAATCAGCAGTTTCTTCTTCAAAATGGTCTCCGAAGGTGACTGTGAAGGACCACAATAATGGAAAGGTTAAGGTTCCAGGTTTTTCCTGGAGGGAAAGATGGGAATACAACTCAATCGGGCTTTGTGATAGTCCTCAAGCTTATGCGAGTTTGGGCGTTGTCATGCTCAAGGAGGACTTTCGTCACATTGGCGATAGGACAGTCTCTCCTAACGAGTCAACTGAGCTTCTTGATATAGTGCCCAGAGCCGAAGATTGTGACCTCTGAGTAGGACGTCGTGACTATTTGTTTTTCTTCCGCGCAAATCGAGATGATATCATCAATTGATACAACATTTCAAGCTCGAAGTGGTGAAGACATGGGAAGAGAGGAACCCTTTACTTACAACTTTGTGATGCTGATAGATAGCAGTTCAGATTTACCTTTTGGTTACAGTCGAGCTGAAAGCCAAATTCAGTTTAATTAACAGGAATGCATCCAGTTTATGTGTCGATATAGTTATTTGCTGTAAGAAAAGTATTACTCTTGGGGATAACATCCATACAATCGAGATTACATGCTCTTTCGCTAAACTGTGGTTCATTTCCCAAACGTCAGCAATCAATGAATCACAAGTATGGGCCGAGTACAATATGTGAGGCTGAACTTGCAATAAAGCAGAAAAGAACAAGCAAACAGAGATACAAGTCAGGCCTGGATGACATTATGAACAAAGATGAACTTCAAAGAGGTTTCTTTTTCAAAAGGTTTGGCAAGTTGTGCTGCCTCAAAAGCATGTCATCATGTAATTTATTATCTCAGCTTAGCTTGATTAAGATGGATGTGCAGGAATATGCACACCGCAGCACCTCACATCTGGAATTATGCACACCACAGTATTTTGTTTTTTCAAATAGTCTTGTGAGAGGCTCGAAGGGGAGGGGAGAGACGGGGGAGGCACACATCAGATCAGTCACAATATTTCCACAGGTTGGGGTACACCTCTAGCGGCCAGTGAACATGTGTTCTTGAAAGCTGCATTCCACAGCCTTTGATAGGCTGATATTATTGTATACTCTGGTCTGTGATATAATGATGCTTCTTTCGTTGCAGAGTCGATACCAAATGAAATTCATCCAAACAGTGCCAGACGTCAGGCATATGTGATTATCCAGTCTGATCAATTATCTCTCGATGATATGTATTGTAGCCCTATCCCTGTCCCAGCAGCAAAAAGGGCAAAAATTTTGAATGCAGCCAAGGTTCCGGCACACATTGGCATACTCTTGTGAAAGACATTGTGGGATCCACCAGCTAATTCTAGTAGAAGGGGTAACCAGCTTAATGTATGTCTGAAAGAGTATGCACTGATGCAACACCATGCCTGAGAAGCACAAGGGTGATAGTTCATAATCAGGTCAGGAATTAAACACAAACTAGACTGCTCAACGGTGAGATTGCTACATTTGAGCTATCCTGTCAGCCTGTACATTCTTATACCACTCCATATTTACAACATTGAGCTATTGGGTATCTAAAATAATACTTCCACTGTATCATTGGTTAAACTAACTTCCTGAACCCGTGAAATGCCCCTGACCTCCCCCACAGCCCAATCTATATCGAAGTCGATGGCACGCTATCGCAAATCTGCATGCTTCCCACCTTAAGTAAAGTTGAAAGTTGGAATAAAGTTCCACCAGGGTTGACTCAATATCAAATTTTGCATTAAAATTTTTTTTCCCCATTTTGACCCCTATGCCCCTATTCCCCACCCCTTGGGGCATGAACTGGGGGTCAAATCAAAAAAAATTGTTACATTTTTTTCATGCGTCCTCCAATGTTGATTGCATATCCAGTTTCATGAAAAAATTTTTTTAAATGTGCCCGTAATTGAATTTTTTGGTATTTGACCTTTTGACCCCACCCCTATTTTTGCTGCTCTCACACCTTCTTGCCATGTGGTTATCATAATTACCAAGTATGGTGAATTTCTGCACAACTGTTTAGGAGGAGATAACGTGACGGACAAACAGACAGACAGAAGGAGCCGATTACAATATCCCCCATTTTTTTTTCAAATAGTGTGGGGATAATGACTTCCTCCCCATTTTCCCTGCAACAGGAAAGCCACAAATGCATCACATTGCAAGAGAAAGATAGTGACCAGAAATGAGTCTAAAACTTTGTACGTATCAGAGATTCATTCCTTCCTTGTGTAAAAAGTCAGAATAAATCCCTTCATCTGATTTTATCTGCTGTCAGAACAATGGAGGAGCTCATGGAAAATTCCTAGCACGCCTGGTTATGACTTTAAATGTACCACGTCACATGAAAGCCATCTTGGATATTCCTGTAATGCTAGGCAAGGGTATTGAGTTACCGAGACCTCATGAAACATGCCTCCAGGAAACAGTTTTGGCAATTAGATGTCAGCAATTTGTAATTGATAAGGGAAGCACACTACTGGAATATCCCCTAAGATATAGTTGGAATAATGTTTTAAGCATGAGGTGAGAAAACCTGTTTTTTAAATCACTACTTAATAGACATGTTCTAAGGTCGTGGTGGAGTTAGAACACAGAACAGATGAGAACACAACACAACAAAGGGAACAGCAGGACAAAGGGGAAGTAGATGGAGATGGACAAACAAGGGATGCAGGTAATGACGAGGGGGAAAGGGAGAACGCAACGGGGGGACAATATGGATACATAAGCAAAATTTTGGGAGAGGTGGGGGTGGTTTAATGGGTGTAAAAAATATCATGATTTTGGATGGGGGATAACTTGAGATGGTGGTGAACAGCTGTTTTGAAGAACTGGAGGGAAGAATGAGATTGAAGAGAATCTGGAAGGTGGTTCCATATTCGGGAAAAAAGAGGAATAAATGAGTGGAGGTGAACAGTGGTTCTGGATTTAGGCAGTTTCACGAGGAGGGGGTTACTGATGGACTGCGTGTGTCCTGCAGATACCTGGTGGGGACAAAGCACAGAGAGGACAGAGGGTGCAAGTCCAGAAATGAGGCAGAAGAAGAAAGAGAGAGACCACCGACCTGTCGGCAATGGCGAAGTGATAGGTCCATGGATTCAGCTTCATTGCGAGAGATTCCAATGATTTTGAAGGCCTTTTGTTTCCACAGCGTCAAGCTGAGCAAGATGTGAAGTAGGGAAGCCAGCTCAGAGGGGAGAACAGTACTCCATCGAGCTGTGGATGAAAGCCTTGTAAGTGGATAGGAGCTCAGGTGTGCCAAGGAAGTACTTTGCATGACGGAGGATACCCAGTCGGCGTCTGGCTTTGGAGGTAAATTTTAAAATGTGGCTTGCCCAAGAAAGATCATGGCTGAGAGTGAGACCCAAGATTATGAGTGACAGAACCTCTTTGAGAGGGTTGTTGAGAAAATAGATGGAAGGGTTTGCAGTGCGGTCCTTTCAGAGAGAGAGAGAGAGAGAGAGAGAGAGGGATTTCTCAGGATTGAAATACATGTTCCAAGTGATTGACCAGTTTGGGATTTTGTCAAGGTCTGAGGAGAGGGAAGAGGCTGGCTGCAGCCTGTCTGTCTGAAGGATGAGAGATGTCATGGCAGAGAGTGGAATCATCAGCAAATAGATAAAGAGGATTTTCCAGAGAGTCAGTGAGATCATTGATGAAGATCAGGAATATGATGGGGCCTACAACACTGCCTTGTGATACTCCAGCCTTGACAGGGAGAAGAGAAGAAAGGGTTCCATTGAGAGCCACATGTATTTATATCGCAAGTTACTTTTTCCAACTTCATCTAACAAAACACAAACCCTCGAGAATGTAAAAGGGCTGCAATATTATGGTAACAGCTCCACCACACCCTGCAGTCATGAGATTATCTTGGGCTGTTCACAATCTGAGACTTCAACAGGTGGCTTGCATTGATTCAAACCTTTGAGTTTAAGATACAACGGAAAATTTCTAAAATCTCGGAGCCATCCAAACATTTCTTTCGGAGTTACAGAATCGATCCATGGACATTGGGTCAAGAACTAGCACATATTACCTCTGCCACTGAAGGTGGACTGAGGTTATGCTTTCACCCCTGTCTGTTTATCTGTCTGTCTGTGAATAGGATATCTCAAAAAGTTGCGAAGGGATTCGGACAAAATTTGGTGGACATGTTGGGTGTGTGACATGGACATAATAATTCGATTTTGGTGAAGATCCGGATCCGGCTACTCAAATTATTTCAGTGATTCTTCACCATTGAGAGATATGTCCAAAAACAATATATAGCACGATATCTCAAAAACTTTCTGACGGATTCGGTCGAAACTTGGTGGACAGGTCCGGGTGTGTGACAAGGAAGAATCAATTTGATTTTGGTGAAGATCCGAATCCAGATCTGGATGCGAGAATTTTTTTTGTTGTTGTTAAGTGATCTTCACCATTGAGAGATGGGGCCAAAAACTATGTATAGCACAATATCTCAAAAAAAGTTGTGGACGGATGACAAAACTAGGTTAATGAGTTGGTTTGGTGACAAGAACAAGCTGATTCAAGTTTGCTTCAGGTACGGATCCAGATCAGGCCTATCGGTGGGATACAAAACATAAACTGTTCAGC
Source organism: Eptatretus atami (assembly GCA_035128595.1). Lineage (NCBI taxonomy): Eukaryota > Metazoa > Chordata > Myxini > Myxiniformes > Myxinidae > Eptatretus > Eptatretus atami. The sequence goes on from CM068961.1 coordinate 63,547,960, forward strand.
CTGGTGGAGGTATGCTCTCTACCGAGTGCCATTGAAGTGTTCTACAGCCATTGCAACTCCTACAAAGAACATGTAAAGTGAAATATCTCATTTATGCATTTATGCAATGCGTCATGAAATGCAACAGAAGGGTATTGAGGTGTTATTATTCCAGATTCCTAGGCTAATTAACACTAGTGTTCCTCGGCACCTGATATGTCCCCAGGTTGCCAATGACACCAGACTGAATCTGGCCAACTCACTAATTTATACTTCTCTATGCGTGCGAGAAAGAAAACACTGTTGATTACTTGAATTGTGTAAAAAAAAAAAGTCAAAAGGCAGAGTAACAAATCAACACACCATTTTGTATGGAACCTATTGAGACACTAAATGTAAGCCTACCTGTCACCATCTCGTAGTCGTGAGAATTGGACAGCCAACAGACACATGAGGGTTGGCCCTATAAGAGTTCCATCAATGATGTCTTCCACAATCAGCGATGGCCACAGGTCCATGTTCAGAGGAGTTCCGTAGAGGCTGGAAATTGAAATCACATTGGATACAACCTTAAAGCAATGCTCGTCAAAGGAATCAAACAACAAAAATGAAAAACAAAATAAAAAAACGACACAAAAAGTTCACAAATTAATAAAGGGCCAGATCAAACCACGAGTTGTCCGAGATAGTAACAGTTAAATTACAGTGCCGAGTGAAGAAGTGTCCTTATGGACTGGTTAATTCCCAAAGTTTTATGATTTGTTACACTGACTTCCACCAGGTTATGCTAAACGATGTACTGTACCGTATATTTACATCAAGATAATTTGGGTCCTCTCATCAACCTCAACCCCAGACTATTACATTTGATTCTTTTTACCCCCTACCACCCACCGAGTACTATCACCAGTTTTCAACTCATTCTGTCGAGTAGTTCAGTTCTTGTAACATTATCACGTCCGGGAGTATGAATCTTTTTTTCAGTGTAAAACCTGATCGTGTACACCCCAAGAACAATCACCAGTCTCCAACTAATTCCATCTATCAGTTCAGGAGTGGATAGAAATAATATATGCACACAAATCGTGATACTTAGGATGATAATTCACCCACTTCTATGATGTCTATATTAGGCAGAGAATTGTTGTATTTTAATAAGATTTGTAAACCCCCACCAAGAGCAGTGCCATACGAAACCCCAACCCACCCCAACGAGGTTGTATCAATCGCTCTTGTCCACCCAAGCGTAGTGATTTGGACATGTCGGTGGGACGGACAAGCTTATTGAACGATGGGACACTCATGATCGAGAATGCGCAGGAGTCAGATCAAGGCAAAGCAACCAGAGACAAAGTGACAACAGACACACACAGTAGGGTGAAGAAAAAAACGGGACAACAATGGGTGGATGCGCCACATCACTAAAAGAAAGGATGTAGGTGTACAGTGAATGGAGGACAGTGTCTGAACAGGTGTAAATTTTTAAGCAAATATATACTGGACAGATTTCATTTCCAAATCTCCCCACTAGTATCATTTTTGAAATGCAGCTGTCATTGCTACAGTGCGACGGCACATTGGGGCAGGAGTTTATAAGGGTTAGAGGTAGAAAAAAGAGGTGTAAAATGGGGATGGATAGAGGTGAGAGGGGTATAAATGGCACAGGTGGAAATGGGAGAGGGAGAAATGGACTCCTATTTCTACCTCCGAACTTCATGCTACCCACCGAGAACTTGTCCTTCACAATTCCTTTTGTTTGTTATTTGAGAGCACCCGTTTATTTAGTGCATTTTGTGCTTTCCTGTTTCCTACCTCTTACAGGAATAATTTTTACCATTATTAGCATGAAACGACAGATCCAAAAGCTTAAACATCGAACACAATAAAGAAATGGTGGATGTTACGCAATAGAAATGCTTAACATTTCTACTTCTGTAATCGCATCAGCTTTCTAGATGATGTCATTATTCCATCATAAAACTACCCTGTTCGAAAAATCACAGCCAGATACTGGAACAAAGCATCTGAATCCCAGGCAATCCTTTAAGTGTTTGAAATGTATGCGTTGTCTGCTAGCGATGCGAGCATCAACTTCCTGGTGTGAGCCCAGACATTTTTCTGCCAAAATGTTAAATGCATTGTCATCAATTGCTGGGTTCTTATAATCCGGGGTGTTCAGAATTAAATTTACAAATCGAGGGAATCCAATCTTTTCTAAGCAGACCACTATACCAAACCATCCAATTTGACCAGACTCAAGAGAGTGTCAAATGTGCGGAAATCCAGTGTGGATATCATTGTGTTAAATCATTGTGTTAAATTGCTGGTGATTTCTTCAAAGAGCAGAGAATGTCCTACTTAGCTGTTGTCATAGGATCATTCTCAGGTGAAAGAAGTTATTGACCGACAAGTGCCATTCAACTTACATTTGATTGTTTGGTGAACAGGATGACACTTGTGTAGGTCCAATTACATTGAGGCGAACTGCCCAGGATATGCACGTAAAAATAGCGGGAGTGTGTGGCCAAATTTGAACACAAAGAGAAAAATTATTAATGACAAGAAGATTACATTAAACCTGCCTGCGAAGCCTCTCTCTCACTTCTGGGTTTCTAATCTCCTGCCGGAGATCATCAAAGCTGCTGGCTGAACTGAGGTTGCAGAAGAGGCGGAAGTCATTATATGAAGGGATTCCATGGTCTCGTCCACGCTGCACGTTGATGGCTGCAAGATCAAGTGCAACCGTGTGCGCCATGTGAAAAAGGTGTTCGGTGAGTTCGTGGTTGAGTAGCTGTGTAGGTCTACGCATCTTCCCGCTCGTAGCAAACATTCCACGCAGTATTGGGTCAATACCCCCCTCGTTGACAATACGGAAGGGAGAGAAAAAAGCCTTATGCAGAGGAAGGTGCCCTTCAGCAATGGGCTCAAAGCTGCTATTGAGCCTTTGCAAAATTGGATTAATGAGAGTATGCCCAAAACGGAATGAAGCTGTGGCAAAGGAGTTGTATATGCCAGTGTTAACATTCGGGTTGTAGCGCATGTATGGCCCCATTTTCCGCATTCCCTCTTCACCGAGCACCTTGGGAAGCCAATGGGAATATGTAATGTGCTGCATTTCAGCACCAACAATCTTGCGGGCTTCGTGGTACACAGTATCTCCATCCCAGTGAGAATTGAGCTGGAGGAGGGCCGTGGCAATGCGATTGTGCTCACGAAGCCACAGTGTGTGCATAGCCGTGAGACCCACATGCTCATTAGAACGTTGGTCACCGGCTAAGAAGCAAGGAATAGGGCTCTCCCGTTCATCTCGCAAGCATTCAGTTGGCGGACCTTCGGCAAAGGGTAACAAGGATTTTCCCGTTCGCTGCACAATGCCACGTTTCAGCAGGCCTCTTTGGCTGGCATGATCACGTACCGATTCGGCTTCTCTAACCGTGCTTCCATACACATTGGAGGCATCGAGATAGGCTGTTAGTTGGTTTATCTGTTCACGAGGGTAAACCGAATTAATAAGTAAAGATGTCATACCACTGCCACACATCGGGCTTGAACGGACAAATAACATGCAGTGGGCAGAGGCAGCATTCCCTCGGTGATGATGGCGAGGATCTCCAGGTGGCATGGTGATTGGAAAACATGGCGGCTCGTTGGAGCAGGACTCATCGCAATGGCGGCCATCAGAAAAGCCTGCCTGGCTGAGTGCTGGGACCGTGAGGTCGATATCGTGGTCGAAAAACTGGCCCCACTGCATAAGCATATGTGTGTACCTGTTATCGGGTGTGACTACCTCAGAGCCAATAAGTTGTGTGGAGACACGACGTGGTGTTGGCAAGCGATGTCCGTTATAAAGGCGTTCAGGGTGCATGCCTCGTGGCTCAGTAAAGCCATTGTCGTAGACGGGTTTGAGTAGGCGCTCAAAGGAAGTGAGCGAAGAACCACGCATTGGATGTGCAAGATTGTTGCATGTGCCATCATGCGTACGGTAGCGCTGGTGGAAACACATGTCAGAACAGTTGGGCATGGGCCGATGCATGGTGCAGCCAGACAGGTTTGCGATGACCTCCAAGTAGTATGGTGACACCAAGTCATTGTAATGGTAGCCTGCAAGATGGGATAGACTTGAATCTCGACAAGCTCACATCATCATGTTCCAATGAATGTATACACACATATTCAGCTCCTTCAGAATCACAATACATAATAAATATATGCAACATATTTGTTGGTGTTGCTTGTTAATAAAGCCATTCTGATTTGAGAGACACCAGTGTTATATTTTGGATGAGCTGTATATATCAACACCGTGACAAAACAATCACAAACCCCCTCCCACTTACTCCCCAACCTAACCCACCCACATTACACCACAGACCAGTAACAACAAATGTAGAGACTAAGAAAGAAAAAAAATGGCAGAGCCACAGTCTAGAGGTCGATGGCATCACATAATCATCACCTACCAACAGCACGAAGGCACAAATCGACAAAAATAAAATGTATTACATTTACGTGAGCATCCTGAAGTTACGTCCAATTCCGGTTATATTTGCCAACTCCAACACAGGAAGTCCTTTGAAGCCACACAAGTGCGAACTTGATGCTGATAAGAACATTCACTGAGATATTTCAGGTAATTCAGCAATAGGTAGAATGCCAATGGGATAAAGACACGTGGTGTCAGGTCAGGTGACTATTCAAGCCATGAGCTTAAATAAGATTTGAGTGGGAACCTCTAGCTTAGTGTTATGATGGTTAGTAGGATGGCCTAGCGATACACACACTCGCTTTTCAGCATTCTATCCTGGGTTCGAATCCCGACTGAGGTATAAACTGTCATCATGGTGTTTCGCAGGTAAGGTGATTCATCAATGCGTGTGCCGTCTCTCGGATGGAGATTAAACTGGGCGTCCTGTCTGCCGGTATTGGTTGATGGACATTAAAGATCCCATGGTGTCCTTCACGAAGAGCAGGCGAGCTATCCCCAGCACCCTGTCCAAATTCCAAATTCCTGCCCTAACCTACAGAGCCACGCTCTCAGCCGATGGTGGTACACCACATCCTTGTGCTGCACATGAAAAGAAGAAGTGTTATATGACAAAAGGAGAGATAGCTGTGACAATTACAAGCCTTTTTTTAATGGAGCATACCCCACCACAATCTGCATACTTGAGTCACGGAGGTCTACACTCAGGCCCCTGCGCACATGCTGCTGGATGAGATGCAAGGTTCTCTCAAAGATCTCTCCGGCTCTAGCCCGCCCCACAGTGAAAGGGTCACGCGGGTAGCGGAAAAGCGCGAGGAGGTCGCGATGATGTCGTGGCTGTCTACCACACACACACCACACACACACACACACACACACACACACACACACACACACACACACACACACACACACACACACAATTGTGCCTGGTAAGGCTTTGATAAACAGTGCTCTCATTGTATTATTAAAGGGTATGGGGTAGAAACTCACAAGAGCTAATCAATTCATTTCAACACGAGAAATGAGACATTTCGATTTTGGTACCAATAAAAAAAAAAGTCAACTCGTTTCAAGATGGAATGTAATGTCCATGTTAGCTTCTTCTATAACTGTTTAGCCAAAATAAATGTCATTATTCTACAATGTGGCTGCGCATCTGTTGTGCATTTTCACAAGATTCATCCTTTTAGGCAATGGCTGACAGAGTGTCCCATTTTAGCCTGTCCCCCGCTCAGCGGTTGACGGGGTCTTGCAATCACTTCTGTGCGTCTGTTCATGCACAATGCAAGCGTACACTGCAATGAGGCTTTCACATGTACAGTCCTCGAGTTATATCCGATCATGTCCTAAATGCAATATGAACCACGGATGACAGGTGAAACATTACCTGTTGAAGAGCTCCCTGCGAGTCGAATTTATTGCACTGTCCACACTCCAAATGGCCTCCTGAATGGATGACTGCACAAAGCTGTCTCCACTTCTGTTTCCCTGAGGAACTGATATATGGAGACCTCATTATAAACATACACAAGGGGACTCAAATCTGCGTGACGTTACAAACAGATTTTTAACCATGGAGATGTTGACTCGCGATAGGGATCACTTTCTTAAGGAAACACAACTCCAGTCAAAGTGCTTTTAAAATAGTGATGTGCTAAACCTTGATAAACTGTTTTCGGTAGCGCTCGAAGCAGAGACTGAATGATTTAACAGCTTCTGCCAAATTTGTTCCAATGAAACATTCAGAGCCCGCCTCACACCATGTCAGTGTCCCGTTGCGTGGTGTTGCATGGCGCGCTCCGTTCCCACCTTGTACTGTCAGCAGCATACTGGTCGAAGCAGAGCCAACGGGGTTTCTCGCGACGCATTCATAGCGACCATGGTCAGAAGGGCCAATGTCATGGATTGTCAGGAATCCTTCAGGGGTAATGTCGAACTTCCCACTGGCAGTGAGCTGTACACCATCCTACAAAAGACGAGCGTACAGTCCATTAGTTTAAGGTCACCACTTCTTTATACACATTTTCTTGCATTTGTGGACCTTTCTCTCCAACTATATCCTTCCATGCTCTTCTGTCCAGTCCTTCGAGAGACAGCTCAACGATTTGACTGCCACCTCATTGCCTCTCCATACCCATTCATGATTTTATTCTCCATCCTCTAGCTAACTGTGTCCCCTTTATGGATGTGCGGCTCCACTCTCAATACCATCAATTGTTTACTTGCATCTATATCCATTGTCTGCCCGTTCACCTCCCTCTACTGACTTACTTACTTATCCTCATCGTGTCTTTCGACACATACGGCTGCTTTCACCTCCCTCTGATAATTTGAAAATTTGATACGCACTGTCATCCAGCTCTTCCATGAGTGTTGACTGCTGCATTAAATAAAGTCTTAAAAAGGAGTTTGGAATTTGTGACATCAGGTCTGCTTGTCCAAATTATGGTGAAATACGAACAAGAAAGAAATAACAAAGATGTCGTGCATAGCATGACACTTGTGAAATCCAGAAAACAAATTTGACCTTAAAAATAATTGGTGGTTGAATTCAATGACCAAATATGCAAATCCACTTCAAATGTCAAGTCCATCCATCCATCCATTGGGACCATACTCTGTGCAGAGCGTTGATGCTGCCTAAGCAGTCTCCTTGGCTATTGGGCACAATCTTGGACAGGTCACCACTCCGACACAGGATACGTGCAAGTGTGCACACAGGATACGTGCAACTACCTCACTCTATTAAATCCCACTCTTCCCTCCAGGCTTTCAAAACAGCTGTTCACCACCACCTCTTATCGTCCCCCATCCAAATCCACGATCTTTCTACCCCCGATAATCCACCCAAACCCACTTCCTTCAAATCCTGCTTTCCTTCCTGAAAGTCCCTGTAATGTCCATCTTGTATTCCCCATGTTCCCCACCCCATCCCTCTGCCTTCCACAGATTCCTAATGTCTCTTTCCACACTGTTTTGTCCTTCCCTCTCCCGCCCTCGTCTCTCATGCCCCCCTTGCTGTGCATTGTGTGTTAGCTCTCACACGAAGCCGCGGACATTATACAAAAAAAAAAGAAAAAAAAGCTGGCACTCACTCATTTTGCTGACATCAGAAGGATGACAGGCTGCCAAACCCCACCTGGTATTCATTCAACAGCCAAGTGGGATTTGAACTCCAGATCCGAGGATCCCAAGTCCACCACCCTAACCATTAAGCAAACACCAGGCATAAATTTCAAGTCAATCAGATGAAAATTGACAATTTTAGAAATTCGGCCGATGTCAACTTTTTGGCCTAAGTTGACCAATTGGCCTATGTTGACCTCAAAAATCATTGTTGATTGAATTCAGTGACCTGATATGTAAATTCTCTTCAAATTTGTAGTCAATCGGATGAAAATTGAGGATTTTAGAAATTTGACAAATTTGTTGACCTTTGGCCTCTGTGAACCTTTTGACCTAGTGACCTCAAAAACAATAGGCTTCTTGCTTATGATGAACTGTACCATGTGGTGAAGTTTTGTGAAGATCGGTTTAACATTGTGACCTGTAGGCGATTGACATACAAACAAACAGACAGCCAGATAGACAGAATAACGCACAAGACCAACCAATCTATCCATGTATATATTACTAAAACTCTCATCTTGTATGTATGTATGTATATATATATATATATGTATGTATGTATGTTCCCGAAATACAGCCAGAACGGTACACGATAGCACAAAAATTTTAGGGCCACCTTACTTACCGTTCGCCTGCGGTGTGCAGTATCAAGTTTCGTTAAAATCGGGCAACGAAAAATTATTTAAAAATCAATTCCCGATTCAGTCAAGGACTCTTCGGGAGAATTTGATCAATGCAGACAACCTCAGTGGAATAGTTCGCTGGAGCTATCTGTTTTTTCTTGAAATGATTTTTTTCATCAACCGCTGTCACAACGGGAACCCAACGGGTTCACGGGTCGTCTAGTATAGCATAAAAATCTTCGATTTTCGTACAAAAAATTAATTTAACATGGATTACTTTAACAAAAGTATGGATAAAATCTAAATACAGTATATAGTTCAGAATATATTTCCTTAAAAAAAAACAAGAACAAATGAGGGGAGGGAATGGAAGCGATGTGAGGGGAGGGGAGGGACTGGGAAGGTGATTTGAGGGGAGGGGAGGGAATGGGAAGGCGATTTTAGGGGAGGGAGGGAATGGGAAGGCGATTTTAGGGAGGAATGGGAAGGCGATTTGAGGGGAGAGAGGAATGGGAAGGCGATTTGAGGAGAGGGAATGGAAGGCGATGTGAGGGGAGGGAGGGAATGGGAAGGTGATTTGAAGGGAGGGGGGGAATGGGAAGGCGATTTTAGGGGAGGGGAGGGAATGGGAAGGCGATGAGGGGGGGGAGGGAATGGGAAGGTGATTTGAGGGGAGGGGAGGGAATGGGAAGGCGATTTGAGGGGAGGGAATGGAGAGGCGATTTGAGGGAGGGAATGGGAAGGCGATGTGAGGGGTGGGGAGGGAATGGGAAGGTGATTTGAGGGAGGGGAGGGAATGGGAAGGCGATGCAAGGGAGGGGCGGGAATGGGAAGGCGGCCTGAGGGAGGGAATGGGAAGGTGACGTGAAGGGAGGGAAGGGAAAGGCGAGGGGAGAGGCAGGAATGGGAAGGCGAGGGGAGGGGTGGGAAGGGAAGATGACGCGAGGGGAGGGAATGGGAAGGTGATGTGAGGGGAGGGGAGGGAATGGGAAGGCAATGTGAGGGGAGGGAAGGGGAGGCGAGGGGAGAGAATGGGAAGGCGATGTGAGGGAAGGGGGGGGAATGGGTAGGCGACATGAGGGGAGGGAAGGGAAGGTGAGGGGAGAGACGGGAAGGGAAGGTGAGGGAGAGACGGGAATCGGAAGGCAGCGTATCAGGACATCCCGGGGCGATAAAACAGTCCAAACAGAAGCGTTTTCCTTCTAACTGCCGTGTTCTATATAAAACTAAGCGGTAACATTTAAAAATCAAAACTAATTCTATTTGGTAAAGGCCTGCCTGAATGCAGTCCCCCCCACCCCCATTCCTCCCTACCTACCTACCTCGCACAGGTTTTTGGATTTGAACCTGGGGATCTCAGCATTATGAACCATGAGCTGGCAACATGAAACAGGACCATTTCTCTCTGCTTTTCTCCCCTATATAATTTTTAAAGGATAATGGCTCTTTGCACTGACCGTCTTGGTTGCAAGCACAGAATGAGTATCTGGGGTTGTAATCAGGGTATTTGTCTTTCTGAGGGGCACAAGAGGAAGCCATTTAGCCCATCATCCACACCGATTAATTCAATCTATCAGTTTATCCAGACTAATAATAATAAAACTGTGACATGGTTACTGGTCATGGTTCCAGAAGCTGTTTCTGGGAAAAGCCGTTTCATTCTCTGATCATTATTTGCAAGGAGAGCCAAGTGTTTGCTGGAATTTATAAATGGCATTCATAGATTTATGTTGATTGTATAAACAAACCGTTTTACAAAATTAATTTACTTTGAGATTAAAGGCTAAGATTGCTTTTCGACAGCTGTGCCAAAAACGGAAAAGCCTAATTTTCCAGGTGTTTGGTCTTGTGCCACATGTTATTTCTCTTTTATTATCTTTGCTAGTCTGCATGTTTTATCCCTTCCCTCCTTCATGCCTTTCATCTTCCTCGTGGACAAGCGATAAGGAAGATAAATGAGTGCAGCTGAGCAGATAGCTGTCTCACCAAGGCAAATAGGAAGGGTTAGAAGGACTTAAGTCAGAGGTCATTTCATCAGTGAAGCTTCAAGCATTACAATGTACTGAATGAGTAAAAATAAACGAACTCAGTAAAAGAATGCTTATAGTTTTTTTTATATTATTATTTCAGTACAATTTAATGATTTGATGAAGTCAACGGCCTAAAATGCCGACCATTCAATGAGATAGAAAAACTCATGTCAAGTCATATAATCTGCTGTGCAGATTTTGGTGAAATGGGTGGAAAATTTAAAGGCAACACAGGAACCCTCCTGTCACTTCTGCTTTTACCCATGCCCATTCCCCACCACCCCTGCCAAGCCCCCCAAGACCAAGACCTGCACCCCCACTGCATCTCCCATAGGCCCAGTGACCCAGTTCTCCCACCACCATGAACTGCCGAGACCCCCATGGCCTGTGGCCCTAACTTCACCCCCCTTCCTCCTCACTCCACCACTCCACAGCTCAACCATCATTACTCCTGCAAGAGAGAGGGCTACTGAGATGCACCTTGGCGAACAAGCTGCGTCCCTTGTTCCTTCCTCGGTCGACGTACAGAACGAACAGTCGCCTCCTGCCAGGAATGGAACCGAACTACTTCCAGACACTCTGCCAGGCTCTACCTCCAGGCTGATCAACTTTGCTTGTGAATTCCCCAGTGTGTCATAGTATTTGTCAAGTGAATGGACAAGGCAAATGGTTAAGCCGAATGAGTTATGGTGAGCGTGGGGGAATCATAACTGCATGATCTGTATCTAATAAATTGTTATAGTACAATCCTGTACAATGATTCTGTAATTGCTGTTGATACGTGCTTTTCTCTCCTCCAATCTCCCCTCCCTGATTTATTAAATATAATTACTTCAATTACCTTATGTTGGCTGGTTTGCGGTTCATCATTTGGTTCATCATTAACCCCAGCATACACGAAAAAGCACGATCATGGGAAATTGATGTTATTACCTCACAGGAGGCTTTACAAAACTACTGCCGGATTGTCAAAGCCACTGCTCGGGCTTCCATCCTGTTTCGACGGGCGATCCGTACAGTGCGTCAGATTCTTATTAGAGCTATTGTGTCTGTACACCAAAAACCAAAGTAAAGATCAATTCAGCTTTCCCAGCGGATGGTATTTGGTCTCTTTCGATGATCCGTTACTAAATTGGTCATCATACAGGTGGAGGATTTGACCTTGAGTCCATCCGGCAGTCTACCATAACATTGGCTTGTCAGGATTGGGATTGGGACACAATTCCGAATACTTCAACTGTCAGCATTCCAGCTGGCCTGGATTCGGTGTTTTTTTTTTGGGGGGGGGGGGGGGGGGTTTGTGTACATTGTCGAGGCTCGTATTAGAGCTATTTTGAATAATTTTGAATGCTTTTACCTGTGACTGCTTCTGCATGAGGTCAAAGGTCCAACATCATTTGAGGACTTGCAAACTGTGGATGCCACAATCTGTGAAACTTACAAACAGGCTTGCCAGCTCAGAGGACTCCTGGAGGATGATACACATTGGAACAGCACATTGGAGAAGGCAGCTGCAACTCGATCACCATGGATGCTGTGAAACCTGTTTGCCATTATGTTGCAGACATCCATCCATCCATTGGGACCATACTCTGTGCAGAGTGTTGGTGCTGCCTATGCAGTCTCCTTGGCTATTGGGCACAGTCCTGGATGGGTCGCCACTCCGACACAGGAAACCAGCAAGCTTGCACTCATTTTGTCGAACTCGGAAGGACGACAGGCAGAGTCAACTGGTATTAATTAAACAGCTGAGTGTGATTTGAACTCAGGATCCTAGAATCCTAAGCCCACCACCCTAACCATTAAGCCAACACAAGGCATGTTGCAGACATGTGTCATGTCAAATCCTCAACAACTATGGGACAACCACAAGGAGAATCTGGCAGAGGACATTTTGTATCACACACAAGTGCAAAATCCTAACCTGGAACTGGACTACAGTGATGCCACCTTCAATCAAGCTCTCATTATCAATGAAGACAAGATCAAGGCTTTGGGTAGCTCTGACCTCAAACTTTTGGCCTTCCTGACCCTCAGCAACACAATGACAATGAGCTCACAAATGAAATTTTGAGAGAGACCAACTAAAACATGGAACAGCTTCTGAATACATATAGGAGAATGAGCCATGTCTGGTTCCAGACCAAAGAGAAGCCTTCAATAAGATTACACAAGCAGTTTTCAATGGGAGTGGTGGCACTTTCTTTCTGGATGCTCCCGGTGGAACTGGCAAAACTTTTCTCATCAATCTTCTTTTCGCAAAAATCTGGCAGAGAAACATGATTGCCCTTGCAGTGGCATCAGGCATTGCTGCCACACTGTTGACAGGATGAAGAACAGCTCACTCAGTCTTCAAGTTACCCTTAAATCTG
>CM068961.1:63569178-63580272 GCA_035128595.1 Eptatretus atami
ATATTTATTATTTCAGTACAATTTAATGATTTGATGAAGTCAACGGCCTAAAATGCCGACCATTCAATGAGATAGAAAAACTCATGTCAAGTCATATAATCTGCTGTGCAGATTTTGGTGAAATGGGTGGAAATTTAAAGCAACACAGGAACCCTCTGTCACTTCTGCTTTACCCATGCCCATTCCCACCACCCCTGCCAAGCCCCCCAAGACCAAGACCTGCACCCCCACTGCATCTCCCATAGGCCCAGTGACCCAGTTCTCCCACCACCATGAACTGCCGAGACCCCCATGCCTGTGGCCCTAACTTCACCCCCCTTCCTCCTCACTCCACCACTCCACAGCTCAACCATCATTACTCCTGCAAGAGAGAGGGCTACTGAGATGCACCTTGGCGAACAAGCTGCGTCCCTTGTTCCTTCCTCGGTCGACGTACAGAACGAACAGTCGCCTCCTGCCAGGAATGGAACCGAACTACTTCCAGACACTCTGCCAGGCTCTACCTCAGGCTGATCAACTTTGCTTTGTGAATTTCCCCAGTGTGTCATAGTATTTGTCAAGTGAATGACAAGCGCAAATGGTTAAGCCGAATGAGTTATGGTGAGCGTGGGGGAATCATAACTGCTGATCTGTATCTAATAAATTGTTATAGTACAATCCTGTACAATGATTCTGTAATTGCTGTTGATACGTGCTTTTCTCTCCCCAATCTCCCCTCCCTGATTTATTAAATATAATTACTCAATTACCTTATGTTGGCTGGTTTGCGGTTCATCATTTGGTTCATCATTAACCCCAGCATACACGAAAAAGCACGATCATGGAAATTGATGTTATTACCTCACAGGAGGCTTTACAAAACTACTGCCGGATTGTCAAAGCCACTGCTCGGGCTTCCATCCTGTTTCGACGGGCGATCCGTACAGTGCGTCAGATTCTTATTAGAGCTATTGTGTCTGTACACCAAAAACCAAAGTAAAGATCAATTCAGCTTTCCCAGCGGATGGTAATTTGGTCTCTTTCGATGATCCGTACTAAATTGGTCATCATACAGGTGGAGGATTTGACCTTGAGTCCATCCGCAGTCTACCATAACATTGGCTTGTCAGGATTGGGATTGGGACACAATTCCGAATACTTCAACTGCACATTCCAGCTGGCCTGGATTCGGTGTTTTTTTTTTGGGGGGGGGGGGGGGGTTTGTGTACATTGTCGAGGCTCGTATTAGAGCTATTTTGAATAATTTTGAATGCTTTTACCTGTGACTGCTTCTGCATGAGGTCAAAGGTCCAACATCATTTGAGGACTTGCAAACTGTGGATGCACAATCTGTGAAACTTACAAACAGGCTTGCCAGCTCAGAGGACTCCTGGAGGATGATACACATTGGAACAGCACATTGGAGAAGGCAGCTGCAACTCGATCACCATGGATGTGTGAAACCTGTTTGCCATTATGTTGCAGACATCCATCCATCCATTGGGACCATACTCTGTGCAGAGTGTTGGTGCTGCCTATCAGTCTCCTTGGCTATTGGCACAGTCCTGATGGGTCGCCACTCCGACACAGGAAAACCAGCAAGCTTGCACTCATTTTGTCGAACTCGAAGGACGACAGGCAGAGTCAACTGGTATTAATTAAACAGCTGAGTGTGATTTGAACTCAGGATCCTAGAATCCTAAGCCCACCACCCTAACCATTAAGCCAACACAAGCATGTTGCAGACATGTGTCATGTCAAATCCTCAACAACTATGGACAACCACAAGGAGAATCTGGCAGAGGACATTTTGTATCACACACAAGTGCAAAATCCTAACCTGGAACTGGACTACAGTGATGCCACCTTCAATCAAGCTCTCATTATCAATGAAGACAAGATCAAGGCTTTGGGTAGCTCTGACCTCAAACTTTTGGCCTTCCTGACCCTCAGCAACACAATGACAATGAGCTCACAAATGAAATTTTGAGAGAGACCAACTAAAACATGGAACAGCTTGCTGAATACATATAGGAGAATGAGCCATGTCTGGTTCCAGACCAAGAGAAGCCTTCAATAAGATTACACAAGCAGTTTTCAATGGAGTGGTGCACTTTCTTTCTGGATGCTCCCGGTGAACTGGCAAAACTTTTCTCATCAATCTTCTTTTCGCAAAAATCTGGCAGAGAAACATGATTGCCCTGCAGTGGCATCAGGCATTGCTGCCACACTGTTGACAGATGAAGAACAGCTCACTCAGTCTTCAAGTTACCCTTAAATCTGGCAAGTATGGAGGCACCAACCTGCAACATTGGCAGGGGTACTGGCAAAGCAAAGCTCCTAGAGGAGTGCCGGCTCATTGTCTGGGATGAATGTACAATGTCTCACAAGGCTGCTTTCGAGGCTCTGATCGCACCATGCAAGATCTTCGACATAATGAAGAAGAATGGGTGAGTGACTGGTGTTGGCTGGGATTTCGACACACTGCCAGTCATGCCACATGGAACCAAAGCTGATGAAATGCAGGACTGCCTCCAAGCCTCATACATTTGAAACAACATTCAATGACTCAGCCTTATGACCAACATGCAAGTGCTTCTAACAGGTCATTCATATGCTGTGGCGTTTGCTGCAAGCCTGCTCAAACTGGGGAATGAACCCATGGTATCAAGATGGAGCTATCTCGATGAACAACAATGGGAAAACAGTTGCAACACTTCAACAACTACAAGATGCAGTATTTCCAAATGTTGCACATAACTTCCATGACCACAAGTGGCTCTGCCAAAGAGTCATCTTGGCACTGAAAATGATGCCACAAATTCCACAAACAGAGGACTTCTTACACAGTTACTTGGCACTATGCAATGTACAAGTTGGTGACACTGTACCAGACACAAATGAAGCAGAATTTCTTAACTCTCTGGGAACCACCAGGTATGCATCCTCACAATCTGGAACTCAAGATTTGTGCACCCAAAATGCTTCTCAGGAATCTGGACCCACCAACACTCTGCAATGGAACACATTTGGCTGTCAAGAAGCTTATGCACATGTCATTGAAGCCACAATCATGACTGGCCACGCAGCAGGACAGGATTTCTTCATTCCATGCATTCCAATCATCCCATCTGACTTGCCATTTCAATTTAAAAGGCTCCAGTTCCCTGTCTGCCTCAGTTTTGCCATGAGGATCAACAAGGTACAAGGACAATCACTCAAGTTGTTGGCCTCAACCTGCAAAGTCCATGCTTTTTCTCATGGCCAACTCTATGTTGGTTGTTCAGAGTTGACAATGGCAAAAACCTTTTCATCTTGCTCCACATGGAGAAACATGCAACATTGTCTATCCTGAAGCTCTACAAGGATAAATAAATAAAAAACAATGTCAAACACTGTGATAAAATGTGATGTGAAATCCTTAGTGCTGAAGAATAAGAAACAATGCTGGAGAAGGACAATAGAGAAAAGGAAAGAGAAAAAAGCAGAAAGAGGAAAAAGAAGAAGCAGAAGGAGGAGGAAGACAGAAGAACAATGAAAGAAGATAACAAAGAACAAGGAAGGAGAGGCAGATAGAAGAATAAAGATACAATTTTTTTTTTAGGCAGAAGGACAGTAAGATAAAAAGTACATAAAGGTGACAAAAACACAAGCATAACAAAAATCCAGAGCAGCAGAAACTCCACAACATCAAGAAGCAAACGCAGCAACAATGACTGCAATCTGCCCTCCCGAACCTTCGATCTCCTAGTCATTGTGTTGTACTTCAGATGGTTTCCGTACTATCTGGTTCAGGAGGACACAGGTCAAGCCTATGAAACCTTTGCCGCCCGTGTGGAAGTGG
The DNA here is from genome assembly GCA_035128595.1 of Eptatretus atami. Lineage (NCBI taxonomy): Eukaryota > Metazoa > Chordata > Myxini > Myxiniformes > Myxinidae > Eptatretus > Eptatretus atami. The sequence goes on from CM068961.1 coordinate 63,573,002, forward strand.
GGCCATCGCTGTGAAATACAAAACACACAGCAAATGGCGCTTTGTGTTGAGGGCGGTGATGGTCGTGTTTAACCCTCGACCAGTCAAAGATCCCAGGGGGTTAAACATGGCAAGGTAAGCCTTGTCTTGTTAGCTGTCTGTCTGTCTGTCTGTCTCTCTCTCCCCCCTCCCCCTCCCACTGCCCCCCCCCTCTCCCTCCATCCCTCTCGCACCCAAATATCCCCCTCCCTCCCCCTTCCATGCTCTCTGCCCCACCCCTCTCCCTCCGTCCCTCTCGCACCCAAAATCCCCCTCCCTCCCCCCCCATCTCTCTGCCCCCTCGCTTAGTATTCCCGTCAGCGAAGCGATGGGTGGTATTTGCTGGTATTAAATAATGTTTCCTCACCACCTTTCTCTCTCTCTCCTCTTTTCCTGTTCATTCATTCCCTTGTATTTAACTGTCACCCACTGCCCCACTGTCCCTCAAAGAAAATATACATTTTACATTGAAGGATGGAATTTGATTTAATGGAAGAATCGTGACTTTTACCCTCGCGGAGGAGAGGGTATTGCATTTGGGTCTGTGTTTGTTTGCTTGTCCGCACAGAACTTTAGAGTTTTTCTCCACAACCGCTTGTCGGATTGAGATGAAATTTTCACCATATGAGTGAGGACTCATGTAGAATGGTATAATGATAATTATGATGTCATAGGTTCACGTGGTGTGGCAGCCATGTTGGAAAAAATGGAAAACTTTCGGCCTCTGCATCTTTGAAACCGCAACAAGGAAAAAAATTGAAACTTAGCACATGGCAAGTACTTCTCATGGGGAATAAGTGATTTTCTTACAACATCATAGGTGCCTTTGTTATGACGTAATAATTGCATATGTAGAACACACTCTGATCAGTATGAAAATTTTAAGGCTCATCTAGGATAAAATGGTCCACAGAAAAAATAAAATTGATGACGTCATCGGTGACGCGATTTGGCAGCCAAATTTTTTTTAAATACCTTAAAAATCTTTTTCTCTAAAAATGGCTGAACAGATCGTGGCGAAACTTTACACGTATGACCGCCTATCAATGAGGAACAAAAGGTTCACACATATGATATCATAGGTCACATGGTTTGGCAACCATATTGGATTTACCATGAAACCTATAACAAATCTTCTTCTCCAGAACGGCTGGACAGATCGAGGGAAACTTCATACAAGTATTCCCCAAGCCTTGGGGATACCAGGTATTCACGAATAATTGATGTCAGATGGTCTGCAGCCATATTGGATTGAGTGAAAAATCTTTTTAAAATTCTTTCTCTTGAACCACTTTATCAATCAATGTGAAACTTCACAATTCTAGGTCTAGTAGTGATGGAGAATTTTGTGTTTTAAATTTCAACCTGATCAGACACATGGTGTGGCGGCCAGAATTATTTATTATTTTAATCAGGGTTGTTTATGATTTTTATTTTTTTTTGAATAAGGTTCACTTGGCTATGACTGGATGAGTTTGAGGGTAGAGGAGCAGCAGCTGAAATGTGAATCCTATCCAGGTTCCTCCTCATGACTTCATCTTTGCTTTTTGCTTGCTTGGGCTCCTTCTGATGACTCCAATGCAGGACTGGACCTAATTGTCTTCCATTTGATATGAATTGAATTTATTTTAATCCCATTCTGAATTCCATTTAATAATAATTTTTTTTTAAACGTCATGGATCAGGGTCAGGTGCCCGTTCAAATCCGGGCTGCATCAAAGCGGGACGTTTTGGTACCCGGTCATCACTGCCAGCAGTTACAAAGTGGCAGTTCTAGTTATGTCTCTTATTAATTATGTAACACATCAGTACACAAACCTACACAAACCACACAAACACTTCACAAAACAAGTCCTGGCGAGGGTTGCAAGCTCTGCTTTTTTTTGTTGTCTTAATATGTTTAAATGGCTCCGCTGAAAAACTCCTTAATCACTTCCACCCCTCAATAAAATAAGTAAAGCATGATGCAAATTTATGCAACTCTTCATATTTATACTGCTTGTTGAATTCTGTGTAGGTTTTACTTCAACATCACTAATGAACCATATTTACATACCTATGTTGTATATGAGCTTAGAGAGTGAATTTACCTTTGTCCAAGTGACCACAGGGGTGGGTCCCCATGAGCACTACATAACACCTGCACATTGCTGCCAGCTTGTGCTGTCACATCAGTTGGTGTGGAGGAACACTGGAGATGCTAGAAACAAAGCAAACAAGTATCTCAGTAAAGTGCAACAACATTATCTCATCAAAAGGATGCCACCCAACAAATGTCCAAAAAAAATTCAAAACCTTTACCCCAACAATGCCTAATGTGATAGCATCAGAGCTGCAGACACCACAACATTGAAAATGTTTCAGATGATCAGATCAATGCTGGTGAAGCAATAACGTCAGGTGGAGTGGAGGAGTAGAAGAAGGGAAAATTGGGTGGGGTGCAAGGACGCTCCAATCAGTCTCACTCGTTTTTTTCATCAAACTTTCCTGAAACCCTTCATCAACTGGAAAACCGAGCTGTTAAGGAAGTTGTGTTCGAGCAAGTGGACCAGGGTGACGTAAATAACCTGCCGCATTCTCATGGGAAGAGCTGATAAATGAGGACCTAATGCAATTTGAGCAACAAAGGGCTAGAGAGGATGAGGAAGATGCTAAAAGGCTGATGCCACCAGCAAAAACATCTTATACACGATAAGATTGTCTGAAGCTTTCAGCTTATTTGAGCAAGGAATGGCCATATTAATGGAAAATGACCCAATATGGAGCACAGCGTAAATTGTGGCCGCATAATTGAAGGCGCCCTGTGTTGTCTTAAGGAACTGTGTAAAAGAAGAGGAAAAAGCTGTCCAGTCTTCTCTTTTTACCGAGTGCTTGGCCTTCTTCAACCTCAACAGATATCCAGGAAACACTTCCACTCTCACTCTCAATCAGCAAGCAAAGAAACCCTTCCAGCAATCCATGAAACCCGCTAGGTATCTTCAGATAACTATTTCTGTATTGTGATTCATTTTGTCCCCCGCCCCTCCGACAAGGTTGGGAATGAGGGACATTATAATGAGCTCCATCTGACCGACCGATCATCCATCCATGACCGATCATCTGTCCATGTACTTTTGTGTACACGAAATTTCAAAAAAACATTGAGCATTTAGCTTTCATATTGCAGATATCTATTCCACATGACGTTGTCTCAATCTGTTTAGAATACTACTGTGATTGGCTGAATTATGTTTCCACGACAACCATCTCAGTAACTTGGCTTGTGCACGTGGTATTTTAAAAATCGTTGAAGATTTAGATTTCATATTGCACTGATCTATTCCTCATACCACCCAAAAGGCAGGGGACCTAGAGTATCAGCTCCTTGCTGTTATTATGTCTTAGAATTGTATTAGTTTGGTTATGTCAGGATAAGTGAAAATTACCATCCAAAAATGCATCCTGGATGTTTAACATTACGAGCAGGGTATCCGGAGTTGTTATACCCGGTCTATTTATTTGTGGCAGCTGAAAATACTTCCCTACACCAACTAAGGAATGGGGTTGGGGATCATTTACTATTACCTTTCACATAGCAACAAAGGCTTAAGCATCATAGAGCGACTATTTTATATTTATTTTTTATTTTAATCAAACTTTTTTTTCAAATTTTTCAAAAATTGTTTTGTCTAAAACACTCCCTGGCACTCACTGATGAACCTCGAAAAGTTTGATGAAGATCCGTTGAGCCATCTCTGAGAAAAATGGAGACATTCACAGACACACAACGGAGATCTTATAGTTTAACTCATATGGGAAAACTGCTTTAGATTAACGCTTTTCATTTGCACAAGGGTTTTCAGGAACACATCTCCAGTGTAAATAGAGGACTCTTGGACTCACTCTCACTCTCACTCTCTGATGTACCATACTCTTCACAGAGCATTGGTGCCACCAAGACAGCCACCTGAGCAAGGGTTATACTGAGTGGTTTGCCATTGCTTCCCAGCAGTAATCAGGGCAGAAATTTTGAATTTGGCCATGGTACCGGCGATAGCTCACCGACTCTTCGCGAAGGGCATCGTAGGGTCTTTAATATCCACCAATTACTGCGGCAGACGGGACCTGATTTCAAAAGTGACAATCGTACTGTTTATTGATGGGCAACAACACCTAAGCCTTCTGTCAGTTCTGTTGTAAATTCAACACTTGTCTACTTTCTTTTCCTTAAATATATTATCTTCAAGTGTTGCTCATCCTTGTTAGCTTGTGGATCTTCCATTCTTGTGTTTGTCAATTAGAGATGATTGTTCTCTGTACTTGTCGATTGGGCTCAGGATGCCACAACTTAAAAAAAATCGAGTGATGCGAGCTACTGGATTTCATCATTGTTTTTCTGTCTGGAAAATAATATCTGGTGATCTTCTACAGAAATGTTAACCATTTTATTTTAGGCTAACTGTTACTCCTGATAGCGTATATTTGTATTCTGCAGGATGAAAAGTGGGCTTTTAGCTTTATGGATGTATGTACATCACACAGTAGTTGCAGCTCTACAGCTTCTCCTACTGTTCAGAGAGAGGTTGTTAAGACAGAATTAAGAAGGACAAGAGCAACAATTGCTTTGCAATAGATGTCCCCTTCTGATGTGATATTTTAAATAACCCAATGTACATACATGAAGCAAAAACATGCGTGTGACCAGGGTAGCTGGATCGGGATTCAAACTCCAGCTAGACAGAGAGGAGAGTGCGCACAACTGTCGGCCATCCACTGACACCATTTAATTATGCTATTCACACAAAAGTGAAATAGATGAAGTTTTTGTGTTGTTAATTTCAGTTTTAGCCAGACGTTTCACACCAATAAACACGTCCCTATATTTGGCCGGTGTATAATGGCAAGTTCAGTGCTGAAAATAATAAAAAATAATCCGATGTACATTCATGAAGCAAAACATGCGTACGGTTTATGTGCATATATAATACATCGTGGTTATATTTATATACCTGGGTTCATTCCAATTGCACTGGGCCATGGACTAACACACCAGGCCTCGGGCCTGAGGCTGCCAATCTGTGCTGTTTCATGCAATGTGGTGCATGATTTTATTGGGGTGGAGTCAGGCCAGCTGTCCAGCCAATGGGTGTAAAGCAGTGGAGTGGAGTCACGGCAGCTAAACACTAACCCATGAATAATATGTTATTTTCTAAGTCTAAAAGGGGTAAAACTCTGTGGGGAAAAAAAAATTGACGAAACGCCCTGAAACTCGAACTTGTTCTTAACTTATCATAATAAAGCCATGTACCAAGTTTCAGTTGAATATGTTAAAGGGTATGGGAAAAAAATCGGAGAAAACCACAGGAGGGACAGAGGGACAGACAGAAATCAAACCTATAGTCCCCTCCAGTGAAACCGCAAGGGGAATGATAAAGGCCAGGACTGTACCTTCCCAATCACAGTGGGGCTTCCTTTCTGAGATTTTCTGGAAGGGTTTGTTGTGATTTTTCTGAGGGTTTTGAAGGACAAAAGCAAAACTGCTAGTTTGAATACTGCTAGAAGGGCTGTCACACCTTACGATTTAGCCAGCGTATGCAGACGATTGAAAAATTTGTCTAAACGCTGGCACACGTCGAATACGTTATGGGTAAGTTTTGTATACGTTAAGAGCACGCTGAAGCACACTGAAGCACGCTGGCGTATGTCGTAGTACGCCGAGCTCGTCGACAAATTTTAACATGCTCAAAATTTTCCGACGATTGCCAGCGTATCACGCACACGTTCCGCATACGCTGGCCATAAGTTGTAGGCACGTTACGCGATTGTTGACACACGTCGACACACGTTACTTGTAAGTTACTCATAAGTCGAAAGACGTCGAGGTAATGTTTAGCGTACCCGAAAATTATTTCTAACCTATGAGTAACGTGCTTTGAACCTATGTGTAACGTATCTCCAATGCATATTGACTTATGTAGACGTATTTGACGTCTTCCGGACGACCACAGAACTTACTGAACGTGTTTCTAACTTACAGCTACCGTATAATGGCGTATTGGTAGCGTTTAGGGGAATTGGTATATAAAAATGGGGTTCACAGGAGGAACCCGTCAGTGGTTTCAGACTCCATGGTGAGTACATGTCCACGTCAGTAGTATCAGCAGTAGTAGTAAGTGAGCGTGTCATTAGTAGTAGTAGTAGTACTGGTAGTAGTAGTAGTAGTAGGTCATGTCAGTAGTAGTAGGTGAGTGTGATGGGAGGGGTGTGGGTGATGATGGATCCTCCTTGTGTCCGTGTCCACGGCTACGGCCAGGAGACTTCTTTGCAGCATTCTTCGAAGTTTTCTTCGACTTTTTCTTTTTTTATATGTTTTTCTACGCTGAACTATTGATGTTTTTTTAAAGTTTTTGGCGTATTCATAACGAGTTGGACAAATGCATAACGTATTAGTAATGTACACAGAACGTTTCGATAACTTATAGATAACTTATACCAACGAATGCTTAGCGTGTTGTCGGCGTTCACAACGTATGCCCAACGATAGTGTAACGTATGCATAGCATGCGGCAGCGTATCGTTGATGATCACGTGGCGTAGGCTATTCATAGGCTGCCGCTCAACGATTTAAATTGCTGCCGCTCAACGATTTAAATCATAACCACACTAGAAATCGAAGTGTCAACATCACCATCATGCCGAAGAAAAAAAAAAAAAAAAAAAAAACATGGAGTCTGGAACACTGACAGGTTCCTCCTGTGAAACCCATTTTATATACCAATTCCCCTAAACGCTGCCAATACGCCATTATACGGTAGCTGTAAGTTAGAAACACGTTCAGAAGTTCTGTGGTCGTCCGGAAGACGTCAAATACGTGAACATACGTCAATATGCGTTGAGATACGTTACATATAGGTTCAAAGCACGTTACTCATAGGTTAGAATAAGTTTCGGGTGCGCTAAACATTACCTCAACGTGTTTCGACTTATGAGAAACTTACAAGTAACGTGTGTCGACGTGTGTCACGATCGCATAACATGCCTACAACTTATGGCCAGCGTATGCGGAACGTGTGCGTCATACGCTGGCATACGTCAAAAATTTTTGAGCATGCTTAAAATTTGTCGACGTGCTCGGCGTACTATGACGTATGCCAGCGTGCTTCAGTGTGCTCTAAACGTATACAAAACTTACCCATAACGTATATGACGTGTGCCAGCGTATTCGGCAAATTTTTCATACGTCGGCATACGCTGGCTAAAACGTCAAGGTGTGA
>CM068961.1:63580297-63591599 GCA_035128595.1 Eptatretus atami
ATATTATTATTTCAGTACAATTTAATGATTTGATGAAGTCAACGGCCTAAAATGCCGACCATTCAATGAGATAGAAAAACTCATGTCAAGTCATATAATCTGCTGTGCAGATTTTGGTGAAATGGGTGGAAATTTAAAGCAACACAGGAACCCTCTGTCACTTCTGCTTTTACCCATGCCCATTCCCACCACCCCTGCCAAGCCCCCCAAGACCAAGACCTGCACCCCCACTGCATCTCCCATAGGCCCAGTGACCCAGTTCTCCCACCACCATGAACTGCCGAGACCCCCATGCCTGTGGCCCTAACTTCACCCCCCTTCCTCCTCACTCCACCACTCCACAGCTCAACCATCATTACTCCTGCAAGAGAGAGGGCTACTGAGATGCACCTTGGCGAACAAGCTGCGTCCCTTGTTCCTTCCTCGGTCGACGTACAGAACGAAACAGTCGCCTCCTGCCAGGAATGGAACCGAACTACTTCCAGACACTCTGCCAGGCTCTACCTCCAGGCTGATCAACTTTGCTTTGTGAATTCCCCAGTGTGTCATAGTATTTGTCAAGTGAATGGACAACGCAAATGGTTAAGCCGAATGAGTTATGGTGAGCGTGGGGGAATCATAACTGCTGATCTGTATCTAATAAATTGTTATAGTACAATCCTGTACAATGATTCTGTAATTGCTGTTGATACGTGCTTTTCTCTCCCCAATCTCCCCTCCCTGATTATTAAATATAATTACTCAATTACCTTATGTTGGCTGGTTTGCGGTTCATCATTTGGTTCATCATTAACCCCAGCATACACGAAAAAGCACGATCATGGAAATTGATGTTATTACCTCACAGGAGGCTTTACAAAACTACTGCCGGATTGTCAAAGCCACTGCTCGGGCTTCCATCCTGTTTCGACGGGCGATCCGTACAGTGCGTCAGATTCTTATTAGAGCTATTGTGTCTGTACACCAAAAACCAAAGTAAAGATCAATTCAGCTTTCCCAGCGGATGGTAATTTGGTCTCTTTCGATGATCCGTACTAAATTGGTCATCATACAGGTGGAGGATTTGACCTTGAGTCCATCCGCAGTCTACCATAACATTGCTTGTCAGGATTGGGATTGGGACACAATTCCGAATACTTCAACTGCACATTCCAGCTGGCCTGGATTCGGTGTTTTTTTTTTGGGGGGGGGGGGGGGGTTTGTGTACATTGTCGAGGCTCGTATTAGAGCTATTTTGAATAATTTTGAATGCTTTTACCTGTGACTGCTTCTGCATGAGGTCAAAGGTCCAACATCATTTGAGGACTTGCAAACTGTGGATGCACAATCTGTGAAACTTACAAACAGGCTTGCCAGCTCAGAGGACTCCTGGAGGATGATACACATTGGAACAGCACATTGGAGAAGGCAGCTGCAACTCGATCACCATGGATGTGTGAAACCTGTTTGCCATTATGTTGCAGACATCCATCCATCCATTGGGACCATACTCTGTGCAGAGTGTTGGTGCTGCCTATCAGTCTCCTTGGCTATTGGCACAGTCCTGATGGGTCGCCACTCCGACACAGGAAAACCAGCAAGCTTGCACTCATTTTGTCGAACTCGAAGGACGACAGGCAGAGTCAACTGGTATTAATTAAACAGCTGAGTGTGATTTGAACTCAGGATCCTAGAATCCTAAGCCCACCACCCTAACCATTAAGCCAACACAAGCATGTTGCAGACATGTGTCATGTCAAATCCTCAACAACTATGGACAACCACAAGGAGAATCTGGCAGAGGACATTTTGTATCACACACAAGTGCAAAATCCTAACCTGGAACTGGACTACAGTGATGCCACCTTCAATCAAGCTCTCATTATCAATGAAGACAAGATCAAGGCTTTGGGTAGCTCTTGACCTCAAACTTTTGGCCTTCCTGACCCTCAGCAACACAATGACAATGAGCTCACAAATGAAATTTTGAGGAGACCAACTAAAACATGGAACAGCTTGCTGAATACATATAGGAGAATGAGCCATGTCTGGTTCCAGACCAAGAGAAGCCTTCAATAAGATTACACAAGCAGTTTTCAATGGAGTGGTGCACTTTCTTTCTGGATGCTCCCGGTGAACTGGCAAAACTTTTCTCATCAATCTTCTTTTCGCAAAAATCTGGCAGAGAAACATGATTGCCCTTGCAGTGGCATCAGGCATTGCTCCACACTGTTGACAGATGAAGAACAGCTCACTCAGTCTTCAAGTTACCCTTAAATCTGGCAAGTATGGAGGCACCAACCTGCAACATTGGCAGGGGTACTGGCAAAGCAAAGCTCCTAGAGGAGTGCCGGCTCATTGTCTGGGATGAATGTACAATGTCTCACAAGGCTGCTTTCGAGGCTCTGATCGCACCATGCAAGATCTTCGACATAATGAAGAAGAATGGGTGAGTGACTGGTGTTGGCTGGGATTTCGACACACTGCCAGTCATGCCACATGGAACCAAAGCTGATGAAATGCAGGACTGCCTCCAAGCCTCATACATTTGAAACAACATTCAATGACTCAGCCTTATGACCAACATGCAAGTGCTTCTAACAGGTCATTCATATGCTGTGGCGTTTGCTGCAAGCCTGCTCAAACTGGGGAATGAACCCATGTATCAAGATGGAGCTATCTCGATGAACAACAATGGGAAAACAGTTGCAACACTTCAACAACTACAAGATGCAGTATTTCCAAATGTTGCACATAACTTCCATGACCACAAGTGGCTCTGCCAAAGAGTCATCTTGGCACTGAAAATGATGCCACAAATTCCACAAACAGAGGACTTCTTACACAGTTACTTGGCACTATGCAAATGTACAAGTTGGTGACACTGTACCAGACACAAATGAAGCAGAATTTCTTAACTCTCTGGGAACCACCAGGTATGCATCCTCACAATCTGGAACTCAAGATTTGTGCACCCAAAATGCTTCTCAGGAATCTGGACCCACCAACACTCTGCAATGGAACACATTTGGCTGTCAAGAAGCTTATGCACATGTCATTGAAGCCACAATCATGACTGGCCACGCAGCAGGACAGGATTTCTTCATTCCATGCATTCCAATCATCCCATCTGACTTGCCATTTCAATTTAAAAGGCTCCAGTTCCCTGTCTGCCTCAGTTTTGCCATGAGGATCAACAAGGTACAAGGACAATCACTCAAAGTTGTTGGCCTCAACCTGCAAAGTCCATGCTTTTTCTCATGGCCAACTCTATGTTGGTTGTTCCAGAGTTGACAATGGCAAAAACCTTTTCATCTTGGCTCCACATGGAGAAACATGCAACATTGTCTATCCTGAAGCTCTACAAGGATAAATAAATAAAAAACAATGTCAAACACTGTGATAAAATGTGATGTGAAATCCTTAGTGCTGAAGAATAAGAAACAATGCTGGAGAAGGACAATAGAGAAAAAGGAAAGAGAAAAAAAGCAGAAAGAGGAAAAAGAAGAAGCAGAAGGAGGAGGAAGACAGAAGAACAATGAAAGAAGATAACAAAGAACAAGGAAGGAGAGGCAGATAGAAGAATAAAGATACAATTTTTTTTTTAGGCAGAAGGACAGTAAGATAAAAGTACATAAAGGTGACAAAAACACAAGCATAACAAAAATCCAGAGCAGCAGAAACTCCACAACATCAAGAAGCAAACGCAGCAACAATGACTGCAATCTGCCCTCCCGAACCTTCGATCTCCTAGTCATTGTGTTGTACTTCAGATGGTTTCCGTACTATCTGGTTCAGGAGACACAGTCAAGCCTATGAAACCTTTGCCGCCCGTGTGAAGTGGGGCCATCGCTGTGAAATACAAAACACACAGCAAATGGCGCTTTGTGTTGAGGGCGTGTGATGGTCGTGTTTAACCCTCGACCAGTCAAAGATCCCAGGGGGTTAAACATGGCAAGGTAAGCCTTGTCTTGTTAGCTGTCTGTCTGTCTGTCTGTCTCTCTCTCCCCCCTCCCCCTCCCACTGCCCCCCCCCTCTCCCTCCATCCCTCTCGCACCCAAATATCCCCCTCCCTCCCCCCTTCCATGCTCTCTGCCCCACCCCTCTCCCTCCGTCCCTCTCGCACCCAAAATCCCCTCCCTCCCCCCCCATCTCTCTGCCCCCCGCTTAGTATTCCCGTCAGCGAAGCGATGGGTGTATTTGCTGGTATTAAATAATGTTTCCTCACCACCTTTCTCTCTCTCTCCTCTTTTCCTGTTCATTCATTCCCTTGTATTTAACTGTCACCCACTGCCCCACTGTCCCTCAAAGAAAATATACATTTTACATTGAAGGATGGAATTTGATTTAATGGAAGAATCGTGACTTTTACCCTCGCGGAGGAGAGGGTATTGCATTTGGGTCTGTGTTTTGTTTGCTTGTCCGCACAGAACTTTAGAGTTTTTCTCCACAACCGCTTGTCGGATTGAGATGAAATTTTCACCATATGAGTGAGGACTCATGTAGAATGGTATAATGATAATTATGATGTCATAGGTTCACGTGGTGTGGCAGCCATGTTGGAAAAAATGGAAAACTTTCGGCCTCTGCATCTTTGAAACCGCAACAAGGAAAAAAATTGAAACTTAGCACATGGCAAGTACTTCTCATGGGGAATAAGTGATTTTCTTACAACATCATAGGTGCCTTTGTTATGACGTAATAATTGCATATGTAGAACACACATCTGATCAGTATGAAAATTTTAAGGCTCATCTAGGATAAAATGGTCCACAGAAAAAAATAAAATTGATGACGTCATCGGTGACGCGATTTGGCAGCCAAATTTTTTTTAAATACCTTAAAAATCTTTTTCTCTAAAAATGGCTGAACAGATCGTGGCGAAACTTTACACGTATGACCGCCTATCAATGAGGAACAAAAGGTTCACACATATGATATCATAGGTCACATGGTTTGGCAACCATATTGGATTTACCATGAAACCTATAACAAATCTTCTTCTCCAGAACGGCTGGACAGATCGAGGGAAACTTCATACAAGTATTCCCCAAGCCTTGGGGATACCAGGGTATTCACGAATAATTGATGTCAGATGGTCTGCAGCCATATTGGATTGAGTGAAAAATCTTTTTAAAATTCTTTCTCTTGAACCACTTTATCAATCAATGTGAAACTTCACAATTCTAGGTCTAGTAGTGATGGAGAATTTGTGTTTTAAATTTCAACCTGATCAGACACATGGTGTGGCGGCCAGAATTATTTATTATTTTAATCAGGGTTGTTTATGATTTTTATTTTTTTTTGAATAAGGTTCACTTGGCTATGACTGGATGAGTTTGAGGTAGAGGAGCAGCAGCTGAAATGTGAATCCTATCCAGGTTCCTCCTCATGACTTCATCTTTGCTTTTTGCTTGCTTGGGCTCCTTCTGATGACTCCAATGCAGGACTGGACCTAATTGTCTTCCATTTGATATGAATTGAATTTATTTTAATCCCATTCTGAATTCATTTAATAATAATTTTTTTTTAAACGTCATGGATCAGGTGTCAGGTGCCCGTTCAAATCCGGGCTGCATCAAAGCGGGACGTTTTGGTACCCGGTCATCACTGCCAGCAGTTACAAAGTGGCAGTTCTAGTTATGTCTCTTATTAATTATGTAACACATCAGTACACAAACCTACACAAACCACACAAACACTTCACAAAACAAGTCTGGCGAGGGTTGCAAGCTCTGCTTTTTTTTGTTGTCTTAATATGTTTAAATGGCTCCGCTGAAAAAACTCCTTAATCACTTCCACCCCTCAATAAAATAAGTAAAGCATGATGCAAATTTATGCAACTCTTCATATTTATACTGCTTGTTGAATTCTGTGTAGGTTTTACTTCAACATCACTAATGAACCATATTTACATACCTATGTTGTATATGAGCTTAGAGAGTGAATTTACCTTTGTCCAAGTGACCACAGGGGTGGGTCCCCATGAGCACTACATAACACCTGCACATTGCTGCCAGCTTGTGCTGTCACATCAGTTGGTGTGGAGGAACACTGGAGATGCTAGAAACAAAGCAAACAAGTATCTCAGTAAAGTGCAACAACATTATCTCATCAAAAGGATGCCACCCAACAAATGTCCAAAAAAAATTCAAAACCTTTACCCCAACAATGCCTAATGTGATAGCATCAGAGCTGCAGACACCACAACATTGAAAATGTTTCAGATGATCAGATCAATGCTGGTGAAGCAATAACGTCAGGTGGAGTGGAGGAGTAGAAGAAGGGAAAATTGGGTGGGGTGCAAGGACGCTCCAATCAGTCTCACTCGTTTTTTTCATCAAACTTTCCTGAAACCCTTCATCAACTGGAAAAACCGAGCTGTTAAGGAAGTTGTGTTCGAGCAAGTGGACCAGGGTGACGTAAATAACCTGCCGCATTCTCATGGGGAAGAGCTGATAAATGAGGACCTAATGCAATTTGAGCAACAAAGGGCTAGAGAGGATGAGGAAGATGCTAAAAGGCTGATGCCACCAGCAAAAACATCTTATACACGATAAGATTGTCTGAAGCTTTCAGCTTATTTGAGCAAGGAATGGCCATATTAATGGAAAATGACCCAATATGGAGCACAGCGTAAATTGTGGCCGCATAATTGAAGGCGCCCTGTGTTGTCTTAAGGAACTGTGTAAAAGAAGAGGAAAAAGCTGTCCAGTCTTCTCTTTTTACCGAGTGCTTGGCCTTCTTCAACCCAACAGATATCCAGGAAACACTTCCACTCTCACTCTCAATCAGCAAGCAAAGAACCCTTCCAGCAATCCATGAAACCCGCTAGGTATCTTCAGATAACTATTTCTGTATTGTGATTCATTTTTGTCCCCCGCCCCTCCGACAAGGTTGGGAATGAGGGACATTATAATGAGCTCCATCTGACCGACCGATCATCCATCCATGACCGATCATCTGTCCATGTACTTTTGTGTACACGAAATTTCAAAAAAACATTGAGCATTTAGCTTTCATATTGCAGATATCTATTCCACATGACGTTGTCTCAATCTGTTTAGAATACTACTGTGATTGGCTGAATTATGTTTCCACGACAACCATCTCAGTAACTTGGCTTGTGCACGTGGTATTTAAAAATCGTTGAAAGATTTAGATTTCATATTGCACTGATCTATTCCTCATACCACCCAAAAGGCAGGGGACCTAGAGTATCAGCTCCTTGCTGTTATTATGTCTTTAGAATTGTATTAGTTTGGTTATGTCAGGATAAGTGAAAATTACCATCCAAAAATGGCATCCTGGATGTTTAACATACGAGCAGGGTATCCGGAGTTGTTATACCCGGTCTATTTATTTGTGGCAGCTGAAAATACTTCCCTACACCAACTAAGGAATGGGGTTGGGGATCATTTACTATTACCTTTCACATAGCAACAAAGGCTTAAGCATCATAGAGCGACTATTTTATTATTTATTTTTTATTTTAATCAAACTTTTTTTTCAAATTTTTCAAAATTGTTTTGTCTAAAACACTCCCTGGCACTCACTGATGAACCTCGAAAAGTTTGATGAAGATCCGTTGAGCCATCTCTGAGAAAAATGGAGACATTCACAGACACACAACGGAGATCTTATAGTTTAAACTCATATGGGAAAACTGCTTTAGATTAACGCTTTTCATTTGCACAAGGGTTTTCAGGAACACATCTCCAGTGTAAATAGAGGACTCTGTGGACTCACTCTCACTCTCACTCTCTGATGTACCATACTCTTCACAGAGCATTGGTGCCACCAAGAACAGCCACCTGAGCAAGGGTTATACTGAGTGGTTTGCCATTGCTTCCCAGCAGTAATCAGGGCAGAAATTTTGAATTTGGCCATGGTACCGGCGATAGCTCACCGACTCTTCGCGAAGGGCATCGTAGGGTCTTTAATATCCACCAATTACTGCGGCAGACGGGACCTGATTTCAAAAGTGACAATCGTACTGTTTATTGATGGCAACAACACCTAAGCCTTCTGTCAGTTCTGTTGTAAATTCAACACTTGTCTACTTTCTTTTCCTTAAATATATTATCTTCAAGTGTTTGCTCATCCTTGTTAGCTTGTGGATCTTCCATTCTTGTGTTTGTCAATTAGAGATGATGTTCTCTGTACTTGTCGATTGGGCTCAGGATGCCACAACTTAAAAAAAATCGAGTGATGCGAGCTACTGGATTCATCATTGTTTTTCTGTCTGGAAAATAATTATCTGGTGATCTTCTACAGAAATGTTAACCATTTTATTTTAGGCTAACTGTTACTCCTGATAGCGTATATTTGTATTCTGCAGGATGAAAAGTGGCTTTTAGCTTTATGGATGTATGTACATCACACAGTAGTTGCAGCTCTACAGCTTCTCCTACTGTTCAGAGAGAGGTTGTTAAGACAGAATTAAGAAGGACAAGAGCAACAATTGCTTTGCAATAGATGTCCCCTTCTGATGTGATATTTTAAATAACCCAATGTACATACATGAAGCAAAAACATGCGTGTGACCAGGGTAGCTGGATCGGGATTCAAACTCCAGCTAGACAGAGAGGAGAGTGCGCCACAACTGTCGGCCATCCACTGACACCATTTAATTATGCTATTCACACAAAAGTGAAATAGATGAAGTTTTTGTGTTGTTAATTTCAGTTTTAGCCAGACGTTTCACACCAATAAACACGTCCCTATAATTTGCCGGTGTATAATGGCAAGTTCAGTGCTGAAAATAATAAAAAATAATCCGATGTACATTCATGAAGCAAAACATGCGTACGGTTTATGTGCATATATAATACATCGTGGTTATATTTATATACCTGGGTTCATTCCAATTGCACTGGGCCATGGACTAACACCAGGCCTCGGGCCTGAGGCCTGCCAATCTGTGCTGTTTCATGCAATGTGGTGCATGATTTTATTGGGTGGAGTCAGGCCAGCTGTCCAGCCAATGGGTGTAAAGCAGTGGAGTGGAGTCACGGCAGCTAAACACTAACCCATGAATAATATGTTATTTTCTAAGTCTAAAAGGGGTAAAACTCTGTGGGGAAAAAAAAATTGACGAAACGCCCTGAAACTCGAACTTGTTCTGTAACTTATCATAATAAAGCCATGTACCAAGTTTTCAGTTGAATATGTTAAAGGGTATGGGAAAAAAATCGGAGAAAACCACAGGAGGGACAGAGGGACAGACAGAAATCAAACCTATAGTCCCCTCCAGTGAAACCGCAAGGGGAATGATAAAGGCCAGGACTGTACCTTCCCAATCACAGTGGGGCTTCCTTTCTGAGATTTTCTGGAAGGGTTTGTTGTGATTTTTCTGAGGGTTTTGAAGGACAAAAGCAAAACTGCTAGTTTGAATACTGCTAAAAGGGCTGTCACACCTTACGATTTAGCCAGCGTATGCAGACGATTGAAAAATTTGTCTAAACGCTGGGCACACGTCGAATACGTTATGGGTAAGTTTTGTATACGTTAAGAGCACGCTGAAGCACACTGAAGCACGCTGGCGTATGTCGTAGTACGCCGAGCTCGTCGACAAATTTTAACATGCTCAAAATTTTCCGACGTATGCCAGCGTATCACGCACACGTTCCGCATACGCTGGCCATAAGTTGTAGGCACGTTACGCGATTGTTGACACACGTCGACACACGTTACTTGTAAGTTACTCATAAGTCGAAAGACGTCGAGGTAATGTTTAGCGTACCCGAAAATTATTTCTAACCTATGAGTAACGTGCTTTGAACCTATGTGTAACGTATCTCCAATGCATATTGACTTATGTAGACGTATTTGACGTCTTCCGGACGACCACAGAACTTACTGAACGTGTTTCTAACTTACAGCTACCGTATAATGGCGTATTGGTAGCGTTTAGGGGAATTGGTATATAAAAATGGGGTTCACAGGAGGAACCCGTCAGTGTTTCAGACTCCATGGTGAGTACATGTCCACGTCAGTAGTATCAGCAGTAGTAGTAAGTGAGCGTGTCATTAGTAGTAGTAGTAGTACTGGTAGTAGTAGTAGTAGTAGGTCATGTCAGTAGTAGTAGGTGAGTGTGATGGGAGGGGTGTGGGTGATGATGGATCCTCCTTGTGTCCGTGTCCACGGCTACGGCCAGGAGACTTCTTTGCAGCATTCTTCGAAGTTTTCTTCGACTTTTTCTTTTTTATATGTTTTTCTACGCTGAACTATTGATGTTTTTTTAAAGTTTTTGGCGTATTCATAACGAGTTGGACAAATGCATAACGTATTAGTAATGTACACAGAACGTTTCGATAACTTATAGATAACTTATACCAACGAATGCTTAGCGTGTTGTCGGCGTTCACAACGTATGCCCAACGATAGTGTAACGTATGCATAGCATGCGGCAGCGTATCGTTGATGATCACGTGGCGTAGGCTATTCATAGGCTGCCGCTCAACGATTTAAATTGCTGCGCTCAACGATTTAAATCATAACCACACTAGAAATCGAAGTGTCAACATCACCATCATGCCGAAGAAAAAAAAAAAAAAAAAAAAACATGGAGTCTGGAACACTGACAGGTTCCTCCTGTGAAACCATTTTATATACCAATTCCCCTAAACGCTGCCAATACGCCATTATACGGTAGCTGTAAGTTAGAAACACGTTCAGAAGTTCTGTGGTCGTCCGGAAGACGTCAAATACGTGAACATACGTCATATGCGTTGAGATACGTTACATATAGGTTCAAAGCACGTTACTCATAGGTTAGAAATAAGTTTCGGGTGCGCTAAACATTACCTCAACGTGTTTCGACTTATGAGTAACTTACAAGTAACGTGTGTCGACGTGTGTCAACGATCGCATAACATGCCTACAACTTATGGGCCAGCGTATGCGGAACGTGTGCGTCATACGCTGGCATACGTCAAAAATTTTTGAGCATGCTTAAAATTTGTCGACGTGCTCGGCGTACTATGACGTATGCCAGCGTGCTTCAGTGTGCTCTAAACGTATACAAAACTTACCCATAACGTATATGACGTGTGCCAGCGTATTCGGCAAATTTTTCATACGTCGCATACGCTGGCTAAAACGTCAAGGTGTGACAGGCATGACGGTGATGTTGACACTTCGATGTCTAGTGCGGTTATGATTTGAATCGTCGAGCGGCAGCCTTTTAATAGGCTACGCCACGTGATTGTCTGCGATACGCATACGTTAGACTATCGTTGGGCATACGTTATGAACGCCGACAACATGCTAAGCATTCGTTGGTATAAGTTATCTATAAGTTATCGAAAAGTTCTGTGTA
>CM068961.1:63591609-63603885 GCA_035128595.1 Eptatretus atami
ACGTTATGCATACGTCCAACTCGTTATGAATATGCCAAAAACTTTTTAAAAACATAAATAGTTCAGCGTACGACAGCGTTTTACGTACATTTTGATACGTTGCCATACGCTGGCTAAAACGTCAAGGTGTGACAGCCCCTTAAAGACTGGCTGGAGGGACAACTGCAGCAACTCCTGCGAAATTCAATTTGCCTTGTGGAGACTTGGAAGCTGAGTTTTGTCAATTTCACATTTTCTCTGCTTCCACGCTGTACTGAGATTTTTATTTTTTTTTGTATACCTTGTCGAGGCTCGTATGAGAGCTACCATCTTTCAATCCTCTTTTTTCCCGCCTTTGGAATAAACTCCCTCACTCTATTCATTCCCATTCTTCCTCCAGGCCTTCAAAACAGCTGTTCCACCACCTCTTATCACCCCCCATCCAAATCCTCGATCTTTTCTACCGCCGATAATCCACCAAGCCCACCCCCTTCAAATTCCCTGCTTTCCTTCCTGAAAGTCCCTGTAATGTCCATCTTCTATTCCCCATGTTCCCCGTCCCATCCCTCTCCCTTCCACAGATCTCCTAATGTCTCTGTTCCCCACTGTTTTGTCCTTCCCACTCCCTCCCCTCTTGTCTCATGCCCCCCCCCCCCCTTGATGTGCGTTGTGTGTTAGCTCTCATACGAGCCTCGACAAGGTATAACAAAAAAAATAAAAATCTCAGTACAGCGTGGAAGCAGAGAAAATGTGAAATTGACAAAACTCAGCTTCCAAGTCTCCACAAGGCAAATTGAATTTCGCAGGAGTTGCTGCAGTTGTCCCTCCAGCCAGTCTTTAAGGGCTGTCACACCTTGACGTTTTAGCCAGCGTATGGCAACGTATCAAAATGTACGTAAAACGCTGTCGTACGCTGAACTATTTATGTTTTTAAAAAAGTTTTTGGCATATTCATAACGATTTGGACGTATGCATAACGTATTAGTAACATACACAGAACTTTTCGATAACTTATAGATAACTTATACCAACGAATGCTTAGCATGTTGTCGGCGTTCATAACGTATGCCCAACGATAGTCTAACGTATGCGTATCGCAGACAATCACGTGGCGTAGCCTATTAAAAGGCTGCCGCTCGACGATTCAAATCATAACCGCACTAGACATCGAAGTGTCAACATCACCGTCATGCCCTGTCACACCTTGACGTTTTAGCCAGCGTATGCCGACGTATGAAAAATTTGCCGAATACGCTGGCACACGTCATATACGTTATGGGTAAGTTTTGTATACGTTTAGAGCACACTGAAGCACGCTGGCATACGTCATAGTACGCCGAGCACGTCGACAAATTTTAAGCATGCTCAAAAATTTTTGACGTATGCCAGCGTATGACGCACACGTTCCGCATACGCTGGCCCATAAGTTGTAGGCATGTTATGCGATCGTTGACACACGTCGACACACGTTACTTGTAAGTTACTCATAAGTCGAAACACGTTGAGGTAATGTTTAGCGCACCCGAAACTTATTTCTAACCTATGAGTAACGTGCTTTGAACCTATATGTAACGTATCTCAACGCATATTGACGTATGTTCACGTATTTGACGTCTTCCGGACGACCACAGAACTTCTGAACGTGTTTCTAACTTACAGCTACCGTATAATGGCGTATTGGCAGCGTTTAGGGGAATTGGTATATAAAAATGGGTTTCACAGGAGGAACCTGTCAGTGTTCCAGACTCCATGTTTTTTTTTTTTTTTTTTTTTTCTTCGGCATGATGGTGATGTTGACACTTCGATTTCTAGTGTGGTTATGATTTAAATCGTTGAGCGCAGCAATTTAAATCGTTGAGCGGCAGCCTATGAATAGCCTACGCCACGTGATCATCAACGATACGCTGCCGCATGCTATGCATACGTTACACTATCGTTGGGCATACGTTGTGAACGCCGACAACACGCTAAGCATTCGTTGGTATAAGTTATCTATAAGTTATCGAAACGTTCTGTGTACATTACTAATACGTTATGCATTTGTCCAACTCGTTATGAATACGCCAAAACTTTAAAAAAACATCAATAGTTCAGCGTAGAAAAACATATAAAAAAGAAAAAGTCGAAGAAAACTTCGAAGAATGCTGCAAAGAAGTCTCCTGGCCGTAGCCGTGGACACGGACACAAGGAGGATCCATCATCACCCACACCCCTCCCATCACACTCACCTACTACTACTGACATGACCTACTACTACTACTACTACCAGTACTACTACTACTACTAATGACACGTCACTTACTACTACTGCTGATACTACTGACGTGGACATGTACTCACCATGGAGTCTGAAACCACTGACGGGTTCCTCCTGTGAACCCCATTTTTATATACCAATTCCCCTAAACGCTACCAATACGCCATTATACGGTAGCTGTAAGTTAGAAACACGTTCAGTAAGTTCTGTGGTCGTCCGGAAGACGTCAAATACGTCTACATAAGTCAATATGCATTGGAGATACGTTACACATAGGTTCAAAGCACGTTACTCATAGGTTAGAAATAATTTTCGGGTACGCTAAACATTACCTCGACGTCTTTCGACTTATGAGTAACTTACAAGTAACGTGTGTCGACGTGTGTCAACAATCGCGTAACGTGCCTACAACTTATGGCCAGCGTATGCGGAACGTGTGCGTGATACGCTGGCAACGTCGGAAAATTTTGAGCATGTTAAAATTTGTCGACGAGCTCGGCGTACTACGACATACGCCAGCGTGCTTCAGTGTGCTTCAGCGTGCTCTTAACGTATACAAAACTTACCCATAACGTATTCGACGTGTGCCCAGCGTTTAGACAAATTTTTCAACGTCTGCATACGCTGGCTAAATCGTAAGGTGTGACGCCCTTCTTAGCAGTATTCAAACTAGCAGTTTTGCTTTTGTCCTTCAAAACCCTCAGAAAAATCACAACAAACCCTTCCAGAAAATCTCAGAAAGGAAGCCCCACTGTGATTGGGAAGGTACAGTCCTGGCCTTTATCATTCCCCTTGCGGTTTCACTGGAGGGGACTATAGGTTTGATTTCTGTCTGTCCCTCTGTCCCTCCTGTGGTTTTCTCCGATTTTTTTCCCATACCCTTTAACATATTCAACTGAAAACTTGGTACATGGCTTTATTATGATAAGTTAAAGAACAAGTTCGAGTTTCAGGGCGTTTCGTCAATTTTTTTTTCCCCACAGAGTTTTACCCCTTTTAGACTTAGAAAATAACATATTATTCATGGGTTAGTGTTTAGCTGCCGTGACTCCACTCCACTGCTTTACACCCATTGGCTGGACAGCTGGCCTGACTCCACCCCAATAAAATCATGCACCCACATTGCATGAAACAGCACAGATTGGCAGGCCTCAGGCCCGAGGCCTGGTTGTTAGTCCATGGCCCAGTGCAATTGGAATGAACCCAGGTATATAAATATAACCACGATGTATTATATATGCACATAAACCGTACGCATGTTTTGCTTCATGAATGTACATCGGATTATTTTTTATTATTTTCAGCACTGAACTTGCCATTATACACCGGCCAAATTATAGGGACGTGTTTATTGGTGTGAAACGTCTGGCTAAAACTGAAATTAACAAACAAAAACTTCATCTATTTCACTTTTGTGTGAATAGCATAATTAAATGGTGTCAGTGGATGGCCGACAGTTGTGCGCACTCTCCTCTCTGTCTAGCTGGAGTTTGAATCCCGATCCAGCTACCCTGGTCACACGCATGTTTTTGCTTCATGTATGTACATTGGGTTATTTAAAATATCACATCAGAAGGGGACATCTATTGCAAAGCAATTGTTGCTCTTGTCCTTCTTAATTCTGTCTTAACAACCTCTCTCTGAACAGTAGGAGAAGCTGTAGAGCTGCAACTACTGTGTGATGTACATACATCCATAAAGCTAAAAGCCACTTTTCATCCTGCAGAATACAAATATACGCTATCAGGAGTAACAGTTAGCCTAAAATAAAATGGTTAACATTTCTGTAGAAGATCACCAGATATTATTTTCCAGACAGAAAAACAATGATGAAATCCAGTAGCTCGCATCACTCGATTTTTTTTAAGTTGTGGCATCCTGAGCCCAATCGACAAGTACAGAGAACATCATCTCTAATTGACAAACACAAGAATGGAAGATCCACAAGCTAACAAGGATGAGCAAACACTTGAAGATAATATATTTAAGGAAAAGAAAGTAGACAAGTGTTGAATTTACAACAGAACTGACAGAAGGCTTAGGTGTTGTTGCCCATCAATAAACAGTACGATTGTCACTTTTGAAATCAGGTCCCGTCTGCCGCAGTAATTGGTGGATATTAAAGACCCTACGATGCCCTTCGCGAAGAGTCGGTGAGCTATCGCCGGTACCATGGCCAAATTCAAAATTTCTGCCCTGATTACTGCTGGGAAGCAATGGCAAACCACTCAGTATAACCCTTGCTCAGGTGGCTGTTTTGGTGGCACCAATGCTCTGTGAAGAGTATGGTACATCAGAGAGTGAGAGTGAGAGTGAGTCCACAAGAGTCCTCTATTTACACTGGAGATGTGTTCCTGAAAACCCTTGTGCAAATGAAAAGCGTTAATCTAAAGCAGTTTTCCCATATGAGTTAAACTATAAGATCTCCGTTGTGTGTCTGTGAATGTCTCCATTTTTCTCAGAGATGGCTCAACGGATCTTCATCAAACTTTTCGAGGTTCATCAGTGAGTGCCAGGGAGTGTTTTAGACAAAACAATTTTTGAAAAATTTGAAAAAAAAGTTTGATTAAAATAAAAAATAAATAATAAAATAGTCGCTCTATGATGCTTAAGCCTTTGTTGCTATGTGAAAGGTAATAGTAAATGATCCCCAACCCCATTCCTTAGTTGGTGTAGGGAAGTATTTTCAGCTGCCACAAATAAATAGACCGGGTATAACAACTCCGGATACCCTGCTCGTATGTTAAACATCCAGGATGCCATTTTTGGATGGTAATTTTCACTTATCCTGACATAACCAAACTAATACAATTCTAAGACATAATAACAGCAAGGAGCTGATACTCTAGGTCCCCGCCTTTTGGGTGGTATGAGGAATAGATCAGTGCAATATGAAATCTAAATCTTCAACGATTTTTAAATACCACGTGCACAAGCCAAGTACTGAGATGGTTGTCGTGGAAACATAATTCAGCCAATCACAGTAGTATTCTAAACAGATTGAGACAACGTCATGTGGAATAGATATCTGCAATATGAAAGCTAAATGCTCAATGTTTTTTTGAAATTTCGTGTACACAAAAGTACATGGACAGATGATCGGTCATGGATGGATGATCGGTCGGTCAGATGGAGCTCATTATAATGTCCCTCATTCCAACCTTGTCGGAGGGGCGGGGGACAAAAATGAATCACATACAGAAAATAGTTATCTGAAGATACCTAGCGGGTTTCATGGATTGCTGGAAGGGTTTCTTTGCTTGCTGATTGAGAGTGAGAGTGGAAGTGTTTCCTGGATATCTGTTGAGGTTGAAGAAGGCCAAGCACTCGGTAAAAAGAGAAGACTGGACAGCTTTTTCCTCTTCTTTTACACAGTTCCTTAAGACAACACAGGGCGCCTTCAATTATGCGGCCACAATTTACGCTGTGCTCCATATTGGGTCATTTTCCATTAATATGGCCATTCCTTGCTCAAATAAGCTGAAAGCTTCAGACAATCTTATCGTGTATAAGATGTTTTTGCTGGTGGCATCAGCCTTTTAGCATCTTCCTCATCCTCTCTAGCCCTTTGTTGCTCAAATTGCATTAGGTCCTCATTTATCAGCTCTTCCCATGAGAATGCGGCAGGTTATTTACGTCACCCTGGTCCACTTGCTCGAACACAACTTCCTTAACAGCTCGGTTTTTCCAGTTGATGAAGGGTTTCAGGAAAGTTTGATGAAAAAAACGAGTGAGACTGATTGGAGCGTCCTTGCACCCCACCCAATTTTCCCTTCTTCTACTCCTCCACTCCACCTGACGTTATTGCTTCACCAGCATTGATCTGATCATCTGAAACATTTTCAATGTTGTGGTGTCTGCAGCTCTGATGCTATCACATTAGGCATTGTTGGGGTAAAGGTTTTGAATTTTTTTTGGACATTTGTTGGGTGGCATCCTTTTGATGAGATAATGTTGTTGCACTTTACTGAGATACTTGTTTGCTTTGTTTCTAGCATCTCCAGTGTTCCTCCACACCAACTGATGTGACAGCACAAGCTGGCAGCAATGTGCAGGTGTTATGTAGTGCTCATGGGGACCCACCCCTGTGGTCACTTGGACAAAGGTAAATTCACTCTCTAAGCTCATATACAACATAGGTATGTAAATATGGTTCATTAGTGATGTTGAAGTAAAACCTACACAGAATTCAACAAGCAGTATAAATATGAAGAGTTGCATAAATTTGCATCATGCTTTACTTATTTTATTGAGGGGTGGAAGTGATTAAGGAGTTTTTTCAGCGGAGCCATTTAAACATATTAAGACAACAAAAAAAAGCAGAGCTTGCAACCCTCGCCAGACTTGTTTTGTGAAGTGTTTGTGTGGTTTGTGTAGGTTTGTGTACTGATGTGTTACATAATTAATAAGAGACATAACTAGAACTGCCACTTTGTAACTGCTGGCAGTGATGACCGGGTACCAAAACGTCCCGCTTTGATGCAGCCCGGATTTGAACGGGCACCTGACACCTGATCCATGACGTTTAAAAAAAAATTATTATTAAATGAATTCAGAATGGGATTAAAATAAATTCAATTCATATCAAATGGAAGACAATTAGGTCCAGTCCTGCATTGGAGTCATCAGAAGGAGCCCAAGCAAGCAAAAAGCAAAGATGAAGTCATGAGGAGGAACCTGGATAGGATTCACATTTCAGCTGCTGCTCCTCTACCCTCAAACTCATCCAGTCATAGCCAAGTGAACCTTATTCAAAAAAAAATAAAAATCATAAACAACCCTGATTAAAATAATAAATAATTCTGGCCGCCACACCATGTGTCTGATCAGGTTGAAATTTAAAACACAAAATTCTCCATCACTACTAGACCTAGAATTGTGAAGTTTCACATTGATTGATAAAGTGGTTCAAGAGAAAGAATTTTAAAAAGATTTTTCACTCAATCCAATATGGCTGCAGACCATCTGACATCAATTATTCGTGAATACCTGGTATCCCCAAGGCTTGGGGAATACTTGTATGAAGTTTCCCTCGATCTGTCCAGCCGTTCTGGAGAAGAAGATTTGTTATAGGTTTCATGGTAAATCCAATATGGTTGCCAAACCATGTGACCTATGATATCATATGTGTGAACCTTTTGTTCCTCATTGATAGGCGGTCATACGTGTAAAGTTTCGCCACGATCTGTTCAGCCATTTTTAGAGAAAAAGATTTTAAGGTATTTAAAAAAAATTTGGCTGCCAAATCGCGTCACGATGACGTCATCAATTTTATTTTTTCTGTGGACCATTTTATCCTAGATGAGCCTTAAAATTTTCATATGATCAGAGTGTGTTCTACATATGCAATTATTACGTCATAACAAAGGCACCTATGATGTTGTAAGAAAATCACTTATTCCCCATGAGAAGTACTTGCCATGTGCTAAGTTTCAATTTTTTTCCTTGTTGCGGTTTCAAAGATGCAGAGGCCGAAAGTTTTCCATTTTTCCAACATGGCTGCCACACCACGTGAACCTATGACATCATAATTATCATTATACCATTCTACATGAGTCCTCACTCATATGGTGAAAATTTCATCTCAATCCGACAAGCGGTTGTGGAGAAAAACTCTAAAGTTCTGTGCGGACAAGCAAACAAACACAGACCCAAATGCAATACCCTCTCCTCCGCGAGGGTAAAAGTCACGATTCTTCCATTAAATCAAATTCCATCCTTCAATGTAAAATGTATATTTTCTTTGAGGGACAGTGGGGCAGTGGGTGACAGTTAAATACAAGGGAATGAATGAACAGGAAAAGAGGAGAGAGAGAGAAAGGTGGTGAGGAAACATTATTTAATACCAGCAAATACCACCCATCGCTTCGCTGACGGGAATACTAAGCGAGGGGGCAGAGAGATGGGGGGGGAGGGAGGGGGATTTTGGGTGCGAGAGGGACGGAGGGAGAGGGGTGGGGCAGAGAGCATGGAAGGGGGAGGGAGGGGGATATTTGGGTGCGAGAGGGATGGAGGGAGAGGGGGGGGGCAGTGGGAGGGGGAGGGGGGAGAGAGAGACAGACAGACAGACAGACAGCTAACAAGACAAGGCTTACCTTGCCATGTTTAACCCCCTGGGATCTTTGACTGGTCGAGGGTTAAACACGACCATCACCGCCCTCAACACAAAGCGCATTTGCTGTGTGTTTTGTATTTCACAGCGATGGCCCCACTTCCACACGGGCGGCAAAGGTTTCATAGGCTTGACCTGTGTCTCCTGAACCAGATAGTACGGAAACCATCTGAAGTACAACACAATGACTAGGAGATCGAAGGTTCGGGAGGGCAGATTGCAGTCATTGTTGCTGCGTTTGCTTCTTGATGTTGTGGAGTTTCTGCTGCTCTGGATTTTTGTTATGCTTGTGTTTTTGTCACCTTTATGTACTTTTTATCTTACTGTCCTTCTGCCTAAAAAAAAAATTGTATCTTTATTCTTCTATCTGCCTCTCCTTCCTTGTTCTTTGTTATCTTCTTTCATTGTTCTTCTGTCTTCCTCCTCCTTCTGCTTCTTCTTTTTCCTCTTTCTGCTTTTTTCTCTTTCCTTTTCTCTATTGTCCTTCTCCAGCATTGTTTCTTATTCTTCAGCACTAAGGATTTCACATCACATTTTATCACAGTGTTTGACATTGGTTTTTTATTTATTTATCCTTGTAGAGCTTCAGGATAGACAATGTTGCATGTTTCTCCATGTGGAGCCAAGATGAAAAGGTTTTTGCCATTGTCAACTCTGGAACAACCAACATAGAGTTGGCCATGAGAAAAAGCATGGACTTTGCAGGTTGAGGCCAACAACTTGAGTGATTGTCCTTGTACCTTGTTGATCCTCATGGCAAAACTGAGGCAGACAGGGAACTGGAGCCTTTTAAATTGAAATGGCAAGTCAGATGGGATGATTGGAATGCATGGAATGAAGAAATCCTGTCCTGCTGCGTGGCCAGTCATGATTGTGGCTTCAATGACATGTGCATAAGCTTCTTGACAGCCAAATGTGTTCCATTGCAGAGTGTTGGTGGGTCCAGATTCCTGAGAAGCATTTTGGGTGCACAAATCTTGAGTTCCAGATTGTGAGGATGCATACCTGGTGGTTCCCAGAGAGTTAAGAAATTCTGCTTCATTTGTGTCTGGTACAGTGTCACCAACTTGTACATTGCATAGTGCCAAGTAACTGTGTAAGAAGTCCTCTGTTTGTGGAATTTGTGGCATCATTTTCAGTGCCAAGATGACTCTTTGGCAGAGCCACTTGTGGTCATGGAAGTTATGTGCAACATTTGGAAATACTGCATCTTGTAGTTGTTGAAGTGTTGCAACTGTTTTCCCATTGTTGTTCATCGAGATAGCTCCATCTTGATACCATGGGTTCATTCCCCAGTTTGAGCAGGCTTGCAGCAAACGCCACAGCATATGAATGACCTGTTAGAAGCACTTGCATGTTGGTCATAAGGCTGAGTCATTGAATGTTGTTTCAAATGTATGAGGCTTGGAGGCAGTCCTGCATTTCATCAGCTTTGGTTCCATGTGGCATGACTGGCAGTGTGTCGAAATCCCAGCCAACACCAGTCACTCCACCCATTCTTCTTCATTATGTCGAAGATCTTGCATGGTGCGATCAGAGCCTCGAAAGCAGCCTTGTGAGACATTGTACATTCATCCCAGACAATGAGCCGGCACTCCTCTAGGAGCTTTGCTTTGCCAGTACCCCTGCCAATGTTGCAGGTTGGTGCCTCCATACTTGCCAGATTTAAGGGTAACTTGAAGACTGAGTGAGCTGTTCTTCATCCTGTCAACAGTGTGGAGCAATGCCTGATGCCACTGCAAGGGCAATCATGTTTCTCTGCCAGATTTTTGCGAAAAGAAGATTGATGAGAAAAGTTTTGCCAGTTCACCGGGAGCATCCAGAAAGAAAGTGCCACCACTCCATTGAAAACTGCTTGTGTAATCTTATTGAAGGCTTCCTCTTGGTCTGGAACCAGACATGGCTCATTCTCCTATATGTATTCAGCAAGCTGTTCCATGTTTTAGTTGGTCTCTCTTCAAAATTTCATTTGTGAGCTCATTGTCATTGTGTTGCTGAGGGTCAGGAAGGCCAAAAGTTTGAGGTCAGAGCTACCCAAAGCCTTGATCTTGTCTTCATTGATAATGAGAGCTTGATTGAAGGTGGCATCACTGTAGTCCAGTTCCAGGTTAGGATTTTGCACTTGTGTGTGATACAAAATGTCCTCTGCCAGATTCTCCTTGTGGTTGTCCATAGTTGTTGAGGATTTGACATGACACATGTCTGCAACATGCTTGTGTTGGCTTAATGGTTAGGGTGGTGGGCTTAGGATTCTAGGATCCTGAGTTCAAATCACACTCAGCTGTTTAATTAATACCAGTTGACTCTGCCTGTCGTCCTTCGAGTTCGACAAAATGAGTGCAAGCTTGCTGGTTTTCCTGTGTCGGAGTGGCGACCCATCAGGACTGTGCCAATAGCCAAGGAGACTGATAGGCAGCACCAACACTCTGCACAGAGTATGGTCCCAATGGATGGATGGATGTCTGCAACATAATGGCAAACAGGTTTCACACATCCATGGTGATCGAGTTGCAGCTGCCTTCTCCAATGTGCTGTTCCAATGTGTATCATCCTCCAGGAGTCCTCTGAGCTGGCAAGCCTGTTTGTAAGTTTCACAGATTGTGCATCCACAGTTTGCAAGTCCTCAAATGATGTTGGACCTTTGACCTCATGCAGAAGCAGTCACAGGTAAAAGCATTCAAAATTATTCAAAATAGCTCTAATACGAGCCTCGACAATGTACACAAACCCCCCCCCCCCCCCCAAAAAAAAAACACCGAATCCAGGCCAGCTGGAATGTGCAGTTGAAGTATTCGGAATTGTGTCCCAATCCCAATCCTGACAAGCAATGTTATGGTAGACTGCGGATGGACTCAAGGTCAAATCCTCCACCTGTATGATGACCAATTTAGTACGGATCATCGAAAGAGACCAAATTACCATCCGCTGGGAAAGCTGAATTGATCTTTACTTTGGTTTTTGGTGTACAGACACAATAGCTCTAATAAGAATCTGACGCACTGTACGGATCGCCCGTCGAAACAGGATGGAAGCCCGAGCAGTGGCTTTGACAATCCGGCAGTAGTTTTGTAAAGCCTCCTGTGAGGTAATAACATCAATTTCCATGATCGTGCTTTTTCGTGTATGCTGGGGTTAATGATGAACCAAATGATGAACCGCAAACCAGCCAACATAAGGTAATTGAGTAATTATATTATAATAATCAGGGAGGGGAGATTGGAGGAGAGAAAAGCACGTATCAACAGCAATTACAGAATCATTGTACAGGATTGTACTATAACAATTTATTAGATACAGATCAGCAGTTATGATTCCCCCACGCTCACCATAACTCATTCGGCTTAACCATTTGCGTTGTCATTCACTTGACAAATACTATGACACACTGGGGAAATTCACAAGCAAAGTTGATCAGCCTGGAGGTAGAGCCTGGCAGAGTGTCTGGAAGTAGTTCGGTTCCATTCCTGGCAGGAGGCGACTGTTTCGTTCTGTACGTCGACCGAGGAAGGAACAAGGGACGCAGCTTGTTCGCCAAGGTGCATCTCAGTAGCCCTCTCTCTTGCAGGAGTAATGATGGTTGAGCTGTGGAGTGGTGGAGTGAGGAGGAAGGGGGGTGAAGTTAGGGCCACAGGCCATGGGGGTCTCGGCAGTTCATGGTGGTGGGAGAACTGGGTCACTGGGCCTATGGGAGATGCAGTGGGGGTGCAGGTCTTGGTCTTGGGGGGCTTGGCAGGGGTGGTGGGAATGGGCATGGGTAAAGCAGAAGTGACAGAGGGTTCCTGTGTTGCCTTTAAATTTCCACCCATTTCACCAAAATCTGCACAGCAGATTATATGACTTGACATGAGTTTTTCTATCTCATTGAATGGTCGGCATTTTAGGCCGTTGACTTCATCAAATCATTAAATTGTACTGAAATAATAAATAT
>CM068961.1:63606390-63632294 GCA_035128595.1 Eptatretus atami
ACTTAGAAGCTTGTGTGGGCATTGTCCTGAAAACAACTTTGCCTTTGCTCATGGAAAGCAAACCCAACTTGAGGGTAATTCGCAGCCCTTCATAAAGCTCGGAACAATGTGTATCTACCCTCAGGAGAGCCAGCAAAACAACATCTTTCATCTTCAAGTCTGCACTGTCTCAAACCTCTCTCTCCCTCCTTTCAAAATCTGGTGGCATCTCATCAAATCTGGTTCTGGTGTATGTTCCCCCTCCATTCCATGCCTTAATTCAAATGGCGCACTGCCCTGAAAAGTCTGAATGCCTAAATCGGTGTTTGCAAGCTAAATCTTGTGTCAAAACCCATCATCTTTCTCACCCACCTTACCCGTCGCCCAACCCAACTGTCCCTGGACTCTCTGTCCTTTTTCCTTACAAGTGGGAGAGCTTGCTGTTTCAAACCTCTGACTCCAGATTCGCAAAACGGCCCAGACGGCACAGCCACACGTGTCCTCAAAGCCTGCTCTTCTGCTCTTGCTCACCCTCTTCTCTGTTCTATTCACCCTTCTCATTGCTCAAGGTCATCGCCATCTGCTGGATAAATCAGCAAACAATCACTGCCCTGCACAAAAAGGCTGCAAAAAACTGATCTGACAACTACAGAACTCAATTCAGCCCTTCTCTCCTTTCAATCCATTCAGACAGCAGTTTAATGTCTATTCCATATCACTCAGAGCACATCAAATTCCCTCCTCTTCTCCATTGCGGCTGATCATTTCTTATCATCATTTGGTTTACAGACCAGGTCACTCTACCCTGGATATGGCTGCTTCTGCTCTCCCAACCAATGGATGGGAGGTCCTCAATGCCGAGCAAATCGAGCCGTATCCCTGGACATATCACGTGCTTTTGACACAGTTTCTGGCACCCTGCCCTGCTCACCAATACTCTCTTCCTATTGGTTACATCCAAGGCCATCTCCACTCATGGGCTTCGCAGACTTCCACTCTCCTAGTCGCAGTCACGTGGCCCTAAATGGAGTCTTCATCCCCCTCTCCTGTCCAGCTGGATAGTTCCTCAAGGTAGCGTTTCTGCGGCCTTCTTTTTCTGGTTTTCATCAATGATTCTCTCGACCTCTTGGTGAATCCTCTATATCTTCTTTCTGATGACGTTCCACCCTCTGCGACCACGGATCTCCCCTAGCCGGGCAAGCAGCAGCTTTTCGCTCACTTAGCTGATGCTGATAAAATCACACACTGGTCAAGACCTAAGCCGGTGCATGTGCGGGGGGAACTGAAAATCTCACACTCTCACTATGTCTCTTCGAAATGGACAGTTAGAACCCCCCGCCATCCACTTTCTCAACAAATCCTCTGGAAGAAGTCCTTCTTTCAAGCTTCGTGGGTCTTTCACTGATCTGCTGACCTTTCCTGGAAAGCCACATTGTTCAAACCTCTGCCTCCAAAGCAGTCGCTGACTGGGAATCCTCCGTGCGTACATAAGACCTTCCTCGGCCCACCTGAGCTTCACTGACACTTACAGAAGTTTTCTGTCCGCATGCCTGATGGCGGTACTTGGCTCCCCCTGCTGGCGCTTGGTGCTCCTCTCCCACCATTTCTCGGCTTCACACTTGTAGCAAACGAAGGCATTTTTGGGTCATTGGCATCTCCCGCAATTTGATGGCTGAGTCTTTGGCCTCTCACTCAATCACGCAGGTGTCTTGGTGGTCTTTCTGTCTTTCTACCTCTCCTCTCAGCCATCGCCCCCGTGCTCTCTGCTGCGATATGTCTCCCACCCAATCACTTCACAGCGGGTTCGCTCGCAAGGGTCGGCCAAACCCCCTTCGTAAACCTACGAACACGAATCACTGCTTTTCACCTTCACTCTTTCAACCTCTTTTTTTCCCGCCTGAATAAACTCCCTTCACTCTATTCATTCCCATTCTTCTCCAGGCCTTCAAACAGCTGTTCACCCCACTCTTAGCACCACCCATCCATCAATCCCGTCTTTTCTACCGGCGATTAAATCCACCAAAGCCACCTCCTTTCAAATCCCGGCTTTCTTCCTGAAAGTCCCTGTAATTGTCCATCTTCTTTCCCATGTTCCCCGTCCTCCCTTCTCCTTCCACAGATCTCCTAATGTCTCTGTCCCCTTGTTTGACCTTCCCACTCCTCCCTCTTGTCTTCAGCCCCCCCCCCCCATTGATGGGCGTTGAGCCTTCTCATACGGCCTCGAACAAATGGTATACAAAAAAAAATAAAATTCAGTACAGTCGTGGAAGCAGAGAAAATGTGAAATTGACCAAAACTTCAGTTCTCAATGTCTCCCACAAAGGTCCAAACTTTGATGTCGGCCGGGTTGCTGTCAGATCCTTGTCCTCCGCGAGTCTTAAGGGATGACTGTCACACCGTACCTGACACGACGTAGCCACGCTACTATATAGCAACGTATCTAAAATGTACGTAAAACGCTTGTCCGTTCACGCTGAACTATATGTTATGATAAAGGGGCATATATACCAAATTAACGAGTGGCGTATGCATAACTCAAGTAACATACACGAACTTCCGATAAATCTTATAGATTACTTATTATTATACCCACGGAATGCATAGTCTGTGTCGGCGTCCATAAAGAACGATTGCCAACGATTAGTCTATATCGTATGCGTATCGCAGACCAATCACGGGTCGAAGCCCTTAATGTAAAAGGTGCTGCTCGACGATTCAAATCATACCGCACTAGGACATCGAAGTTGCAACATCACCGTCATGCCCTGTCAACACCTTGACGTTTTGGACTCAGCGTTGCCGAGCGTATGAATAAATTTTGCCGAATACGCTTGGCACGTCTATAACGTTATGTGTAAGTTTTGTTATACTTTAGCCTACACCTGAAAAGCACGCTGGCATCAACGTCAACATGACGCCGAGCACGTCGACAAAGATTTTAAGCATGCTTCAAAAAATTTTTTGACGGCTTATAGGCTACCAGCGATATGCGCACCACGTTCCGCATACGTGGCCTAATGTCTGTTAGGCTTGTTTGCGATGCGTTGACACACGATCGACACACGTATTTGTAACGTTACTCATAAGTCGAACACGTTTGAGGTTAATGTTAGGCACCCGAACTTATTTCTAACCTTATGCTAAACGTGCTTAACCTATATGTAACGTATCTCCAACGGCATATTTGAAACGTACGTTCACGTATTGACGTCTCGGACGAGCCACAGAGAACTTACTGAAGTGTTTCTAACTTACAGTCTACCGATCAATGGGGTTATTGGCAGCGTTCTAGGGGATTGTATTATAAATGGGTTCAACAGAGACCGTCAGTGTTCCAGACTATTATTTTTTTTTTTCTTTTTTTTTCTCGGCATGGATGGTGATGTTGACACTTCTGGAGTCTGTTACCGTTTGCTCGACGGGTTATGATCAAAACTCAGTTGATAAACAGCCTTGCGCCTGGCAGCAAGCACAATTAACTCGCTTGGAGCTGGCAGGCTACTACAATTGAATAGCTACGCCATCTGTGATCATCAATGATCGCTGCCGCATGCTAGCACTACGCTACACTTATCGTTGAGGCATACGTTGTGAACGCCGACAACACGCTAAGCATTTCGTTGGTTATAAGTACATAAGTACTCGATAACGTTCTGTGTACATTACTAATACGTTATGCATTGTCCAACTCTATGAATACGCCAATATACTTTAAAAATCATCAATAGTTCAGACGTAGGGAAAAACATATTTACAAAAAAGGAAAAAGCGAAGGAAAAACTTCGCAGAAATTGCTGCAAAGAGTCTCTGGGCCGTAGCCGTGGACACGACACAAGAGGATCCATCATCACACACCCTCCCCATCACACTCATCCTATACTACTTACTGACATGACCTACATACTATCTACTACAGTACGGTACATATAGCTTAGACTGTGTGAGCGGGAGGGCGCGGCCACTTAGTGGCTCTACTGCGATACTACTGAGTGGAAGACTCACCATGGAGTCTTAGAACACCTGACGGTCGCTTCCTTGTAGAATACCCCATTTTTTCATCTATACCATTCCCCTAAACGCTTACCAGATTTAACGACCATTATCGTGGAGCTGTAAGTTAGAAACACGTTCAAGTAAGTTCTGTTGGTCGTCCGGAAGACGTTCAATACGGTCTACAGAGTCAATATGGCAGTGAGTTCGTTCACATAGGTTTCAAAGCCAGTCTCACTCATAGTTTAGAATATTTTCGGGTACGTTAAAACTATACCTCGACGTCTTTCGACTTATGAGTTAACTTACAAGTAACGTGTGTCGACGTGTGTCAACAATCGCGTAACTGCCTACCAAACTTATTGGCCAGCTTATCGGAAAGTAGTGCGTGATACGCTGGCATTACGCGGAAAATTGAGCATGTTAAATTGTCGACGAGTCGCTACTACGACATACGCCAGCGTTGCTTCAGCGTGCTTTCAGCGTGCCTCTTTACGATACTTACATAAACAATTTACCCATAACATCGTTATTCGACGTGTGCCAGCGTTGTTAGACCAAATCTCTTTTCATAGTTCTGGCATAACGCTGGGCTAAATTCGTACAAGGTGTGACAGTCCCTTTGCATGTATTCAAACTAGCAGTTTGCTTGTCCTTCAAACCCCTCAAGAAAAATCCACAACAAACCCTTCCTCAGAAAATCTCTAGAAAGGAAAGCCCCACTGTGATTGGGAAGGTCAGTCCTGGCCTATATCATTCTCCCTTGCCGGTTTCACTGGAGGGACTATTAGTTGATTCTTCTGTCTGTTCCCTTCTGTGCCTCTCTGTGGTTTTTCTCCGAATTTTTTTCCCATACCCTAACATATTAACTGAAACTGGTACATGCTTTTATGATAAGTTACAGAACAAGTTCTGAGTTTCAGGGCGTCCTTCTCAATTTTTTTCCCACAGATTTTACCCCCTTTTAGACTTAGAAAATACAGTATTATTTCATGGGTACTCATGTTTAGCTTGCCGTGACTCCTACCCACTGCTACACCATGGGCTGGATCCAGTCTGGCCCTGACATCCATACCAATAAGATCATCGCACCACTCATTGCTCATGAAACAGCAAGATGGCAGGCCTTCAGGCCCGTAGGCCTCTGGGTGTTAGTCCTATGGGCCCAGTGGCAATTTGAATGAACCCAGGTATATATTATAATAACCACGATTGTATTATTATGATGACATAACCGTACGCATGTTTTTGCTTCATGAATCTTGTACATTCGTGATTATTTTTTATTAATTCAGCTCATCTAACTTGCCATTCATACACCGGCCAATTATTAGGGACCGTGTTATGGTTGTGAGAAACTGTTTGGCCTTGGAAGAAGCAATGTCGTGAGCGGCGAGCGGAAATAATACCACACAGTAAAA
This sequence comes from Eptatretus atami, assembly GCA_035128595.1. Classification (NCBI taxonomy): domain Eukaryota; kingdom Metazoa; phylum Chordata; class Myxini; order Myxiniformes; family Myxinidae; genus Eptatretus; species Eptatretus atami. The sequence continues at coordinate 63,611,781 of CM068961.1, forward strand.
ACTTCATCTATTTCATTTTGTCAGTGATAGCATAATAATATGGTAGCTTCAGATTGATGGCCGACAGTTGTGGCACTCTCCTCTCTGTGCTAGCTGGAGTTTGAATCCGATCCAGTACCTTGGTTCAGCACGGCTTGTTTTGCTTTCATCGTATGTACATTGTGTTTTTGAAAAATATTCACATGCATGGGGGACATTATTGCAGCAAATTGTTGCTCGTTCCTTCTATAATTCTGTCTTAATCAACCTCCTCTGAAGCAGTAGGAGAAGCTGTTTAGAGACTGGCAACTACTGGTTTTGAGTGTACATACATCCATTAAAGGGCTACCAAGCCCACTTTTCATCCTGCAGGATTACCAAATGTAATATACGCATATAGGGGGAAGCGAGGGCAGAAGATATAGGAGGAAGGCTTAGACGTGATGGGAAGGGGGGAATAAATGGGAATGGGACATAGGTAGACATTTCTGTAGAAATCACCAGATATTATTTTGCCGGAGCAGAGGAGACAACCGGCAAGGTGAGTGGAGGAGAAGACAAGTGCGCAAGAGGATAGCGTTGCGATGGCGGAGAGGACTCATGGGCAATCGGAGATTTGTTGTCATGTAACGGTTGTTTGCAGGACCAACTTCCCCTGGGAGCCCAGTCGACAAAGTACAGAGAAACATCATCTCTAATTGACAGGCAGAATGTGAAGATTTCAACAAAGCTAACAAAGGCTGAAGCTCCAAACAGATAGTCGAGATTTTCGCTATAATTATATACTGACCGTTTGTTCTATTTTAAGACTAAAGCAAGAAAGTAGACAGGTGTTATTAGGCATTTAATATACAAAAACTACATATTCTAGATTTGGTTAAGGCCTTCCTGAGAACTCGACAGTCCACGCGCCCCACTCCTCCCATCACTCTGTTTCCTATTGCCCCTACATACTCTCAGCACAAGGTTTTTTGGAAAACAGATTTTGAAACCTGGGATGAATGTCAGCCATTATTGATACTCGATGAGCTAGGCTAACATGACACGAGGACCTACTTTCCCTCTGCGTGTTCTGCCCTCGCCCCAGTATATTGGTGATAATTTATTTTTAAAGAGGACCCTTAACTCGGGGATGCTCCTCTCTGCTGTAGCACATGGAACGCGTTCTCTGGTTGCAAGCACAGGGAGCTATCGCAACATGAGTATGCGTTACGGCGTTATGTAATTGCAGGGCTCAGTGATAATTTTGTCTTCTACAGATGTTCTGGGCGACAAGACGTTAGACATTTTTAGCCATCATGTCGCAACACGTAAGATTAAATCTCAATCATATATCCAGGCACTAATAATAATAAAACCTGTAGACTCCTCGGAGTTACTGGTCTATCGTTCCCATTGATGCTGGTCTTCGTGTGGGAGAAAGCCGTTCCATTTCTCTGATCATTATTTGCAAGCGAGGAGGCCATTAGTGTTTGCTGAAATTTTATAGGAATGCATTTCATGATTTATTGTGATTGTATAACAAATTAACCGTTGTACAAAATTAATTTACTTTGAGCATTAAAGGCATCAAGCTGACTATCGTGGACAGCTGTGCCTCAAGAAAGGGAGAAAAGCCTAATTTTCCAGTTTATTTGGGTTATCGATTCGAGCGACGGGTGTTATTTGCGTCTTTGTTATGGTATATCTTTGCTTAGTCTGCATGTTTTATTCCCTTCCCTCCTTCATGCCTTGCGATCTTCCATCTGTGACAAGCGCACCTCAGGAAGATAAAACCTGTAGTGTCAAAGCAGAATAGACTGTGTCTCCCAAGCAAATAGGAAAGCGCGTTGATAAGGACTTAAGTCAGAGGTCGATAATCATCAGTGACAGCTTCAAGTCAATTCTACAAATGTAACGTGACTGAGTGTCTACAAAAATAGAACGAACTCAGTAAGATAATGTTTATAGTTATTTATTAAGATATCCTTCATCCTCTTCGTACTAATTTTAAATGATTCCGATGAACCGGTCCATAACATGGCGCACATTCACTGAGATAGAAAAACTCTATGTCACAAGTCACATCATAAGTCTGCGTAGTTGCAGTTTGGTGAATGGCGTGGAAATTAAGGAAAAACACGGAACACCTCTGTAACATGCCGATAATACCCATAAGCCGATTACCAACCACCCCTGCCAAGCACCACACCAAGACGAAGACTGCACTCCACACAGCATCTACCCATAGGACCCATGTAGAGGACCCAGTTCTCCTCACCACAATAGAACTGCAGAGACCCCACATGGCCTGTAGGCCCTTCTAACCTCTCTCCTGCTCCGCTAAGCTTCCTCTACGTGCCACCACTCGCGATAGCTACAACGGTAATACGTTACAATGACCTCGCACGAGACCCGACGAGGCTACTGCGCTTGTCATCGCTGGTGCGGAGAACAGTGCTATGTCGTCTCCAGCTCTGCTCCACTTCCTTCACTACGTTCGATCGTATAAACAGTAGACGCAGAACGAGTCGCCTCCTGCTTCATAGAGACATTACTGGAACGGCCGTACCACCTACTTGCTCAGCGACACTTCAATGTCAGCACTACAACCTCCAAGGATGACTGTTTTAGTGCCATTTGTCTTATTGCAAAATCTCCCCTGCTGTGTGCACTAGTATACTCTCGAACAAGTGAATGGATCAATAGGCAATCTAATGAGTTAAAGTGAACCTGTAACTCGCGTTAGATCGAGTGAGCCTGTAGACTGGCTAGGTAACCTCTGACCTTTATTCTGCATGAGTTTAGTCTTATAAATTGTGTAGGAATATAGAGATACAATCACGTGTACAATGTATCGGATTAATTTTGCTGTCTAGATATCGTGCTCTCTCTCCTCCTCTTCACGATTCTCCTCCCTAGAATATTATTATAATTCCATCGCTTCATTTGTCTACACTATGTTGGACCTGGTATTGCGGCATCATCAGGTATTCTGTTGCAAATCATAACCCAGATGCGATACGATCTGAAAGCAGCGATCATAGGGAAATTGGTATGATATTCAGCCAAATCACAGTAGTTATTACCTCATCAAACGTGAAACAGAGGTCTGTTACAGACAAACAGCTACTGCCGGAATTGTGAACAAAGCCAACTGCTTCGGGACGTTCCATCCTCTGATATTTCGTGACGGACGATCCGATTACGAGTAGCGTTCAGATTCTTATAGCCGCTACTAATGTGTCTGTATCGTCTCTAAAAACAATTAGTTAATTGTGCAATTCAGAATTTTTCGGCCCTAGCCGAGCAATGGTATTGGTCTTCTTCGAATGATTTCCCAGTTTACTAAATGTGGTCGATCATACAGTGTGAGGAGATTTTTGACCTCTGAGTCCATCCCGGACATGAGTTGTGGATTTCCATAACATCTTGGCTTGTCAGGGAGATTGGTGCAGTTGGGACAGCAGATCTAGCGAATATACTTCATACTGTCGCTAGCGCATCTCATGTACGTAGACCTGTGTGCACCTCTGTGTTTTTTCTCCCATTGGCGCGCGGGGTGGGGGTTCGTGTGTACAGTTGTTGTCGGGCGTCGCTAAATATTAGATGACTATTTTCGCAATATACAAGTATAGAATGCTAATAGTTATTACCTGTAGACTGCTTCTGCTAGGTCGCTCACAGGCTCCTAACGCATGCGAGTTTCTTAGATGGGAACTCAATGACTGTGGGAATAGCGAGGCTAATTCTTGAAATTGTGACAATATCAGTGCTTGTGATCTCAGCTCAGGACGTGCCAGAGTGGATGAGTACAACATTGGGATTACAGCTACCATTGGAGAAGGCTAGGCTGCATATCTCGATCATGCCATGGATGCTGTGAAACCTGTTTGCCATAAGTATGTTCTGCCAGGACATAATCGCAATACCCTCCATTGGGAGGTCAAAAAATAGACGCGCGTCATGTGCAGAGTAGTTGGTTGCGCCTATGCTCGGGGAGATCATCGCCTTGCGTCTTTTACTCTGGGCCACAGTCCTGGTATGCTCGTCCTACACCCCAGTTCCTTCAAGACACACCACAGGCCCCGCCCCCTGCCTCTCTCTCATCCTTATCGCCCGGCCACCCACAATTTCCCACTCCCTGTGCTCCACTATTGGGTCATTCCCATTAATATGGGCCTTCCTTGCTCTCCGAACACAGACGATAAAGCCCGTTCGAGAAGCTATACACTCATCAGATTTTCGTCGAAACTCGGCATGGATAACGATCCAGTGGGTAACAGTAGTGTTGCAGATGCTATTAACTTAACCAATCATGTTGAAGTGATGTATCTTGAACTCAGGATCCTAGAATCCTATCGCCCATACTCAGCCCCTCTGATTTACGCATTCATAGCAACATCTAAGGCATTGTTGCAGAACTTAGTGTCCTCATCTTTACATGTGGCCACATTCTCCCCATGACTCGAACAACTATGCTCGGCGCAGAGAACCTACATAAGGATTAATCTTGACACGCAGGAGCATTTCTTGACTATCACACACAAGTCGCTCGAGAATTCCATACCTGGATTACTGACTACTACGTGATGCCACCTTCAACCAAATAGCTCCCATTATTCAATGAAACACATCAGGCTTCTCTCGCGTAGTGTCTGACCTCCACTTTTGGCTTCCGGACCTCAGTGAAGCACGCGCGGTTTCAGGAATAAAGTTGTGCAATATATTGAGCGTCAACAAAGAAATTTTCAGAGGAGAAGCCATACGTAAAGAACATGAGATACGAGTTGCTAGGCTGTAACTACTATATAGGTGAGAATGGCACATGCTCTGCGTTCCAGACCAGAGAATCCTTCAATACAGATTACACATAAGCTACCGCTTCTCTATACTTGGGCTACTCCTCCACTCCAACCTGACGTTATGCTTCACCAGCATGATCTAGTGTGTCCATCTGTGTACATTCATTTTCTAGGATGACTCGTCTGGTTGGGTGAGCTGCGTCGAACTCTTTTCTTCAGATCTCGATCTTTCTTCGCACAAAATAATTTGGCAGAGGAAAACATGATATTGTGCCTGTGCAGTGTCTGTCAGGATTGCTGCCACAGCTGTTGATTCAGGAAATAGAAGAAGATTTATGCTTCACTCAGTCTTCAGTTACCATTAAATCTGCAAGTATGGTAGTCATCTATATTCAACATTTCGGAGGCAGGCATGGTTTGTGGCTCAAAGCAAGAGCGTCCTCTAGAGGCAAGTTGCCCGGTTTTTGCATATTGTACTAATGTTCGGTATGTGAACTGTACTAATGTCTACTAAGGGCTGCATTCCTTAGTGGTCTCTCTTGACTCGCACCGTGCAAGCATCATTCTGTCATCATGAGAAAGAATAGTGGTTGAGTGTCCTGGTGCTTGCGCTGGGATCTTTCGACCCACTGACCAGTCATGCCACAATGGACATCCGGAAGAGTGTTAATGCGCGAAGGACTGCCATACAAAGGCACATCACTAGACGCAATGCTAGAAAACAACATGCACAGGTGGATTCACATGCCTTTTAGATGATTTCCAAGCATCGTGCAAAGTGTCTGAGGGACTCTAACAGGTCAATTCCTACTGCTGGTTTGCGGCTCTAAGCCTGCTCCAACTGAGGAATGAAATCCATGGGGGGGGGAGCTCATCAAGATGGAGCTATACTCGGGATGATACACATGGGAAAACCAGTGGCAACACTTCAACTAACTACACGATGCAATCCTATTTTCAAAATGTTGCATACCTCATATCATGACCACAAGTGTTGCTCTGCCACAGAGTCAATTATACTTGCGCACTAGAAAATGATTGCACAAATTCCACAAACAGGAGGATCTATCTGATCAACAAGTTACTTTGGCACATGCTCAATAAGTTACTCAAGTGGTTGACACTGTACCAGAACAAATGAAAGCAGAATTTCTTAACTCTCTGGCGAACCACCAGTATGCATCCACAATCTGGAACTCAAGATTTGTGTCCCCCAATAGCTCTCTCAATATGGAAATCTGGACCCACCAACACTTGCTGCTTAATGGTATAACACAGGATTTGGCTGTCAAAGAAGCTGGTATTGCCAACATGTCAATTAGACAGCCCACTAATCATGACTGGCCACGCAGCAGGACAAGGACTTTCTTCATTCCATGCAATTGCCAATTCAATTCCCATTCCTGACATGCATTCAATCATTTAGAAAAGGCTCCCAGGTTCCTCTGTTCATGCCTCTCAAGTTTTGGCACATGAGAGATTCAACCTAGGGATATACTCAAGGAACAATTCACTTTATAAGTCGTTTTGGCCTCAACCCTGCTAAAGTCGCATGCTTTTACTCCATGTTTGACCACAAATCTCTATTTGTTATGTTTGTGGGTTGTTCCAGAGGTGTGTGTGACAATGGCAATAATACTCCTTATTAGTGCATCTTGGCTCCACATGGAAGAGACTGCATATCATTGTTCATGACTCCTGAAGCTTGCTACAAGGGCTCCAAATATATATAATTAAAAACAATGTCAAAAACACTTGACATAAAATGTGATGTGAAATCCTTAGTGGCTAAGAATTAAGATAACTCAATGCTGAGAGAAGAGGACAGATGAGGACAAAAAAGGCAAAAGAGAAAAAAAGACAGAAAGAGGAAAAGACGCAAGAAAGGCAGAAGGACGTTTAGGAGAGACAGAAGAACAACTGAAAAAGAAGATCAACAGAACTTCACAAGGCAAGGACTTGGATGGCATTTGATAGAGAATAGAAAGAAACTCGATATTTTGTTTTTTTTTAGATGGGCAGAATGGATCTGTGAGCTAGAGATATTAAAGTAATAAATAGGACAGAATGAACTCAAAGGCATTAACCAAAAAATTCCGAAGAGTGCTTTACATAATTAATAGAAGGCAAGCACAAAACTCATCAAAACTCGAATCACGTGCACAGCAAATTCTGGTCTAACTGCTGGCAGGTTGCACAATGTGACACTGCCAAGTCTGCTTACCTACCGAAACCCTGTCCCGGCTATTGTACACTTAGTCAATCTTCCGGTGTATGTTATGCATCTCAGGGGCAATGGTTTCCGTACTATCTGGTTCCTGGACCGCGATGCAACTACGCTTTACAAGCCTATGAGGAGTTATCTCATAATTAGACCGCCCGTGTGATAGAAGTGGGGCCATCCTAGTGATTATTTAACAATATAGACTCTCACACACTCGGAGCTATAAAATAGATGACAGACTTCTGTGTTGAAATTCGGATCGATGCACATGGAGGGATGATCGAATTATACGGTTCCAGTCCTGCATTTGTGGTATGAGACCCTTCGGATCCAGATCAGGAAGGAATCCCCGGCCCAAAGACAAGCGAGAATATAGAAACCTAGAGACGATAGAGTTAAGCCTTCATGATGAGTCGTTTAGCCTCGTGTCGTGGTTCATGTGCTGTCATGTCTCCTACTCCTCCACCCTCCCTTTCCCGCTCCCTCAATTCGTGCCCTCCCTCCACCCCTCTCCAATCTCCACTACCCGCTCTACTACGCGACCAACATGAACTCACTTTATTCTCCTACACATCCACAACCAAATCAAAATTGCATCATCTGCATCACCACCCTCATCACTCCTCTCTCGTCACCCAATTTATTCCCACACTCCTTACCCCCCACCCATATTTCTACAGTCCCTCAGTTTGGAGTTCTCTGCGCTACAGACGCAAGTCGCATTGCTGATCAGTTTGAGAGTATATAATTTGGCTAACACAAGGTATTTAATAATCTCTCTCCATCTCATCACACTTTCTACGTACTCTCTTCCTCTTGTGTACCTGTTCATTTTTGATTTCGCCAATTTATTCTTAACTTGTGCATCCCACTGCCCTACTGTCCCTGCATAGGAATTCTCACATTATATAGCAGGATATGAGGATGAGAATTTATTATAGGAGAATGTTAATTTCTCATTCTGCACATATCCAATATTTACCGCGTCGTGCGGCAGCAGAAGAGGGCCATATATCTGTTCATGACGTTGTGGCTCTGTAGATTTGTATGTCGTTGTGTTACCTCGGCCGGAGTCATGCCCACATTAGCATATTGTTTTCGCGCAACTCAACCGTGTATGTCGTGTCATCGCATAGATGTCATTATTGTCACCCATTATATGTATGTAGTAGGGTCTCTCATATAGTAGAATGAGATATAATGTGCATCTTATTAGTCGAGGTGATAGTGGTCACCGTGGAAACCATTTTGAGCCCTCTAGGACCTCTCGTTGGTGAAAATGAGCACATAATTCTTCCCTTGGTTGATCACATGCAGTGCTTGATAACCAGCTCACCAATGTGAAAAAAAATTCGGACACACTTAGCACGAATCGTCGATAGTACTCCTTCATGGTTGAATATGTGTGAGAGTTTATCGTGATATACAACAATGCATTAGTGTCTCTTTGTTAATTAAGTGTTAATATTTTAACAATATGATAGAACACTAACATACTCTGAATTCAGTTTGATTCGATAGAACTCCTCCAAAGGACTCAATCTGAGGACGTTCACCAGATGACTACAGAAAGTTCTATTATATCATGAAATAACTAATGCAGCTACATTTTTTGTATTTACGTCATTATTTCCTAGCATGAGGCCGCTTTATAAATAATTTTTTTTCATACTGTTGATACGGCGAGTATGTGTGGAGCCTAATTTGTTTTTTATAATATATCCACTTAAATAAATCTTTTTAACTCTAAAACGATGGCATAACAAGATTCCCCCATCCTGACAGATGTGAAGCGAAACTTTACACGTATGACCGCTATCAATAGAGAACAAAAGGTTCACACATATGATATCATAGGTCACATGGTTTGGCAACCATATTGGATTTACCATGAAACCTATAACAAATCTTCTTCTCCAGAACGGCTGGACAGATCGAGGGAAACTTCATACAAGTATTCCCAAGCCTTGGGATACCAGGGTATTCACGAATAATTGATGTCAGATGGTCTGGCAGCCATATTGGATTGAGTGAAAAATCTTTTTTAAATTCTTTCTCTTGAACCACTTTATCAATCAATGTGAAACTTCACAATTCTAGTCTAGTAGTGATGGAGAATTTGTGTTTTAAATTTCAACCTGATCAGACACATGGTGTGGCGGCCAGATTATTTATTATTTTAATCAGGGTTGTTATTGATTTTTTATTTTTTTTGAATAAGGTTCACTTGGCTATGACTGGATGAGTTTGAGGGTAGAGGAGCAGCAGCTGAAATGTGAATCCTATCCAGGTTCCTCCTCATGACTTCATCTTTGCTTTTTGCTTGCTTGGGCTCCTTCTGATGACTCCAATGCAGGACTGGACCTAATTGTCTTCCATTTGATATGAATTGAATTTATTTTAATCCCATTCTGAATTCAATTTAATAATAATTTTTTTTTAAACGTCATGGATCAGGTCAGGTGCCCGTTCAAATCCGGGCTGCATCAAAGCGGGACGTTTTGGTACCCGGTCATCACTGCCAGCAGTTACAAAGTGGCAGTTCTAGTTATGTCTCTTATTAATTATGTAACACATCAGTACACAAACCTCACAAAACCACACAAACACTTCACAAACAAGTCCTGGCGAGGGTTTGCAAGCTCTGCTTTTTTTGTTGTTCTTAATATGTTTAAATGGCTCCGCTGAAAAACTCCTTAATCACTTCCCACCCCTCAATAAAATAAGTAAAGCATGATGCAAATATATGCAACTCTTCATATTATACTGCTTGTTGAATTCTGTGTAGGTTTTACTTCAACATCACTAATGAACCATATTTTACATACCTATGTTGTTATATGAGCTTAGAGAGTGAATTTACCTTTGTCCAAGTACCACAGGGGTGGGGTCCCCATGAGCACTACATAACACCTGCACATTGCTGCCACTTGTGCTGTCACATCAGTTGGTGTGTGGAGGAACACTGGAGATGCTAGAAACAAAGCAACAGTATCTCAGTAAAGTGCAACAACATTATCTCATCAAAAGATGCCCACCCAACAAATGTCCAAAAAAATTCAAAACCTTTACCCAACAATGCCCATGTGATAGCATCAGAGCTGCAGACACCACAACATGTGAAAATGTTTCAGATGATTAGATCAATGCTGGTGAAGCAATAACGTCAGGTGAGTGGAGGAGTAGAAGAAGGGAAAATTGGGGTGGGGTGCAGGACGCTCCAATCAGTCTCACTCGTTTTTTTCATCAAACTTTCCTGAAACCCTTCATCAACTGGAAAACCGAGCTGTTAAGGAAGTTGTGTTCGAGCAAGTGGACCAGGGTGACGTAAATAACCTGCCGCATTCTCATGGGGAAGAGCTGATAAATGAGGACCTAATGCAATTTGAGCAACAAAGGCTAGAGAGGATGAGGAAGATGCTAAAAGGCTGATGCCACCAGCAAAACATCTTATACACGATAAGATTGTCTGAAGCTTTCAGCTTATTTGAGCAAGGAATGGCCATATTAATGGAAAATGACCCAATATGGAGCACAGCGTAAATTGTGGCCGCATAATTGAAGGCGCCCTGTGTTGTCTTAAGGAACTGTGTAAAAGAAGAGGAAAAAGCTGTCCAGTCTCTCTTTTTACCGAGTGCTTTGGCCTTCTTCAACCTCAACAGATATCCAGGAAACACTCCCACTCTCACTCTCAATCAGCAAGCAAAGAAACCCTTCCAGCAATCCATGAAACCCGCTAGGTATCTTCAGATAACTATTTTCTGTATTGATTCATTTTTGTCCCCCGCCCCTCCGACAAGGTTGGGAATGAGGGACATTATAATGAGCTCCATCTGACCGACCATCATCCATCCATGACCGATCATCTGTCCATGTACTTTGTTTTGTACACGAAATTTCAAAAAAACATTGAGCATTTAGCTTTCATATTGCAGATATCTATTCCACATGACGTTGTCTCAATCTGTTTAGAATACTACTGTGATTGGCTGAATTATGTTTCCACGACAACCATCTCAGTACTTGGCTGTGCACGTGGTATTTTAAAAATCGTTGAAGATTTAGATTTCATATTGCACTGATCTATTCCTCATACCACCCAAAAGGCAGGGGACCTAGAGTATCAGCTCCTTGCTGTTATTATGTCTTTAGAATTGTATTTAGTTTGGTTATGTCAGGATAGTGAAAATTACCATCCAAAAATGCATCCTGGATGTTTAACATTACGAGCAGGGGTATCCGGAGTTGTTATACCCGGTCTATTTATTTGTGGCAGCTGAAAAACTTCCCTACACCAACTAAGGAATGGGGTTGGGGATCATTTACTATTACCTTTCACATAGCACAAAAGGCTTAAGCATCATAGAGCGACTATTTTATTTATTTATTTTTTTATTTTAATCAAACTTTTTTTTCAAATTTTTCAAAAATTGTTTTGTCTAAAACACTCCCTGGCACTCACTGATGAACCTCGAAAAGTTTGATGAAGATCCGTTGAGCCATCTCTGAGAAAAATGGAGACATTCACAGACACACAAGCGGAGATCTTATAGTTTAGACTCATATGGGAAAACTGCTTTAGATTAACGCTTTTCATTTGCACAAGGGTTTTCAGGAACACATCTCCAGTGTAAATAGAGGACTCTTGGACTCACTCTCACTCTCACTCTCTGATGTACCATACTCTTCACAGAGCATTGGTGCCACCAAAGCAGCCACCTGAGCAAGGGTTATACTGAGTGGTTTGCCATTGCTTCCCAGCAGTAATCAGGGCAGAAATTTTGAATTTGGCCATGGTACCGGCGATAGCTCACCGACTCTTCGCGAAGGGCATCGTAGGGTCTTTAATATCCACCAATTACTGCCGGCAGACGGGACCTGATTTCAAAAGTGACAATCGTACTGTTTATTGATGGGCAACAACACCTAAGCCTTCTGTTCAGTTCTGTTGTAAATTCAACACTTGTCTACTTCTTTCCTTAAATATATTATCTTCAAGTGTTGCTCATCCTTGTTAGCTTTGTGGATCTTTCATTCTTGTGTTTGTCAATTAGAGATGATGTTTCTCTGTACTTGTCGATGGGCTCAGATGCCACAACTAAAAAAAATCGAGTGATGCGAGCTACTGGATTTCACTCATTGTTTTTCTGTCTGGAAAATAATTATCTGGTGATCTTCTACAGAAATGTTAACCATTTTATTTTAGGCTAACTGTTACTCCTGATAGCGTATATTTGTATTCTGCAGGATGAAAGTGGGCTTTTAGCTTTATGGATGTATGTACATCACACAGTAGTTGCAGCTCTACAGCTTCTCCTACTGTTCAGAGAGAGGTTGTTAAGACAGAATTAAGAAGAACAAGAGCAACAATTGCTTTGCAATAAATGTCCCCTTCTGATGTGATATTTTAAATAACCCAATGTACATACATGAAGCAAAAACATGCGTGTGACCAGGGTAGCTGGATCGGGATTCAAACTCCAGCTAGACAGAGAGGAGAGTGCGCACAACTGTCGGCCATCCACTGACACCATTTAATTATGCTATTCACACAAAAGTGAAATAGATGAAGTTTTTTGTGTGTAATTTCAGTTTAGCAGACGTTTCACACCAATAAACACGTCCCTATATTTTGGCCGGTGTATAATGGCAAGTTCAGTGCTGAAAATAATAAAAAATAATCCGATGTACATTCATGAAGCAAAAACATGCGTACGGTTTATGTGCATATATAATACATCGTGGTTATATTTATATACCTGGGTTCATTCCAATTGCACTGGGCCATGGACTAACACCCAGGCCTCGGGCCTGAGGCCTGCCAATCTGTGCTGTTTCATGCAATGGTGGTGCATGATTTTATTGGGGTGGAGTCAGGCCAGCTGTCCAGCCAATGGGTGTAAAGCAGTGGAGTGGAGTCACGGCAGCTAAACACTAACCCATGAATAATATGTTATTTCTAAGTCTAAAAGGGGTAAAACTCTGTGGGGAAAAAAAATTGACGAAACGCCCTGAAACTCGAACTTGTTCTGTAACTTATCATAATAAAGCCATGTACCAAGTTTCAGTTGAATATGTTAAAGGGTATGGGAAAAAAATCGGGAGAAAACCACAGGAGGGACAGAGGGACAGACAGAAATCAAACCTATAGTCCCCTCCAGTGAAACCGCAAGGGGAATGATAAAGGCCAGGACTGTACCTTCCCAATCACAGTGGGGCTTCCTTTCTGAGATTTTCTGGAAGGGTTTGTTGTGATTTTTCTGAGGGGTTTTGAAGGACAAAAGCAAAACTGCTAGTTTTGAATACTGCTAAAGGGCTGTCACACCTTTACGATTTAGCCAGCGTATGCAGACGTATGAAAAATTTGTCTAAAACGCTGGCACACGTCGAATACGTTATGGGTAAGTTTTGTATACGTTAGAAGCACGCTGAAGCACACTGAAGCACGCTGGCGTATGTCGTAGTACGCCGAGCTCGTCGACAAATTTTAACATGCTCAAAATTTTCCGACGTATGCCAGCGTATCACGCACACGTTCCGCATACGCTGGCCATAAGTTGTAGGACGTTACGCGATTGTTGACACACGTCGACACACGTTACTTGTAAGTTACTCATAAGTCGAAAGACGTCGAGGTAATGTTTAGCGTACCGAAAATTATTTCTAACCTATGAGTAACGTGCTTTGAACCTATGTGTAACGTATCTCCAATGCATATTGACTTATGTAGACGTATTTGACGTCTTCCGGACGACCACAGAACTTACTGAACGTGTTTCTAACTTACAGCTACCGTTATATGGCGTATTGGTAGCGTTTAGGGGAATTGTATATAAAAATGGGGTTCACAGGAGGAACCCGTCAGTGTTTCAGACTCCATGGTGAGTACATGTCCACGTCAGTAGTATCAGCCGTAGTAGTAAGTGAGCGTGTCATTAGTAGTAGTAGTAGTACTGGTAGTAGTAGTAGTAGTAGGTCCATGTCAGTAGTAGTAGGTGAGTGTGATGGGGAGGGTGTGGGTGATGATGGATCCTCCTTGTGTCCGTGTCCACGGCTACGGCCAGGAGACTTCTTTGCAGCATTCTTCGAAGTTTTCTTCGACTTTTTCTTTTTTTATATGTTTTTTCTACGCTGAACTTTGATGTTTTTTAAAGTTTTTGGCGTATTCATAACGAGTTGGACAAATGCATAACGTATTAGTAATGTACACAGAACGTTTCGATAACTTATAGATAACTTATACCACGAATGCTTAGCGTGTGTTCGGCGTTCACAACGTTAGCCCAACGATAGTGTAACGTATGCATAGCATGCGGCAGCGTATCGTTGATGATCACGTGGCGTAGGCTATTCATAGGCTGCCGCTCAACGATTTAAATTGCTGCCGCTCAACGATTTAAATCATAACCACACTAGAAATCGAAGTGTCAACATCACCATCATGCCGAAGAAAAAAAAAAGAAAAAAAAAACATGGAGTCTGGAACACTGACAGGTTCCTCCTGTGAAGCCCATTTTTATATACCAATTCCCCTAAACGCTGCCAATACGCCATTATACGGTAGCTGTAAGTTAGAAACACGTTCAGTAAGTTCTGTGGTCGTCCGGAAGACGTCAAATACGTGAACATACGTCAATATGCGTTGGAGATACGTTACATATAGGTTCAAAGCACGTTACTCATAGGTTAGAAATAAGTTTCGGGTGCGCTAAACATTACCTCAACGTGTTTCGACTTATGAGTAACTTACAAGTAACGTGTGTCGACGTGTGTCAACGATCGCATAACATGCCTACAACTTATGGCCAGCGTATGCGGAACGTGTGCGTCATACGCTGGCATACGTCAAAAATTTTTGAGCATGCTTAAAATTTGTCGACGTGCTCGGCGTACTATGACGTATGCCAGCGTGCTTCAGTGTGCTCTAAAGTATACAAAACTTACCCATAACGTATATGACGTGTGCCAGCGTATTCGGCAAATTTTTCATACGTCGGCATACGCTGGCTAAAACGTCAAGGTGTGACAGGGCATGACGGTGATGTTGACACTTCGATGTCTAGTGCGGTTATGATTTGAATCGTCGAGCGGCAGCCTTTTAATAGGCTACGCCACGTGATTGTCTGCGATACGCATACGTTAGACTATCGTTGGGCATACGTTATGAACGCCGACAACATGCTAAGCATTCGTTGGTATAAGTTATCTATAAGTTATCGAAAAGTTCTGTGTATGTTACTAATACGTTATGCATACGTCCAACTCGTTATGAATATGCCAAAAACTTTTAAAAACATAAATAGTTCAGCGTACGACAGCGTTTTACGTACATTTTGATACGTTGCCATACGCTGGCCAAAACGTCAAGGTGTGACAGCCCCTTAAAGACTGGCTGGAGGGACAACTGCAGCAACTCCTGCGAAATTCAATTTGCCTTGTGGAGACTTGGAAGCTGAGTTTTGTCAATTTCACATTTTCTCTGCTTCCACGCTGTACTGAGATTTTATTTTTTTTTGTATACCTTGTCGAGGCTCGTATGAGAGCTAACACACAACGCACATCAAGGGGGGGGGGGGCATGAGACAAGAGGGGAGGGAGTGGAAGGACAAAACAGTGGGGAACAGAGACTTAGGAGATCTGTGGAAGGGAGAGGGATGGGACGGGAACATGGGGAATAGAAGATGGACATTACAGGGACTTTCAGGAAGGAAAGCAGGGAATTTGAAGGAGGTGGGCTGGTTGGGTGGATTATCGGCGGTAGAAAAGATCGGAATGGATTTGGATGGGGGTGATAAGAGGTGGTGTGAACAGCTGTTTTGAAGGCCTGGAGGAAGAATGGAATGAATAGAGTGAGGGAGTTTATTCCAAAGGCGGGAAAAAAGAGGATTGAAAGAGTGAAGGTGAGCAGTGATTCGTGATTTTCGTAGTTTTACCAGAAGGGGGTTGTTGGCGGACCTGAGCGACCCGCGGAAATGTGGTGGGGACAAATCGCAGAGAGAGCAGGGGGCGAGGCTGGAGAGGAGACGGTAGAAGACAGAAAGACCACCGACCAACCTGCGGTGATTGAGTGAGAGGCCCAAAGACTCAGCCTCATTGCGGGAGATGCCAATGATCCAAAATGCCTTCGTTTCTACAGTGTGAAGCCGAGAAAGGTGGGAAGCAGGAGCACCAGCCCAGAGGGAGAGCAGTACTCCATCAGGCTGCGGACAAAAGCTTTGTAAGTGGTCAGGAGCTCAGGTGGGCCGAGGAGGAAGACTTTGTACGACGGAGGATTCCCAGTCAGCGACTGGCTTTGGAGGCGAGGTTTGAAATGTGGCTTTTCCAGGAAAGGTCATGGCAGATAGTGAGACCCAGAAGCTTGAAAGAAAGGACTTCTTCCAGAGGATTGTTGAGAAAGTGGATGGGGGGGGGGTTCTAAACTGTCCTTTCGAAGAGACATATAGTGGTAGAGTGTGAGATTTTTCATGTTCCACATGTTGGACCAGTTTGTGATTTATCCAGATCAGCAGTGAGCGAAGAAGCTGCTGCTTGCCGGTCTGAGGGATGACCGATGGTACGGCAGAGGGTGGAGTCATCAGTAAAGAGATATAGAGGATTTTCCAGAGAGTCGGAGAGATCATTGATGAAAACCAGAAAAGAAAGGGCCCAGAACGCTACCTTGAGGAACTCCAGCCTGGACAGGAAGGGGGATGAAAGAACTCCATTTAGGGCCACACGGTGACTGCGACAGGAGAGGAAGTCTGCGAGCCATGAGTGGAGATGGCCTTGGATACCATAGGAAGAGAGTTTGGTGAGCAGGGCAGGGTGCCAGACTGTGTCAAAAGCACGTGATATGTCCAGGGATACGGCTCGGATTTCCTGTCTGGCATTGAGGACCTCCATCCATTGTTGGGAGAGCAGAAGCAGCATATCCAGGGTAGAGTGACCTGTCTGTAACCAAATTGATGATAAGAAATCAAGCCATTGGAGAAGAGGAAGATTTGATGTCTGAGGTGATGATGGATAACATAACCTTGCTATGATTGGGAGAAGGCTGATTGGTCTGTAGTTGCAGGGATCAGTTTTTGCACCTTTTTGTGCAGGGCAGTGATGTTTGCTGATTTCCAAGCAGATGGCAGATGACCTTGAGCAAATGAGAGGGTGAATAGAACAGAGAGAGGGTGAGCAAGAGCAGAAGAGCAGGCTTTGAGGACACGTGGGCTGATGCCGTCTGGACCGTTTGCAGAATCTGAGTCGAGGTTTGACAGCAAGCTCTCCACCTTGTAAGGAGAAAAGGACAGAGAGTCCAGGGACAGTTGGGTGCGACTGGGTAAGGTGGGTAGAGGAAAGTGATGGTTTTGACACAAGATTTAGCTGCAAACACCGAGTTTAGGCATTCAGCTTTTCACGTGCAGTGCGGCCATTTGATTAAGGCATGGAGTGGAGGGGGAACATACACCAGAACCAGATTTGATGAGATGCCACCAGGATTTTGAGGAGGGAGAGAGAGGTTTGAGAGTTCAGACTTGAGATGGAAAGATGTTGTTTCTGGCTCTCCTGAGGGTAGATACACACTTGTTTCGAGCTTTATGGAAGGAACTGCGATTACCTCAGTTGGGTTTGCTTTCCATGAGGCAAAGGCAAGTTGTTTCAGGACAACTGCCTCACCACAAGCTTCATGAACCAAGGGCAGGAGGAAGGGTAGGACAACTGAAGACGAGAGGGGATAAATCTGTGCATGAGGGAGAGCAAGTTTCTTTGAAAGAATTCCCAGGATGAGTTGATGTTGGAGAAAGTAGCGATAGGAGACCAGTCTATAAGTTTGAGGGCTGCATGGAGACCCTGCCAGTCGGCTTGAGTGAAATGCCAGACTCGACGGCGGTGAGGTGGTTCTCTGATAATGACCAGAGAGATGTCCACTTTGACAAGGACGTGGTCAGAAGAACCGATTGGAGCGGAGGAAGAGCAGCAGATATTATCAGGGAAATTTGTCAAAATCAGATCCAGAAGAGATGGAGTACCATTGGTTGAGATCCGGGTAGGGAAGTTGACCGATTGAGTCAGTCCCAATGAGTCGCAGAAAGCTTTTGCTGAGGTGCCATGACAGGTGAGAGAGGTACCCACACCTAGCCAACTGGCATGATGACAATTGAAGTTGCCACATATGAGGAAGAGAGTTTGGATGAGAAGATAGAAGTTGGTCCATGTTTCAGATAGTGAGGTGTAGATGGAGTCATCACTGTTAGGTGACGGTACAGTACACATATAAACATGAGGTGGGAGTGGAGGGGAAGCTGTAGCAGAGGTATTCCTGGGGGTGTGGGGGAGTGAGGGCAGTCGATGGAGAGTGAGGAATAGAGTCTTTGATGAAGAGAGCAACTCCTCCACCAGGGCGAGGCTCAGGTCTGTCAAACCGGAGGAGGGAGTAACAAGGGAGAGCTACTTGGGAGTCAGACACGTCTTGGGGGAGAAAGTTTCTGTTAGGCAGATTATGTCTGGTTTGTCAGTGGCAACCTGTATGGAAAGATCTGAAAGTTTGAGTGAAGGCCCCGGATATTTGAGGTCCATACTTTTTAATGAAGAGGTAGGGGAGGAGGCTTTGGGTGCAGGGGGTAGGGGGGAGGGAGGGTAGGACAAGGGACGAGGGGGGAGGTAATGAGGGTTGTTGAAGAGTGTGGGGATTGCAGAATAGCTAGCGAGGGGGCGAATGAGGAGGAGAAAAGGCTCTGTGGTGCTGGGGAGAGGGGGACAAGAGAGGGGGAAGAGGCAGTTGAGGATTTGAGGGAGTGGAGTGAAGAGATGGAGGTGAGAGGGCAGTGGAAGGAGGCAGCTTTGTGGATGGGAGGGGGGCAACTTTGGTAAGGATGAGTGAGGTGGATGAATGGTGGGAGAAAGGTGAGGGGGAGTTTTTGAGAGAGGTGAGAGGTGAGAGGGAGGCTTGGAGGGAGAAGAGTGGGATGGTTGCTTTGAGAGTGAGGGGTGAAGGAGTGAGTTGGCACTGAAGTTGGAAAAAAAGAATGGTTGATGGAAAGCGAACATTCATAGCAAACTGGGGTTTTTAAAAGTTTTAGGTCAGTTATGCGATTAAACACATTTCTTGAGGGATGCAATAAAGACGAATTCAGAGAATGGAGAGAAGAAACGATTGTAACAGTTGGATTTTAGGCAAGGTATGAAGGAAAGGTCAAATTGAGAGCAGTCTGTTTAAATAGCAGAAGAGTAGTGCATTATGATACAGTAAATTGAACCACATGTGTGAAAGAGGAAGATGAAGCATTATAAGAGATCGTATTTGTTATTATTATTAATGTTTGAGCAGAGTTTTCAACAGATTAGGTCATGGAAGTGTTGTAGAAAAAAATCAGGAAGAAGAGAGAAAGAAGAAGAGGAGATGAAGAAGAAGAAGAAGAAGAAGAAGAAGAATCTGAGAAAGGTTGCGTTTTTTTGTTTTTTTTTTATTTAAGATAAGAAAATAGAGTGATTAGTTGGGAGGGATGGGGGACGTTAGGAAAGTGGGGAAGATAGAAATTGAAGATAATGTGGAGAAAAAACAAATAAACACGATCGTACACTGAGGGAAACAAAGGGTAGGCCTCAAGCCTCAATGATAGGCCTCAAGCATCCAGTAAGACAAGTTCGACGAAATCTCACAAAATAGCACGATTTTTTTTAACAAAACCGAACTAGGAACACACAGTAACATGTTGGTGAGAAAATAAACACTTAAAACGGGACAGATAATGACCGGAAACTTAACTTTGAGATAGTCAGCAGGGAGCCCCGAAGGAGACCTGCCAACGCTCCAAATCCAGAACTGGAGTTTCAATGGTGCTGATGGTGCTGCTTGAAATGATTTGAGTTATGCCCATCCTTAAATAATCTTAAAATGATGTCAGAGGTCCCTATAATCTGTAATTGTCGTGGTAACAGTAGAATGATGATGACGACGACGACGACGACGACGATGATGGACATTAAAAAATAGACAAAAGGAATATTATATATTGTTGTTATTATAAGAATTACCTTGACATCGTTTGTCAGTATTAAAGGAATGGTGGGATCCCTGAGAGGTATGTGGACTCATCTTTGAGCTGTGGTTTGAATGTAGACCCAGCTTTAAACTGTCACCCTGGTGTTTTGCATGCAGGGTGATGCAGTGATGATGTAAGTGCTGTCCATCAGAAGGGCATGAAGCTGGAGGACCAATCTGCTGGCAGCACTGGCTGTTGGTGGGTCTTGAAGATCCCAGTGTCTTTGGCAACGATTAGGTGAGTTATCACTGGCACCCTTTCCCCCAACAGACCCATCAAGGTGAGAATAATTGAGGCCGTTTAAGTAGTAGTAGTAGTTGTAGGAATCAGGTCAGGTCAGGTGTGAGAGCATGCGCCAGAGCAGCACGTCGCTGCGTCCACTTTCCGCCGGAACTCCAGTGGCCTCTGTCTGGCACATGCCTGGCCCGTCCCCATCTCCTTGACATGCCCATCAACCTGCTGCAACCACGAGGCATGTGGTCGGCCCATTGGCCTCCTCCACTCACGAGACTCC
>CM068961.1:63636709-63652116 GCA_035128595.1 Eptatretus atami
GAGGAAAAAAAAGAGGATTGAAAGAGTGAGAGGTGGCAGTGAATGTTGATTCTGATTTCGTAGTTTACAGAAGGTTGTTGAGCGGACCTTGAGCCGAACCCGCGGAAATGTGGTGGCGACAAATGCAGAGAGAGCAGGGGGGCGAGCTGGAAGAGGATTACGGTAGAAGACAGGAAAAGACACCGACCAACCTGCGGTGATTGAGTGAGAGGCCCAAAGACCTCAGGCCCATTGCGGGGATGCCAATGATCCAAAATGCCTTCGTTTCTACAGTGGAAGCCGAGAAAGTGGAAGGCAGGAGCACCAGCCCAGAGGGAGGCAGTACTCCATCGGCTGCGGACAAAGCTTGCTAGTGCGTCAGGAGCGTCAGGTCGGCCGAGGAAGACTTTGTACGACGGACGGAATTCCCAGTCAGCGACTGGCTTGGAGGCAGGTTTGAAATGTGCTTCCAGGAAAGTCATGCGCAGATAGTGAGACCCAGAAGCTTTAAAAAAGGACTTCCAGAGGATTGTGGGAGAAAGTGGATGGGGGGGTTTCTAAACTGTCCTTCGAAGAGGACATAGTGAGGAGTGTGGAGAATTTTCATGTCACATGTTGGACAGTTATGTGAATTTATCCCAGCATCAGCAGTGAGCGAAGAAGCTTGCTGCTTGCCGGTGCTGAGGCCCGATGACGATATGGTACGGCGGAGGTGGAGTCATCAGTAAAGAGATATAGAAGGATTTTCCAGAGAGCGGAGAGAATCCATTGATTGAAAAACCAGAAAAAAGAACAGGGCGCCAGACGCTACCTTGAGGAACTTCTCAGCCTGGACAGGGAAGGGGGAGAAAGAACTCCATTAGGGCCACACGGTGACTGCGACAAGGAAGAGAGTCTGCGAACCGATGAGTTGGACGATGCCTTGGATACCATAGGAAGAGAGTTGGTGAGCAGGGGCAGGGTGCACAGACTGTGTCAAAAGCACGTGATAGTCCAGGATACGGCATCGGATTCCTGTCTGGCATTGAGGACCTCCATCCATTGTTGGGAGAGCAGAGCAGCTATCCGGGTAGAGTGACCTGGTCTGTAACCAGAATTGTATGATAGAAATCAAAGCCATTGGAGAAGAGGAAGGATTGATGTTCTGAGTGATGATGGATAACATAACCTTGCTGTGATGGATTGGGAGAAGGCTGATTGTGCTGTAGTTGCAGGGATTCAGTTTTGCACCTTTTTGATGCAGGGCAGTGATGTTTGCTGATTTCCAAGCAGATGGCAGATGACCTTGAGCAAATAAGAGGGTGAATAGAACAGAGAGAGGTGAGCAAGAGCAGAAGAGCAGGCTTTGAGACACGTGGGGCTGATGCCGTCTGGGACCGTTTGCAGGAATCTGAGTCGAGGTTGACAGCAAGCTCTCCACCTATGATTAAGAGAAAAGACAGAGAGTCCAGGGAACGTTGGGTTGCGACTGGGTAAGGCTGGTATAGAGAAATGTGATTGGTTTGGACACAAGATTACTGCACACACCGAGTTTTAGGCATTCAGCTGTTTTCACGTGCAGTGCGGCCCATTTGAATTACAGGGCCAAAGTGGATGGAGGGGGAACATACACCAGAACCAGATTTGATGAGAGATGCCACCAGGATTTATGAGTGAGGGAGAGAGAGTTTGAGAGTTCAGACTTGAGATGAGGAAAGAATGTTGTTTTCTGCTCTCCTGAGGATAGATACACAGCTTGTTCCAGCTTTATGAAGGAACTGCGATTACCCCTCAGTTGGGTTTGCTTTCCATGAGGCAAAGGCAAAGTGTTTCAGGAACAACTTTGCCTCACCACAACTTCAGTGAACCAAGGCAGGAGGAAGGTATGGACAACTGAAGACGAGAGGGATAAATTCTGTGCATGGGGAGACAAGTTTCTTTGAAAGAATTTCCCAGGATGAGTTGATGTTGGAGAAAGTAGATAGGAGACCAGCTATAAGTTTGAAGGCTGCATGGAGACCCTGCAGTCGGGACTTGAGTGAATGCCGAGACTCACGGCGGGTGAGGTGTTCTCTGAATAATAGCCAGAGAGATGTCCACTTTGACAAGGACGTGGTCAGAAGAACCGATTGGAGCGAGGAAGAAGCAGCAGATATTATCGAGGAATTTTGTCTCAAAAATCAGATCCAGAGAGATGGATACCATTGGTTGAGATCCGGGTAGGGAAGTTGATCGATTGAGTCAGTCCCAAATTGAGTCGCAGAAAGCTTTTGCGTGAGGTGCCATGACAGGTGATGAGGCGGTACCCACAGCCTAAGCCAACTGGCCATGATGACAATTTGAAGTTGCCACATATGAGGAAGAGACGTTTGGATGAGAAGAATAGAAGTTGGTCCATGTTTCAGATAGTGAGTTGTAGATGAGAGTCATCACTGTTAGTGACGGTACATACACATATAAACAGGAGTGGAGTGAGGGGAGCTGTAGCCAAGGTATTCCTGGGCGTGTGGGGGTGAGGCATGCCATGGAGAGTGAGGAAAGAGTCTTTGATGAAGAGAGCAACTCCTCCACCAGGGCGAGGCTCAGTCTGTCAAAACCGGAGGAGGGAGTAACAAGGGAGAAGCTACTTGGGAGTCAGGACACGTTTGGGGGAATGTTGGAAGTTTCTAGTTGCAGATTATGTCTGGTTTGTCAGTGGCAACCTGTATGGAAAGATCTTGAAGAGGTTTGAGTTGAGCCCCGGATATTGTGATGGGTCCATACTTTTTAATGAAGAGTAGGGAGGAGGCTTTGGGGTGCAGGTGGTAGGAGGGGAGGGGGAGAGTGGACAAGGACGAGGGCGGTAATGAGGTTGTTGAAAGAGTTGGGGATTGCGAATAGTAGGCGAGGGTCGAATGAGAGGAGAAAAAGGCTCTGTGGTGCTGGGGAGAGGGGGACAGAGAGGGGAAGAAGAGTGAGGATTTGATGGTGAAGAGGTGAGGAGAAGTGCAGTAGGGTAGCGATACACGAACGGTGGGTGGGAGGGGGAGCCATGTTCGGGAAATCGCCGAATGAGCAGGTCGCCGGCTCGGATGAGCTGTGGATGGGAGGGGCAACTGTGTAAGGATGAGTGAGGTGATGAATGGTGGGAGAAAGTGAGGGGGAGTTTGAGAGAGTGAGATGTGAGACGGAGGCTGGAGGGAGAAGAGTGGATGGTTGACCTATATGGAGTGAGGGGTGAGAGGAGTGGTTGGCACTGAAGTTTGGAAAAAAAGATATGGTTGATGGAAAGCGAACATTTCATAGCAAACTGGGGTTTGTTAAAAAGTTTTTAGGTCATTATTGCGTATTAAACACATTTCTTGAGGATGCAATAAAGACGAACTTCAGAGAAATGAGAGAAAAATACCGATGTACCAGTTGGATTTATTTTAGGCAAGGTATTGAAGGAAAGTTCCTAAATTCAGAGCAGTCTGTCTAAATAGGCAGAAGAGTAGGCATTAGCTATAGTAAATTGAACCACATTGTGTGAAAGAGAAGATGGCCAGCACTGTATAAGAGATCGTATTGTGTTGTGATTATTAATGTGAAGAGTTTCAACAGATGTAGGGTCATGGAAGTGTTTAGAGAAAACAATCGCAGAGAAGAAGAAGAGAAAGGAAGAAGAGAGATGAAGAAAGAGAAGAGAAGAAGAAGAAGAATCTGAGAAAGGTTGTTGCGTTTTTTTGTTTTTTTATTAGATAAGAAATAGATGGATAGTTGGGAGGGTGGGGACGTTAGGAAAGTGGAAGATAGAAATTGAGAATGTGGAGATAAAAACAAATAAATCAGGATCGTACACTGGGACAAACAAAGGGTAGCTCTCAAGCCTCAATGATAGCCCAAGCATCCGACGTTAAGACAAGTTCGACGTCAAATCTCACAAAAGATAGCACGATTTTTTTAACAAAACCGAACTAGGAACACACCAGTAAAATTGTTGTGTGAGGAAAATAAACACTATAAAACGGGGACAGATAATGACGAAACGTTACTTTGATGACTAGTCAGGCAGGGAGCCACCCAAGGAGACCTGCCACACGCTGTCAAATCCAGAGTCACGATTTCAATGGTGCTGAGTGCTGCTTGCAAGATTATTTGAGTTATCGCCCATCCTAAATAGATCTATAAAAATGATCGTCGAAGGTCCCTATATCTGTAATTGTCGTGTGGTAACAGGTCCTAGAATGATATGACGACGACACGCGTCACGACGATGATGACATTAAAAAATATGACAAAGAAGATATATCTATATTGTTTATTTATAGAATTATCCCTTCGACCATCGTTTGCACCCACTGCGAGTATAATAAAAAGAAGATGGTGGGATCCCTAGAGAGTATGTGACTATCTATGAGCTGTGGTTATGATATGTAGACCAGCTCTAAACTGTCACCAATGTGTTTCTGCCATGCAGGTGATCGCAGTGATGATGCTAAGTATGCTGTCCCATCAGAACGGGCATCGTGAAGCTGAGAGGACCCAATCTTGCTGCAGCACTGGCTGTTGGTGGGGTCTTGAAGATCCCAGTGTTTCTTTGGGCAACGATTAGGTGAGTTATTCACTGGCACCCTTTTCCCCCAAAGACCCATCTCAAGGTGAGAATATATTGAGGCCGTTTAGGTAGTAGTAGTAGGTTGTAGGAATCAGGTCAGGTCAGGTGTGAGATAATGCGCCAGAGCAGCACTCGGCTGCGTCGCACTTTCCGCCGTAAACTCCAAGGGGCCTGCTGTCTGGACGATGCCTGGCCACGCCCCATCTCCTTGACATGCCCATTTCAAACTGCTGCCAAACCACGAGGCATGTGTCGCCCATTTGCCTCCTCACTCACGAGACTCCCTCGCTGAGAGATCCTGGTGAGCAGGATCAGCAATCAGGAAAACGAGCAGATTCCATACAGCCGCAGCTGACTGTTTGCACGGCTGATTGCGGAACAATCTATTTGAGTCCTCTCAGCAACCGCCGTTGACACAAAATCACGCAGCAATAGCAAAGAATTCTCTGAAGAGGGACCTGTACCAAAGGAATTTGAGTCTCCGTCTCAGATCCTTGGTCCAGAGTCCAAGTCTCGCATCCATAGAGCAAGACGGAAGCACCCAAGGACCTGAGACCGGTACTTTCGTCCTCGCCGCACAGGTATCCGCAGCACAACACCCCATTATCCAGTGAGATCCATGACTCCCCAGGCCCGACCCAGTACGTCTTATGACCTTCTTGGCTCACAGCCAGCAGAACATGATATCCACTGCCAAGGTAAGTGATCTCTCCTATACCTCAAACATCTCACCACAAACAGCACAGACAGGACGTGTAGTAAGTAGTAGTAGTAGTAAGTAGTAGTAGCGTTAGCTAGTAGTAGTAGAAAATAGTCTAGTAATATTAGTAGTCGGTTATAGTAGTAGTAGTGTCGTAGTACGTAAAATTTAATAAAAGAAAGATGAAATGAATCTTCTTGGCTGTCGCTATATTCCGCAAGGCTTTCCTGAATTAACTGATACCACGACCTCCCTTGCATTTCTCTCTGTCCACTGTTAGGTCTCAGCCATTTGACGTCAAACTCCCCAATGCTCCTAGATCACTCCCTGTATCACATATAATGTCTTTGTCATGGTTTTTCGTTTGTCATCGAGTATAAACCCTCAAATAAAGATTTCATCTCACCAAACCTCGATGTTAACATGAAGTAAGTAAGGAGAAAGAAAAATCAACATTGATGATAACACCACAGAAGATGCATTTCGATTCACAAAATTCAAAACGCAACTCGGAAACTTGCTGACACTCATCCGTGTTAGTGTCGTTAACCACAACTCCAGCTGTGCCCAGGCAGGCATTCCAGTGCTGACTGTACGTACAATCAGCACTTCGCATTGTACAGGAATGAAAGACTAAGATTTTTTTGATTAGTTTCAATTTAAAAGAGGACATATTATAGGACTGGCACAGCCATTATCTACAAAAAGCTTAACAATCACAAACCATTCAAATCAACGTTGTCTGACCATCGGAAAACCTGAAACCTGTTATCCTTCATCATCAATGATGACATGACCAATACACAATCCATGCATTACAGACAAGCGGTGCCAATTCCAAGCAGTACGATACCTGTTTACATGCTAAGCACCACAGATTGCCCTGCGGAACACCCAGAGATGCTGCATATCCTGGCACTCATTACTCCCTGGTCCTCCAGTGTGGCCGCATTAATGCCGCAATGTTCCATTTGGGAAGAACAGTGTGACGCCGATCATGAAGGATAGGGTCCGCCTGAGCAAGGTCACACCCAATGTGATCCCACATAGTGTGGGACCTCAACATAAAACTGTATACAAAGTACGTTTCAAAGTTTACATTGCTGAAATGAATTCTACCCTAGATTATAGGTCTCTGTGTAGTATTGCGTTTTATAAGTGCCTCTATGAACGATATTTAAACTGATTTCATGTAATCTTCAAACCTTACTGCCAGTACTGTAAAGGGAGATGACGAGATCATCAGACAACTTAAATGATTATATAGTGGGGAGGGATTTGTGATACGTTTGTTCTGAGACACCAAGGTCGCATTGATCTTGGGCGAGTGTTGGAATATTGGCTCCTTTCTGGCCCTTGATGAATCTTCGATCAAGCACAAATACCACGTCAGATGGTCGAATTCTTTGCTGGGTTAAAACTTAGCTTCACCAATCAATTCGTCACAATCTGTAAAATGCTGTGAGCTGCTTATGAGATACACTCCATGCTGATGTGATGACAGTGACCACTAGAAATGCATCGTAGGATTGGATACCCATCTCAAAGTGGAGGCCACATCGTCAAAGGGGGAAGGAAAGGGAAATTGGACCATACTCTTGTGCAGAGCATTGGGCTGCTTAAAGCAGTCTCCTTGGCTATTCGGTAAATCCTGGACAGGTCCGCCACTCCGACACAGTATACCAAGCATCTGCTGGCACTCATTTTGCCGCCTTGAAGGATGACAGCGAGTTAAACCCCACCTGTTATTATTCAAGAAGCTGAGCGGGATTTGAACTCAGGACCGAGGATCAAAGCCCACCACCCTAACCATTATGACACACCAGGCGTACATGTCAAAAAAAGGCTTGAAAGCCAATGGAGATGTATGAAGAATTCGTTGCTAAACTCATTATCATGAAGATGCCTCTAGAGTATATGTTCCAGCCATTCTCATTAATTCAAGCAAGATGGGGGTGAACAGAGAAAATTGCATAAGCAGAGTTCGAACAAGATAGCAATTGAACTGCTTTGCTCCTTCCTATGAAGGATATGAGAAATTAACTCGTCTGACAAAGATTTCATAAGATCTGATGAGACAGTCTATCAGCTCTATTAGACTCAAGAGAAATAATTGGTGATCTTGTTTTGAAGGAAGAACATTTCTACCGGTGGTATGAATAAAAGCATAGTTGAGGTCCGTCTCTTTGCCCCCCTTCTGTCAGAGACAGCGTAACAGGAAAAGGTAAGATCATGAAGAGCTGTTTAAAAGAAGAAGCTATGTGGAGAATTGTAAATTGAACTGCTGTTAGCTGGGTGACAGCGAAACAATTTAATGCTGTTCCTTAAGAACCTGAGCGTCTGCGGCAGCAAAAGTAATGTTGAATTAATTGTCTTTGTTATTCATTTGGTGTATGTCGCAAAGGCATGGTGGAGGGAAGCAACTCCAGAAACCATTTCACCAGAAAAGAACATTTCCTACTTTCGGTGTGTTGGTGCTATGTGTACAGGGGGTTCGTTTCATAACAAACGGTTAACTTTTGGTGAGCAATTACTGTTATAACACAGGTCTTGCAAAATGGAACTTTTGAAAATTGTTTTGATAATTTTCATGATTACTTTTTATTTTTGGGGTGCTAATTCGAAATATCAAAAACAGTTTTCATCCATACATAAGGTTATCTTACAAATGATTGATAGATATTATACAATAATTTTAGGTAAATCCCAGATTGGTAAGAAAAATTGAAATACTATAAAAATAAATTCGTGGTACTCTATTTAGCAAAGAGAATGGCACAAATCAATTAAAAAGTAAAAATAGATTCTTTAAAAGTGCCTCAATCATTTTTAGATCAGCACCTCAAAACTCTCTCTTTTCTCACTTGAAAACTACACCTGCGAACTTTTTCTTTGTGAGCATTTGGTGGACTTCACGTATGCAACATCCAAGCATAAGTCGCGCGCATGCATACTGACATTCCATCTTTCCTGATGTCTTCTTTCCAATCTCCTTCATATTCGTTGATGAAAACCTTTCGCCCTTGTTCTTCACTCACACTCCCTAGATTTCCGGAAGTAATCCAAATGGCATTGAAGGAAATGAACTTTAAGGCTCATTTTACATCCTAAGGCCTCGAATCTTCTAGCATTCTCCCACGAATGTCTTTGTAGTTTGGATCCTATGTAATTACCAAGAAGTTCTTATCACATCTTGTCAAACTAATCCATGCATCTTTTTTCGGAGATCACTAATAGTGGGCAAACTTAGCTAAATAGGCATAAACAATTTGCATTTGTGAGAAAGCACCAAATTGGCACACTGGCTGAGCCTATTCTTATTTATGAAAGATTTGGATATTGGGCCATCTCAAATTTTTGATGGCAGTGGAAATGGCTGCCACAGCCATCAGCGGTCTGAATTATGAGGATGGCCCAATATCCAATCTAGTTCATAATATAGTTAGGCTACTAGTTGTGCCAAATTGGTGCTTTGCACTAAAATGCACAATTGTTATGCCAAAGTTGCCACTATAAGAGAGTTTTCAAAATTTTCATTCCTTGACGAGTTTTCTTATATCTGGTCCAACAAATACACCCTCTTTAACCTTGGCATCTGAAAGAGGCAGGAACTACTACGCAAATACTTGAAGCCTTCTGCATCCTGTGGCAAAGCTTTTAGAAATTGCTTCATCAGGCCAAGTTGTATATGTAGATGAGGCAAAAGAACCCTTTTCGGATTCACCAAGCTTTCTTGAAGGATGTTCTTTGTCCCCTTGGTGTAAGCGTATCCCGACTGGCCATTGTTTTTTGAGACCAATGGAGGTTCCCTACTCTACTATCCCACTCACACAAGAACAAGGAAAACTTTGTGTAGCCTGACTGTTGTCCAAGTTAACATGCAAATTATCTTCAAGTCACCGCAAATCATCCCAGTTGTGATTTTTGTATTAATCATGTTTAAGAGTTAACACCAAATTTTCATGTGTCTCCTTCATGATCACTGAGTGTCCAACAGGGATGGAAGCGTATTTATTACCATTATGCAAAATAACTGCTTTAAGACTTTCTCTTTGAAACAAGTCAATAAAGAGTCGCCATTCATCAGGCTGTAACTTATGCCAAACGTTTCTATTAGTCCTGATGGATCTGTACAATAAACCAAATCATTTTCTTGAGCAAAATACGGAACAAACACTTTTTCTCGTTACGGATACCCAAGAGAATGATGGCACCAGGAGCTAAAAAGACTCTTGGGATTTAAGTCTGGAGCCTAAAAGCTCTGCTGACACCTTTGCAAAGTCCCAAGTCCCTCACAGATCATTTAATTCCACACTGGTTGAATAGTTCCGAGTTCTTCACTTTTACCACTATTTAAGTCTACATCAATCATTGCTATTGCTGCTTTTGACTCAGAACTGAAGTGTATGTCTTCAGGTTTCCTGGTGGTTGATGGACTGGAACATCTGGTCATGGGCAACAGGGTCGCAATGCAGATGGGGATTTGGTTAAACAATGTTTTCACATCTTTGAATTGGTCCTTGTACCTTCCATGAAACAAGTAGCAGTCATCACTGTGATTTTTAGGCTCTCTCACATATCATTGGAACCCCAAAACGAAAAAGACTTCTTTGTACATTTGTCCATTGTCTTAGTTCTTCAACACAATTGAGCAGGCCTTATGAGGAGCCCTTAGTCTTATTCTTGTCTCTAATTTTCACACAAAGTAGGCAGAGTAAGATTTTTTAACAAATGAAGTAATGTTTCTCTGACGTTTCTTAGGTCATAAACTCGCCACAAATTAACAAAATTTTGTCCGGGCTGGTTGCACACTCTAGAAGCCTTATTGTTTCCATATGTTACAGATCTGTAAAGAAAAGTAATGGATTAGAAAAGGGGATATTTACATTCGGATTAAAATAGTTAAAACACAATAATTCAAACTCGGGCACACTGGTAAAACGCACTGATCGATTTTGTGAAGAAAACTATACGTGATGGGATAATTTATTTGTCAAGTTGTTGGAAATCAGCAGGTAAAAATTGATCAAATTCACCCAATAAATATGAAACAATTTTCTGGTCGCAGACCTGTGTAATGAATGACATTTTACCTGATATAATAACATGAAACTGCAGAATTCTCTTCAACAAAGTTTACTAAATATGTCGAGCCATTGTGGAGACATTCACTAAACTCTCTCTCAAGCCCAGACGGGAATTGCAAGTCAAACCAAATAAGGTGAGAAATGTTTGTTTTTTGGACGATGCATTATTATTATTATTATTATTATTAATATTATTATTATTGTTATTGTTGTTATTCCGTATGCAACATATGGCTGCAAGTAGCATCACTGGCTGAGTGAAGTGGGGCTGGGCCGCTGATGCAATGCCCTCTGAAGGTGAGGGCAGGAATTTGTAATATTGTCCATGGTGCCAAAGGTATCGCCTACTCTTTGTGAAGGACACCATGGGATCTTTAATGTCCACCAACTAATGCTGGCAGATGCTACTCCCAGTTTAGCATCCATCTGAGGGACGGCAAACACATCAATGGCCCGCCCTGCCTGTGAGACACCAGGATGACAACTTGTAGCTGAGCCGAGATTCCAACCCAGGCTAGACGGCTCAGAGCTGAGTGTGCAAACCTCAACCCATCCTGAATGCCTTGGTGTGTGGTGTTGTAGAGGGGAGAATCTCAGTACAACAGATTTTCAATACAACAACTAGGGAATACAGAACATATCCATTCATGAAACAACACTCTACTGCAGTAGGCCAGTTTGCACACTCTAGATTTTCTTTTTTTTAACTCCCCAACAAAACAACGTCTGTGTATTACAAGGCAGATGGCACCGATAACAATTAGTGTCGGTGAGTTTTCAAATATGACATGTGACAAACATATGCGAGAACAATGAATGATGAGTTTGAGAGAAAAACGAGGTGGTTGTGGGAGGAAGGTGTGTGGTTTTGGTAGCAGTAATAGTGTAACAAAATAAGATTGATTCCAATTTTTTTAAAGGACAAAAGGTATAAATATGCTCACAGGTGTTGCGATGAAGTATCCAGCATTTTTGAAGGTCCTACCTGCCTTAGTCCAGGCGATAATTGGCTTGGGATGGCCCTGGGCCTCACAGTGAAAGTCAATGTTGCTCCCTTCCATGACCTGCTGGTCCTGCGGAGTGACCGTGAAATGTGGGGCAACTGCAGAGACAAGTATGAGCATTCCTTAACACTGCATCGTTAAACCATCCAACCGCTTCACATAAATATGAATGAATTATCTCCTGGTTTAAAAAAAAACAAAAAACAACGACTTGCAACAATGTTCTGCATTTCCATGTCAATTATCTCATACTACGGACTGTTTATAGTTTGCGTTTTAGATATTGCACAAATTAACCACCCATCGCACCACATACTACCACAGCTCGTCAAATGCGATGGTGCAGAGGTAGCATGTGTAGCGTTGAGTTGTCTCATCCGGGTTTTGATTCCCGAGCCGAATATTACCTGCTGGATTGGTAATTTGCAGGTGGGATGTTACATCGCAAAGTGTGCCATCCACTGGATGGATGTTAATCTGGCTCGCCCACCTGCTAGCATTATCACTGGCACCCTGATCAAATTACAAATTAGAAGGCAATGGTAAACCAGCCAGTGTAATCCTTGCCTTGGTGGCACTGCTGCGGCATTTGGACTGCTGCGTCGGCACCGAACCTCCCAGCCGGTGGAGCACCAGAGAGGAAACGCAGCTAATCCATCCAGTATGAACAACATGCATGTGGTTCTTCAGCTCCGAGCAAATCAGAATTTATATCTAAGAGGCAACGTTTTTATTGGGTAAAAAGCAGAGTCGGATCTGGGAAATTCGTGAGGTCAGCCGTGTGGAACAAAACTATATCCATGTAATACCGGCCGTGGCCTCAGTTGCTGCACCACTGTGGCCAAATAGCTAGAAGAGGTCATACTAGCACAAAGTACGGATGGACGAAATCATATGAAGACACTTTGACAGACCCAAAGCAGATCGATGGGGATGAGCATAAGGCCAAGGCAAAAGCACAAAAGACAAGGTGGCTTCCATACAGTACTGAGGCACACAAACCTTTTCCTCGAGGCATGCCCGTGTAAGTCACTTACTTGCCAACATGCCCAGAAATCCAACCATGACAGAGCAGCAAACAGAAGAGACACAGGTTTGTGCAACCAAATTGAGAATGCGCTACATTATAAATGGCTCCACATTATTTCAGCACAAATTCTCCATTAAATGTAAATATACATTTATTAATAATTATTGTAAAACGTCAGAGATATGTTTTGATAGAAAATAACTGAAATAAATTGATGGTTTTACCCTGAGTGAATATCACAACGACAAGCCTGGTGTTGGCTTAACGGTTAAGGTCCTTGGCTTAAGATCTTATGGTCTTGAGTTCAGTCCCCTGTTGAGCTGTTAGTGGGGCAACTTAGCTAAATAAATAGCAATAAACAAATTAATGATAGCAATTTATGTTGAGGAAGCAACCAAATTCACACTAGTAGCCTATCATATTATGAACAGATTTGGATATTGGGCCATCTCAAATTCAGCGCTGATGGCTGTGGCAATGCATTCTTCCAAACTAGCCATCAAAAATTTTGAAGATGGCACCCAATATCACAATCTAGAATACAAATAATAT
Source organism: Eptatretus atami (assembly GCA_035128595.1). Classification (NCBI taxonomy): domain Eukaryota; kingdom Metazoa; phylum Chordata; class Myxini; order Myxiniformes; family Myxinidae; genus Eptatretus; species Eptatretus atami. The sequence goes on from CM068961.1 coordinate 63,649,617, forward strand.
AAATAGACATACATAAGATGTGCCAAATTTGGTGCTTTCCTCACAAAATGCACAATTGTTATGCTAAGTTGCCCCACTATGTTGAATTAACACCAGGTCGGGTTTACTCATCCTGTCATCCTTCTGAGATTGACAAAATGAGTGTTAGTGTACTGGTGAATGGGGGCATTCCATCAGCAGCACAGCTGTGCCCCCAGAAAATGATGTGGCCAAGCAGCAGTCAGTGTCCATTCTGAATAAATAAATAAATCGTAACGACCAATGTGCTCACGTGACTGTTACGTGTGTTCACAGATCATGAAAATAATGGATTTTATTAAAACCAAGAGTTGATTGGAGTAAGTTAACTGCAGGTATGGCTGATGTATCTTGTCAGATAAACCATTGTCGATCACTAGCTGAACAGAGGTAACATTTTTGCAACAACAGATAATTAACACAACGTGCAAACCGCAAGGTGGAAAATGCACAAGTGCTGCAAGATGATGAGAACGGTTATCTGGATGTCACGGCTCTTGCATGCCTGTGTCAATCCGCCTCTCCTGCGGGGTATCTGAGTACACATGGCCCATGTTACTCCCTGATGAAGACTTATCGGCTTCAATCCACCAGATACCGTCACATCTCTGAAGCTAAGAAGCTAAGTGGAGTAAAGCCCGGTTAGTACTTGGATGGGAGGATTCCAAACAAGACCAGGTGTTGTAGGCTTACTGATGGCAGGGTAGACTGATGAACTCGTCTTACTGATGATAGCTCGTGTCAATCTGTGTCGACTGACAGGTAGGAGGATGGATGAAATCACCAGGACATCGATTGAAGTATGTTAACCACTGTGGGAATATTTCATCCATTCTTCTAACGATGGCAGGATTGACCGATTATTGGCGTGATGGCCTGTTCCTCCTAATTATACCCTTTCCCTTCTCACCTTACATCTCCCGTAACCTGTTAGCTGTCTGGCCATGGATTCGCTCCACTGTGGAGCGAATCAAACTTAAATTGCAAACCTGGTTCAGTGCCTGCAGGAGGCACTACATCTCAGAGTATGTCAGAATTTCGATGAGACTGTAAAGCCTGCTGTCTCATCTGCATTTGGCAGCTGGGCATTAAAGATCCCCACCATATCTCTCAAAAAGAGTAGGCCATTGAGTGCTGACCTTCTGGCAATATTCTTTGCTTAGAAATGAAATCAGATGTGAAAGCAAATTATAAAAGGAATGTAGACTACAGGTTAGACTAGCTCAATGGTTAGAAAGGTGTTATAACATATAATTCAAGTAAATTGATAGATTAAGTTAATGGGTTATGGTGGATATGGTACAGGTATGATGGGAAAAATAGCTGCTGTACAGTACAGTACTTACTTCCTTTAATATCTTTGTACAAGCTTTTGTGGGTTTCTATTTTTTTTTTCAGAGCTTTTGCCTTTTTGACAAAACTGAATATGTGTGTACATTTCAAGACTTACATATCACGTGGTCCACTTACAGAAAATAAGTTGAAAACATGTTTTATTTTAAAACCTTATTTTTATGCTTATTAATGGCAATTTCACATTCTGTTAAAGTGGCATGCAAATCTTAAATCATAATTCTGGAAGATATAACAAAAAATATTAATTGTGCGGAGTTGGCAACTGACTCGAGTCACAAAAAATTTGCGACTTACGACTTGACCCAGACTTGACGAAATTGTCTTGAGAGTCAGACTTAGGACTTGCGACTCGCTTGCAACTTACATGTGACTTGAGTTTATAATGACTTGTTGACAATGTTCAAAAATAATCGTTGAATAAACATCGAGTTACCATTCTCCACTAAAGTTAAAGGGAATGTCCACTCTCCAGACAAGACAGAGCACACAATGTTCAAATGGCAAGCACCGGTCTTAGTGTGGGATCGTGGGAAGCACAACTTTATTGAAAGCATGAACATTTCTACCGACTCGGGGAAACTTGGCCCCTGAATCGGTAACCTCGTGCACATTCCGAACTGATAAAATGATTTTGTGATAATTTCAATGTCATTTGACTTGGATTATTTAAACTTCGTCAATAGTTGTAAATGATATCACGACTTATCTTTTCAAAAGTAAAACATAAAAAATACGGTATCTTAAAAGACAACAATTGAAGTTAATAGGTTGTTTCATTTTAACATACATAATAAATATACAGGTAAATTATTGAAATATCCTTACCCGTTCCTTCCTTACAATGCATGCATGCTCTGACGGCTGATCACAAGGCGGGCATGTAGGCTGCACTTGTGTGATATTAATTTATTCATGATGGTGGAAACCCTTCCCAAAGTGATTGCATCCAGATTTTACTTAATTTTTTTTTGCTGGGAACAAAGGAAAACTAGAAGGGAACAAAGGAAAACTCGATGTTTATTCAACGATTATTCAACAGTGGAGCGCATACCTCCACTAGTCCATGAGCCAGACCGAATTTCATTACCAAAAAGGGGAACAGACCCCACCATGATTTTTGGTTAGC
>CM068961.1:63652141-63662603 GCA_035128595.1 Eptatretus atami
TTGATACCTCAAGTGTCCCGAAATCAGTTGATGGACTTGCAAGAAGTAGCTTAATGACCTTTTGGCGGTCATCTTTAAAAATGCTGCCGTTATTTCACCAAAATGGAGGAAATTGGAAAAATCCCCCAACTCACCTCCAGAATGCTCCTATGGGCATGCGGTTAGCTTAAATGATTGTAAGAACATTCTACATCTGCAATAATATAGTTTTGGATAGTTATTTGCTACGGTATGTTCCAAAATTCGAAATTTCTCCCCAAAAGTGGCATTTTTAGGTTTTTTTTTGCTATATGTTATCAGAAGTTTTCTGCAATTAATGTTCAAATATATCTAAGCTCATTGTTTTTTACCTTGGCACCTGTAGTGGTTCATTAAGCATTCAAAGAAAGTCAAATATCAAGTTATCTGAACTTCACAGGATTCTATAGATACGTTTTCGTACATGATCTATTTGTCAGTTTTCGGCCTTTTTTGGGGTACCCGATCTCACAAAACCTTCTATACATGCCACCATTGGGGGTTTCAAAATATCTAATAGGCATTTTATAACTGAAATAAGATTTTACATATGCTCATTATATACTACACCCTCGCTTGAGTACCGTCAGTATATATTTCCCATGTATTGGTACACCAACTGGGCCCTATCCCCGGCCCTATCATGGGAAGGGACACAAAGCCATCTATGACCAGATTGTGATTAATGCGAACAATTACCTGAATGTCTTCATCTATCTATAGCCCCAAAATGTACAGGTACAAACCAGGAGTTGACCGGTACTCAGCAGGGGACCAGTAGTTTGCTATTGTTATAGTTGTTTTCAAAATCAACAACATTTTGTATGTCTTACCAGTTACTGTTAGTGGTTTTCACAAAACTTATATTAAAAAGTAATTACGCAAATATTGCCCATATTTTGGTGTGTGAAGGCCCATATGGTGTCCAAGGTCTCCGATAAATTATTGATATGTCCGCCAAAAAAGCGTTGAATCAAGTCCCTTTGGGTATATCTGACTCTGTACAGTACCCTAACTGGAGGTACCGCGAGAGCCCGTTTGGTTGATCCAACAACTTCTGGCTATTTTCATACTAGGTGATCCAGTAATGCAGTCTGTGTTCAAACTGCATCCCAATGCCCTGCCGAATAAACTTTTACTGACAAATGAATGATTCATTCATGTAATTGCTAACTAATATCCAGATGTTGTTTGACCGACCAAACCGGTTCTCGCGGTACCCCCAGTAATTTCCTGGCAAGGTTTTCCCGACGTCTTGACTTTAGCACTCGTCCACAATTAAAATACACTGTTTCTCAATATGTACTCAACCCACTTAAAAATATATCTAATTTAGTCTTCCTCGTCACTGTCACTTATCATCCATGTCTTGCAATTGGTCTTCATCCTCTGTCTCATCACGCATATTGGCACAGTTTGTAGTCTGCACGCTGGTGTGCAGCTGAAACCATTCCACACACAGGCAGTCATCATTGCAACTTCTTGGGCACTTGCACGACATTAGTGCCAGAACAGCCTCTGGGGCTGGGGCTATTGTAAGCCAATATATTTCCAAGTTTCCCTTTACCATTATCCAACCATGCCCTTCAGTGGGACTGGGTATCTCAGGAAAGTTCTGGAGACTACGCCTCCAAATGGCAGACTGGTAGTTCGCACGTTGCATGTGTTGTTTTAATGCATCCTTGCACGGGAAATCTGTCCCGATGAAACATCCCTTTCTTTGAACAGAACTAATCATAACGGAGGATGTTGACCTCCTTGACATTCGTGTTTGAGCAATACATGCTACAGGTGAATGCCTGTATCGTTTGAAATTTCATCTCTGACGACCCACTCCTGACCAAGTTTCATGAACACTTCCTGAAATGCTGGTTTTTGCGGATCAAATTGATGCTTTTATCTACCCTGGCCAGCGAATGAACTAGTTGAATCACAGCCAGTCCACGCATGGACTCCTATCAACGATGTACACACATCCTTGCCTAGTATTTGTGCCCAACCTTGAGATGTCAATAAGTCTTATTTGGTTTTTCCCCACGTCTTAACAGGATTCTACTGGTCCCGAATTCCGAATGTAGGCAAGGAGGATCACAAATACATCAGTATCCTCTGAAATCACCATAACCTTTGGATACGTAATGGCAGCATGTTGCAATGAACCAGCATTCTCATGTCGGCTTCTTCATGGGTTGATGCAAGCGCCGCAATCTCTGTCACATTATCCTTCGTAATCTGGAAACACTTTCACCAGAGGTGACCATCATTGTGTGTTACCAAGTTTGTCTCTGTTCCGTTATTCCTTCCAGTTGTCAGCTAGAAACATTGTAAGCTTGTTCTTGCTTTCCTTACTCGCCAACACCCTTTCCAGTTCTTTATTCTGTTTCTGGCTTTATCTGATTAAATACAATGCCATGTTGAGAACCACGATGCAACCGTTCTGCGTCTTTAATTGACAGGTCTTTGTAGACGTCAAACCAACATCGACTCGTCCACTTCCCTGGCAATCATTCAGGACTTTCTTCAGAATTATCACTGATGGTTCTTCAAATGTCAGATTCTCGCCGTCACAATTTGGACTATCCATGCATCAACTATTGTTACCGATGGACCTGAGGACAATTCAACATAAGCAATTTATTTTTCAATACGTTTGCCCAAAGTTGCTTTCCCCGTTTTCTTTAGGGTGCCGTCACCATTGGCCAATGCCCATGGTTTGGGACCGAGAGGATAGCAGAGAACTTCTTTCATATCTAACTTCCTGTTCTGAGCGATCAAGATCATATGTCTTGTCAGTGCATCACATCATACTGATCATGCACAGCCATGTAGGCCCAGTCACCTGTATGTATGGTACAATGGTGTCAGCATTGCTCCACCCCAACCTTGAATGTTTAGTGGAAGTGGTGTGTAGAATCTTTATTGCCGAGTAGAGTAGGATAGGCAAAAGTGCATCATGGGTAGGGGCGTAGCCCTGGGCGGGGGGGGGGGGGGGGTCAGCCACATACTCTGACCAGGCTATGGCCCTGGTGGACAACACTCAGTTTTTGTGTATTACATTTTGGCATCTGGACAGCGCTTACAATGGTTAAAGCACCAATGAGTCCAGGATTGTTACCAAATGTCATGACCTTGCCTCCATTGCTCACAAGCAGCTACTTTCACTTTAAGATTCATTTTCCTGTAGATTTTATGAAATTGTAGATTTTGTTGTTGTTCTTGTTGGTAAATCTTTCATGGGTACCGGGCTACCCAGATCCAGCACACTCCAAGTGTCAACCCATGGGGGGGGGCTTGGGCTGCCAGAGGAGAAGACAATACGAATCCTCCAATTTTTCCTGAAGTCAAGAACCTGCGCATCAGACATAAAGTCCCCCCACCCCTTTCCATCATGCGAAATCCAGCCAAGGGCTGCCAGCTATGAGTGACTGTGTTAACAGTTCATGCAGGGGAATTCCATGAGCATGAACTCGTGCATTTTATTCCGATAAAAAACTGTTATGTGGAGTGTTGTGAAAGTTTATTGATATCAGTTTACCGCTACCCCAAAAAAGGCCGAAAATGCAAATAGGAGCATCGCACAAAACGTATCTATAGAATCCTGTGAAGTTCAGATAACTTGATATTTGACTTTCTTTGAATGCCTTATGAACCATCTATGTGACCAAGGTAAAAAAAATTAGCTTAGATATATTGAACATTAATTGGCAGAAAACTTCTGATAACATATATAGCAAAAAAAACCTAAAAATGCCACTTTTTGGGATAAATTTCGAATTTTGGAACATACTGTAGCAAATAACCATCCAAAACTATATATTGCAGATGTAGAATGTTTCTTCCAATCATTTTAAAGCCAAACCCCATGTCCATAGGACATTCTTGGAGGTGAGTTGTGGGTATTTTTTCCAATTCCTCCATTTTGGTGAAATATGCGCGGCATTTTTAAAGATGGCACCAAAAGGTCATTAAGCTACCTTCCTTGCAAGTCCATCAACTGATTTCGGACACTTGAGTATCAGCTAACCAAAAAATCATGGTGGGTCTGTTCCCCTTTTTGTAATGAAACTGAAATTTTGAGGTCTGGCTCATGGACTGAGAGATTTTGAGGTCTGGCTCACCACACATATGCATGATCCACGAGAAACATATCGGGCCACATACATTTTTGAAATATCATTCTATACAGTACTATATAGTTTTTGGCCCCATCTCTCAATGGTGAATAATTCACTTTAAAAATTAAATAATTCTCGTATCCAGAGCCGGATTCGGATCTTCACCAAAATCGACATCAATTCTTCCTTGTCACACACCCACCTGTCCCCCAAGTGTTTCATCCGAATCCGTCCACAACTTTTTGACATATTGTGCATATATATCGTTTTTGATCCGATCTCTCAATGGTGAAGAATCACTTTAAAATTCTAGTGTCGGATTGGATCCGGATCTTCACCCAAAATCTAATCAGCTCGTCCTTTTCACACACACGAACCTGTCCACAAAATTTCATCTGGATTCCGTCACAACTTTTTGAGATATCCGGTACACAAACAAACAAATGAAATTGCTCGTTGAACAAGGAATGTGCCGGAATAACTTTGTCATATCTCCATGATCTCTGAAAACAAAAACCTGGAAATTCATGTGGTTCTTATAAGTCGATAGGCTACTGGTTTTAATGAGTTATAGCACTTAGTTAGGTCATGATCATAACTTGGAAGTCAATCGGACTAGAAATGGCGTTTTTATCGCAATTTGCAATTTTTGACCAGACCCCCTGACATTCGACCCCCAACCACTAAGAAGGGTGTTGGTGTGACACCCCAATGAGACATATGGTTGGACATGCAGTAATGAAGATGCACATTTTGGGATTTGGTTTGAAGTCGATACGACCATTTTAGCGGACGTTATTGCGAAAATAAGAATTTCGGTTTTTTGGTGACCTTGACCTTTGACCTAGATCACCAAAAACTACAAGTGTCTAAGTTGCACCATGGCCGATTCTGTACCGCAGTTGGTCATGATCGCTGAAACGTGTGGTGCTACAGGGTAAACAAACACACAACAAACAGACAGACAGACACACAGAATGACACACACAACCGACCAACATAATTGCCGAAATCCGAAGGATTCCGGCAATTATCAAACAGACAGACAGACAGAAAGGGGTGAGTGAATCATAACCTCCTTCACCTTCGGTTGCGGAGGTAAAATGCCCACTGGATGAAGTTCCCAAATAAAAACTTGAGTTAAACAGATTTTCACAACACACGTTGCAATAAATGAAGCCGTGTGTCTTAATTCCTTGATAAGCTGTGTACTCAAGATAGGTTTATAAGTAAATATGGGACTTGACACAAGTTGAAGAAATACTCTGATGATTTGAGACCACTGAGACTTGGCTCAAGTGACTTGTTGATATCTCTGTCATTGTGTGTCCTTCCTTTACAAATGGCCACTTTTGCTTGGCATAACCGGTGCCCACACGAGCTATGCAGTTATGCATTTGGACAATAAGCAAATAATTATGGTGGGGAAGAAGAAAAAGGTAGTTGGAATAACAAAAAGTGCAATGACATATTTTACATCAAAGAGTTTACAATATATATTTGGTAAAACAAAAAATTTGCCAATTGTGACGATTTTGTGGGAAAAGGAGGGGTGGAGAGGAGAGAACACCCTTATAAAGCTACATCTGTTTTACAGCCAAGTTTACAGCCAGTTGTATTCATAGGGGGATAAATTATAAATCAAAAGAGGTAGTGTTAACTCTGTATAGGATTAGCGTGGCCTCATCCAGAATACTGTTTACAATTTTGGTACACCATATCTGGGGAAGGACATAGTTGCCAGGGAGATGGAAAAACTTAGAGCAACTACATTGATCCCGGGTCTAGCTCGAGCTAATGCTATGAGGACCGGTCTGAAGAGACACGTATAAAGAAAGGTGATTATGAGGGGATCTAATGGAGATGTTTAAATATGAGAGTATCATTCTATATTAAATAAGGCAGTGTGTGTGTGTGTGTGTGATTGTGTGGTGTGTGTTGTGTGTGTGTGTGTGTGTGTGTCACAGTACAGACATTAGTAGATATCACTGTCCTTTTACACATACAAAATGACACGATAACAATGACAAACACACAGTGTATAAGCATTTGATCCGGGTCCCTGTTATTGCATCAATAAGCCATAGGGGTGTGTGTGTGTGTGTGTGTGTGTGTGTGCTCATGTCTGCAAACCTTGCATACATATTGGTAGTACCGAGGGTCTCAGGTCAAAGGTACATAATATACAAAAATCACCCCCCCCCCTCCCTCGACCACGAGGAAGGGTTCGGGAGATGACACAATTTTTGCTTGTACACGTGCCACAGTGCAAGTGGTTTACTGACCCCTGCTGCAGACAGGAGAGATTATTAGCCATAGAACAAGAAGGGGTTCTTTCTACCAGAGAGTGGTGAATATCATGGAATGGTCTCCATGCAAGGGTAGTGCAGTAGATCAGTGGATTTTTTTCAAATTTAGCTTGATAGGTATCTGGAAGTTGTGTGGATGAGGGTGTACTCAGATGTTGTCATGATTGCACAGGCTAGATAGGCTAATGGCCTCCTCTTGCATTGAAGTTCCTTGTATTTTCTTGAGTTATACTGACAGAGCAATGATTGTGATGTAATGTTTTAAATGGCTTGGTGAGTATGCCTGTGTTTATGTATTTAGTCCAGACTTCTAGGATGACCCACAATTAAGCCACAATACCGACCACGATTTAATCATAGTGTTAAGGAGAAACACCAGCAGGCCATAAACCTTTGCAATAGAAAATGAGAAAAACAATGTTCCTATTACGAGGACCAATGCATGAAAAGTTGAACACCTAACCTTGCAGAAGACTGCGCTGAGGCCTGAGCACTACCATGTACATTATTGGCATGGCAGAGTGTACTGGCCTGGTCGTGAGAAGTCACCGCAGCAAGTGTGAAAACCCCCGTACGGTGTTTATGGAGAAGCGCGATCCGTAGGGAGAGGGCTGTTGGCACCGAGGGTCCAGTGTTATGCGAGGGGAGGGTGCCCGTTGCACTGCACCCAGCGTTACCCCTCGCCCAACGCACCTCGTGTTCTGTGGCCGAATGATGAAGTTTGGCACCGCTTGAAAAACAATTGTCGAGGAGGAGTAAAGTATAAGACCGTTGAAAATACAATTCTTCTAGATCCTCCATGAGACGTTAATCTAAAAGTTAAAGCAAGAGGCAATTGCGGTTCATCAGTTGTAATTTGCGACCAATATTGCAGATGGATAAATAAGTTTATTTCCACTTTTGAAGTTTTCGTTTTCTCCAAATTTATTCCATTACAGTATGAGTGTTGAGCACAGCTGCTTTGAAATTAACATGTGGGTACAAGAAGGCCGCTCTGTGTGTTCTAGCTTGACCACTTTTTATAAGTCAAACAGCTGTTCCTAACAGCCCACAGGAATTTCTCACATGTGTCAAGGGTGCGTTTTGTAATCTAACAACCAGGAATGACATGACGAGTGAGAAGATTATTGAAAACTGATGACACAGGATGAAAGGTAAGACCAAATTCCTCAAATAAAAGGTAGTAAAGAGTCAGCATTTAGCTCCACAGATCCACCCCCTCCCAACCCACACAAAAGTCTTTGGAAACTTAATTTCCTGTCCTAATACTCTGCAGCCTATGTTGCTCCTTTCCTAAAAGCATCCATTTCAACCAGCTTGTTGAATGACGTGCCGTGAACATGTGATCCCACACATCCAGCTGAAATAAGACTATGCTTCTACCACCTATTCAACAATTCCATCCACAAAACTTCACTGCCATTCCCTTTCCTTGGGGATTATGACAGGTGATTCTTTCTGGGTTACAGAAATTATGTATGTCTAAAGCTTGATAATCAAGAAATTAAGAATTTTTTGTTTTGTCTACATAGTCGAGGCTCGTTGGAAGAGCCAGTACCATGACACTGAAACAGATCAGGATGCAACAGGACAAAAGGAAAAGTGAGAGAGAGGGGAATAACACGAATATCAGAGCCCGAAGGCGCAGACAGAGGGAGACGGACAAACAATGTTGTGTGGGGAGGAATAGGGGGGCAGGAAAGGATGCACGGGGTGGACAAGATGGAACAGAAGGAAACTATTGGGAAGGAAACTGGAAATTTGGAAGGAGGAGGATTGGGGTGGGGTTGGAGAGGGTTAACGAGGGTAAAAAAAAAAATCATGGATTTGGATTGAAGGACAATCTGAGATGGTGGAGAAACAGCTTCTTGAGACCTGGGGAAGAATGAGATTGAAGAGGATGTGTGGTGTGGTTCCACATGGTGGGAAAAAAGAGGTACAAATGAGTGGAGATGAGCAGTGATCCTGGATTTATAGGTATTTTCACCTGAAGGGTTGATGGTGGACCAATGTGCCTGAAAATGTGAGGGGGGGGCGGGTGGGGAGGGGGCAAAGCACGGAAGCAGCAGAGGGTACAAGACCAGAAAGGAGGCAGAGAAGACAGAGACCACCGACCTGCTCTGCGATAGCGAAGTGATAGATTAGCCTCATCACAGGAGATTCCAATGAATCAGAGCAAGATGTGAGGCCAGAAGGAGCCAGTCCAGAGGGAACAGCAGTACTCCATCAATCTGCAGATGAAAGTATCGTCAGTGGACACGGATTCAGGTGTGCCAAGGAAGGATTTTGATGACGGAGGAGCCCAGTCAGCGGCTGGCTTTGAGGCCAACTTGAAATTACGTTTTCCCAAAAAGATCATGGCTGACAGTGAGACCCAGGAGTTTGATGATTGAACTTCCTCAGAGAGGATTGTTAGAAAGTAGATAGGAGGGTTTGTCAGACGGTCCTTTCGGAAGAGAGAAAGAGAATGTGAAATTTGTCAGGTTGAATGACATATTCCCAAGTGTTTGACCATCTTGTGATTCATGTGAAGCATGAGAGAGGGAAGAGGCCGCAGCCTACTGCCTGAAGGTATGAGGGATGTCATGGCAGAGGATGGAGTCATCAGCAATAGATATAAGAGGATTTCCAGAGAGTCAGAGAGAGTATTTATGAAGAGTCAGGGAGTAGGACTGGCCCAGAACACTGCCTTGGGGCACTCAAGCCTTGACAGGGAGAAGAGACGAAAGGTGCTGTGGAGAATTTAATGCATTATAATAATACAGTTAAGCAAACTCATAGAAGAGACAAAGCTGGAGCTAATGAGTGGATGGAAAAGGAACCATCTGAGTGATAAAAATGAGGCGCATGGGTACAAGGAATGAATTACCTTTCAGCACAATTCTTCATCAAATTGGGATTGCTGTACAATACCCAATTGATTGCTATGTCTGTGTCTCAAAGTATGCATTAAAAGGCATGTACCTTTACACCTTTTGAGGCTTTACATTTTATCATCTCACAGTGTATCTTTATCCATGTCCACGCATAGAAACTTGTTCTCCATCACACTTGGCTGTGAATTGCATCAGACCTCAGGTTTCACCTCCTATCACACTCATGTCACTACAAACACAATTTTCATGCAATGTTTGTGCTTGAAAATTGTATTGCCGACAATTTGTTATTGCTGAACAAATGTGAGTGCACAGACACCTTACCCAGCAGTCTTGCGGGAAAAAAAGGACATGGGAAGTCTGTTAAACTTTTGCTTGCGTTTCCCGTATTACAATATATATTTCATTTGAGCCGCAATTCAGTGTGATTTTGATATTTTCTAGAATATGACAGAGGCAAATAAATTTGATTGGTCGAGTTTGCGGAAAATGGCCATAATAGTTTCCAATTACTGCTAAACTGTTTTTTGAAAGTGCCATGAAAGTGATTTTTTCTCTCTCCAAGTATATCATTCTGCCAAGAAAGTTTCCAAGTAATATCATCATTGAATAAAATAAAGGGTTTAAAGGTTTAGAAAACAAAACCTTAATTTTTTTTCGAAGTTTACTGCCATTGATGACAGTCTTTTACACCACTTATTTAGCCATCAAATTAGTTATTCGTGCCTGTTGTTTATGTCCTTTATGATGTCCTTAAAAACAGTAATTGTTCCGTTTTGGAATGATTTTAAATTTTATTGACTGATAGACAGGCAGAGACCAAAAAAAGATTACCTTACTCCTCTTTGCGTACGTATGCTCAAGCCAAGATTCAGCAATTTGCCAAATTCGAGCCAAGTTGCTGCTAAGTTGCAGGTTCGTGTTCCGATTTGTGTTTAGTGTTCAAAATTCAACATTCAATTGAAATTAATTAGTTTATCGATCATAACCTGCTGCCGTTATTTCACCAAAATGGAGGAAATTGGAAAAATACCCACAACTCACCTCCAGAATGTCCTATGGGCATGCGGTTTAGCTTAAAATGATTGTAAGAACATTCTACATCTGCCAATATATAGTTTTGGATAGTTATTTGCTACGGTAT